>OZ010590.1:56842073-56984573 GCA_963932145.1 Acanthosepion lycidas
AAGCTTGAAGATACAGTATTTAATGGTATATAAAATCCCTTTTGTTTGTCTCCCAAAAGTCCCTCCCCTGGTGAAGCTGTGCTCTTTGTGAAATGATGATGCCATTGCTGGAAGCATTCTTGGAATGCATTTTTTAGGAATACCTTTCAGTAACAGTCAATATGTTGCTGAATGTCAGCTAATATCTCTCCTTTCAGAGCATTTTTTAAATTTTTGAAAAGGCTAAAAACCACGCGTATAATGGGAAATGCAGGACGGATACCTGCATTTTGTAGATTACACAAATCCGTTTGATAAAGTATACCACAAAGACCTGTTAGAGCTGCTCAGCAGCCTTGACATAGCTGGGAAGCATATTAGAATAATCAAGAACCTATACTGGCAGGAATATGCTTGTATATGATTTTAGCAGATATACAAAAATAGAAAGGGGAGTAAGAGAAGGAAATTTCTTCTCGATGGACATATTCAACCTATATAGTGAAGCAATCCTGAGAGAATTAGAAATCCTATCAGGATTCATTAATGGCAGTCACAATCTTAACAAGATAAGATATGCAGATGACAGTGTTGATAGTAGACATAAAAAAATAATGGAAGTTAATGATGGAAAGTGAAAATAAAGAATGAATGGGTGTTAGAAAAAGGGACATTCCAACATGTAAATTACAAATTGGAGATACCAAAACTAAACAAGTGCAAGAATTTAAATTAAAAATAAATTTGAATTATTGAAATGAATAACCTCTTTGTCTTATCTGCACTTAAATGATTGATTATTTTCCCAGAGAATTTGTTAATGTTTGACATTTTTTTTACATTATATATTATTTTTTTAGAGTAAGAACAGCACTGTTTCTTTATAATTGTGAGTCTTTTGTTCTGAATTATATCCAGTTACAAAAAAAAAAAAAAAGAAAAGAGCCAAGTAAAAACTTATTCATTTTTTTTTCTCAAAATCTATTGGTTGATTAAAATAACTCATTTCTTTTCTATGGTTATTGTAATGGTGAAATTGATTATTTCCATATTAGGAAACATTTGACATTCATCTTCCTCAAGGATATTTGTATGAAAATGAACATAATGAACTTGATTGAATCATCAAACTCAGCTTACCCATTTCTCTTCCCAAGCTGCTAACCCATTACGTTATCCAACACATGGGTTGTGAATTAATAATTGGTTATCTAATATTATGTCTTGATTTCCATATGTTACATCTAGTGGTTACATTTCCACTAGCTTATTTGGCTAATCAATTACTAAATGAATTTACTAATTAAAATGTTTGGAATACATGTGTGCATACATTTGTTTATTTGTGTACATAGATATGTTTACTACTACATAGGATACATGTGAATATACATTTATTTACTGCTACATTACATATATATGTGCATATATGTGTTTACTACTACATGGAATACATGTGTAAATACCTGTGTTTTCTGCTACATGGATGTACAGGTGTGTATACATTTGTTTAATGCAAGATGGAGTACATTTGTGTATACATTTCTTTATTGCTGCATGGTATACATATTTGCATACATGTGTTTACTGTTACGTGGAATAGATGTGTGCAGTTTCTAATGGTAACTGCTACAGAAACATATTGCCTCCGATGCACATGCACAGTTATGTCCTAATTTTATTTCAAGCAATATAAATCACAATGCCAATGTAATACTCATACTTTCTGCCTTCTAGCATTGAACAGAAGATGTGCCTATTTGGTTATAGTTTGGAATTTCTGTGGCAAGAGGAGTTGTTACTTATTACAGGTATATACAGAAAGTTAAAAAATCTGAATAGGAAAACATTTATATACTTAGCAGTAGTGTGTGTGTGTGTGTGCGTGTGTTGGTCATGTGGTTTATTTGAAATTCACTAGTTGTTTTGCGGGGCAACTAAGTCTCTACCAGAAGAGATGACTAGATATATCTTTTACCCACTGCATTCTGTTCCTGTATGAGTAAATAGAGAAAGTGAGGGGTTTATGTCCTTTATTATATAGTCCTCAAATAGTGCCACCCAGCAGTGTCCTTGTGGTCAACTTGAGATGATCCCCATAACTTCAGCAGACATTTTTTTTTTCAAGGCAACGTTAATCATTGGAGATTAAAATTATTTTATCTATTTTTTAAATTAAATTAGACAAAAAGCCACCAGAGTGTTAATTTTATTTATATTGACTTATAATACTGTTGGTACAAAAACTGATGACATATAAATAGGTCATATGGCACCATAGAGAAATAAAGCCAATGCTGAGGATGTATATTACTGACATTTTTATACTTTAATTTTATTTAGAACAATAGAGTATAGTCTTATATAGACTACACCTGTGCTACCCGAGGTCATGTAACTGGGACATAGTAGATGTTCCAAAAAATAATGAGAAGATAGGAACCAGATTTGAATTTTTTAGAAGGAGTATGATTGGATGATAAGTTATTTTAGTTCTATTTCAAGAAGTGATGGAATTGGAGGTATTTTTATACTATTTTTCATCCAATACAAGGCCCAAGAGATACTCAAGGTAGAGCATTACTAAAAGGTTCTTGTAAGAGCATTTATAAGAGGAAGTAAGAGGTGCAACTTATGACATTATATACGAAAAATAAGGGTTAGCCCTAGATGTGAAAAGGTGAAAATTGTAGTGATCCAGAAAACATCTTCTCGAGAGTTTGTTCCACAAAGCAGCAGTACCCAGGAAAAATCTGTCTGAATAGAAATTCCTTCTTCCCAATGTGCTACAAAGGGAATGTGGATGAGTTGACTCTGTGTATGTAGAATGGCAAGTTTTTGCTATGAAAGTCTTAATTAGTGGAATTAAGAAATGTAGCTCCTGAACATTGACCATGAAAATAGTCATAGAATAGCAAGGTACTTGCAACATTTCATCTGTGAGAAAAGGGTTGTTTGTTTGTTTGTTTGTTTGGGTTTTATGGCATATCAACCACTGTGGGTTATTTAATGCCAAATCCAGTTTATATGAATTTTAAATGCCTATTTTGTATAGAATAAAAAACGTATAGCTGGCAACATTATTGTTTAAAAAAAAAAAACGTATAGCTGGCAACATTATTCCTTTTCTACAAAAAAAAAAACTTAGAGCTGGCAACATTATTGTTTCAAAAACTTAGAGCTGGCAACATTATTGTTTCAAAAACTTAGAGCTAGCAACATTATTGTTCTGAAAACATTATCTGAGACCTTGCTGTTGGATGCAGTTTATCGCCATACCCAGGACGCGGACGTAGTTTACCGTCATACCCAGGATGCAGACGTAGTTTACCATCATACCCAGGACGCGGATGTAGTTTACCGTCATACCCAGTACGTAAAAGGGTTGTAGAGTGGAGAATAATTCATCACCCACAAGGTCACAAAGTCTTTTGAACTGAAAATGCTAGAAAAATGAGGATTGGGCAACTCTAGCTCTGATTAGGCATTAATGTTCTGTTTTTGTCCTGATCTGGCTCTTGTAAAGATAGAGTATGGCTGGAGACATGAAGTACTTTCCGGAAAGATACAAGGAAAAAATCATTTTACTGCATCTTTAGAGATTATTTTGTATATATGAGTTGTACAATTGACATTCAAGTCAACGAGCCTCATTAAGAGAGCAACCATTCCTCATGACCTTAGGTTCTGCTCGATGATAGTTGAATGTTACTAGCTTGGTTTTGGTGATATTGAATAAGACAGTCTTTCCTTCATTTGAGGAAGTCTAAAGAATAACATCTGATATGTTTAAAAATAAAACAAAACAAAAGATTTTGATACTGTGAATAATTTCATGGAATAATAAAAAGAAAAAAATAGTTTATCTCAGAACTTGAGTGAATGCTCAAGATGCTCATCAGTATTTAAAACATTTTACTTACTTTCTGGCTTTCTTAAGGTGTCTGTTTCCATGCCAGATAACATTCTTAGAATTTAGAACTAAACCGTTTATTCAATTCAAGAGGAAGAGCATTATTTGCATCAGTTAGTACTTACTAAGTTTATTCATTTGATTTAAGACATCAGAATTGCAACAGCAAATTGTTCAAGATATACATTGTCTAGTGGATTGGTTATTATAGTTATGGATTCAATCCCTGCATCTGGTGTTGTTAAACAGTACCATACTCTTGTTCAAAAAGAAGAAACAGATAATTTAAATAAAGGTACACTATTTACATTGTTCAGAATATTGTCCTCATCTTTATTGCCATATTCATAATGTTTTGGTTGTTCTATGCTCCAGGATTCTTCAGTTACAATACCTCATCTCAGAAGTATAGACAGATCCTGAACCTGTAAAAGGTTGATAAGCTGTAAAAAAACAAATACATCAATCAATATTATATATACAGCTAGTTTGTTTTATTTTGATTAGATTTTCATTAAATACCACTCTCCTATTTACCTTTAATATTATGGAGTTAGTTTAAGTGGAAGTCTACAGGTTAATAGTTGGGTTAACATTAGACTACTGGATATCTCAGCTTATCTAGGAGATATTTATAACTATATTTTAGGTTTAAAAAACATCTTATGTACTATCAACTATAATACCTGTTGATAGAGATTCATTTTTAATTGTAAAGGTCTGAACTGGTGGTAGTAAAGAATTGTGTTTGTCTAAAAATTTGCCATGGAAATTGTGGCATGAACAGCATTTCAACAGTTTTACTTTCAGGCTGTTTGAAGGTTTCTGTTTTCATACCTGATAACTGAGCCCTTTATTCAATTCAGGAGGAAGATTGTTCTTGGCAGAGCAGTAATAGGATTATGATGACGCATCTATGAGAAAGAGAGAACAGAGTAATGATGTACATTTTGCATTTCAACCTTCACCTATTTGTTAAATGTGAATGTCATGATGATGTGTCAAAAAATGTTCATCCATGCAGGTTTTCTTTAAAAAGAGAACCTGCATGGATGAATATAGTGAGACTTAGAAGCAAATTAAAATAATTTGTTGATCAAAGAAACCATTATTGAATCTTGTTAGTACTTTACATTAAAACAATTCTAGTAACACACTTTTTTGATTTTGCAAGAGCAATGCCTTTTTTTTTACTGATGTTCACCTAATATAAAATTCAAGAGCTACTGAATGTGGAGCATTACTGAGGGAGGTTTGTTATATGAATGTAAAAGGAAGTGAAGATTATGAGGATAAGGAGGATAGTTAATGATTGGCCCATAACTGTATTGTTCAGAGAATCAGCCATGTTGGTATCTATTCCACAAAGCATTGGTTCTTGTGAAAAAGCTGCCAGAATGAAACTTCCTCCTTACAATTGGAATACAAAGCCAATGATGGTGGTTTAAGTGTGGAAAATAGCATAGTAGGTCTTAGCTGTAAAGGTATGAACTGGTGGGACTAAAGAATTGAGCTTGTCAAAAACATTTGCTGTAGAAATGGTGATAGATTACGGCATTGCATCATTGGGAAAGAGGCTGCAGGGAAAGGACCTACATTTTGCATTTGAGCCTTCATCCATTTTGTTGACTGTAAATATTCTGATGTTGGGTCAAATGGCCTGACCTTTATTTAAAAATAAGACCTGCTTGGATGAGCATAGTGAGACTATGCGAGCAAATTAAAAGAATTTGTTGATCAAAGAAATTTTCTTTGTCAGAGTGGCATTGAAAATAATGCCTCTTAACTAGATGTGCAGGAAGCTGAAACAAGATAAACTACATTTCGTCTACCCTGACTGGGCAAATTGAATCAAGCAGCTTCTCCTCCACTGAACAAATTTTTGTATTGTTTACGAAGCAGAAAAATGAAAACTTTGCCCCAAATAGTGTTTCACATCCGGGCTGATGATTTAGCTGTCAGTGAGTAAGTTTGATAAATTGGAACCTCAGGAAACAGTTTTTGCTGAATGTTTAAGTTTGTTTGTCAAATCTCATCTTGTCATGTCTTCTTCCTACAATTACGTGAATGTGAAAAACCTCTTGTTTTCAAGTCAGGAATTGTACAGAAGCTATTGATGGTAATATCAACAAGAGGAAATAGTCTGATTAGATTGCGGTGCACTGTTTACTTTAATTTGGCAACATTGAATTCATTGTTTAGGTTATTTGACATTGATAGATATTCTTCTAATAAATGAAGCCAATTATCACAGAATTCTTGAAGAAAATAATAGTACATTAATTCCTTCACTTACATAATTCATTTTAAAAGAGCAAAGTTTTGTAATTATTTTAGTGAGGCAACTTCTTATTTCATGATAATAAAATAAAAATTCTTCCTTTTAATAAAGTTAAGATTAATATAATGTCAGATCTGTAATTAGGCACATAGCAGCTCCATTTTATCAGTAATAATTGCATTAATTCCTGACCAATGAGAATCTCTTTCTTCCTAATTTTCTTTATCATTATTTAAATAATGATTACAGATACAAGTCCTAGTAATTAACACATAGCTGGAGGTAGAAGAGGTGGATTCATACCTTTACACAAGGGAATATAATGAACCCAATTGGAATTGAAACTTGGCTCTCCAATTTATAGTTCTGAAGCACTATCATTACACCTGCACATCCAAGCTTACAGCACCTGGTATTCCCAAGTGCCACCTGTTTAGTTACTGACCAATACGTTTCTCTCTGTATATATATATATATATATATATATATATATATATATATATATAATATTTCACCCCAATTAAGGCAATAAGGCCACTTGGATGCAAGGGATTACTGAGAATAAAAGAAACAGATGGGGACAATATAAGAACAGGATTTATATAGACAAATGATGATGATTGACATTGCATTTAAATTTTTGATGATCATAACTGAGAGATGTGAAAGAAGAAACAATTAGCATAGAACTTATGGTTACAACTATTGGTTTCAACAGTGAAATTATGAGACCTATCTGCCAATCTAGTACTGCACTTAAAATTGTGAAGCTGAGGTACCAAGGAGGAAAGCTTCTCAGAACAATTAGTGTGAAAATATTTATAGGAAAGACAAAGGGAAGCTATGTTATGGCCATGAGAGAGAAACTAAAGTTGAGATGCCAGGTCAGAACCAATAACATTACTGATTCTTCTTCAGATTTTGTCAAGGATCTCTAGATATATAGAAGAAAAAACAGACCAGATTTGGAAAAAAATATTTGATAAATGGATTAAGATAGTTTCTGGAGAGAAAAATTGTCTAGGACAACATAGTGAACCAATTTCCTAGAATAAATCTTAGCAATTGATTCAATATAATCATTCTACTTCATGTTAATGAAGAAAGCACAGTGAGTTGATCTACTGGAGGTTAGCATCAGCCATGCTGATGGAAGGCAAAAAAGTTTTTATTAAGGTAATTAATAAAGATCATATTCATTTTAGAGGTGTTAAAATTAAAAAGCCACTTCTTTACCCAGTTCAAAATAAAAGATTGTAGTTCATTTTCAAGATCACCTGCCAATTTGATTTTATCAAACATATCAGACCTATCTGGGTTGGTTTGTTCTATCCTAACCACCATATTCACCTAGCCATTCACTGACTGAATATTACTTTTTTTGATTGCTGCAAAACACTTTGATGAGGAAAATGTTTTTTAATGAAAACCTGATTCAAGAGTTTGTCAATCAAAGGACTGAAATTTTAACAGTGTGTATTGATCAAATTTCTGAATATATACATAATTGTGTGAAAAGATGACAAAATTGTTGATATGTGGTTCTTTATCTGCTGTTGGTGAGGGAAGCAATTTGTAAGATTGTTGTCAGTAAGGTCAGGAGTTGTAAGGTTTGTTGACCAAGGTTACTTTTGGTGTCAGGAGAGGGGACTAGAGTGGATTAGTGAAACCAAGTGTAGTGTTGTTGGCAGGGTTGATATACACTTTCTTCAGATAAGAGTGGACACTGAGGTCAACACCAAATGGCAACAGTCTGTTTCAATCTTGAATGCAATTTTCAGTGTCCACTCGTACATTATATTATATTATATATATCATTGAATAAAGTTTCAGTCACTGCAGTTGGAATCATGGTGTCATTGTGAAACTCACAATACTTTCATTGGTTATATAATATGTGCTTCACCAGGTCTACATACAGTTTTGTGTATGTTCTGAGTTTTCCTTCTCCTAGACTGGGTGCCAAGCATGGAAAGAGAATTGAAGCTTCCCTACTATTTAACCCATAGCTGGTGTTGAGAAGAAATAGATTCATATCTTTTCAAGGGTATTTATGTGAAAGTGAATGCAACAAACTTGTACATGAATGTAACTGGAATTCAAACATTCAGCATTTCAATCCACTAACCATTACACCATTTAAACATCCAAATAATTAAGTTTTTGAATAAAATGTAATTGCACTTTATTTTGTGAAGAATAAATTTTATAAAGAAAAACAGAAATTATTTATAACTCAACCTTTTATATACACTGTATGTGTGTTTGCATATTAAATAATTAGATTTTTGAATTCATTTTATATTCACTCATTATGTTCTCATGCTAAATATATGATGTAAACTTTTCATGTGTTTTTAGCATTTGCTGTGTTATATAAAATCATTTAAGTGAATGAAAGTACTGTTGCATTTGTTGATTAAATCCTGGCCATAATACAGTGTGTTCCAGAATGAACTATTTCAATGAGATCAGGCAAATTTAAAAAAAATAACAACACAATTTTATGTTTATTATTAGGTTGGTGCAAAAATAATGACGTAATAATGTCGTTTTTTGACGTTAAAAAATACGTCAAAAAACAACATTATTACATCATTATTTTTGCACCAACCTAATACTTAATTATGGTACAAAACAAATTGATTTATAAATCTTATGTCAAAACTTTATTGAAAATTTTCAACATGTCCTCAGTCTGTATCCCTGCAAATTTCAAATCTATTCTTAGCATTGCAAAACATATTTTGTAGCATTCCAGGAATGTGTTCTTTAAGCTCAGCTAAACTATTGATCTTTTTATGATAAATCTTTGTTTTTATGAAACCCCATGCAAAGAAATCCAGGAGGATCAACAAAGATGCAATCTTGTGTATTCATTGTTAATAGGGTTCTGAAAGGGAATGAAAAGAAAATTAGTAAAGAAAACTAGAAAAATTATAAAGTTATAAACAAAATTAGAAATTTATACTCTTCTAATACATATTATACATAGTGAACAGAAATAAAAGTGTGTTTTTAAAAAGAATTGTCTGATTTCACTGAAATAGTTAATTTTGGGACACCCTGTATAACAACTCAAACCAAAATAATTCTCAGTGCATTTCTATAGTAAAATAATTTTTGAACTGTAAAATTTTGAATGTATTTGTTTGCCATGATAAGAAGAAAAGTTTTCTATCAGCTTTTTTTTTTTTTTTTTTTTTAACCAGTAACTTGGTCATCTGATTTGTGTCTCTTATTTAATTAACTCCAGCCACAGTTGGCTAAACTGAAAATCTCATATTATTATATCATTGTTTTGAATCACAACTTTCGCTTTTTTATCCAGATTTCAGGGCCAAGGCTGGAAATATTGTGATGATGGGTTTAAAACCACAAGATGGTTGATACACAAACTCTCTAGCTATGGTATCTTTGGAAGAGTCTTCTCAATTACGAAGTCCTTTCTTAAAGAGAGAAAGACCGGCTTGTATCATGCAATACTCCCAGAACCAAGCTAGTAATGTTCCATCTTCACAGAGCTGACCCTAAATTTACTCCAACCATATGTATGATTAAATATTTTCTTCTCTACAACCTGTTTCCCACAGATGAAACATTGCTAGCTTCTTGCTACTCAATTGATATTTCAATCGCAGCCCATCACTGTAAGGTTGCCTCTCTGTACCTTTTTTATAAATACTTTTGTGGTAATTGTTCAGATGAGCTCTTCAATATGGTGTAGCAATCATCTAGCTTAGTCGTGATACAGTCTTTGACTGTCGGACTCTCTGCTAACACAGAGAGGAACCCGGACGAAGCTTTGCCGAAGGGCAAGGTTTCGTCTGGGGAGGTAGACAGGGCCTGAACCCGTCTAGGCGGGTTCAAAGGCTATATTTTTGGCTGAGCCTACGGGCTCGGAGATACCCACATTAAACCGGCCTTGTGCCACATTTGGTCCTCGTGGGTGGATTGATAAATACAGCAATCATCATTGCCATCACACACAAATACATACGTACATACAGATCATACGGCAAGCATTCATTGGCTCAAAACTAGCTTGCTGATTGGTCAATTCTGACCAATCAAATCGCCTGCATGCGAGGAATAATTTTCCCGTGCACAAGGCTGGGAACCTATCACGTGAGACACGACCGTATATAAACAAAACATGAATAAGCCTCTCGGGTTCTCTTCATTCATCTTTTTCCTTGCTGCCAAGATGTAGTCTTCAAGAGCACCCTCTTAACCGTGCAGTCAAACATTAAAGAACATTGCCAACAACTCTTACTGACTTTTTCGCAAGTCACCAGTAGAGTTCAGCAAATTTTGCCTGTCAGCACAAACCTATGACTTTACTCACAACATTTCAAACACACACACAGACACAGAATTTTGTAATACATATATACATATCTCTCTGTGACTCAGCCAAGTTCAATCAACCAGGACTCTGTTAATTTCTCTGACACAACACACTTTCTGATCAATTGTATTCTTGTGTTATCTATTCTAAAAAGCAGTCCTTTGTCTTAATATTGATTCCTGAACATTTTTCTCTCACGAGAACTTTCTTTTGGACAGTCAAATACAAATCAAAATACGGTAAAAAGGATGCAACTTCTTTTCCCTTAATCTATACATTGCACACAATATTATTGTATATTTCATTCATGTATGTTATTTCAATATATACTTGTTGATTCACATTTGGAGTTTCATTGTTGTCTTGAATCATTTATTATACAAAAAGTTATATACACAGGCCAAAGAACACGCAGCCATATAACAATGGTATCTAGACTGTAAGAGTTTAAGAACAATACTAGACTGGTGGCAAGGTTTAATCAATTTACAGTTGAGCTAGCTGAATGTATTAGGTTGGTGCACAAATAATGACGTAATAATGTCGTTTTTTGACGTATTTTTTAATGTCAAAAAACGATATTATTACGTCATTATTTTTGCACCAACCTAATATTAATAGCTGTAACTGACAATATTTTTCTTGCACTTCTTGCTTGTGGAACTTCTTTCTGGCTCTATGACAACTTTAATCTGCAAAAATTTAAATGCAATGTCACTTGACATCTACTGTCCTCCTGATTGCTCTTTTCTTTTTCTATTCATTATTAATGTTTCTGTTCTAAATTCCTCCACACTATGTAACCCTTTGCATGCTAGTGGCTTGCTTGGGGCAATACTGATTAAAAGAAGAAGATTTTTATGACAAGATACATTCCTTAGTTCTACCAGTTAGGACTTTCACATCTTAGGCCCGCCATGCTGATGGCTCATCCTCATTCCCTTTGTATTCCATTGGTAAGGAGGAAGTTTAACTCAGACAGCATCTTCCCAATAACTCTTGCTTTGTGGAAGACACCTGAAAAAATGCTTCCCCAATCACTAAGGACTTAACATCTTCAAGTCTAGTTTTAACTATTATCTTTCTTACATAACCTCATAGACTGAATTCCTTACCTCCCCCTCTTATGCTTATGCAACAACCTGATTCAGTAACACTCTACCTCTACTCTTGGGCCTTGTATTGGGTGAAGAATGATACTATTTTTCAACCAATAAAAAGGCCAGGAGTAATTAAAGAAGAAAATGTTTTTTGTACAGTGGGAGCAAGTCTATTATTCGTTGTTGGCTGCTTTATTTTCTATCCAAGAACTTAATTTCTTTTCTTTCGATCACTTTATTTATGATGATGATGATCTTGATGACTAAGTCGACCAATTCTTGCATGGAAGAGCCATTGGCATTGACTGCATAGTAATGTTGATGGAGGACGAGGTCAACTTTCTTGAGCCTTTCTGTCTTGTCTTCTCTTCTGATGGATTTGAAGTTTTTGGTTCTGATGGTGATAGAACATTGCCAGTTGTTATGGTCTGGTGCATGTGTTTCAAACAATTTAGGCTCAAGTCCAGTGACTTTCAGTGTTGTTTTGAGTTGGTCCTTGTATCTTTGAAGAGGGTGATCCCCGTGCTCTTTGTCCTTAAGTGATCTCACTAAACAAGACATGGGAAAACCTTGACTCTTCAATTCTTGTCCTGACCATCAAAGATGTTGTTTAATGATCAGCGATTTGATGCTTTGACTATTGACTATTTTCTAGGACTTTAATATATAGATTCTAAATATAAGTTGCTTATGGAATGACATGGCACTTTGGTTACCTTTTGAACATACTGTTGTGTTCAAAAGGTAGCAGAAGTAAAATTTGACGGATATGGAAGGTAGGTTCATGAAATCAAAATCCAGAAAACTAGACTATTATTTCTTGACTTATCCAGAAAAGAGATTGAAGGGGAACAAACTGAATTTGTTATCTGCTAAACTAATCTAAGCTTTATTTCAGTTACATTCAAACAATTGTTCTTATCACAGTA
This sequence comes from Acanthosepion lycidas, assembly GCA_963932145.1. NCBI lineage: Eukaryota > Metazoa > Mollusca > Cephalopoda > Sepiida > Sepiidae > Acanthosepion > Acanthosepion lycidas. The sequence goes on from OZ010590.1 coordinate 56,854,627, forward strand.
TTTTGAGTGTTCTGCCTTCCAGACTTCTGGTGCTTGATGTGTAACCTTTGCTGAATATAATCATTGTTGGAATTTATCAGATGAGTAATTATCTTCATTACATGTTTTGCTGTTTGGACCAAGACACTTTTAGCTTAGGACCATATCATATTAAAACACCAGTTCTCATATGAGCAACAAAGTTAAAGAATGTTGAAACTAGATGGGTGACCACTTAGGAATCCCAAGAGCTGTAAGCTTGGATGTGTGGGCAGTGTAATGGATAATGGCACAGAATTTGAGATTGAACATTCAGCTGAGTTTGTTATATTCAATTCTATACAAAAACCTTTGGGAAAGGTAGGAATCAACCTCTTCTACCCCAAACTATTGGTTAATTAATAGGATTTGTATAGGAAAATCATTATTATCTCCAAATAATTCAAACAATCTAAAAACATTTTCAGGCTTTAAATAGCCTGTAAAAGGTTGATAAGCCATAAAAAAACATCAATCAATCAAGATGCTCATATTGATTGTTGCATGTACAGCATTTCAACTGTTTTACTCTCTGATCTTCTTAAGGTGTCTGTTTTCATACCTAATAACATTCTTAGAATTTTGAAATGAGCCCTTTATTCAATTCAGGAGGAAGATTGTTCTTATTCTATTTTTCATCCCAAGTGGATATTTTGCATCAGATAACTCACCGTGCTTATTCATTTGATTTATGACTCCAGAATTTCAACACCAGGTTATTCATGATACACATTGCCTAGTGAATTGGTTGTAACAGGTATGAGTTCAATCCCTGTGTTTGGTGGTGTTGACAAGTCTCATATTCTTGTTCAGTTAGAAGAAACAGACAAGTGACTCAAAAACAAATAGACCTGGTAAATATTAACTGATATATTGCCTAAGCATAGAAATTGGAATGAGAACAAGCTACCCTCTGGAAGCAGACTAAGCATGAAGACAGACACCTGGAGAAGGCTGAAGAATACAATGGGCAAAATGTTGTGAATACCCAAGATAAAGATTCTGGTTTGAATATAAATGCATGTAATAATCTAAATTTAGTAAATAAAAACTCAATTTAAGATCTACTGTGCATAAAAATTTGCTTAAAAGACAAATAGTAGTACACAGCGTATGTAATCATTTTGCTTGCCTTTCATTTTAGGTAAACTCTATAACCTATTTACAAGAAAATGACTTCTTGGCAATTGATTGTTTGTATCATACATGGTCTCTATGTATCTGATTGTATCCATTTTACACAATGCAGTAGTTTCAAATGGTCTTCAATGATGCATGAAGTGTCCCCTTAGCTTTTGTTTAATTTTAGTAATGTACTATGCGGACCATTTGTTTTAATGGTACCAGCTTCTTATTCTGAAATGTTCCTTTCATAACATTAAAGGAACAGTTTGGATTGCAGCCAATATTCTTTGACCCTGGGGATGTGGTTGTAAGTTTTTGTTCTGCCAGATTTAACATGAAGTCATATTAAATCATTATGTGACTTTTGTTAAGAAAACATGAGTGATCGGCAAAGTTGTCTGTTAACTGGCACATTGCAACAGTTAAAGAATTAATGTACAAAATGGTGATGAAAAGTTCTCAGTCTGACCTATTTCCAAAAATCTAGTCAGCAGTATTCTTAAATTATCTCACATATATACTATATACCAAAAGAGTTAAACAATTTATATATGAAAGGATGCTAAAAAGTTCATAGCCAGACTCATTTCCCAAAATATGTTTATCTGACATATATAGTACATATTGAAACCTTTAAAGAATTAGTACACAAATGGGTATTAAAAAGTTCTCAACCTGACCCACTTCATAAAATATGATCAAATATCAGATTTTTTTGGTGTTAATAATAATGGTAATATTAGTGGTTTCCTTATAAGGAAACATTCGACATTCACTGATTGAGCAGAAAGTGCAACTTTCAATTGAAATTTATAAAATTTTTCCATTAAAATAATACTTCAGGAAAATAAGTTTCTTAAGTCCAGTAACTGTTATTACTCTTTCCAGTATTGATGGGGGTTTCCTTGCAAACCTTTTGTTCAAATAGTGTGGGATGTCAACAATATTGAATAACTAGCAGCATGGCCCGGCGTTGCCCGTGCTTGATTTAAAAATCGTACGACTCATACAGCAATCGCTATCACTTGACTTAAAATATCTTTGCCCTGCCTTGTCTTTAAAGGAGTGCCCTTTGCCATGCTGATGTTGCTACATGCCTTACTTCTTGCCTATCTCACACTTCAAATTTTTTCTAAGCTCTATACTAAACATTAAATCTGTTACGAAAAAAGAACTAAACAAAATGAACACAAAACGATCAGCTTTAAAAAAGGACTCGTAACTGGAAAAACCAAATGAAAAAAGAATGTTAATAACAAATACTTTTCCACTTCCAACCCAGTTCTGAGGAATCAGAATCAACATTGAGTTTAAGCAAGCGAATGAGCCAATTGGAGTAAAGTGCCATGCAGATTTAAATTTTTCCGACTTGTGATGAATGCAGCTATCAATTTTTTTTTTTGCATACTAGCATGCTAGTTAACATTTGTGTCAGTCAGTTGTTGGCACTCACGCTGGCCAATAGAATCTTCCTGCCTATTTGTGGCAGCCAGCTATAGGCTCTCACTCTGGCCAGTAGAAAATGGCCGCAAACTACATGAAAACTGCTGTAGAAGCATGAAAAAATTGATTATTTCCACTATCAATAGGAGTTGGGAAATGCAAGGTTGGTCTTGGCCTTCCCACTAACTTGGAGCATGTGCATGTAAATTTTGGTGCAAATCCGTTGAAAATTGTGGCTGTGCATTCGTTACATGCACACACACACATCCTGCTTTTTATAGATAGTCTAGCAGACTCTTATTTTTATAGAAAAGAAAAGGAACTAAAACTAGCATGGGAATGTTAGAGGTAGAAAGGGATTTCAGAGAATTAAGTTTTGCATGTCAAATAATGTAGATGTGGTTTTGTCATATCTCAGAACTTGCTCCCCAGTGGGGTGGCATAGCAACCCTACTATCTAGTTAAACATGTACACGTTGATGTGTTTAATAAAATAGGTAAGATTCAAATTCCTTTTATTGACATCTCTTTAATCTCTAGAACCAAAAAACATTTCGCCACCTGACCAAGAGATGACAAAAGAAGAGAGGGAAGATATACAACATTATATTAATTGAAGTCATCACCCAAGAAAACCCCCACCAACTGGCTCTGCAACAATTATTTTCTTTTTGATGTATATATGATATCCATTTTATTTGTTGCTGCTGTTGAAAATCCTTAAATGATGATGTTTCTATTATTTGTGATTCTTTAGTCCATGAGGTTCAAAGAAGGATGGTCCTCACTAAGACCTACAGTTTTCATTTGTTCAAAGCCATTTTTAATGATTGATCCGAGAAAGCAGTTGAAAGTGGATGGTTGAATCCAGTCTTGGTTTTGCTGAGGTATTTTCAGCAACCACTCATAATAGTTTTTTTGGTTAAAAATATTCCTTTCCTGTTCTATTATGGTGCTGTAGTAATTTAAGGATTTGGAGAATTGTCTTAACAATTAGCAATTTCAAAAAGAAAATTACTGAGTTCTGGTTCTAGTTGAGGTAGGATCTTTAGAAAGGCATGAAAGAGGTCATGTGAGAGATTATACATTGCTATTGCTATGAAGAGAAGATTGGCACTGTGAAGCAACTCACATTGTCCTGAAAAACAAAATATCGAAAATGGTACCCAATTAGTCTAATATTTTCTTTTGAATACCCAACTGCAATTTCTAATAATCAAATCATCCTCTTTTCCTCCATACTCCAAACGTAAGGAGAAAGTCTCACTTGGGCAGCTTTTTCCCCAAGAACTGCTACTTTGTGGAACAAACCATCCACTTCTTGAATGCTACAATCTGAACCTTTTCCAGGTTAAGTGTCAATTATTGTCTATTCCCCTTATCCTTATTATCTTCTCTTCTTAACATCTCTTTAAGATAACAGTAAAACTCTACCTTGAGTGGCTCTCAAGTCTTGCATTAGGTGAACTTTAATATAAAAAGATGATAATGTGTTGAAAATATTATCAAATTCAAATGCAATCAATATTAAATTACAAACATTTAATTTGCATATTGGTTGTATTAATGATAATCATGAGAGTGAATAAAAGATTTGATATATTAGTTTAATAAATTCTATTAGGAAGTATGAACAGCTGGTATTAAGATAATTTATAATGTATTTCTATAGTTGAATAATTCTACTGGAACCTATATATGCATTTAGTGAGTACAGAAATTTCAATATCTAGTATGTGTTTTAACAGATGACAGAAAACGGGACACTGAAATCTGAAGACACATCGGAATAGTGAAAGGTGCCTTCCAAAATATAAGCAAACAAACAGATAAATTTCACTAGAGACAAAGAAAAGTGTTATGTACTATTAGTCTTCTCATATGGCAGTGAATGCTGGACAATTTCCTCGTAGATGAAGAAGAGACCTGAAGCAAGAGAAATGTGGTTCTATAGGAGGATACTGAGGATACGATGTGAGCAATAACAAAGTTTGGGGTAAAAGGAAACAAAAAAGACACTTATACTTAGAATAAAAAAAATATAGATGAAGTGTGTGAGAGAAAGAGGGTTTAGAAAGCTTCATGCTCACAGGACATATTGAACGCAAGAGGGACAAAGGAAGGTAGCATATAATGTACCTAATGAGCTTGCATGAATGGTTGGCAGAAGTTATCGTGCATGTCCTGGAGAAGGAGGAGAATGGAAGAAGAAGACGAAGAAGAAGAATTTGAACTACTGTATACATTCCAATGAGATCATACAATTAAGAAAAAGTCAGCTACAGCAATCAGTATCACATGACTTTGGTCTCTTGAGGTTTCTAGTTGAAAATTAGAACCAGCTTGTAAAACAGTCAGTCACTTATGTGCAATGCATGATACATGCTTAGGCGATCATGTATCTTTCGATACATGACTGATGAGGCAGATTTTTTTCTCACAGTAGGTTGCCATTTATTTCTGTGGTAAACCAGTTGCCATCTAGGGCTATAGAACCTGGTCTATCCTAATGTTTTAGTTTCTTTTCTTTGATGGACAATTTTAAAATATCATTTTATTTATAAGTTATTGATCTTTTCAGCCATATGACCCTTGCATGCAACCTTTTTGCGATATGGGGAGGATATTATAATTATCAAGATGAAAATACGTTAAATCAGTTACTACAGATGTTAGCAGTTTATAGATTGTGGAAAGACATGCTATTGGCCTATAGTTTTGGAGATCATTTGTGTTTCCAGTTTTGGGGGTAAAAAAGTGATGATTTGAGACTTAATCTAGTATTTTATTAGGATTTTTCATTACATTTGTTAAAGGTTTTGCAATGGCTTAGTGAGAATAATTCAGTTCAGATGATGCTAAACCAAAGTTTGGAACTGTACCATATCAACATGTCTTCTATTTTTGGCATTTTGACTGCTTTTTTTACATTTAGCTTAAAAAATAATATTCCATTCTTGAATTAGAATATTTTTCATTCTTTTTTTTTTTTTTTTTTTTTTTTGTTAGCAATCTAATCTGCATCCTAATACCCCAAATATATTCCTAGATCTTCTGGACTTTTCCTCATAAATAGGGGAATCTTTACATTAAGCTTCTGCTTTTCTATTTCCCAATCAAATTTCTTGGTGTCTATTACAAAGCTCTTACTTTGCTTATAAAATTTTTTTCAAATCACCCGAGGAGGTGTTGTGATTTTGCTTGCAATTTTGGTTCCGACATTTTCCTGACTTCTGGGATTGAATCACTCATGTGTAATTTATACTTTCAAATAGCCTTTCGGGAATTCAAAGTATTTACTTATATTCCTTAGGCTATTCATCAAGTATGGATATTGTTATTTCAAGTGTAAATGAATTGATTTACACAAGTGGGAGAATTTTAACAGGCAATAAGGATGAACAAATACAAGGGTAGTTAATTATTTGATTTATAAGCAACAAACATATACAAAGAAGAAAAAGAGGCAGCTGCAAACTATAATTGATTTTGCTGAGGCCCAACTTGTATTAAAGGGAAGAGTCCACTTAACTTGGTTCAATGCTAGTAGCTTTTTCGTTGACCAAGACATCCCCAAACCGATCAACATGTCCCTACGGGAGGGCATCAAGTAGCAAAGAGAAAGAGTTAAAGAATTTCTTTTTGGCACCAACAGAAGCTGGCTTCTGATTGGCTGGTAGAATGTGTGGGTGTAAAGTAAGGGAAGATAACTATGTTCTCATTATAATTCTTAATAACATTTCTGATCATAAATTAAATCAAATTTTTAATTTTCACTTTTCAAGCAGTATACTTATTGTTTGGCTATCTTCGGCTTTTCCATAATATTAGGCTGGTACAAAAATAATGACGTTTTTTGACGTTAAAAAGTATGTCAAAAACGTCATTATTTTTGTACCAACCTAATAGCTCCTCCTGTAAAGTAGATGGCAACATTTTCTTTATTTAAATATTCATTGATCTCAGATCACAAAATGTTCTTGTTTGCTTGGATTTCATATGTGGGTTTCGAAATTTTTTTTCTTATTATTGTTATTATTGTTAGTGTTATTATTATTGTTAGTGTTATTATTATTATTATTATTATTATTATTATTATTATTATTATTATTTCCTTTGAATTCTGGTGTGTACTCATTTCTTTCCAGGTCCTGACATCGCATTTTCCACTGAGCAGTTTGGAAAAAAAAAATCACACATAGTTTACATAGTTAAGGCTCTTTGTAATGTTTGGGCTGTACTTGTGAGAACAATTTTTTGTATTTAAGGTCTGGACTATCAGGAATCCTTTCAATGAGTCCATTGGCATCTTTTCCAATCAATCCAAGGGCTCCAACTGCAACTGGAATTATTGATGTCCTCATGTACAAGATTTTTAAGATTTCAATTTCAAAGTCCTTTTATTTTGATAGTTTTTTTTGAAGATCTTCAAAAATATATTGCAGTTGGCAGGGACTGGCACGTCAATAAGAAGGCACATTTTGTCTTTACAGCCTCTATTCATGATGTCTGGGTGATTAGCTTTGATTATTCTGTTTATTCTTATTATTATTATTGTTATTATTAGTGTAATGACAAAAATACGCAGGTGCAGGCTTTAAGAAAGCTTTATTCAAATGAGAAAACAAGTTTTGCACATTGTGTCCTTTTATAGTCCCAGTAAACAGAAATAGCTCTCTCAAAGAGGAGAGTAACAAAACGAGGGGAGACCACTCTTGATTATTCATAACAATTAATATTGTTAGTGTTATTATTATTATTAGTAGTAGTATTTTTTATTATTATTATTGTTGCTATTATTGTTATTGCCATTATTGTTATTGTTATTATTGTTATTGTTGTTGCAGCAGCACAGTGGAATAATGGATAGCAGCTCAGCTTGAGAAATCAAAGAGCCAAGTTCAAATTACTGTCAAGTTCACTATATTCACTTATATTTTTTGGGAAAAGTATGAATTCATCTCTTCTCCCCTCAACTATGTGAAAATAGCATGACAGGTAGGGTCCTTGGTGACTAGTCTTAGAGAAGGACAAATTTGAATTGAAACGAGCCTGTAGATGGTTGGGCTCTGTCAGGTTATTTTGCTCAGGACATACCATTGCTGCTGTAGCTGCAGCACATGTGGTTCCCCCTAAGACCTTAATGGGTTACAGGACTTGTGATCATGTTGTTGTTATTATTATTATTATTATTATTTCCCTTGCATTTTATTCTAGAAAAGTGTGCTTAGATTGTCCCAAGTTCTGTCAGTATTATGTCCCTTTGGTAAAAGAGTCTACATTTTTGAAGCTATAATCAAGAAAGCAAACAAAAACTTGGAACCTGAGTCAAATAGAATAGCAGAGTTGACAGTTGCCTTTGATAGACACCATTGGCAGAATTCCTGGACATTGCAGCTAAAAAAAACCTAGATGACCAATTGGGGTATGGAAATTTAAATCAATGCTAGTGCCAAACTCAATTATCTGGTTATAGCCAATCACCTGGTAAAATTGCTGGCTGAACCTTGCTCTTTTGTGCGCCTCATTAGTGCTTTGATTGTGCAATTTGCTACAGCCATTTACGTCCATTCAGAGAATTACTTTGTATTAATAGCCCATTCCTTGATTACAGTAAAAGAGATGATATTTAAGTGTCTAGATAAGAGTTTATAAATTGTAATTTTGTCTTATTTACAAGTAGTGTGACAGCTATATTTGCCCAAATTATTGGTAAATCCATAGGTGCTTATATAAGAGTTTAACTTTTAAGTTTCTCTAAAAGTTTATATACTGTCATTTTGTCTTATTTAGAAGAAGTGTGATGGCTATATTTGCACAAATCCTCAGGTGCCTATATAAAAGTTTATCTTTCAAGTGTCTGTATAAAAGTTTATATACTGTCATTTTGTTTTATTTAGAAGAAGTGTGATGGCTATATTTTTACAAATCCTCAGGTGCCTATATAAAAGTTTATCTTTCAAGTGTCTGTATAAAAGTTTATATACTGTCATTTTGTCTTATTTAGAAGAAGTGTGATGGCTATATTTGCACAAATCCTCAAGTGCCTATATAAAATTTTATCTTTCAAGTGTCTGTATAAAAGTTTATATACTGTCATTTTGTTTTATTTAGAAGAAGTGTGATGGCTATATTTTCACAAATCCTCAGGTGCCTATATAAAAGTTTATCTTTCAAGTGTCTGTATAAAAGTTTATATACTGTCATTTTGTCTTATTTAGAAGAAGTGTTATGGCTATATTTGCACAAATCCTCAGGTGCCTATATAAAATTTTATCTTTCAAGTATCTGTATAAAAGTTTATATACTGTCATTTTGTCTTATTTAGAAGAAGTGTGATGGTTATATTTGCACAAATCCTCAGGTGCCTATATAAAAGTTTATCTTTCAAGTGTCTGTATAAAATTTTATATATTGTCATTTTGTCTTATTTATAAATTATTGACATAACAATTTTATATAGATTTTGTTTCTGGATTTACTAGATGTGCTTCATATATGATGTTTGTCTTGAAATGATCCAGGTATATAATATTAATGAAAAAGTTACCTACATATAGAAATGGAACCTTAGTTCTATTCAAAGTATTATTATTTGTAGCTCATAGCAGGATTGTTTAACTTGCAGACAACTATACCTATATTCTTAATATTGTTTCTTGCCTGCATTTCTTTACTGGGAATTCTTGCAGTTTTCTTTTTGTGCCTGCCATCAAAGAGTGACATCTATATATCATTTGGCATCAAAACAATGTCATCTGTATATCTTATGTTGTTAAGGTTGGGACATCAAAACAGATCAAACTAGAACAGAATGAATATGTAAAAAAGTTAAAACATATCCCAGGAGAAGTAGGCAGAAATTTGAAAGACACTATATCTGCAATAGAAGTAACAGGGACCCAGACGGCTGAATGATCAACTTAATTGGCTAGTCAACCAGACCAGGCCTGATTTAAGTTATGTTGTTAGTACATTAAATTCTGTATTAAAACAAAAAAAATGTAGAATGTATAAAACAAGTTAACAGAGCAGTCAAGAAAGTAAAAAAAGGGAAAAATCCCAGGTAGACATTACAGATTTAGGGAACCTATAACACTTAAAAATGATTGCCTATAGTGATGCCTGTTTTGCAAATTTAACTGATAGTGGACCACAAGGAGGCTACATACTTTTTTTTGATAGAAATTACCAATAGATATATGCCCATTGCTTAGCAACCAAAACATATTAGAAGTATTCTCACAACCAAAACCTTAGCCATGGTTGATGCAGCAGACGCATGTCTTTTTTATAGGAAAATTTTTATTAGAACTGTTGCAACTTGAAGATAATAATGAAAATATACAAATTATATGTAAAACTGATAATTCCTGTCTCTATGATGTGGTATTAGGTTTGTGCAAAAATAATGACGTAATAATGTCGTTTTTTGACGTTAAAAAATACGTCAAAAAACGACATTATTATGTCATTATTTTTGCACCAACCTAATACATTCATAAACACAAATTTTGGATAAGAGACTTTGCATAGAAATGGCTCTTTTGAGAGAAATGATGGATAGAAAAGAAATTGCCGAAATCTCTTGGATACTAACTGCAGACTCACTGACAAAGAAAAGAGTAACCATCATTTAAAATTCTTGGCCTCATATCAGAACTTAAGGAATCCACTGTTTAAGGAATTTACATTCTCTTATATATTTCTTTTGCAGATTAATATATATATATATATATATATATATATATATATATATATATATATAATAATAATAATAATGGACTCTCCCATCAGTTTTGACACATTAGGATCTGACAGCTTATTGATTCAGTTATGAAATTTTGTGCGATAATCTTAAGTGGCATTTAAGACCCGCTAGTGATTTTCAAAGGAGGCCACATATGGAGTAAGTGTAAGGATTGTGAGATGAGATCACTGTTAGATTAGCTGACCTTTTAGATCTTGCTTCTTGAAGATGATTCAGACAAGTAGATTGAAAATTGCTGAGTCCACTAAAACACATTGATCTCCATTCTACCTGCTCCAAGGCTAAGCGCTCAAGGGTGTTATGTGGTATATTGACTGCTGAATATATATACACACACACACACATAAAATATGCTGAAACAGAAAAAAAGGGCAAGAACGCTTAATCTTCATGAGTTGCTCCCCTTGGCAAGTTTTCAACCAGAAAAGGGGCAGCTTACCCTTAGGTGATTGAGCAGCCATTTTAGGTAGGACACACATGTGGAGAATGAAGGGGTCCAAATAAAACATTCTCTTTCCATTATGTGTCCGTGTTCCTTTAATTTGAATTTACAACCATGACGGATATGTTGAAAGTCTTTCCTTTCAATCTAACTACAAGAATTCTTTCTGATAGTTGATAGCATCCAAGAATACCTTTCTTCATGTCTTTGTCTAATATGAGTCATACTCCTCTTGCATTTTTTTCTCTGCCTTTATATATGATCCTGTATTTATTACTGACAATATCTCCATCGTTTACAAGCATTTAATCTGATCATTTCATACTTTATTATATCCGACTATCCACACTGATTTAGTCTTCCATCATTCTATGTTCAAACAATTACCAGTCAACTAATACTAAAAAACATAGCCTAAAAAGAGAAATGGAATCTTTGTTCTCTTCAAAAACACTTGTCCCAATATCGCTTCTACATTTCAAAACAATCTACTAACTTTTGCTTTTGGATCCCCATCATTTGCATTATCTTATTCTTAGTCCAGTAACTGTTATTGCTCTTTCCAGTATTGATATTCCCTAACCTTTTGTTTGAAATAGTTTTGAATATCAACATCTTGGTGATGTCCTTACTTTTTCTTTGAATTACAATTGCCATCTATTTTGGTTGTCACTGTTGAAAGTCCTCAAGTGATGTGCTCTCTTTTATTTTGTACAGTTCTTTATGAGTCTTTAGTACCAATCTATGATGTTTGAAATGGGATGGTTCCCACTACAACCTACAGGCTTCATTCACTCAATGCACTTTTAACCATTGATCTGAGAAAAAAGACAGCTATAAAATTTCTGAATAGGTTTAGAGCATAACAACAAACATATGAAATTCTTGATCTGACAATGATATTTAAGAACATGACTCGAGCTTTCAGATTAATGCTTTGGTTTTGTAGCCTATTATATGTTCAATTTGTTTTTCTTGTATACTAAAGTTTCAAGGAGCCACAATGGAGTAATGGATAGTGGCTTGGATTGAGGAATTGGAGAGCCGAGTTTGAATTCCAGTCAAATCCGTTACATTCACTTACATGCTAATACCTTCTTTTTTTTTAAGCATTTTACCCCAAGTAAGGTGGGAAGCCACTAGGACGCAAGGGGTTACAGAAGATTTGAAGCAAGATCAGATAGGAGTGATAGAGAAAAGGATGAGGAGAAGGATAGTGGATAGATCAAGGCAACTGGAGATGTCGATTAACATTACATTTGAATAGTTGGAGATTATAGCTCTCAGGGAAACTGGAATAGGAAAGGGAGTTCCACAGGTGAGAGGTGCGAGACATGAAGCTATTGGAGTAGAAGAGATGGCTACATTTAGTAGTTTCGACAGTGAAAGGGTGAGAGCGTGATGCCAGCCTCGTAGGGCGCTTGAACTCATGAAGTCTGGGAACCAGCAAATGCAGCTCCTCGCAGCAATTGCCATGAAAGTATTTGTAAAAAAGACAGAGAGTGGTGACGGCGCATCTGTGAGAGAGTGACTGTAGACGAGATGCCAGAACAGGGCCAATTATATTGCATATCCGTCTCTAGAGCTTATCAAGAACCCAGAGGCAAACAGAAGGGGCTCCAGACCATATATGGCAGCAATACTCCATGCAAGCGCGAATTGTTGATTTGTAGATCTGGAGGATCGATTCTGGGAAGAAAAATTTCCTGGCACGGCACAGGGAGCCAGCTTTTCTTGTGGTAGACGAAGCAATTGACTCAATATATTTGTTCCATCTCAAGTCAGCAGTCAACGTGAGACCAAGCAGCTGCAGAGAGTTGCTCTCGAGAAGTTGATTGTCAGATATACTAATGGGGGGCAGGGAAGAATCTCTGTGGTGATTAATAGAGAGCAGTTTTGTTTTTGAGGCATTAAAGTTGACCAGCCAATTCCTGCCCCAGTTCACAACCGATTGGAGGTCCTTTTCGAGACGCACGGCCAGGTTACTTTTGTCAGCGATACTAGATTTGTTTTTGAGGCAGGAGTAAATTGTGGTGTCATCCGCGTAGATGCCAACTTGGGAATTTATGGCGTCAGGCAGATCATTTATGTAGATAAGGAATAGAGTGGGGCATAGGATGGAGCCTTGAGGAACACCTCCGTTCATGGGATAGGAACTGGAGGCGAATCCGTTGAGAATGACTTTCAATTCAAAGTTTGAGAGGAATGATTGTATTAGGTCAAACACTCGAGCTGTAATGCCATAACCCTGGAGCTTGCGAAGAAGGCCGGCATGCTAAACCCTATTAAACACTTTGGAGATGTCTAGGGCCATGGCAAGAGCTTCCCTGTTATTTTGAAGAGCTTGGTAGACAGTTTCAGTGATGGCCGTAAGCACATCAGCTGTAGATCGGGCAAAGTGGAAGCCATATTGCTTGCCTGAGAGCAGATCATGGGATGTAAGGTGGTTAACCAATTCGGTATTGATTAGGGCTTCAAAGACTTTGCCGAAGAAGGGTAGGAGACTGATAGGATGGTAATTAGAAGGGTCAGAGGGGTCGCCAGAGTTCTTGAAGACAGGAACAATCGAAGAGGACTTCCAGCAGTCAGGAAAACAAGATTCCTTGAGGCAGTAGTTATATAGTTTAGAGAGGGTGGGCGCCAGTTCAGGCACGCATTTCTTCAAGACAATGGCTGGTATCCCATCTCCACCACTAGCCTTGTTGCGGTCTAAACTGGAGATAATGCCCAATACCAAAGACGGGTTTATGTGTAACCCACTCAATAGGGCCTCAGTTCTAAGGGGGAAGTATGGGTACATCGGAAGAGTCGAGCGTTGAGTTGAATGAAAATTTCCGAGCAAAGCATTCAGCCTTGTCGGCAGAGGAGGTCAGGACTTCGAACTGGTTGAACAAAGGAGGTATAGAAGGTTTGGAATTGTTCAATACACTCTTGCAGAGATGCAAATAATCTTTGGAGCCAAATTTGTGATATACAATACACTCCTTCATCCAAGCAGCAAATAGTGACTTAGCATCGTTGAGGACACGCTTACACTCGTTACGGGCGGAGGCAAAGAGACGTCTATTGCAATCAGACATGTTGCTACGATATAGGTGAAAGAAGTGGTTCCTATGGGCAATGGCGGCTGAGCAAGCAGCGGAGAACCAAGGGGAGGAGCACAGCTTGACCCTATATTTCCTTGAGGGGATGAAAGCGTCGGTTCCAGCTTTAACCCAGAATGATACCTCAGAAGCACATTCTTGGACGGGGAGTGTAAAGAAAACATCCCAGGAGACATCGCGGAGGAAATCACGGAACGAGTCCCAGTCAGCTCGTTGATAGTAGAACGAAGTTCTAGTGGTAGGTGCCTTTGGGAAAGAGCTATGGGTAAATATCAGGACAGACCGGATTCTATAGCCTTGGATGGCAACTGGTTTACTACAGAAAGAAGTGGCAACCTACTGCAGGAAAAAATCTGCCTCGTCAGTCATGTACTGAAAGATACATGATCGCCTAAGTGTGTATCACACATAGCACATAATTGACTGAAAGTTTCATATATGTTCAAAGTCTATAATATACTTTAAAATATTACATGCAAGTATTTATATTATTAAGTAGATGAAGGCCAATCAAGATCCCTCCACAATGTCATCTGATAGGGTGGCTTTTAAGTTAGTTTTAATAGTAAGAACCAAACAAAATTTGCCATTATTTTTGATAGCATGGGTAAACTTATATATGACAGCGTGAACATAGGAATCAATGCTGTATTTTGGAGTTTTCATATACGTTTTGATAGAATTATTATATTATTCATTTATATAAGATAAGTTGCACTAGGGGTACTTTTGAACAAAACCATAAGATTCTTCAAAACAAAAATATTAACCAGAGAACTCAAGTAATGTTCTTAAATACCCTTGTCATATCTAAAGATAAATAAGACAATTACAGTATATAAACTTTTATACAGACACTTGAAACATAAACTCTTATATAGACACTTAAGGATTTAACAACAATAATTTGTGCAAATACAGCTGTCATACTTCTAAATAAGACAAAATGACAGTTTATAAACTTTTATATAGACACTTAAAAGTTGAACTCTTATATAAGCACCTAGATATTTCTGAATGAGTTGGATGCCATGCATAACATCGAACCCATTCAGAAATATCTAAACTGTCAGCTATATTCAACTGTTATCTCAAATCAATGATTAAAATGGCGTCAAGTGAAGGAATCCTTTAGATCTTAAAGGAGACAATTCTTCATCAGACCCTATAGACTGGCACTACAGAATCACAAAGAACTTTGCCAAATAACAGAAATCATATGACCATATGATCATTTAATCTGAAGAATTTCTTTCTTTTTCTTTTAAAGGATGAAATATGTAACAAAGGATTTCTTAAATTTTTGTCATCTAAAAATTAGTCACCATTAGTCTGATATATATTTTTTAGATATCGTATTCTCCTATTAATCAATTCCAGTTAAATCTTTAAAAAATGAATTTCTTCAAATGTTTTACATGCATAGCATGATATGATTTGGGTTGAATATGAAGCTGACAAAACAAATCTAATATTTTACTATTTTTTAAAACTGAACAATTAAGATTTCAAATTATGAGATATATATTTGTTATGTTTCTATAATGTTACCAGAGTGAGCATTTTTTTTTATTTTTGCTACTTGTCACTTTTGTGGACCATTATATCTAGACTCTCATATGGATGTCCAGTACAGCATCCAAATCATTCAGAAATGTGTAAATTATCATCTATATCTGAGGTCAGCAATCCCAGTCCACAGGCCACCTCTGGTTTGCAAAGGATTTTTGTCCAGCCTGCCAACTCAACACTAATTATCTAATTAATTTGCAAAGCAAGTGGCAGAAAAATATCAGTTGGAGTTAATTGACTTGATTTTATTCTGAGTCCACTGCTGACTTCTACAAGAAATATGTCTTGTCAAGCAGAAAATATAAAAGCCTATTAAATATTGTGAAATGATGGTATCCTTATTTGGAAGTACATATGCTCATGAGCAACTTTTTTTGAAAATGAAATATACTAAAAGTCGTTTGAACATCTACGATGATTGTTCAAGTATGTGTATGAACCATGGGTGGTAAATAAATTTCTTTCTGAATTTACCACTTTTTTACTAGGCACCCTGTAAAAAGAGAAATAACAGTTAGTGGACTTGGAAAGCCTGTTTCTTTTTTAAGAGAAAAATTCGATATATTTCAACCAACAGTAACACTGTTTGATCAATGAATGCCAAATGTTTCCTGGGTGGAAACAGATAAGTATTATGATCATTTATCAATTATCCATTATTCTTGACCAATAAAAGTCACATATAATAATAATACTTTAATAATATAATACTGATCTACTAACTAATGCAGAGAACAGACTGGTAGAAACTTAACTATTTATATATTATTAAATTCTGTGATAAATATATAAATAAACAGTCTTGACAGAATTTACCATATCTAATATGATGTCTTCCTGAAAAAAGAATGATACTCAGCCTTCACAGAGTGCAGAATTGGGTTTGGATAAGAGAGGTAATGTTGGATGGTATTCAAGCTATCTATACATTATTCTTACACAGCAATTCAACTTGAGGATGAGATTAATATTTGTTCCAAAAAAGAATTTTACGGTTTTTAATAAGTGTGCAATGAGAAAGCTTTAGGGACATGGAAATATAAGAGGAAAGAGGGCTTAGAGAATTTGACACTCACCAAGCATACAAAAGGGACAAATGAACTATCGAATAACCTACATAATGGCTGTCAAGAATGAAGACTGAGACTCGGAAAATAAGTTAATCCAAGCTTTATTTGGCAAAATACAAGCTGGGTTCACATCACATGTGCTCCTGATATTCTCGAATATGGCTGATTGTTGTAATCCGGAGAATCGGCCGTAAACGAATATGGTGTCATAAAGGAGTGTTCCAGTCCTCTTATTTACGACATCCCTCCCCACTAGAAGGGAGTACTTATTTTAGTTCCAGCCATACCTTTTGGGGTCACCAACACACGACCTGACCTCCGTAGTGTTTGCACAATCTCTCTGCATGACGAATCGTGGTCTTTTGTGTCGGCGTCACTTCCTGAGCTCATTAAAGGCTCATTTTGTATGGTTGGCAGTTCAACAGTTGCTGGTTTGGAAGGGATCTCCTTGGAGGACTGCTGAAACATCTGCTGGGTTGAAAATGTCTCAGAGCCAGAAGGATCTGGGGCTAAGTCTTGAACCAACATAGTTGATTCTCTCCCGTCTGGGTATCTGATGCATGCAAATGATTGATTACTATCGATCAGGTTAACCCGACCCACTAATGAGTCATTCTTGGTAGTACGAATGAATCGTCGCAACAGCACTAGCCCCGGATTCATCAACCAAGATGGCAGAGAATTCCCATGGGTTGTGCGTCTCTGAAATTAAAAAAAAACGTTCATGTGTTGTACAATTTGTTGTAGTACATAACAGGGACTGCATAGAATGAAGAACTTGTGGTAGGACCTGCTCCCAATGTTTATCTGGTAGCTTGAGTGACTTAAGCACCAATTGGATTGTTTTCCAGACAAACCCTACATACCGTTTGGCATGACCATTACCCTGTGGGTAATGATCAAGCCAAGCGTCGAGTTACTGGTAGCAACCCCTTTACCAAGTAAATATTCCTTTAGCTCCTGAGATATAAAAGAACGGCCTCTATCTGAATGTACAAAAAGGAGTTCCAGGTACTTTATGACTGTGGAAGTTTTCATGTCTTGACAGGAATATAAGAATGGAAATCGTGAATATTCATCAACGATGACTAACAAATATAGATTGTGAGAAGCCGTTGAGATGGGCCCCTTAAAGTCAATACTGATCCTTTGCATCAGACTAGTGGCTTTTATCAATCTACCTTCAGTTGGTCGATAGAACTGGTGTTTTAGTTCTGCACAAATCTTGCAGGATGCGCAGGTTTTCTTGACATCTTCAGTTGAAAAAGGGAGATTTCTTGACCGCACAAAATGTAAAAGTCTTGAGACACCTGGATGGCATAGTTTTTCATGTAATTCCACCAGAACTGTGATTTGGCAACTTAATGATGCACAATAAGAGCAACTGAAAGTGCCTGCAGCTACATTGTTTCTTCCCGGTCGATATTCAATGTCGAAGGATAATTCGCCGAGTTCCATGCTACATTCATTAATTTTCACATTCTTTACTTTAGTGCATTTCCTGTTATCATACATGAATGCTACAGACCGTGCATCTGTGTATAGTTTGAGGTTATGTGGGGACAGGAGATGCTTCCATTTTTGTACGGCCTCTATTATGGCTAGAGCTTCCTTCTCAACGATACTATATACCTTTTCACTTGTATGGAGTGATCTTGACATGAATGCTATGGCTCTTCCGTTTTGGCTAAGTACGGCAGATACAGCATATTCCGATGCATCACAATCTAACTGAAGGCGTAGGTTCTCGTCAATATCCCATAAGATCGCTCTACACAGTTCTGATTTCAATGTATTAAATGCCTTAAGTGCCTTCTCTTCCAATGGGAACTGATCCGATTTCACTAAGCTTTTTCCAAGTATTCAGGGATCCACTTAGTGTAGTAAGCAAACATTCCACTGATTCTCTTCAGACTGTTCATGTTTTTAGGTGGTGGTAGTTCCTCCAATGGCTGGTGACCATCGGAATGCATGCAGGCTACCAATATCACCCCCTGCAACAAGTGAGCTAGCATTTATGCCATATTCACAAAAGGGTGGATAATCATATTTTTTTCATGTCTTTCTTTAGAATAGAACAATGTGACTTATATTAAGTTAAAACTTAGTGTTGTGTAAAGATAAAATATTAATAAATTCCATCCTATATCCCTGAACACACACCTAGTGTCAGCCTGGGCACTATGCCAACTACTTCCCCGCCATTATCCCTCTGTTTGTCTTTTGTCGTTGTTGTATGTGTTATATGTAACAGGAGTAGGTAGACCATCCTACTGCCCGGTCAACACTCCTCCCCCTTCTCCTGGACATGAGCAGAGGCTCACACCTTGTTTCTTGTCTAAGAAGAGGTTCCCGGTACTCTCTCTCTCTGGCCTCTGTACTAGTGCTGATGTGTTTCTTCCGTGACGTGTACAGTCTGTGGCATTGCCTCTTCATTTTGAGGGTACAGGGTTGACAGTTTACTGGTTGCTGTTTCCGACTGGTAGTTAGGAGCCCTAACTCTTGCGTAGCATCTTGAGCAGCCGCTCTGATCAACAGTTGTATAATACCGGGGTGTTTGTAGTGCCATGTCGCGCATGGAACGGTGTCCCTGCAGTCACCTCCGGTGGGCAACCCTGAGGCCACATTATGATGCAGGCTGTGCCAACTCCTCTCTGCTCATGTTGCGGTCGATAACCATCTGCTTCTCTTACTTCAGGCCTTCTCATCTTCCAACAATTACTCCACATTAAGACTCAAATGAACCAAAAAAGTAAACCTAAACCAGCCCCTCAAAAATCACCTAAAACCCTCAACATTTCGTTCTCCAACATCCATGGCATTAGAACAAATTTCTGCAGTATTACACTCCCTGTCCAAGAATGTGCTTCTACGGTCTCATCCTGGCTTAAAGCTGGAATCGACACTTTCATCCCCTCAAGGAAATTTAAGGTCAAGTCGCACTCCTCCCCTTGGTTCTCCGCTGCTTGCTCAGCCGCCATTGCCCATAGGAACCACTTCTTTCACATATTTCGTAGCGACATGCCGGACTACAATAGACGTCTCTTTGTTTCCGCCCGTAACGAGTGTAAGCGTATCCTCAACGAAGCTAAGTCAATATTTGCTGCTCAGATGAAGGAGCGTATTGCATCTCGCAAATTTGGCTCCAAAGATTATTGGCGGCTCTGCAAGAGTGTCCTGAACAATAGAAAACCCTCCATACTTCCTTTATTCAACCAGTTTGAGGTCTTGACCTTCTCTACCGACAAGGCTGAATGCTTTGCTAGGAAATTCTCATTTAATTCAACGCTCGACTCCGCCGGTGTACCCATACCAGACTGCCCTCTAAGAACTGAGGCCCTATTGAGCGGCTTACACATAACCCCGTCACTGGTACTGGGCATTATCTCCAATTTAGACCCCCACAAGGCTAGTGGTGGAGATGGCATACCAGCCATTGTCTTGAAGAAATGCACGTCTGAGCTAGCACCCGCCCTCTCTAAACTGTATAATTACTGCCTCAAAGAATCCTGTTTTCCTGACTGCTGGAAGTCCTCATCCATTGTTCCTGTATTTAAGAACTCTGGAGACCCGTCTAATTACCACCCTATTAGTCTCTTCGGTAAAGTCTTCGAAGCCCTAATCAATGCCGAAGTGGTTAACCACCTTACATCCCATGATCTGCTCTCAGACAAACAATATGGTTTCCGCTACGCCCGATCTACAGCTGATGTGCTTACGGCCATCACTGAAACCGACTACCAAGCCCTTCAAAATAACTGTGAGGCTCGTGCTGTGGCCCTAGACATCTCCAAAGTGTTTGATAGGGTTTGGCATGCCGGCCTTCTTTGTAAGCTCCAGGGTTGTGGTATTGCTGGTCGATTGTTTCACCTAATACAATCATTCCTGTCAAACCGAGATTTGAAGGTCGTTCTCAACGGATTCTCCTCCAGTTCCTATCCCATGAACGCAGGTGTTCCCCAAGGCTCCATCCTTGGCCCCACTCTTTTCCTTATTTTCATCAACGACCTTTCTGACGCCATAGATTCCCATGTTAGCATCTACGCAGACGACACTACAATTTACTCCTGCCTCAAAAACAAATCTAGTGTCAGTGACAAAACTAATCTGGCCGTCCGTCTTGAAATAGACCTCCAATCGGTTGTTAACTGGGGCAAAAATTGGATGGTCAACTTTAACGCCTCAAAAACTAAACTACTCTCCATGCCCCCCCCCCCCATTAGAATGTCTAATAGTCAATTCTTGAGAACAACTCCCTGCGTCTGCTCGGTCTCACGTTGACTGCTGATCTGAGATGGAACAAATACATTGAGTCAATTGCTTCTTCCACCGCGAGGAAAGTTGACTCTCTGTGCCGCGCCAGGAAATCTTTCTCCCCGGAATCGATACTTCAAATATACTGTTTCCCTGAAAGCTATAATCTCCAAGTATTCAAATGTAATGTCAATTCACACCTCCAGTTACCTTGATCTACCCAATATCCTTCTCATCCTTTCTTCCATCACTCCTATCTGCTCTCGCTCCAAATCTTCTGCAACCCCCTGCATCCTAGTGGCTTCACGCCGTGCTCGGGGCGTAATGCTTAAAAAAAAAAAAAATTCGTTCAGGGTCAGGCTTTATCTTTCCATTCCCTACACAATACCCTAAGGTATTTAATGTAGTTATTTTCTTTATGGTTTTGGTATTGTTCAAAGTCAAGTGCCTTTTCCTCATTACCCTCAGAAAATTTTCCACATTGCTATCATGTTCCTCTTCTGTTTCACCCCCAATTATCACATTATTAAGATAGGGAAATGTATCAGTCAGATTTTCTTCTTTTACACTTTCATTCATAGCACGTTTGGAAAACAGGGACACCAAATGGGAGACGGGTAAACTGAAAAATTTGGCCATTTGCTTCAAAAGCAGTATATTTCCTGTCAGATTGTTTGAGCTTGATTTGATGGTAGGCACTTTTTACATCGAAAGTTGAAAAATATTTATACCTGGCAAGATTTGCAACCAGATCGGAAATTCTTGGTAATGGAAAAGATTCTAGTTCTGTGTAGATATTTATGGTTTGGGAATAGTCCACACATAATTGTTTTTTGTGTATTGTAGCTTCATCTTTAACCACTACTAATTGTGCATGCCTTGGTGAAATACTCGGTTCAATAATCCCATCTTCCAGAAGTTTGCTAATTTCCACAGCAATAAAATCAGAGTCCTCTTTACTAAAACGTCTTGATTTAGTAGCAATCGGTTTGCATTTAGCTGAAATCCCTGGGAACAAAGCTGGTTCAGCTATATCAGTAGCTTCCATAGCAAGGCAGGCACCCGTGCCTTTCACAAGTTCCAGTAAATAACCGCCATATTCAAACGTGACTTTAAGATGTCGGGATTGAAATTCCCGTCTAAGAACAACAACACAACAGAGTTCCTACATGATAGTCAAAGGAACGGAAGTATATAATTTATCATTAAGACCCAGTTTAAAATTGACTACTACAAATCCATTAGACCGACTATTAATAATACTTTTCTGGGTCATACTTACTTTTTTTGACAAGGGAAAAATCCTCAGAGACAATAAATCCACCACTTTTTTGCTGATAAAATTTTCAGAAGCACAAGAATCTAAGGTTCTATTTTCAACCATGACGAAATTAGCAGCATGAGAAAGTCCCACTGGTACGTTAGTAGTGTTTACAGAGATACAAGCTGAATGAATCATAGCATTTAGTTGCCACATTTGATGACCTACACACTTTTTGGTAATGTCCCTGCTTATCACAGCGATGGCAAATTACGTCACGTGCCGGATAAAACGGATCGTTTATGGTAAGGTACAATACCACAGAAAATCAAGCTTTTTTACCGGTGTTATTATTCGAAGCTGTAGTGGAAATCTTCTTACAAGAATTGTTATATCTTTGGTTGAATGTGGCAGCAACAGTGGTTTGATTATTTTTTGTATTCACTACTACTGTCTGTCGAGTCGCCACGTGGTCTCCTGTTGTTAATGACAGCAATGGCTGTATTGAAGGGAGAAACGCAAGCCGCATTATTTATATGGGCTAAATCCAGTATTAGTGCTTGTTCATGAACTGTCTGCAGATCCACGTTTTTATTTTCCAGTAATCTCTGTCAGATTACTGGTGATGTTATACCACAAATGAAAGCATCTCTCACAGCTTCATCGCCGACTTAGCCATTCTGTCGTAGAAGTTGCAGTCTCGCCTTAACTTTTCGAGACTTTGGAAAAAATCATCAATCGATTCATCTTTTCTTTGCTTTCATGTGGCCAGTAGATGGCGAGCAAAGACTTCATTCGGTTTTTTAATATATATTGAATCCAGCCGATTTAGTGCCGATTCGATATCTTCGCAGGATTCAATGAATTCGAAATCTGTAGGACTTACACAGCTTATCAATGCCTGTAGTTTGTTGGGGATTCTGTCTTTGTAGTCGTCTAAATAGTTGGTGAATATAGGACGCCAGTGCCGCCATTCTCTGGCGGTGTGTGTTGAATTCGGGTCGATATCCAATATTCTTGGTTTATAGCCAAAACTTGATACAGACTCCAACATGGTGGTTACAAGATATTTTGCCAAATAATTTGTCAAGAATGAAGACTGAGACTAGGAAGGTAAGTTAATCCAAGATTTATTCGGCAAAATACAAGCAGGGTTCACATCACATGTGCTCCTGGTGTTCTGGAATATGGCTGATTGTCGTAATCCGGAGAATGGGCAGTAAACGAATATGGTGTCGTAAAGGAGTGTCGCAGTTTATCTCTTATTTACAACAATGGCTATGATAATTTTCTTTATGAGAAAATATTTGGCAATCATTGACCAAGCAGTCAATACTGCTTTCAGTTGAAATGTATAAAATCTTTCTCTTAAAAGAATTTCTTAAGGAAAAAAGTTTCTCAAGTCCAGTAGCTCTTATTGCTGTTTCCAGTATTGATGGGGTTTTCCTTCCTAATATTTTATTTGAAATAGTGTGAAACATAAACATCTTAATTATGTCATTATTTTCTCTTCAAGTTTTTTTTTTTTTAAGCAATTAACCCCAAGCAAGCTGAGAGTGCCACTAGTATGCAAAGGGCTACAGAGAATGAAAGTAAGGAAAAAACTGGGTATGGGGGTTAAGAAAAGGATAAAAAGAAAAAAGGAGGAGGATAAAAAGGAGAACAGGGATCAAGGCAACAGAAGATGTCGATTGACAGTACATTTAACTTTTTGAAGATTATAGTTATTAGGGAAACAAGTAAGAGGAAGAGAGTTCCTCTGTTGGGAAGTGCGAGAGAAGAAGCTGCTGGAGTAGAAGAGGTGGTTACATTTTACTGTTTCAACAGTAAAAGGGTGGGATCAAGATGCCAACCTAGCAGCATGCTTAAATTCATGCAGTGAGGGCACCAGTGAAAATACCTCGTCAAATAGGGCATCATTGAAAAAGAAAAAAACTGTTGCTGCTCTGGGTAGTCCTCAAGTGATGTAGTTTCTGTTATTTGATACAGTTCTTTGTTTGTGATTTTGTAGCATCTGTCCAAAGAAGGAGAGTCTTTGCCAAGATCCACAGGCTTCACTTGCACAAAGCCATTTCTAACCATTGATCAGAGAAAGTGGTTGTATACAGCTGAGCTGACAGTTTAGATATTTCTGAATGGGCTTGCTGCCATTCATAATGTCCATAGGAATTTCTCATTCTGACAAGAACATGACTTGAGATTTTGGAACATGACTTGAGATTTTAGATTAATGTTTCAGTTTTATAGCAATTTGCAATATTGGACAAAATTTGCATGTATAAATGAATGACAGGATAGAATGTGGATGGATAGTAAGGGGGCAAACATTACTTAGAGCTACAAAGGATAGGAAGTTGTAGAGAGCTATAATCACCCACCTCCTGAAGAAACAACCATTTAAAAGAAAAATTTGGACAAACATGAACAATGTGATATTTGCTTAATAATTCATACAGTACATAAGCTCACTTGATATTTCACATTTCTCTATGAACTGAATAACCCCAACTGGAATGTGTCTTTTTATCATATGCAGCACAGTCCCCTCTAAGTGGCTGACAAATTATATTAAAATGCAAGTAGTTCTTAAGATATTTAAAATGGTGGCAGACCTCATTTTTCCGAGATTGATGTAATATATATTTATTTCTCCAGGCATTAGCAAAAGAAAGACTTAGAAAAAGAAAATGAGCCAAATATTAGAAACACCTCTTGGGAATAAGGACTCATTTGAACTAGCTCAGTTCTTATCAAAATAAAATCTAGAACTTCTCAAGTAAACATTACTTTGATATCAGTGTTTTGCCCACCATTTTTGTGTATTAAAAGAAAAAAAAATAACTGCCAAGGGAGACAACTTGTAGTCACAATAGAATCACAGCAAATTTTGATAAAAAAAAAAACATGTTTTTTACTCTTTGCTAAACATGGACTTCAGCTGAGAGACATGTCTGGAAACCATCCCAAATTGGTTAATCTAAGAAAGCATGGATAATATGTAAATATTGACTCTTCACTGTGGCAGTAACAGCTTTCTTTTGCCACTGCCTGCCCAATTATGTTAGTTATAACAGAAGAGATTGCTAAAGTTCTCAATAAGTATTTTCTTCATCAAACATCATGGCAATGCCAGTGACTAGATATTTTTTCAGATAATTTGACAATGAGGCAGCATTCAGGGAGAAATGGGTTCAAGTTTTTCTCAAGGGCATAAGTGTAAAGCAAACATCAGTAATGTCAGCTTAGATTTGAGCTCCATTTGCCAATTCTACAAATAAAATCTGAATTTGAACAATATTTGTACACACAGACACACACATACATATGTGTGTGTGTGTGTGTGTGTGTGCATATATATATATCTATATATGTATTTTAAGATATTTTATGTTTATACATTCTTTTTATAGATACAAATATTTAAGTAAATGCTCTGTTTATAATAAACAGTATTAAACAACATTTACCGGCCTGAATGTCTGAGAAATTTTCACAGAAAATATTCGTCCTCCGACAGGATTCGAACCTGTATCCTATACGGAACCATCATTTAGCTTGATGTGCCTTTACCGATTTGGCCAAAGAGGCTCGTTCTGTTAGCAAGGTCGAATTTACTGTATTTAAACTTCAATCTTCTATGAATCTCTGATGTACATTCATATCTGCTCATAGTGTATCAAATGTAAACAAATGATGTCACACATTATGAATTATATTCAATCCTGCTGACGTGGAATCTTGACTTCAGTCACTTTCTCACCAATGTGCATTGCTTACCTCTGTCTTTTCTGCAAATATTTTCATGCTAACTTCCCTAATGAGCTTTTTCCCCTGGTACACTCTGCACACTAGTGACATTATTGCCCTGCTCTGGATGAAATGATAAAAAAAATGGAATATTTCAATTTACTGAAATGCTGGATTTTTAATCTTGAGTAAATGGAAACACAATCATGGTGTTTCATTTTTTTTCTGTCAGTGTATTTAATCATATAGAAAAGGCTTTACTTATTCAGTCTGTGATCATATTTGTTAGATCTAAGGGTGGTGAGGAAATCCAAATTTAAAGATGTTAATTAAAACAGGTTGGCTACAAATCTTTCAATTACTTCAATTAATTAATCAAGTCTGATGTATAAATAATTAATCTTAGAAGTTCATTGGGTCAATGCAGAGATCATTGGGAATCTTTACTAACAATGGTTTATTTGAAAATTGCAATGAATAGATTCTCCTTTTGCAGATTTTTACTGTCATGATAAAAGAATTGTCATGTTCGGGTGCTTCGCAGAAATGTGATGTAAAATCCTGACCAAAATATAAATGGAGTAGGAAATAAATAAGTTTCTTGCAATGCAGAAAAAAAAATATTGTAAATGACGTTAAAATTGAATGTTGCAAGCTGGTTCAAAGGGAATATAAAAACACATATGACAGGGTAGGAACAGCTATATACTTGACAAACAATCAGGTTTTGATTTCATAAGCAAATATTATCAGAGACAGTTGAAGAAAACCCAAAAAATACTCTGAGAC
This sequence comes from Acanthosepion lycidas, assembly GCA_963932145.1. Taxonomy (NCBI): domain Eukaryota; kingdom Metazoa; phylum Mollusca; class Cephalopoda; order Sepiida; family Sepiidae; genus Acanthosepion; species Acanthosepion lycidas. The sequence continues at coordinate 56,881,223 of OZ010590.1, forward strand.
TTAAGATCCAGAGCAACTACTCTATCTAAGTGAGAAAGGCCAAATTTGATAGCCATAACCTACCAGATCAAAGAATGATGACAAAAGAAAGTAAAAAAAAAATTTTAAAAAAATAGAAAAATACCAGAATCTTACTTGAGAACTGAGAGAAGTATAAGAGATTAAGGTCTTGCCTATAATACTTGGAGCACATGGAAGCGTATGAAAAACCATAGAAATGTGATTAGATAAATTTGAATTTTAAGGAAGAATTAAAACTATCATAACCAAAACATTTCTGGCTTCTGCGTGATTAGAAGGAAATTTGTTTGTAAGTTAAGATGATTTACTGTCACTCAGGCATTCTATGCCACAAATTGCTACAAAACTAAAACATCAACCTGAAAACTCAAGTCATGTTTGAAACTTTTATTTGAATCTCATATATGACACCAAACATGTTTAGAAATATCTAAACTGTCAGCTGAAAACAACTGAATGAAACCTGAGTGCTTTGGCAAAGGTCATCTTTCTTTTAGCCATGTGGACTATTGCTACAGTTTTGCAAACAAAGAACTGTACCAGAAAGCACATCACCTAAGGACTACCAACAGCAGCAACAATTAAAATGGATAGCAGATATAACTCAAAGAGAAAATAATGATATACTCAAGATGTTAACATTTCACTCTACTTCAAATATAATATTAGGAAGGAAACTCACATCAAAACTGGAAAGAGTGATAACAGCTACTGCAATTGAGAAACTGGCTTTCCTGAAAAGTTGTTTTAAGATAAAGATACAAATTTCAACCAAAAGCAGTACTGACTGCTTGGTCAATCAATGCCGAAAGTTTCCTTATAGGGAAACAGCTAATATTACCATTACCATCTATCAATAGCTACCATTGGAAATATACAAATGCATGACAAATAAAACTAATCATAATAATAGATTCATTCATTTATGTTTTATTTAAATTATATAATTGAGCCACAGAAAGTGGAACTGGCAAGCCAAGGAAAAAATTGAATCCATTTAATCCCCCCTCCTATGGGTTAAGCAGCAAGGCAAATTTATGACCATATCAGTTTTAGGCCTGCTACTGGTAACATGTTACCCAATACAACCTGCTTCATGGATGGGTGGTTGACATCTAAGACAGCTTCCCTACTAGCTTCTCTGCTGGTGAGGGGAGGGTCACTGTGATTCTAAAGGATAAAAAACAACACCTGTCAAAAGGCAGGTGATCTACAGCCAATGGTCAACATATATATATATATATATATATATATATATATATATATATATATATATATATATGTGCATGTTTCATTAAAAACGACAGACAAGGTACTACAGTTAAGCTTTTATTTAATTTTTCTTGTGTTCTAACAAGAGCTTTCTTTTCTGGACAAAGGGTGTGTAAGAACTGTCCAAATTTTTATATTTTCGAGTGCTTTTGGCTATACCTTTAGCCATTATCAAGGATGATTCAATTTTCAGCTTAATTGAGTGTGTTTGTTCTGTGTATATCTTAGTGTGTGGCAGGGATGTTTTTAATTTCCGAATACGGTTAGCACATTGTGGCTTTGTTCGTAGTTAATATTGTTAAGAGTTGGCTTTTTCTTTTTTTATTATTAAAGCTTCCATTATTTTTAGTCTTTTTTTTGCAGGTGGATGCAGTTAATATATTTGTGTTTTCTACTAGTATGTTCCTAATGGAATCGGGTAAATCTGTGTGTGTATTTAAATGGGTTCTAATGGAGCTGTGATCAGATAGGTGTAGTACCTTGTCTGTCGTTTTTAATGAAACATGCATAAAGGAAGGATTGCTGCCTAAATATACAACTATATATATATATATATATATATATATATATATATATATATTTTCCTAGAGATGGTGTTTCAATAAAAACACTCCATGTACTTGGACTATTTTCTGAGTTGCGTGTCAGGAAGAACATCCAGCCTTGTAAAACTTTGCCTCAAATTTGTGTATTTCCCTGTACTCTATCCCTGATATTGAGCACTTTAGCCCCAAATTATAGCATACCTTAAACTATATTTTTTATCATATATAAATCATATATCAATATAATCATATATAAATAAAATATATAAGGTTTAAATGGTAACCTTCCTAGATATAGAGTCTCAATAAAAACACTGCCTGATTTGGGGGTCAGGAAGAACATCCTGTCTTTTAAAATCTTCCCTCAAATCATTAGGATATATCCTTTGTCTTGCAGGACCCAACTTGCTTTGTGCAAGATTAATCCCAGTCTTGCATCAGAAAAAATCATGGCTATGTATATATGTGGACTGAGCACTTTTGCCTTTCAAGAAGAAGACCAAGTCTGAATTCAAAGCCAAAGAGAAATCATAGCAAACACTTCCCTATTTTTGCAAAGAATTCATGGAAATTTCATGGAAAGGAATTTATGAAGAATCACAATTGCCTAATATCCTTAACGGACATATCACTGAAAAAAAAATTTTTTTTGAATATTTAAAAACCTTGTAAGAAAGCCCTAACATTTTGTTATCAAGCTTCATCCTACCCAAAATAATCTAGAATTTTATCCAAGAAAGGAGGCAATAAATGAAATTTTGGAATGTCAAAAGAAAAGACATATGTGAAGTTATGGCTTCTAAAAATTTGAATCTTAAACTTATTCAATATTAAAATCATTTCAGGAGAACTTTCTAAAACTACTTTATATTTTATACACATTATTCTTTTTCTATGTGCTGTGTCCCCTCATGATGTAGATGATCATGTCTCTCCACAAATTCCTATCCTTTCATTTTTTTTCATTTATAAATCTACCATTTTTGCACTGATGCCATATCTGGTCTGATGCTCCAGCTATATATTTCAAAGTTCTTAACAAAATCCAAAAAGTATTCTTAACTTCAGTAACTTCCTCACCACTGTGATGTGGCTTCCCTCTGTCTTTTCTATAAATATTTGTCTGGCAGTTGTTCACAGGAGTTCTCATCCTTGGTACCTTGACTATATGAATTTAAGCATACTACTAGATTGGTAAGTAGGTCTCACTGTTTTACTATTGAAGTATCTAGATGCAACCATTCTAATAGTTTTTCTTTCACATCTTGCGTGTGGACCTGTCCTATTTCTTGCTTCCCTTCCACCTATAATCTTCAAAAATTTCAAAGCAATGTTCATTGACATCTTCCTGTTCTTTTATTGTCCTTTCTCCTCACTAAAGACTTCTCATTCTCTTTCACTCTTAGTAACCTCTGGAGTAACAAAGTGCTTGCAAATTTTAATGCCTCCAAAATGAAACTTCTTAGTTATCTTAGAGAACCAGTTTTGCCTTCCATCAGTATGGTTAATTGCAACCTCCAGCAACACCTTACACCAATTACAATGAATCAATTGCTATGTCTGCTGGTAGGAAAGTTGGTTCGCTGTGTGGTGTCAGGCATTTTATCTATCATAGATGTTTATGAATCTGCTACTCATCCATGCATTGAATATTGCATCTGGTCCTGATATATATCTCAAAATTTTTGACAGAATCCAAAGAAAGGTCTGTAATGTTATCAGCCCTGACCTGACGTCTTGGCTTCAGCTACTTTCTCACTTCCATAACATAGATTCCCTGTGCCTTTTTTGTGATTATTTTCCTGACAATTGTTCTAATGAGCTTTTCTCTTTGGTACCTCAAATGCATGAATTTAAGCATACCACTAGATTGGCTGTTAGGTCTCATTGTTTTGCTGTTGAAATATTTAGATGCAACCATAAGTTCTATTCTCAAATTTTTTTTTCTTTCACATCTTGCATATGGAAGTTTTCCAAATTCATGCTTTCCTGTCAACTACAATCTTCAAAAATTTAATGCGACATCAAGCACAATTCTCCATCTTCTTGAATCACGTTCTTTTCTTCTCATTTCTCCTCACTAAAATCTTCTTATTCTTTTCCACTTCCAGCAACCCCTTGCATCTTAGTGGCATTATGGCCTTGCTTGGAGTGAAAAAAATCTCCAAACAGTGTTTGTCTTTTTGCTATCTCTCCTAATCCCTGTACTACCAACCATTTAAACAAGATTAGTAATTAGGTTCTTCTCTGCTTTCCTCTGTCCTTCTTAGAGAGTTAAATTTTCCAAGCCCTCTTTCCTCATTCTGTGTGCTAGAAACTGTCTCTTTCTGATTCTAAGTATGAATTTCTTTCTTGTTTACACATCATTAGAATTTGCGTCAAATTAATATATTTATACTAGGTTGATGCAAATAGTATCTGCATAACATTTTGCTTGTGCAATCACTCTACTATGTATATGCATATAGCCCAGCAGTTACTGGCATAGAGAGTGAACCAAGCTCAAATTACAGTCAAAGCCATTGTGTTCTCTTTTGCACAAATACACGAGTAAACTATGAATTCTCCCCTCGAGAAGATGTCAAATAGCACAGCAAACTGTGCTCACTAGCTTTATTTTGTGATGTCAATGAGACACTTGTTTGACACTTTTGGGATGCCAATGAATACTCGTTGTCACTTTGGTAATGCTCATTGTAGTAGAGACTTTTTAATTGCAGATACAATTAAACTATGCCCTTGAACAATGCTGGTATCAGATGCCTTTGAATAATCTTGCACTAATAGTACTTGCTCAATAATACTCGCACAAATAGTAATCTGAATAGAGAAATAGTATAGTGAATAGAGTAAAGAACAGCAGTGTGTTTAGTGATAGAAGATAGAATAGAAGTAACGATCATTTAGACATCATGTGACTACCTATATATACATTTCCTCTATTGTCATATGATGGGATCACCTGTGTTTGCTCACTGACGATCTATGTTCAAACTCAAGTGTCAGCAGTGACACTTTATTCCTATATAACACGTTGGTTATCAACCAGTCTAGGAGCAAAAGTCTGATCAGTTTGATAAGGTCAAAATGGCAGCTGGTATCCACAATAAACTTCACTCTGTTGTTAACTTGGGCAAAGAATGACTTTTTAACTTTAATGCCTCCAAAATTAAGCTGCTCTCTGTTAATCATCTGAGATACGCCTTTTTGCCTTCCATCAGCATGGCTGATGCTGACCTCCAGGAGAGTAATTTAATGTGCCTTCTCAGACTAACATTTTTGGTTGACATGAAGTGGAAATTGAATCCATTGTTAGATCAGCTGCTAAGAAAGTCAGTTCACCGTGTTGGGCAAGACAATTTTTCTCTCCAGAATGTATCTTACATATCTATAAATCCACAATTCATCCATGATTAGAATATTGCTGCTATTTATCTAGAATATGTTCCTGCTATTTATCTAGATCTCCTTGATAAGATCCAAAGAAGAATCAGCAATATTATTGGCCCTGTTCTGGCATCTTGAATTCAGTCTTTTTCCCACTGCTGTTAGGTTGCCTCCCTGTGTCTTTTCTATAAATAATTTCATGGTAATTGTTCATATGAGCTCTTTGCTATGATGCCTAGACTCCTTGAATTTAGGTGTCAGTACTAGACTGACAACAAGGTCTTATCAATTTACAGCTGAGTTGGTTAAATGTAACAATAAAGTTCTATGCTAACAGTTTCTTTTCTCACACTTCTCACTTGTGGAACTCTCTTCCATGCTTTCCAGCCAACTTTAATCTGCAAAGATTTAAATGCAATTTCAATCACTATCTACTGTCCTCCTGATTACTCTTCTTTTGTACTCACAAAGCAATGTTTTTTGTTTTTTAACACTTCCACACCCAGTAAACCATTGTGTCTCATTAACTTTACTGCTTTGCATGGAGTGAATTTGATTAAAAAAAGAAGTTGGGTGTGGAGTTAGTAACTGCACCTGGTAAAAACTTGCTTGTATTGAAACCATGACAGCAATGACTAATGTGGTGTATTTGTGGCTGTAGAATCTGCAAGAAAGTTTACAATTTCAAAAACAAGAAGAATCATTCTGCTTTAGTACCATATTTTCTTGTATATTATGCAACATTTGCATAATATAGCTTGAGTATAATAAGACCCCATATGTCTGAAGTTACAAACAGGGGATAAATTGCATCCCTGAATATAATATCACCCTTTAGTAAAGCCATCCCTATGTGATCTTTGTGACAACATAAATGTTATTAAAACATGACAGATATTTATTCATTTTTTTAATCAGTTTCAGTGAATTTCCTGTCTTTAAGACAAAAGATGTTCAGTTACACTGATCACCAAAGAAGAAACATTGAAATACTTTTGGTAAACAATTGGTATCAACACCTGCGTACTTTGTGTTTTATTATCTACTAGCTGAATTACTCATGCCTTGCTGAGTGTCCCACATTTTTGTCAGAAAATGATGATTGATTTTAAATCATTGTTATAATCTGTGGACAAAAATGATGTATTTCAATATTACTCAATGATCATGATGATGTGGCCTCCATCTTCTGGCTTTCTCCTTCTATATTTTGGATAGGCATCATTCCTTTATTCAAATTTAAATTTAATTTAAATCAAAGGGAAAACATTTTCAGTGAGGTGGGGGTTGTGCTCCCCAGGGCCTCTCTTTGATCATAATGTAATATACTTATCCAAGTTCCCTAGGTAATGTAGTTTCAGAATATATATGGTTATGGTGGTCTATCTCCAAAACCCTAGGAGGAGTTTGATAACAAACAGACAGAGGCTACAACTTTATGTATATAGATTGTGCTGAGTGTGTTTGCAATCTTGATGTTTTAAATAAAAAGTTTTTTTTTTAAGCCGAGTAAAAATTTCTAAAAACATGTACTTGCATATAATATGGCACTGACCCTTATTTGCCTTTCATTTTTGTTCAAAATTTCTTGTAGTATACCCAAGAAAATATGGACATTTACAAGTCCTTGGAAATTTAAAAAATGAATATCAGTTTATGTTTAAACACTTTTCAGACTCCAACTATAGATTTATCCTCAGGGTTTACTCCTGAAGTCTTTCCCATAATTGGGTATGACTGCAAGGCAGTAGAAATTTGAAATAAGAGTTTTCTTACTTAGATGGACAGCTCTCTCAGGTTAATGTGTTCCATCTGCCCAATCACTTTTGAATATATCCATTAAAACTGCTGTTTCCTTGAGGCATAACAGGAAAATGTCCAAATACTTAGTTTCTTTTTTTCTGACTTGCTTTTGAATGTATTCATTATTTTGAGTGATGCATTGGAAAGAAGAACAGCTTTTTTTTTGGCAAGGAAGACAACCAGTGATTATACTTCATGGCAAAAATGGTTAGCGCAAACAGTTAATAATCATAGAATGTGCAACACTGAAATCTGAAGGTGCCTTGGAATAGTGAAATATGTCTTTCAAAAGCTAAGCAAAGTATTAAAAAACAGAAAAATTTTGTTGAGAACAATGAAAAGACTACTGAATTGTTATGCAATATCATCCCCCTTATATGTCAGTTAATGTTAGACAATCTCCTGAAAGAAAAGACTTGAATCAACAGAATTGTAATGTGGTTCTGTGGAAGAATGCTGAGAATACCATCGACCAAACATATGAGCAATGATGAAGTTTTAGAAAAAAATGAAAAGGAAAAGGACACTTATACTTGAGATCAGGAAAAGAGAGTTAACATTTCTAAAGTACATAATGAGGAAAGAGAGCTTGGAAAATTTGATACTCACATGACAGATTGAAGGCAAGAGAGAAAGAGGAAAACAACACATGACCTACCTGAGATGCTTGAGGATGACATAACAGGGTTTAGGAGAGATAACAAAAAGAAAATTTAATGAGAGTTACAAAGGACAGGAAATTGTGGAGAGCCATGATTGCCAGTGTCCTGAAGTGATACAATGCATACATTAGATGAAGATTTAATCACACACAATACTTTCAGACTTGTATAGTATGTCATTCCCATCAGGAAATACTAGAGGTCTGAAACAAATTTAATGTCGATCAGGAACCTTTGCTCTAAGTCTAGACTCAACCATTATCTTCTCCACATATCCCCATAAACTGCGCATCTTATTCTGTAACAGTCTACCTCTACCTTGTAAAGGGTGAAATTGTAAAATAAAAAAGGAAATAGAAATAGCAATGAAAAAGAAAGAGCAAGAAGGAAGACAGGATGCATAATTGTCAGCAAAAGAGACAATTCAACTTGTGAGCTACATATTGGAGATGTCAAAATCAAGCAAATACAGAAGTTTAACTATCTGAGTAGTGTAATAAAAGATGAAGGAAAATGTGTCAGAAATCTGAATGCACATTGGAATATTGAAAGATGCCTTCCAGAAGCTAAAAGCATTAAGACACTAGAAAATTTCATTAGAAATAATGAAAAGAATGCTTAATTGTTATGCAATATCTAATCACCTATGTGGCAATGAATAACAGACAATTTCCTCACAGATGAAGAAGAAACTTGCAATAGCAACAGAGATGTGGTTCAACTGACAAAGGCTAAGAATATTGTGAGTAGAACATGTAAACATCAAGGATGTTTTCAGGTAATAGGAACAACAAGGAAAGAGACAGATGAAATTTCTGAAAGACATTAGCTTAGAAAATGTAACCCTCAAAGTATGTATTAAACTAGAGAATCAAATGAAGAAATGGTTAGTAACTTAATGCACTTGGGTGAATTGATGTGAGAACAGGGATAAAGCAGGATAGTAAATACTCAAAAATTACTTTGAGCAACAACAGACAGGAAGTTGTGAATAACCATGATCACCTATGTCTTGAAAGGACTTAGTACATAAAAAGATAATGACTATTAAAAAAATGCAACACAACCTGCTGTTCTATGATTGGCAGCGGACGCTGAATAAGGAGAGACAGCATAGTCAAAAATAGGAGAAAGCTTCCTTATTACAAAATCACCTTGTTACTTTCCAGTTGTAATATCTGACAGAAATACAAGAGGTTTGAATCAAATTTAATGTCCATCAGGAACCTTTGCTCTAAGATGAATTGATCAGTGGTGATACAAATATATATACTTGGCTCACCAACATGAACTTGCCTTTCTATAAATATTTTTATAGTAATTGTTCTGATGAGCTTTCTTTATTGATAACTCGAATTCCCAAATTTAAGCTGCCAAATCTAGTCTGGTGCTTCTGCTATGTACAGAGATTCTTGAGAAAAACCTAAAGAAGAATTACTGGTTCTGACCTTGCATCTCAGCTTTCCTGTCAATATAATCTTTGACTTTTCTATAAATATTTAGCTGTTGAGCTTTGTACCTTGACTTCACATTTGTGTAGTATTGAGTGTCATATCAGATTGGCCGCTATGTTTTATGAACTCATTTTTGAAATTACTAGATGTGACTGCAAATTCTATGCTAATATTTTCTTCTCTTGCATTTCTACATTGTAGAACTCTCTTCCAGCTTCCTGCTTTTCTGTCAATTACAATCTTCAAAAACTTGAATGTAATGTCAATCGTCATCTTCTGTCTCCTTGAATCCTGTTATCATATTGTCCTCTCCGTTTCTTTCACTGTCAACCGCCCATTGCATCCTAGTTGCTTTTATTGCCTTATTCAGAGTGAAATGATTAAAAAGTGTGGCGTATGAAGCAATTAAATGCAGACCATGGCCAAGACTGTCTTGAAATCATATCCTTTGCTTCTGGTTGAGAACAGAAGATCCAAAAGTTTGTTACTTATTAAAATTCTTGGGTTTTGCCATCAGTTTGACATTCTACATATAATTCTGTAAAGAAAATACTAATAATAGCTGTGTTTAAACTTGTGGAAAGGAATTTTCAGCCATGAAAATCATGAAGTCAAAAATAAAATCTAAACGTTTGACTAAGAAACATTTACAAAATTTAGAAAGATCACCAGCAGTTTAATAACAGCCAGAAATTTAAAATATTACATCATTATTTTAAGGTCAAAGTATATCATTAATTATAGTTTGTATTGTCATTTTCTTTTTTCATACATTTTTTTTACAGATGTTTCTCTTTTTTCTGGTTAGTAGTTCTAACAAGATTAAGATATAGGACAATTCTTCAAAGACTTTATGGAAAAAAAAATGGAACCATTTTTTGATTATGAAGGAATGTCTAGTTTATCTGAGAGTTGGCATATGGTCATTGAAATTTAGAAAAAATAAATTGGAAACTGAAGCATTAAGTGATGAATTTATATGAATAAAATATTTTCTCAAAAACTGCTGAAAACTTTTGCATCAACAGAAGGCGAAATAACAACCTTAAAAAATGACAATAACAAATGATAAAGAATAAATTAAAATTAAGGATTTAAAAAAGTAAAATAAATACGAATTAAGAAAATAGAATAAATAAAGAGTAAAGAAATTCCATCAAAATTTTAATATATATTCAAAATGAAAAATAATTTCAGTATGTTTATAAAATTTCCTCTACCAAATATGTCTCCTGTTTTAGAGTCACTGAACTTGCATGTGGAAATGAAAAAGAGAAAGTATGACTTTAAAAAAAACAGTAAATAAATGTGGTCAAAAGAAGTTAGCATCTCTGTTTTGGGACGTAATTTCAGGTTGGGCATTTCTTCCCTCTACACGGGTTTCTTGGTATTTATCATTGTTCACTTCCCTGTATCCACTTCTTTGTTCATTCCTCATGTCACAACTGTATGTATAGTACAATGTACCCCGACAGAATATCTCTCTCATCTCTATGATGGTCTACTTATAATCACCAATCACTCGCCTGGATGATAGACATGTTGCAGTTTTTTGTGTATATCTATCTACTAGTGAGTTAGCCGAAATGACTTGACTCACTTTATAGTCCACCAATAGAAGGTTAACCAATCAGAAGACGTAGAACATTCAATCCGTCGTGTATAAAGGCAGCCATTTTGTCTACTCTACCCGAATGTCCAGTCCAACTTGTCAGGCGAAGAGAAACAGAAGGACGAACTTCGCTCTGCTACTTTTACCAAAATATCCACTGCTAACCTGAACAACGCTTTCCTACTCTCTTCGAAATATTCACTGCTAACCTCTGGATTCTATACTCAAAGACGACTGTCATCATGAACAACAAGACATACTAGACATACGGGTACCTCAGAATGCAGCACTAACTCACCCGGATGTCCCTCCTTGATTCCATCCAACCATGCTAATATTATACACAGTTGCTAATGAACCAATTTCATGTGGGATAACAAAGAAGAAGGGTCTCCTTTGACGGAACGACATACTCACCTTCTCTCAAATCAAAGTCCTACATGCCAGACAAAGACAAACTCTCTTTCGTCGAGAATAAGACAAATCCTGTTCACCATTTCTGCCATTTGACTCTGGTTTTGATTCACTATGCCTGCCACAATAAAGCATACCTGAAATAGGCTGAAAGGTCTTAAAAACAACAAAGATGAAGATACTTGTGCAAATAATCTGGTCTGGTGCTCCTGCTATTGAAAAAAATCCAAGGGAGAATCTGCAATGTTATTTGTGCTGATCTGGCATCTCAGTTTCAGTTACTTTCTCACCACCATAACTAAGCTTCTCTGTGCCTTTTCATAAATATTTTCATGGTAATTGTTCTGATGAACTTTCTGCTATAGTACCTAGATTTTATGAATTTAAGTGCAGTGCTAGATTAGTGGCAAGGTTTCATCATTTTACAAGTGAAATGGCGGCTAGATGTAAACATAAGTTCTATTCTGACAGTTTCTTCTATCACACTTCTCCCTCATGGAACTCTCTTCCAGCTTCTTGCTTTCAAGTTAACTTTGATCTTCAAAAATTTAAGTGTATTGTCAATCATTGTCTTTTGTGTTCTTAATTCCTGTTCTTTTATTGTTCACTTTGTAATAGTGTTTTTTTTTCCTCATATTCTCTAACATTCAATAATCCCTTTCATCTTAGTGGCTTTTTTGCTTTGTTTAAGGTGAAATGATTTAAAAAAGTAATATATAGAATAAAGAAAACCATTAATCTCTGAATCTTAGAAGATAAAACATATTGGTTCAAATGTGGTAAAAACAACAAAGATAAAGATACTAATCTAAATAAGGGATAGTGGTTGTGAGTTCAATCCCTGTGTTGGGCAGTGTGGAAAGGGGTGAGCAATAACTGAGGAGTATTAGTGTCATATCCTGTCAGCACTCCCATATTGTTTTAAAAACAACTGGAAGAAAAAGCTTAACCAGCGTTATTTTAAGACTGATTCAGAATATAAAGAAGCCTCATAGGCAACAAAAGAAAAAAAGCAGGCATTCTGCAGCCATGTCAGGGGATGCTTATCATCTTTCAGTTGTGTCTCTGCCTTCAAGCAGAGTGTGACAGTTGTAGCTCTGTCTGTGGACAGATGTATCTGAGGAAAATAATATTTAAGATGCCTGACCTTGGACAAGAGCTGCCTGAGGCTGCACTCTCACATTGCACTAGAAAGGAGGATCAGTGTTGCCGTCGAGGCCAGCATAACTGGCAGTTGCAGACATGGGCAATTTTCATACTTAGCCTGAGTGTATGCGCTCAGGTTCCTCATGTTAAGCTTGATCTTGTGTCACCTTCTGTCTCAGTGAGGAGGCATGGGTAAATATCCAAGCATTTTGAGGTCAAGATGACGAGGATCAAAGTGTAGTATCTGTTAGAGCAGCAACTAACCCTATGGTTCCAGCCATCATCACCCCCATTTCACCATCATTCGTCGCTCCAGCCCTCTCTAATCAGCCTCCAGCTCCTGCCACTCTAACAGGCTGCCCACTCCATCCATCCTCATCAGCAATACGCAAAAAACTGTTCTTCTCAGGACAACATTATTCTCACTCTCTATATAAGATGGCAGAGTTATTTTTTGCCTAGTGCACTATAATTTTTGTTGATGTATTTTGCTTAACAAAAATAAAATTGGCAATATGTTTTACTCAAGTCTTCACCTTGTTTGCTGTTGTCTTCTATCATCCAGTATCTGCCAATATACTTCCTGTATCACTAGAACTAGACAATATCTCTAGACATGGGCAGTGGAATGAGAACAGTCTACTCTTGTAAATTAAATAAATTGTTCAGTTCAGAATTCCTTGTTGGATATCCAGATCAATATATACCTGAGGAAGGCTAGTGGGTACAACAGCTGAAAAGTGATAACAACAACTGCAATAATCCAAATATAATAGTGTAAATAAGATAATACTAATTAACTGTAGATAATGCCAAGATGTTAGACAATATTTATCAAGATGTTAGACAATATTAAAAAATTATCAATGAAAATAATTAATCTAAAAAATGTGTATAAATGGATGCTTTTGATTTTGTGTATAAAAAAACGAGGATAGTTTTTCATCATTTATGAAGAAAGAATCTTTGTCAGAGAAACATTTGCGAACAACAATTTAACCATATGATCTTCTTTCATGGCACATTGTAGCTCTATGGTTAATTATTTCCCCCTTAGAATAGATTTTTTTTTATTATCTGTAAATTGCCATGATCTCTTGGGAAATATAGTGGAGTAATTTTCCATTGCTTTCTCCATGGTTTTAAATTCAGAATTAATCTTTTCCTATATTGACTGTCATTCAAGACTAAATAGCATAGTCTTTCCTTCTACTTGGGAAGAGAAGAGATGAAGTGATACCTTTTCCAAAGGCATTAGTGTCAATACAAAAGACTAGACCATAATTTAAACACAGCTCACTGATTCCAGATCATAGCTGATAATTGCTCTCCACAACTTCTCATTTATTGCTCAGTAAGGTTTGTCTTTTTGCTATCCCTCCTAATCTCTGTTCTGCCAACCATTTGCACAAGCTTGCCACATAAGTTATTTGCTGCTTTCCTCTGTCCCTCTTGCCTTCAATGTCTTGTGAATATCAAATTCTTCATGCCTTCTATTCTCATTATGCACCCTAGAAATTTCAACTATCTCTTTCTGATTCTAAGTATAGGCCTCATTTTTTTCTATTTTCCTTAAGGCTTTATCATTACTCACATAGTATTCTCAGCATCCTTCTGTAGACCAAGATATGTTCATCATGTCTGCTCTTCTACACATCAAGAGCACTCCTGACAACTGAGAAAAAGCTGGTGTTATATAGCTCTCTCAGTCCCAAACCCATGCTGAATATCAGCTAATATCTGCTGAGTATCATGCATATACAAATTTTGTCAGCACCACCTACTGTAAGTAGAAGATCGTCTCTCAACAGGCAATTGTTGAAGAAGACAATTCCTTGTGCTTACTGCGCCATATGCAACCAACTTTGGGTCTCCTATCAGGTTGACCTGATTCTCTACTACACATCATTCTATTGCCTGAAGACTTTCGTGAGCAATTTGTCCAGTATTTACTGACATACAAGAGGACTTATATTACATAACAGGACTAGGAGTGTATTAATTGATTGGTAATATTACATTCATTGTTATAATTTCAATTTTTCTTTCTCTAAATGATTAAGCAGGGACAAATTCTTCTGACTGTTATATTACTATTAATTCTAATAAGCAAAGTCATGCAACTTATTAATATGTTCTTACACCAGGATCTTTTAAGAGATTGAGCCTATGGACAAACTTAAAGTGTGTAAACTTATCAAGATTTTCTTTTTCTCCTAAAATGTATTGTATTTGGTTTAAATTACCTTACTACCCATGAATTTGTTAATGATATCATAAGGAAAGTTTGGAAGTTTCACCCATTTTTTTTTCTCAAGAACTGCTACTTTTGGGAACAGACTCCAACGGGGATGCTTCCATAAGCACTATAATTTTAACCTCTTCAAAACATGGGTCAGTCATTATCTATCTTCCTTATTATCATGATTTTCACTTCTTACTACCTTTGCTTTCATTCACACATCATTCAGTTACCCTCTACCAAGAGTGGCTCTTGAGCCTTGTATTAGGCAAATTCAAATATGGAAAAAAAAATGGTAAAATTTTAAGTATGCATCTAAATAACTAAATAAGGCGGAAGGTTATGCTATATTTGCTGAAGCCAGAATTAAGCTATTGATATTTTATTGCAATTTTTTTTAATGATTTTTTTTTTTCATTTTAAGTTCCTATCAAAAAGTATTCTCAAAAAATCAAGGGAGGTAACTCCAGTTACCAACATTGTGAGACATTTGTTGCATACATGAATATACTCAGGAGTAATAATTGATTTTGAAATGCCAAAAATTAATAAATTGCAGATAAAATGACAGTGCATGTTTATATATCTGGGAGAAAAACCATATGCATCCAGTTTAGCCTGTGAGCTTTTATATAATTTTTTCCATATTTCATATTTTTAAAAAGAAAATGGCAAAAAAATACAATATAAGTCAATGGCAGATAATATCACTTACACACACTCACAAACTCACACACACATATGTATCAGTTTATTTACTATTGCTATTTCCATGAAAAATGATGAGCTACATTTCTTAGTATCACTGATTCCACTCAAACTGTTTCTTGATTTATGGAACTTACCTCAATGCCATTTTTACATTTATATATGCTCTATCACTGATATAGTGCATTTAACTCATAAATATACCATAAAACTATATTTTTTTTCATATATATATATATATATATATATATATATATATATATATATATATATATATATATATATGTATAAATTGAATGAGAAACGTTTTTTGTATGTTTTTTCCAGTTCCATGCTTTCCAGTCAACTTTAATCTGCAAAAACTTAAGTGAAATGTCGATCGCTATCTGCTGTCCTCCTGATTACTTTTTCTGTTCATTATTAACATTTCTATTTCGAATTCTTCCACACCCTGTAACTCCTTGTGTTTTTGTGGTTTATTGATTAGCTACTTCAATAAGTAAATCTGTAATGTTTCTTATGGGAACATTTTATAGCACATGGAATAATGGGGATGAAAAGAGTACATGCACAAAATAACAGACCAACTGATTTGCAATGCAGAGGTAACATTTATTAAAACAAAATTAACAAAAAGAAAGTTTAAAACAAGGGTTTCTTTTGTTAAACATAACTTGTATGCACAACAAAATGTTCATTAATCTGTTATAGTGGGAACTTATTAGTTGGTGTGTTTTATGGTGAAGCAATTGTAGCTTCAGTGTGGAAAGTTCATGTCAGCAGTTGGAAAGAGGGAAAACCCCATAAAAAGGAGACTTACTTTAGAGTTCACATGTTTTTATATTCAAGCTGCTGCTGATAAATTTTATTTTAGAGTAGAGTTACTACTATCTTTAAGGTTGCTACAGTGACTTTACTGCCTTATTTTGGATGATACTGATTGAAAAAAAAAAGAAATAAAATATTGACAGATAGAAGCACAAGAAATTCTAATGATTTAGAAGCAAAATCACAAAATTGTTTGGTAGATCCTACGACCGTAGTACTTGATACTGAATTTTATTTTTTTAAATTCTTTTTATGTCAGAATTGTATTCTATAAAAACTAAAATTTAGTATCAATTACTAAGATTGTGGGAGCAACCAAAAATTTGATGATTCTTTCATAAAATTTGATGCGCTTCCAAATAAAAAATATACAAAAAAAAAATTTTTGTCATCTAATTTTTATATAATATAAAGAATATACATGAATATCTAAAATCAACATATATTTATATATATATATATATATATAGGGTGGTCCGAAAGTTTTGTTACCCCAAACTCTCTTCTAAACATTAGGAGCTTGTGTCAGCCATCTGAAATACAAAATTATATTATGTATGGGTGATAAAATTTCGAACCACCCTATATATATATATATATATATATATATATATATATATCTATCTATCTATCTATCTATCTATATATATATATATATATATGTATTTATATATATATATATATATATATATATATATATATATATATATATGTGTGTGTGTGTGTGTGTGCTGGACAACCTGTTGTTTTTGATGCATGAGGGTCAAGTATAAAACCAAAACAGCCATAAAATATCTTGCTCTACTGAAGACAGCATGTTTAAAATATGTATTAAATATTTGTATATAAGGTGTTGTTAAATTCTGTGCAACAGTTTTACACATGATGTAATTTATACTATACATATAATATGTCTAGTATGTATATATATATATATATATATATATATATATATATATATATATATAAAATGTGTGGATGGTTTGATGGATATCTACTTAGAAAACAAAATATCGAAGAGCATAGTTTGTATTCAAGTTGAGTTTCATTACATTCACTTTTGCCCAAATACCCTTGTGAAAGGTATGAATCAGCTATGGGTTAAATATTTGGACAGTATTAGTTGTTTAGCTTTGGTTGGATTCCAACACACATGTGTAGTCCTGGCAAAGGAGCTTCTATGCAGCTAATGAATGAGTTTAAATGGACTCTGTGATTCCAGCTATGGTTGGCCTTATTGAATTTGAAATGTAACATTCTAAAAAATTTAGCCAACTAGCCTTACTGACAACAATTACTTACTGATAATGGCTGAAACAGTGAAAAGCATAAGAAAAACATGAATTTTGGACTATTTATTGACACCTTTACAACTGATTTGAAAAGTGGAAAAATACAAATGGATGGTTGAATATAATAACTTGTTTTTTAGAGCGATAAAAGCAGATATATTAAAAAGCAATTTATAACAAAAAAGAAACAATTCATAACAAAAAATGTTCAGTCATAACTTAGTGTTTTTATTAAATGACAGTAGTGTGCCTAGTTTTATAGCCGGGATATGTTCTCATTGGTGAATATTGCTAATATCTAGGTACTTAAAAAAAAAACAAAAGAACAATACCTAAGGTTTAAAATGAAGTTTTTAAAATGAAAAATCTTTCTTGAAGCGTTTATTTTATTTTTAATTTCAAGCAAAAAGATTAAATTTAATATATCAAATAAGCAAAATACTTTGCTGTATTTCAAAAACTAATTTAAAAATAATTTAAATTGATTGGAAGAATCTTTTGTTATTTTACTAAAATAGTTGATTAGTGCCCTTTTTTAGTCATTTTTCATTGCACTGTAATACTCCTTATTAAAAAATCTTTCAAAAATAAAATATATTATTCTTAAACTTTACTTGAGGAATATTAGCTGACTTAAAGTATAATTAATCTGATTTGAGACAATTATTTACTTTAAGTTTAAAATACCACAGAAATGCATGTTTTAACCTGACAGTAGCTGTTTATTTAAGGTGTTCACGGGTCTGACAGCTTGATGGATTGATATTTATTTAATGTTATTCTATGGGGGTTTTAGGTGTAAAAAAAAGAAATTGAATTAACCTGAGCACCTTTTATATATAATTTTTAAGTACTCAGTAACCTTAAAAATTTAAGAAAATAGTCTTCGTAATCTAAGGATTTGTTGAATTTTAATTATTTTTTGCTGTAAATTTATTATATTTATTGCTCTTATTTTCTGATAATGTCATGTATGGTCGACCATACATAGAAAGTCAGCATTTATACACACACACAAAAAAAATCAAATTTCTGTTGAGAAAATGCTCCTGATCCCCCAAACAGAGACTGATCAGGTTGAGGAAATAAAAGCAATAGTACTTACTTTAAGTTACCTTAATTTTCATAAGGTAGTATTCATATAAAATACAAATCTTATTGTAACCTAATTATGCACAATAATGGATCATATCCAATATGTGTGAACAATTCAATTAGAAAAATTAAAAATAAATAAAATGTATCTAAATACAAATCCGAGACATTATAATAATATCATTCCATCTTAAATAAATCAACAATAATTTGCAGCCATTTTTAACATCAACTTGAGATTTTTCTTGTTAAATGTTGAATAATTTTAATATATTCAACATTAAAAAATAGTGAATTTTATTTTTATATAGTATTTTCTTGAGACTTAGCATGAGCAAAACAAATTCACAAATTTGGGCAAAAAAAAATGATACCAGAATGAAGTAAAAATCTGAAAATGTTTTCAAATATTAATAGACAATTTTGGTTAGTTTAATTTTTCATGCATATAAATGTAGGTAGAAAAAAGTAAATGAGAATTTGATTGTAACTTATCATCCAATCAGAGAGAAGCTTACTGTGACTGTATGAACTAAACATTTCCTCTGGTAGTAAAATTCCATGAGGGAGTCTATATACTGCTTGTTTTTTTTTTTGTATCTCATTGGTCAAGCAACTGACAGTTACTTGTTCTCATACAGAGATTTTGGCAAATCATTGTATCAGCAAGGAACATTACCCTCACCAAAGTCCATTTTTAACTCCCTGTGATTTCTGATTTTTTCCAAAGTTAAAATTACTGTTGAAAGAAAAATTCCAGAATAGAGGAGAATGCAACAATGCAGCTGATGGCAATCCCTAAATAGAATTTTGTGGAGAGTTTTGAAAACCCGAAGTTAAATTGGGATGAGGTCCTAAGGGGAGGACCTTAAAACAGATATAAGTGCCATTGCCTATGTTGGCTGTTTTTTGTTAATATTAAATGGTTGGATACTGTTTGGATAGATTTTTTTTTTCATTTCTTGTGATGTATAATGTCTTTTTCATTTTTTTATGAATATTACATCATTTAATTTCTTTTGGAATAATATTTTCATTTTACAAATATCATCTAAACATTCCTTAATATTTAATTTGCTTCTGTATATTTACCAAGCATATCTAAGAGCTGAATATTAAGATTTGATTGATTTTATTATCATACAACAGATGAAGATAGATAGATAGATAGATAGATAGATAGATAGATAATGAACAGACTGAAATAGATAGATAGATAGATAATGAACAGACTGAAATATATAGATAGATAGATAATGAACAGACTGAAATAGTTAGTTAGTTAGATAGATAGATAGATAGATAGATAGATAGATAGATAGATAGATAATGAACATACTGAAATAGATAGATAGATAGATAATGAACATACTTAGATAGATAGATAGATAGATAGATAGATAATAAACATACTTAGATAGATAGATAGATAGATAGATAGATAATAAACATACTTAGATAGATAGATAGATAGATAGATAGATAGATAGATAGATAATGAACATACTTAGATAGATAGATAGATAGATAATGAACATACTTAGATAGATAGATAGATAATAAACATACTTAGATAGATAGATAGATAGATAGATAGATAGATAGATAGATAGATAATGAACATACTTAGATAGATAGATAGATAGATAGATAGATAGATAGATAATGAACATACTGAAATAGATAGATAGATAGATAGATAGATAATGAACATACTGAAATAGATAGATAGATAGATAGATAGATAATGAACATACTGAAATAAATAGATAGATAGATAGATAGATAATGAACATACTGAAATAAATAGATAGATAGATAGATAGATAATGAACATACTGAAATAAATAGATAGATAGATAGATAATGAACATACTGAAATAGATAGATAGATAGATAGATAGATAATGAACATACTGAAATAAATAGATAGATAGATAGATAGATAGATAGATAATGAACATACTGAAATAGATAGATAGATAGATAGATAGATAATGAACATACTGAAATAGATAGATAGATAGATAGATAGATAATGAACATACTGAAATAAATAGATAGATAGATAGATAGATAGATAATGAACATACTGAAATAAATAGATAGATAGATAGATAGATAGATAATGAACATACTGAAATAGATAGATAGATAGATAGATAGATAATGAACATACTGAAATAGATATATAGTGTAGTGGATGGGTTAATTATGTAGTAATATTTGTTGAGAATAAGTTGCGTGTCAATTAACTATTTCCACTAACATCAAAATAAAATACAAAATTCAACTGAATTGTTTTAAAACGTAACAATTAGATTTATTTAGGTTTGTGTACAACATGCATAGAAAAGGTAGGACAGAGTTGTGTCCCTTTGATTTGGAAATATTTGTACCAGAGTTCATATTACGAACAAGACATATTTAATTAGAAACTAATAAAACATTCAAAACAATGAACAAGCAGAATATTTGGTATATGTTATGTTGGCAAATATGTATGTTTTAGGTTTCAGAATGTCTTTCTTGTAATCGTTCGTTAATGTTGATATTAAAGTTGTTAATATTAAGTTTCTTTTAAACAGAAAGTTCTTAAGAAGTAATTTACCTTTTACTGTAATATTGAACTTGTAATTCAGAAGAATAAAGTTTGAAATTGTGAGTTCTAAAGTTGATAAAAGTTCAGGAGTGATTTCAGAGTTCATGAATGTTGGTAATTGTCTTTAACGTCTGGTCAGCAATGACTTAGGCGGGAGTTCCTGATGGTCACATCTTGGCACTTGGTAGCAAGGAATGAGAAGTACTACTCAAAAAGTTCACACGTGTTCGGTTTATATAATGGCCGTGTACCACATGAGAGGATCACAGCATATGATCGGGAAAATAGATTGGTCGCGTGCAGGTGGTTTGATTGGTCAAAACTGACCAATCAGCAAGCAAGATTAGAGGTGATTGACCAATGAATACTTGTTATATTTATGTGAAAGTAAGATTTTACTTACCAGATAGGAAGAGTGCATTTCCTAAAAAGAGGTAAGGCTGGTTTGTTGTGGAAGATTCCACAATAGATAGATAGATATGAACAGACTGGGATAGATATATAGATAGATAGATAGATAGATAGATAGATATTAGGTTGGTGCAAAAATAATGTCGTTTTCTCACATATGAACAGACTGGGATATATATATATATATATATATATATATATATATAGATAGATAGATAGATAGATAGATAGATAGATAGATATGAACAGACTGGGATAGATAGATAGATAGATAGATAGATATGAACAGACTGGGATAGATAGATAGATAGATAGATAGATAGATAGATAGATAGATAGATATGAACAGACTGGGATAGATAGATAGATAGATAGATAGATAGATAGATATGAACAGACTGGGATAGATAGATAGATAGATAGATAGATAGATAGATAGATAGATATGAGCAGACTGCAAAAGCCAATAAACAGACTGAAATAGGTAGATAGATATGAGAAGAATGCAATAGATAGATATGAGCAAACTGAGATTTTGCCAGATATAAGGAGAAGGAAGAGAATGGAGATACACAGACTTTTTAATAACATACCAAATGAAATACCGTTTGTCTTCTTTTGATACACATACACGCACATACACAGGTGCATGCACGCACACAACCAGGTATATATAGAAGAATGCTCATTTCATCTAGAATAATATCTTTGCCTTTCTCATTTCTTTAGGAATATATTAGGAGCAATTTATTAGCCAAAACATATATATGAAATGGAGTAGTTAGAAAGAGCAGAGAAACAGAAGTAGGCAATAGGTAATCAGAAATCAGCTGAGATACAGATAAATAAACTGCTATCTTTATGATATTAAGGGTAAAATACATCTTGTCGATGAAATCTTTGAAAATACATACACATTGAAGCATTATTATCTGGACTGAGTTTTCTACTCTTTCTCGTACAGCTTCACTGTGATCAAAAGATATTTTATGAAGCATCAGCCAGATCTTCTATAGGTAAAAAGACTTTGCTATGGTGTTTAAATGATAGAAGTTTTGTTTTGAATACATTAAAATTTACAAGCCAATCTTTGCCCTGATTAACAATTGATTGGAGGTCATTTCTGAGAGAAGCTACCAATTTTGTCAAAACTATTGGACTTACTATGAAGACAAGATTAAATATTTGTATCATCAGTATAAATACATAGTTGGGAACTGATCACATTACAAATGTCATTGATGATGATAAGAAACAATGTAGGTCTAAGGGTAGAGCCATGGGAGACCCCTGCATTAATGAGAAATGATCTAGAAACATGGCCATTCAGCATGGAATGAGAAAAACCCAGTGGACAAAAACTGACTGGACAAAATCCCAACCTCTCATCCAAAAAGTGGTTAAAATCTCAATCTTATAAAGATTAATTAATAAGATTAGGTGTAAAGGACATACACATGTTATCATATTATATTATATTAAGATAACATATCCTCAACTGAGAGTGTAAAAGAGTTCCTGCAAGGTATTGGAGAATGCTGAGCAGTTCCATCAGATCCTTGTGGCATACTTTGTCGAAGACCTTTGTGTAGTCTATGAAACATAGTTACACATCCTTCTGCATCTGTATCACTCTTTCTGATAACATTCTGAGCATAAATATCACGTTCCTTCATTTTGGTGTCTTTAATGAACCTGCACTGTTCTTGTCCTATCTCTGGCCTGATTCTGCTGCATTATGGATGATGAGTTTTGTCATGTGGTTCATTATACTTATTGTTCAGTGGAGTTTGCATTCATTTGCACCTGATTTCTTAGGCATAGCTATGAAGATAGATCTGCTGAGAGCTATGATCACCTACGTCCTGAAAGGACATGGCACATAACAAGAAAGAGCATGTGTTCATTTCAAATAATCATTCATAATTATGTATACATAAATGGATGTATAAATTTGCAAGTATGAAATAAGTGTATGTATTAGATGTTGTGTTTATTATCTCAATTTTATATTGGAGTGTATATATATATATATATATATATATATATTGGATATTGTACATATAAGTGAATACTATTATTATTGTCTCAATTTGACACTAAAATTTGAATTAAAAGTTCCTTGACTTTTTAAACCATTTTACTTTCTCAATTTGATCTTGGAATGTAGATATTGTACATATACATGTATATATTGGATATTATTAGTATTATTGTTTCAATTTGAGATTAATATTTTAATTAAAAGTTCCATGAATTTTCAATGTTAAATTTGTTTCTTTATATATATGAGAATAGTATTTTGTTCACTTTTGGGATAAGAAGCTGTGATTTTGGTCTACTAGGATATTATTCACTGGCATTTTGTCCTTTTACCACTCAACACAATCTTCATTACACAATTTGTTAAGAGCAATTGAATTAAGCCAAATTTAAAATTATCACCTTGTTTGTGGGGAAATGATAAAAAATAAATGAATATGTAAATGTTGTTTGTTTTAAAATTTTCCAAAAATTGGTTTGGTTCCTAAAATTTCAAGGATTCTTTGATAAATGGAATACTTTGTTTTCCTTTATCAGAAAAGATAAAGGATTTTAATAAGGAATATAAAAAACAATTTCATAGACATAGGATTTCCTAGACATAATAGGATTTAGTGATAATAATGTTGGGAAAATGTCATTTGTTGATTTCATTAGTTTATGAATTTCAATATTTTACAAGTGCAGTTTTTTAGAGTTTCTAAAATCAAAAGCAAGAATTCAATGAGAAACTCTGTTGTATTGTTTCAATTCTACTGACTTCAAGAGATTTAATTTACCAAGATCTGGTATTGCAATGTTTGATAGTAAAAAAAGTAAGCCAATTATATATTTTATAATTCTGAGATGAGTCATTATCTTTCTTAGAGTTGTTTGTACTATAAATCTGATTCTTCTGTTATAGTTTTCTTTGTTAACTTTGCCATTCTATAGTCTTCCACAGGTGTGAAATCCATATGCAAAGAAGAGATCTCTTTTCTCCCAAGTAACATCAACTAGTCAAACAAAAAAACTAATTCCCAACGGGGAAAAAAAAGTAAAAATAATAACTGCAGTAAATATATAAATCAGTTCAAACAATAATGTAAAATTTTATAGCAGCATATGTAACACGATTGATTCCATATTTTTCATATAATTTGTTGCAGACCCTTGAAAGTGGGTGAGGAGATGTGGCCTGTGTGCCTTGAGTAAATTAATCAAAGGAGGCCTGCAAACATCTGAAATAAAATAAAAAAAACGTTGATCTGACAGGTCAACAACAATGACAATGATAATGAAGAATTTATATTAATATTGTAAAAAAATATATATATTTACAATAAAATACAATTTAATCATATAAATTAAATTGAATGCAGGATGTTGTTAATGTTCTGATTGAATCAATGTAATTAAAAGATGGCAACTTGAAAAAATAAACAAAGGTTCCATACGGAACAAGGTTAACACAAAATTCACATAACACATAATAACGGGAAATAGGGTTCCCTGAAAGAAATTCTGCAATAAAATTTATACGCTTATATGAACGTAACAAAGATCCTTAGAATCAAGCAAAAAGTGAAATGTATTATGTACGAGATTGTACATGGAAAATAAAGTTAATGTTTTGAAACTGGACAGAGTAAAAATGTTCATGTGTTAAGTTGATAGTAATAAAAGTTCATGAATGGAAAAGTACAAATTCAGAATTCAACATTGACAAAAGAGTACATGTATCAAATTGGTAGCAGATAAAGTTCATGTATAAAAGAGTACAAAATAGATGATATAACACACTAAATCTGTATTGCTTATATAGAAAGATAAACCAAAGATTGACGCAAAATTGAAAGATACTGACCGATTTTGATCAGTTAGGTGATATGCATCTAATCAACGAGATGATAGAGTCAATATTTGAATTAAAATTAGTAGAGTCCTCTGATAAAACAATGTGAAAGGGGCAACTGTCGATGTAGTTAGAGGTTGTGTGGTTGCTGGTCATTAAATCATGAGATATTGCACAAGTTTCCTTTGAAATAATATTGGTGCAAATTTGTTGAAAGCATTTATTAAACATTGAGATGGACTGTGCTAATGTCAAGATGGAAATCTCTCTGTAGAAATTAACCGCTGTTACAGTACAAGTTGTTTGATGTCAGGACAAATAGCTGGCCACAAGAATTAATCTATGTTATAGCAGAAGATGGTTGTCATTAGGACAAAAAGCTGGCCAATGTTATGGCAGAAGATGGTTTGCATCTAGACAAATAGCTGGCCACCAGAATTAATCAATGAATGCTATGGAGGAAAAGCATGGTAACACAATATGAACAGAGTAGTGAGGTTCTATGATAAGTTTTACTGTCCAAGTCTATTTTTGTTAAAGACATGCACAGCTTCTAAAATGTTTATATATGCAGCTGCTTTGCATTTTCTTACCTTCCAACAAAACTCCTTATCTATTACCTGGGTCATGTCTATTAATTGTACCTTATCCTAGAGTGTGGAGGCACAGACTGTACTGGCTCAGACGGAGGAATCGAAGAGCAGACTTCAAGTTCCAGTCAAGTTCATTACATTCATGTATATTCTAATACTCTTGCGGGTGGTATGGATCCATCTCTTCTCCTGCCAGCTATGGGTAAATAGCCAAACAGATTGGGTGGCAACCTGTCTAGGAGAAAGACAACTGTGAATTCAAACCCTGAGAAGGGATGTTTGCTCCCTCCATCTCCAGATATGGATAAATATCAGGACAAACTGGGTCCTGTATTTCTGGTTGGCAACCAGTCTAGGAGATGGAAAACTCTAAATTTAAACCAGCTTGGAGAGGACTGGGCTCTGCCAGGCTTTCTTGCTCAGGAAACACCACTGCTGCTAAGTCTTCAGTGCATGTAGTACCCCTAAAGTGCTAATGGCTTATGAGACTCATGTTCATGATTCTAGAGAGATATTGTGATCACTTTTTCCACTAGATATGGTCTGTCATACTCAACTCAAATTCTGTTGGCTTTTTTAGGATCCTCAACATTGCTTCTGTGATTTTCATGGCAAGCCGTTTTTTGAGTAATAGTTTGCTAGCCAACTGGTTTTAAATTCAGAGTTTTTCTTCTACTAGACTGGTTTCCAACCAAGGCTGAAGAGCTCAGTCTAGCCTACCATTTAACCCATACATTGGGGAGAAGAAATGGATACATACCTCTCACAAGGTATTTGCTTGAAAGTGACTAGAACAAACTCGACTGGAAGTTGAACTTGACTCTTCAATTTCTCATCACTATCACTATCCATGACACCACCCACACATCTGTCACACCCTCTTTACATATACCTGAATAAGACTGGTGAAGAGATCAGCATAAATATTTTGATAATTCAGTTCTGGAATTCATTTATAGGTGTTCAAATTTCTTTAATATTGAAGGCAAGAAGTAGAGGGTTAACAAGCTAGCAATGCAAATTGTTACTGATGTAGTGAGTTTGATCCTCACTGGGTGCCCTCGCCTAATTCAAGCTAAGCAAATATCTAGGATATCTAGCCATGAAATTTCTATTCTTAGAAACAATTACTGCTGTTGTGACTGGGTACCCTGCCTTAATCTTAGCTTAGCAAATACTGAGGATATTTTTTTGTAGAGTAGTGGTCAACAAGCTACTCTTTCAGACAATTACTCCTGTAGTATGATCTGGACTCAGTGCCCAAAATCTGTGTCTCTTGACAAATTCTGTACAAATTAGTAAAATCTTGCATTATAATTAACAATCTATGTTTATAAACTATTCCCTAGTGTACTGAGTTCAATCTTCAGCAAGTGCTTCACATTTGTAGCCTTGAGTCAGTTTAACTTAATTTTTGTAAAATCATACCTACTGGGTATATTGCATATCTTAATGCATGCCAGAGAATACATCAGCTAAATCTACTAACATTAATTTAAGAATTACTCGCATGAGGAAGCCAGAAGAACACACTAGTCTGAATGTAATGATAAGACAACAAAGATGAGGATACCAGTCTGAAGATGCTGTGAAATGATGATAACTATGACTCATGAAGATAACAAATAATCCCAAATGTTAAGACTAAACAATTCATGGACCAGTGATTATGACTCATTTCAGATTTTCCAATATTGAGGAAGGTTGAAAAACACACTGGTTACACTATAGTGGTAAAACCACCAAGAATATTATTGCAGAACAATTTCTTAGATCAATCATAATGGCTCATTTCAAATTTTCAAACAATGAGGAAAGCTAACCTAACAAGAATGCAAATATTAGTCCAAAGAACTGATAGAATAATGAATAAAATTAGTTCCAGAAGCAAAGATAATGATTATTGTGGAACTAGTTTATAGCCAATAACCAATCAAATTTATCATGAGCAATTCTCATCATTTTTGAAAGCATCATGTCACTTTTGAATAATCATCAGTAGAATCCAAGAATGGAAATAAATACTTTGTCACCACCTAATTTTATCTCCAACTATTTGCAGAAATCTTGTACAGATACTTTGGTGCAAACTTTTCTTCCTGTTACCAGGAATCTCATTGAGTTCTTCATCAGACCCCAAATTTGCATTGGCTTTCTGACTAATCCAGCCTAACTTGGCTGAGTGCCAAAAGAATATCTTTGTTGTTTTGCCCAAAATTACACTTTTTTTCTTTGTTCTCTCCTTTTTTATTCTACCTCATGTAAGGATCGGGAAAGAAGCCAGAATGAAAATACAGGGTCTCAAGAACTTGAGGAAAATCTGCAGAAGTATTTTCTAAGTAATTAGAATGAATTAAACCAAAATCATTGCTTGACTGATGTCTTCCTTCTTAAAATATTTTAAGCAATGGATAAAAAAGAAGAGCAATTTAGTGGAACTTTCATTAATTAGGGCTTAAATTTTCCTCCCCACAAATCTTCTTATAAAACTTTCACAAAATGCATCTATATATATATAGGTACCTCCAAAGAAACATGATACATAAGATTTAAAATAAACTTTTAAAAATGAAAAATCTCTCTTGAAGCTTTTATTTTAGTTTTAATTTCAAACTGATAGATTAAATTTAATATATCTAATAAGTAAAATATTTTGCTGTATTTTGAAAGGAATTTAAATTGATTGAAATTATTAAAAATTTTTTTAACTATATTCACAATTCTCTCAACAAAATGTAATTCTCTTTATAAAAATATTTTTGAAAATTAAAATATACTTTTCTGAAAATATTTGAGGATGACTAGTTAATTTGAACTTTAATCAACCTGATTTGAAACAAATATTACTTAATTTTGTTTAAAATATTGCAGAAAAGAATTAATAAATATGAAAGTGTGTGAATTTATGATGTGTTCACAGTTCTATTGACAGTTTGATGTTTTGGGAAATTCATCACAAAATTTCCTATACTATATACCATGGTCACCTGCTGACACAAGAAAAAAAAATTTGACCATTATTTTGAAGGTTTTAAAAAGGATTAAAAATCAAATTTAATAATAGAAAAGAAGCTTTGGTTACTCCTGTTAATAATGACATACAGATATTGATGATAAAACTATGTTTTCATTAACTGTGGGGTAATCTTTTCATCAAGTATACTAATTCTTTATCAAAACTTTGGAGGTGCCTTGTGGTGGACTCTCCCGTCATATTCAACATTTGAGGGTCAAGCAGCTCAGTTCCTAGGAAACGACAGCCCAGACACCAGCAACTATGATTTTATTATAGTGGTGAAGTTTTTGTGCAGAACCAATCACACTTTTTGAAGAGCTGAATGCAGAGAGCTGGTGCACCATATGCCACAAGGTACCCAAACAACCCTTCCCAGGTTTTGAATTCAGTTGTTCTACTCCTAGACTGCTTGTGACTCAAGTCTATAGAACTCAGTCTGTCCAGCTATTTACCCATATCTAGAGGGAGAAGAAGAGGATTAATACCTTTCCCAAGAGTATTAGTACATAAGTGAATGTAATGGATTCAACTGGAATTTAAACTCGGTTCTCTGCTTCCTCAATCTGACCCACTTTCCACTACTCCACTATACCTCCTTGTATATATATATATATATATATATATATATATATATATAATGTCATCCACAGCTCATCAGTGTGGCTAGACATCCGGTTGCCTCTAGCTAGGATCGAAACCCAACTGAATTGGTATCAGGCGGATATTCTACCACTAAGCTGTCGGCGCACGGTTGGGATGAAGGTGGATTTTTAGCGTATTTATTTTTGGAAACACGCCCAGTGACCGAGAGTGACTCAATTCGGCTTGCGAAGAGTCTCGCTATATAGCTATAATAGTCACTGTCTACAAACCCATACCTCAGCCCGAGAGCGCTCAACTGGAATTAAATTTAATTCAGGAGCTAATATATATATATATATATATATATATATATATATATATATATATATATATATATATACCTATTAGTATTAACAGGCAGTAAGTTGAACTTTCTATACTAAGACAATTATTTATATATATATATATATATATATATATATATATATATATAAACATGCAGGTGGATTTTTAGCGTATTTATTTTTGGAAACACGCCCAGTGACCGAGAGTGACTCAATTCGGCTTGCGAAGAGTCTCGCTATATAGCTATAATAGTCACTGTCTACAAACCCATACCTCAGCCCGAGAGTGCTCAACTGGAATTAAATTTAATTCAGGAGCTAATATATATATATATATATATATATATATATATATATATATATACCTATTAGTATTAACAGGCAGTAAGTTGAACTTTCTATACTAAGACAATTATATATATATATATATATATATATATATAAACATGTAGCTAATGAGGTGGGAGAATGAAAGCGGTAAAGAGGAAGGAAAAAATTGAGAAACATTCCTACTTGGGCTTGAAGTGAAACTTCTAACATGTTTGCACGTTGTCATTGCCTCTGATCTTTCATTTAGTAGCTCATGTTGGTCAGGATAACTGCATTATTGCCAACTTCTCCTCCTGACTCAACAACTTGCACATTTTGTTCCCAATACAAAATGCACATGGCTACTTGACCACATCTTATTTCACGATAGCACTCGTCTTTTTTCAGTCTTTCCTTTCCAATATATAATTAGCAAGTCTTGTATTGTTTTTATACTTTATCAGTTTCATTTCTGTTTCTAGCTTTGCTCTATAAGCAAGTCCTTCACCAGGCTGTTACTGTTTAGCGAGCAATATACCCCATTTTCACACGAGCATTTTTTCTTGGCTGCTATTGTTCCTGTGGTCACTTTCTCAATACACAATTTTTGTCATTGTTTTTCACCATTTTATATTTTCAATTTTACTCACATATGTTGTTTATTTTTGATTTTTGCATAGTATAGTAGAATCAGTTAGGCACCATCTATGAGAAAAAGAGCACCATAACGCAATTTGCCTCACCAGAAATTTGGAAATGGCATGCTGCACTGCTTGGAATTTGCACCAGAAGCTCCAATGCAAACATTTCAGAGTGTCTTGTTGTCAATCTGAGTACAGTGTAGAGGAGTTGGAAAGAGTTGAATGATATATCCAGTCAACATCATGGTGTTTGGAGTAATCACTAGTGATGGTGATGTTATGCCTCCATTTAGCTTCCTCCAGTGCTTCAGACTTACCACAGAGACCTACATTAAGTGCCTAGAGGAGGTAGCATTGCCCTGGGTCAAGAAGGTAGCTACTGGAAGACCCTATATTTGGCAACAAGACTCTGCACCATGCCACACAAGCAGTGGAACCCAGTCATGGCTGTCAAACAATTTCTGCAACCATGCCACCCCCTACATCTGGCCACCTAACTTCCCAGACTTCAAGCCCCTTGATTATTATTTGTGGAGCACAATTGAGTGAGAGTCCAATAAAACTCCTTGTGACACTAAAGATGAACTTATTTTATTGTTGGTTGTTATTACTACATTTCGCTATCAAAATAAATAAAAGCAAATAAAATAAATTAATCCAAACAATAAAATGAGTAAATAAACTAAGTAAATAAACAAATTACCAAACCACATATGCAGAAAAACAAGAAAATGTAGTAATAACAACCAACAATAAAATAATCAATAATAAATAAAAAAGTTAACTAACAACACTAACATAAATAGCCCCAAAACTGCATTTGGATCCACAATTATTCCCAGTTAATAGACCCTAGAATAATTTGAAAAACAACAATTACTGCCAATCAAAACAATCATTAGAATAATACAATAGATTACCCACAATACAATAAACTACTCACAATGCATCACTGACCAGTATATATAAATAGCCCAGCAAAAATACAATGCATATGGCCTGATGTTTGCATTTAGCATGAAACAGACTGTGTGTTGACTTCAGTGTCCACTTTTATATTTACGTACACTCTATCCCTAATATTGAGCAGTTTAAACCATAAATATAGCATATCTTGAAACTATATTTTATCATATATATATATATATATATATATATATATATTCTGAAAGGGAAAATTTTACTTTGTCATTCAATATGACTCATGTTTTATGTCAAAAATTAAAATGGGGAAATTGAGATGTATTTCATCATTTGATTTTCTTTTATTTTGTAAAGTTAGAAAAACAAACACTCTACAAACAGCTAAAGATATGTGTGCTATTTATGGAGATAGTGCCATAGCTGATTGTTGCAAGTGGTTCACTAGTTTCAGAATGTAAATTTTGATACGGAAGACCAAGAACAGTGTGGCAAGTCTGTTATCATTGATGACGAGAACAAAATGTAATGAATAAAGAATAATGCTGGACACATTACATGGAACATCAAAGAGATACTCCATATTTCTCATATGAGTTGTAAAGTCTAGAGTGAGTGCCCATAGTTAATTGTAAAATAAATGACAGATCTGTTAAAAAAAAACACAATTGATAGTGTTTACAAGTAGCAATAACAAGAAAAAGAAAAGAAAAGAACAGGGCAAAAAATAGTATAAAGCAAGCAAATAATATATGTGAGGCAAATCAACAGCAATACAGCAAATCAACAGTAATATGGCAAAAAGTTCACTAGCACTAAGAATTTGGGTTGACTCACAAGAGCAAGTGAAGGCAAGCGAACATAGCATTCTATTAGGTTGGTGCAAAAATAATGACGTAATAATGTCGTTTTTTGACGTTAAAAAATACGTCAAAAAACGACATTATTACGTGATCATTTTTGCACCAACCTAATAACAAGATGGACCAGGACTGGGTAATATGAAACTATTAGGTTGGTGCAAAAATAATGACGTAATAATGTCGTTTTTTGACGTTAAAAAAACGTCAAAAAACGACATTATTACGTGACCATTTTTGCACCAACCTAATAACAAGATGGACCAGGACTGGGTAATATGAAACTATTAGGTTGGTGCAAAAATAATGACGTAATAATGTCGTTTTTTGACGTTACGTCAAAAAACGACATTATTACGTCATTATTTTTGCACCAACCTAATAAGAACTGGACTATTTTATTGGCTACAAAAAAATCCCAGTATACATTTGTATGCTTCTGTCTATAAATTGGGGAGGGGAAAGTATTTTGCAATCATTCCATACAGGATCCATTCCTCAACAAAGTGGGTCATTCATTCCCTCAGGTTGGAAATCCCCCCCACCCTTTTGAGGCTGCTGTCAAATGTACTTCCATGGATGGCAAGTCCACAAAAGACCCTCGGAACATTCGAGATGCTCCCAGAGTAATCACCCAAATATGGGTGGTAATCTCAAAGTATGGCATCACTTGGCAGGGTCTAAGGATGCATTCCCAAATGTCAGGATGACCCAAACTGAATCTCCTGTTTTAAAGAAAATGTAAAATTTGTTCTCAGAAAAGGCCCTGGATATTCTCCACCCCTCTTCATATAGGGCACTAAAACTTACATTCCCAACAGATGTCAGAGGGTATTGTCTCGGACGGTTAAATTACGATCAATAATAGAACAGGGACAATTTGTCAGTGTCTTAACCCCCTTAGATTTCCATCCAGTCTATATTTAAGGTATTTAAAAACTTAAAAGATGTCTATTAAGCTAGCTAGCTTCAATGTGAGGGGCCTGAGAAATCAGAGTAAGGCTTCCTGCCTGTATTGGGATCTCTTGTCATTCGACATAGACATAGCTGCAATCCAAGAGACACACTTTGTTTGTGATGTTAATGACAGTGTGCTGTCTAACAACTTTGTCGTCTATTCAGCATACCAGCTGGCCAGAGATGTTTCTTTGTTAGTAAAATGCTCCCTGGATGCAAGGGTGGACCTTGTCCATGTTGACATGGGTCGGCCAGTTGATCATGACCAATACTGCCATGAGCAGTGGTTCGTTTCAGGTCATTGTAACTTTGTTAATCTTTTCTGTCAGATGGGGCTGTTCCTGGTCGATTCATCATACTTAATCTTAAGGGGGAACTGGAATGCCAAAGTGGACCCTAAGATAGACAGTGGGTGGGGAGCTAGCGGAAGGTCATTGGGCAATCATAGCTTGGTTGATCTGATCGGCATGTTTGGTTCATTGATAGATACCAAGTTGATCATCTGGGGTAGGAGATGTGGACATAGGGCACTTAAGTAACCATTTTTTCTGGGTAGCCAGCTACCTGGACAGAATGTTAATCAGAAGGGTTGGTCTAGATTTGCTAGATTGTCCCATGTTCCACTGTTTGGACTATTCAGACCATAGACTCATCTGTGCCCAGATGGTGTGAGGTGCTAATGTAACACCATGATTGGACACTAAAAGTTCAATCTGTCTTTACTGATCAATCCAAGGTATTGAACAGGGTCAACCATCAGTATCTGGTTGCTGCTTTGCAAAGCTGACTTCTGCAAATAGATCAGCCTCCTGTATCACTCCACCATTGTTGTGGTATAGGTGAACAGAAAGGAGTCAAGTGCTTTTGTGCTGTCACACTGATGGCATGTCTATTTTTGTGTCATGTGGTAGTGACATTGAGGTAGAAACTGGTACAGCATGGCTGAGATATTCTACTACACCCACTGTACTCACCTGACCTTGCTCATTTGAATTACCATTTCTGTTGATCCCTAAAATTGAATTCTCTGGAATCCTGTAATAACTAGTTAAAGCAGTTTGTTATCCCTAAAGCTGCAAAGTTCTTGGAGGATAGAATCATGAAGCTGCTTCAAATATAGTGAAATGTAGCTGTAGTGTAGTGTTACTGACTTACGGGAAGTAGTATGCACCCAACTACCTCATGGGTAATATCTGTAGCTATTTATAGTCTTTGTGACTTCCTATTTAAATGAGTCAGTTCACTAGTGGAACAAAATGGCACAGAAATAATTGAAAAACAAATATTTGTTTTGACTAATTATATTTATTGTTACATCAACCATAAAGTTTCTAAAAGATATGGGGATTACAGGATAGACCCTTCATCTGGCAATCAAGGAACTCTCAAGGGTGCCAGTGTTTACTAGCCGATGGCTTTGGTTGAGGAGAGATGGCTTTGGATGTCTCTAAGGGATCCTATAAATAAATAATTTTTATTGTTGCTGTCATTATTTTTATTGACGTTGGTGCTGATATTGATGACAATAATATTAAAGGTTGGTTTCTTGTTTATTTATAAAGACTTTCATCACTTTAATAAAATTAATTATGAACACAGCCACGGTGTACTGGCTGTATTAAGAATATGTCTGCTTCAGTAACTTTTATACCAGCTACAATGGCTCTTACATACCATTTATTATAGTAGTGTAACAAAAACAATCTTTAGCTAACAGTTTAACCAAATATATATATATATATATATATATATATATTAATGGGCATCACCCCAAGCAAGGTAGAAACAGCCACTAGCATGAAAAGTTTTACAGGGTGTGGAGCATAAACATTAGTAATGATGAGAAATAGAAAAGAGCAAATAGTAGATAGTGACTGACATTGTATTTAAATTTTTGCAGATTAAAGTTGCTTTGAAAGCATGGGGCCAGGGCGGAGTTCCATAAGTGAGAAGTGTGATATATGAAACTGTTAGCATGTTTTGGCTACATCTAGCTAGTTCAACTGTAAATTGATGAGATCTTGCCATCAGTCTAGTATTGCGCTTAAATTCATAAAGTCTACGTACCATAACAAAGACCTAATCTGAACAATTACCAGGAAAATATTTATAAAACAGCAGAGAGAGGCAACCTTGCAGCAGTGGGCAAGTGACTGAAGCTGAGATGCCAGATCATGACCAATAATATTGCTGATTCTTCTTTGGATCTTATGAAGGAGTTTCAGGAAAATAGCAGGGGCACCACACCATATATGACAGCAATATTCTAAGCATAGGTGAATGGCAGACATATATATATATATATATATGTGTGTGTGTGTGTGTGTGTGTGTGTGATAGAATAGCTGGTCCACTTGACTTGGTGCTCTGCTGACTCCTCCAGTGTTTGGTCCCAGTGGGCATCGTCCTCCAGGAGTCCATGTTTGGTGCAGGCTTCTCTGTAGTTCATACAGAATCTCCATTATCTCTTCACAAGTCTGTGAATGATGTAGGATCTCTGACAGCAGCAGATGCAGAAAAGGGCATTACTGCTGATTGTGGTGCACAGTGTACATCTGTCAGATGTACACTGTGGTCATGCTTCTGAAGACATTATTTTCTTCCCAGCCGTCAACTTGGTCTCCTTTCTTGTGCGTGCATCATCTATTGTGTGCCCAGGTGTAGTAGACGGTAACCTCAACATACAACAGTGCTCGGGCAAACAGGTCACTTTTCAAGAAATCTGTCAAAGTGCTTTCTGATGTATTCCCAAATATATTTCAAGCAGCACTTTCTGTGAAACATACACACTGACCATTTTCAAGATACAAAGTGAGATTCACCACTGTTAAAGATTCCTGGTAATTGACAATTCTGCTCAAATGCTTTCACCATACACCAATGCTGCCATAAAGAAAAGAAAATCAGGCAATATGTCGTGATCAATCTCAACAAGATACTCTTTTAATGTGAAATTTACTTTTAGAACTTTTTCAGACATACACTGTTCAAATGGTTCCATCAGAAAATGCATCATTTTCATTTATAACATTCTCACCCAAACACAGTGAACCAACTTTCTTAGCAGCCTGATCTGGCAATGGACTCAATGTGCCTTTTCCACCTCATGTCAGCGGAGAAATGTTAGCCTGAGAAGGTGCAATGTATCACTTTCTTGGTGGACAGCATCAGCCATGATGATGGAAGGCAGAGAAGGGTCTCTCACATGGTTAATCGAGAGAAGCTTAGTTTTGGAGGCGTTAAAATTGACAAGCCAATTTTTGCTCCAGTTAATGACGGTCTTGAGATTGTTTTGCACATCAGCTGCCATTTTGGTCTTGTTGTATTGATCAGCCTTACTATCAAGGCAGGAGTAAATTGTAGTGTCATCAGTGTAGATGCCAAGTTGAGAGCTGATGTCATTGGGAAGGCCATTAATGAAGATTAAAAACAGCAGAGAACCAAGGATGGAGTCCTGGGGGACACCAGCATTAGTACGAAAAGATATAAATGTGTGGCTGTTCAGGACAACTTTTATTTCACAATTTGATAGGAAAAATTGGATAAGCTCAAAAACGTGCCTGGAGATACTATAGCTTTTCAGTTTGTGGAGAAGACCTGAATGCCAGACTCTGTCCAAGGCTTTTGAGATGTCCAGTGCTACAGCCTGGGCTTCACTGTTTTTATCTAGAGCATGATAGACTCTTTCTGCAATTATTGTTATGACAGCAGTTGATCTGGAGAAATGAGAGGCGTGTACTAGAAAAACAATATAAAATTAAATGAAATTGCTTTGCCAGATTTGTTCAATCAAACATCTATTTAAGAGAAAACATACACACACACACACACACATCACACACACACACACACACACATATATATATATATATATATATATATATATATATATATAGTTTATGAAAAACTAGGTAATCCGTATATGTAAACCTAAGGAGGATAAAATCCCGAGAGCTCAATGTAAATCCAGAGTAAATAATTTAAATAAAAACAGACCACTTTAAGGTTCCATGTAATAAATTATTTCACCAAAGCCCTTTTAAAAGGACTGCGGATCATCAGACTTTACTTCCAAAAAATGCAAAGTCCTTTTAAAAGGGCTGTGGTGAAATAATTTATTACATGGAACCTTAAAGTGGCCTGTTTTTATTTTCAGAAAGATATGTATATGCACATACTTAAAGAGATAATTGCATCCACATGTAACTTTTGATGAGTTTATTCAATTTTATACTAATTAAATAAAAATTGTTTCTATCATGTTCCAACTCTAAATGAATGGAAGCATCTACCTTGCAGTATTCTCATTCTTTGATTGTGTAAAACCAGGAATATATCCAAAAGCTACATCAAAGTCTGTAAAATGTGGATGATGTTTGCGAATTTGTTTTCTGTTGATTTCTCAAAATTGTTTTCTAAGTTTTGACATTTTACATCAAGACAAATCCAAGCAAGAATATTTCATAAAAAGGAAAGAAATTTATTTAATTCCTCAAAGATAAAGAGATTTCTCATCTTAAATAAGAAAAAAAAAAAAATATATCCAATGAAGCAAAATCAACTTTGATCAAAATCTTCCCCCTTTGCTTTATGAATACAAGCCGGATGTTTGGATAGTGTAATGGACAGTGGCTTGGAATGAGAAATCAGAGAAATAAGTTTGAATTCCAATCCAGTTTGTTACATTCACTTATGTGCAAAAAACCTTGGAAAAGGTATTAATCAATCTCTTCTTCCCAAGCTATGGGTTAAATAGTAGAACTTATATCTAGAAAAATCATTGTTATTTCCAAAAACTTGTTAATGCAATATTCACTTGCAAAAAAATTATTCTTATAAAATAAAAAAAATGTTTTATATTTAAAAACCTGCAATGGTTGATAAACCATAATAAAACAGTCAATCACTCAAAAAGAAATATATCATATTACATAAGTAATTTAGTGGTAAATAAAAATGCCCCAATAATATTTGTAACTGATGACTATATTACATGTCATAGTCATTGACATATCTGGAAAGGATATTAGAATAATTAAGAAATTATACTGATAGTAAACTGCTTGCATATGGAAAGAAAATGAATTTAGTAAATATACAAAAATATAAAATTGGGTAAGACAAGGATGTGTCTTCTCAGTGGACTTATTAAACTGTCATGGGTCCTTACCTATAACTACAGAATGAATTCTTCCTAACACTATGTATACTACGCCTCTCAAGAGAGAGGGACAAATTGAGTTGAGCCAATAGTAGACACTCCAAACCAGACTGACAGTCATACTAACACCTTCCACATCTTGTATTATTATTTCGTGTAATATACCTTCGTTATTTCTACTCTTCTGTTCGTGTTGTTCTTCCTTGGTCCTAACCTGGACTGTAACATAAACTATAAAGAGGAAAATAATGCATTACTTACCTAGTGAGCTTGAGTAAATAGATTGCAGAACAGGGTTTAGGAGAGATAACAAAAAGACAAAATTTATTAAGACCTACAAAGGATGGGAAATTGTGGTGGGCCATGATCACTCACATGCTGCAGAGACATGGAACATAGAAAAAGAGCTAATGACTCTTTAGTAGGCATGTTTTGTAAAAGAGTCAAATTTAATAAAAACAGTTACTGAATCTTTTTTCTGCTAGCTGTACTGTGTGTGTTTGAATGGCATAAGAGATTTTGCAATAGGTTAAGGAGATATCAAAAATGATAAACTTGGATGCCTATGCATATCAAAATCAGCAAAATTGTTAAAAAAAAATCAAAGAATTAATTTGAAATATATCAATGAATGCACATCAGAACAAGGAAGCTGCTCATCTGCATAACAGTTAGCAGTGCATAAATTGGAATAAATGAGCTGAGATCAATTTCAAGGCTAGTCTCTGGCATTTACATATAATACAATATAATACATATAATTACATACATATTAATGAATAATTACATATTAACAACATATTAGCAATATATAATAACATATTAGTAACATATAATAACAAATTATATTATGTAATATATGTAATATTGTACACTACTTACTTTATTCGGACAATAGTCCGAATAATGTGAATAGTGTACATAATACTTTATCTCAGAAATATAGACAGATAATGTAATATTATATTATATGATATATAATTAATAAAATAATATTACATGTAATTATATATAATAATATAATTTATATAATATTAATAGTATTATTAATAAACATTAATAATAATACAATTATATGTAATAATATAATTTATAATAAACATTAATAATATAATATTACATATAATTATATGTAATAATGATTTATATATTAATAATAAACATTTATAATATAATATTACATATAATTATATGTAATAACATAATTTATATAATATTAATAATAAACATTTATAATATATCATACTTATTATACAATCCAGGTTGTGTGTGTGTATGTTTATATATTGGATCGGATTTCCAACATTTTTCAACCGATTTCAACAAAACTTCACAGGACTACGTAAAATTACCTTGCGGTGATTCTGACAGCACCAAAAATTGAAAAAACACAATTGTTTTTGCACAAAATCAATTTGAAAACACGATTAAGAGGCATCGCGAGAATGAAAGGGGGACAACTCATATCGAGTTATATTTATTATAAAACCCAGGTTGTTTGTGTGTGTGTGTGTTCGTTTATATATGGGATCGGATTTCCTACATTTTTCAACCGATTTCAACAAAACTTAACTTTTTTTTTTTGGCAGGTAGTGTTTCTTATTGACTTGCACACTTTTTTCTTTATGTTTACATTCAAAATGCTTTAGAATGTTTACAAGACAATTGTTTATAATAAAATTCTATTCAATCGGTAGACACATAATGAGATGAGTTTACTTTGTAATTCAACCTTGCTTTCTATGGGGTCCCTTGTGGCTAAGTTTGTTCAAATTGATGTCAAGCTATGTGGTGGTTTTCCCGACATACAGGCGATACATGTTTTCGTCTTTCCTAAAGGCAGTTTTTCTTTATTAAAGACTTGAAGAACCCAGGCTGGTTGTTGAAGATATACTATTTAAAAAACAGAGTTTTCTTAAACACACATATTCACTAAATATAATGTATATATATATATATATATATATATATATATATATATATATATATATATATATATATATATATATATATATATATATATCTTTGTTGTATCAACAACATATTCATATTAGCAAAAAGCTTAAATGAAATGAAAAAACTTAAAGAAGCCTTTAAGAATAACTCCATCTTACACTATAATTATGAATTTAATATTAATAATAAAATCCCTTCCATCAATGTCTTAATTGATACCAACATCCATATCCTTATCACCACTCTTTATAAAAAAAACACTAGCAAAAACTCAACTACAGAAGTGAATGTCCTCACATATACAAAACAGCTGTTATAAAATCTTGTCTTCCAATATATTATTCTATAAGTAACTGAGAAACAGAAAAAAACTTGTAATCAACGATAACTTGCCTAATCATGTCTTTGACAAACAAATAAAATTACCCTTCACAAAATTTAGAAAAAAAATAATGCAAGACACCTTGCTAATGTAAACAAAAATAAACACACCATCAACTTATTCTATCATAGTCAGATGCACCCTAATTATAAACAGGATGAAATCACACAATGGTCCTAAAAAACACCTAAGATTTATCATCTAATATGAAAAGCTTAAAACATCTAATTTAATTCTTACCAACAACACAGGACCTCAAAAATCACCCTATTTAAAAATATTGTTCTGTATGAATTTTTATACCTTTTGGGAGATTGCACCTCTAACCAACATTAATAATCAAAAAATAGCATTAAATTCTTACAGCAGACACACATGCATTATGCTCTTTCATAGACTAACCTGTCAAAACTCAGTGCAATCAACCATATCAACTAGCACATTACAAACAATCAAAATACAACTATCAACATTAGATAAACATTAGTGGATAACACCAAAATACTCTACAACGCCCAATCCAAATAAAGACTCAAAACCCTAGAAGATATTATTATTATAACAGCCCACATTAAATAAAATATCATTCCTCCTGTGAGATGGTATATGATATATTGTCTACCTATATATATATATATATATATTTTGGAAGTGTTATTTGATGATCCAACGTCCCTTAAAAGGGTTCTGGTGAAATAAATTATTATAATGGAACCTTAAAGTGGTCTGTTTTTATTTATATATATATATATATATATTAATATAAAAAAATTGCATTGTTTTTGGTGTGACAACTGACCATTCAAAAATTGGAAAATATAATAGAAATTAAAGAGACAGACTTTGTCAGTTCGTTTTTAACCAGACTTGTTTGGATGAATACTTGCTACCTAAATATACCTTATTCATATACCTTATTCCTATGTCCACAAGGACATTGGAATCAACACTACATGGTTATGGTCAGTTTTATGCATCAGTGTGATCATTTCCAGATTTATACATTACTAGCCAAGGTACTTGGCATTGCCTGGGTGTACATGGCTGGTATAACCGCACCCCCCTGTATATCTGCACAATCTGTTTAGAAATGTCTGCCTGTGTCCCTGCTTGCATGCATCATCTGTTGATATGCTAATCTACTCCCCCACCTCATCTTTTTTATGGTATGTCATTTGCAAGTGTTTGATTGTTCTTAATAAAGGAATTCCATCGATAAAACCTTCTTGTATGGTCGTTGATTGGGGTTAAATTATTTCAATGTTTTAGATATTCAGTAACTTTCCTATGGTCATAATAACTTTCAAATAGTTTGGCATTTTTTACAAATCTAAATATGAAACAAAAACAGGGATTGAAGGATCGGAGCTTGATTCAACTGCAAGTGTAAATGCATGAACGCCCCTCCTTCTTCATAAGTTTACTGTAAAGCTCGGGTTAATAAGAGGTTCTTCAGGAATTTTTCTCTTTTAATGCTTCAGTAATCCTTCTCAAGCAGTCTTTGCACCAAAAGTTGTTTGAATGCCAATTTAGGATGGAATCATATGAAGAAACTATTGGCTAAATGGCAAAAGCTGTTTTTCGACCTAGTTTGTTGCAGATTTCAGCCACTTAACTGAAACAATCTGAACCAAACATTCATGAGTCATATGTAATTTACACGGCAAATTTGGAAAACATCGGATGAAAAACCAGGTAGTTATGTCCAAAAAATGGCCTTTTTGAATATTTTTTTGTAGTTTTTCCATCTTATTTCTTGAATGATGGCAAATTTTATGTGACATGTTTGAAGAAAATCGGCTAAAAAATGAGGAAGTTATTCAAGTTTTTGTTTTAAGTAGTACAATAAAACCCAAATTTTTTAGTGTTTTGCAATTTTTTGTGTAAAGCCAATATCGCAAGAAAACTATCAACCACTCTAGATAAACCTTGTAACATGAGCCATGTTTTGCATTAAGTGCAAAGACCATCAGCTCAACCAGTAAAAATTTTCTTCGCATGAAACTTTGTCTTGGTTTTTGCAAAAAGTCGTACTCTCCTTCAGTTTTATAGTTGTTCTGCCAAACCCTGGAGAAGGTGTCTGGAGATTAAAAAGTTCGTCTTGACCTAACTTAGTAAATTTGCAACATCTGTCTACAATTTCATTGAAATCAGTTGTGGATGTACATAAATAGCATACACACACACAGTCAGAAACAGCCACATCTGTTTTATAGATATAGATAAAACATTAAAGATATGATATAAATGTATATGTCAGAGAACATGATGAGTAAAGGAATGACAAAATGAAAAAAATCTAAATGGCACATTTGCTCCCAAGTTTGAACTTCTTCGGAGGAATAACTGTAAACTGTAATTGGCATTTGTAGCATTTTCTATCCAACCCAATTTTATAATAGTAAGTGTATCAATAAAACAGTTCTTGTTCTCAAGAGGTACTATCCTAGAACAAAACATGTCACTTACCCACTATTTATCTGATATATAAATATAATGTGTATATTTAGGCAGCATATCTTCATTCAAGCATGTTTGGTTGAATGATCTGGAAATATTATGTCTTTTTTTATTTTAATCCTTTCATATTCGCAGGTCAATTTCTTCATACTCTCATTAAACTCATTAAGAAAGACACCATAGTTTTTTTCATTTCTTTTATTTTCCCAAGTACTTTCAATCTCATCTGAGATCATCTCAGGGATGAATTGCTGAGACAAAAAATTAATGTGCTCTGTTAATTCAAAAATTAAAATTTTCTAAGGGAAATAAATGAAACGGTATTTGTAAATTAAAAAAAAGAAAATTGAATGAGATTGAAAGTACTTAGGAAAATAAAAGAAAGGAAAAAACTACAGCACCTTCATATTCTGTCCATTAAAACTGTCTCTGCCTAATATTGGCTTTATGAAATGAATAAGTTCGACAATTATTTGAATATATTTATTGTTTATATGTTATTTTTATAGATACAAATATTTAAGTACATGCTCTATTTATAATAAATAGTATTAATGAATTTACCCACCAGAATGTTCAAAAAATTTCATAGAAAATATGTGTCCTCTGACAGGAATCAAACCTGAATCCTACACAGAACTGTCATATAGCATAGCAATTTTATATATATATATATATATATATATATATATATATATATATATATATATATGTGTGTGTGTGTGTGTTCTAGTATTGATTTCTATGTTTACATTGTCTATATCTATAAATGCTCTATCTACAATATTATGCACTTGTCCTTATACATTTTTTAATCATTTCATCCCAAGCAAGGTGATAAAGTCACTAAGATGCAAAGGTTGACTGAGAGTGAAAGAAAACTGTGAAAATATTATGGAGGAAAGAGAGAACAGTAAAAAGAGACAGATGACAATTCATGTAACATTTACATTTTTAAGATTGTAGTTGACAGGAGAGCAGGAAGTGGGAAGAGATTTCTACAAGCATTAAGTACAGGAGAAAAAGCTATTAGAATCGGGCTTATGTTTACATACAATAATTTCAACAATAAATTGATGAGACCTACCTGCCAATCTTGTAATGTGCTTCAGTTCATAAAGTTGAGGTACTGAAGAGGAAAGAACTTTATAAAAATTAACATGAAAATATGTATAGAAAGGT
The DNA here is from genome assembly GCA_963932145.1 of Acanthosepion lycidas. NCBI lineage: Eukaryota > Metazoa > Mollusca > Cephalopoda > Sepiida > Sepiidae > Acanthosepion > Acanthosepion lycidas. The sequence continues at coordinate 56,925,958 of OZ010590.1, forward strand.
GTCAGAAAAGCTATTTTTCAGCAGGTTTTGACTTAGGTTAATGATTTGGTTTTGTAGTAGTTTGCAGTGTTGGTTAAAACTACTCTTAGCACAGTCAATTCTGTGTTTCATTTCCATGTCTCCTTATCTGCTATACAAGATTTGTTAGTCTGTAAATACAATCTTATCCTGTCCAAGTTTAGAGTTAACTGTTACCTTTCTCTCCTACTATACAAACTGCCTCCTAACATAACCCTCTACCTCAAGTGATCCTGGACCTTGTACAGAGTGAACCTTACTGCTAGAAAATATAAAAAATCTAAACTGTCGGTTGTATACAACCACTTTCTCAGATTGATGGTTAATAGATGATTTGAATGAAAATCCTGTAGGTTTTAGCAAGGACCATCCTTCTTTAAGCTTTGTAGTGCTATAGAATTACAAAGAAAGAAGTGTGCCAAATAACAGAAACCACATCATTTGAAGACTTTCAACAGTAGCAACAACTAAAATTGATAACACATGTAAATTGAAGAGAAAATAATGACATAAGATGTTGACCATCCACACTGCATCAAACAAGCCCCCATCAGTACTGGAAACAGCACTAACAGTTACTGCACTCAAGAAACCAATTTTACTGAAAAATTCTTTATAAATTTCAACTTCCTTTGCTTGAAGCCACCATTAATCTGATAAGGAGTTGTATACAGTTGACATTGCAGATGTTTCTGGACGATGTTTGGTACCATGCCTAACATCCATATGAAAGTCTCAATCTGATGAGTCTATTTAAGAATATGACTAGAGTTCTTAGGTTATTATTTTTGTTTTGCAGCAAATTGCAGTCTTGGGTAAAAATACACTTTGTACAGTTTATTGTTCAATTTCCATATCTCCTTATCTGCTATATGAGATTTGTTAGCGTGCAAATATGTGTTGGTTTTCGGCCGAAAATAAACAGAAAGTAAAAAGTGTTATGTAGACATTTCTACTTGATAACCAGCCAAGCACTGTTCTTAAGAGCATCGCCCAGTTGTTCTAGAATGGAAAACCAGTGGATTTTGCAGACTTTTCTCGGAATTTGTAAAATGAATAAATATAGATGTTGGATTGATCTTTCAATGGCATTCTGAACAATGTGGAATTAATTTTGTCCTAGAAATGTTATGCAGACAGGCCATGGGATTTTATTGGCTTTTTCTTTTTTCATGCTTCCTTGTACTGATGCGGAGCAGGAAGGACTTGAAGTAAACAGACAAAAAAATAAACCTGATAGTATAGCATGAAGCAACTGCTTTGGTGTAAAATTATCTGGATAAAAATAGACTTTGTGACTAGTTTTCTTTTCCTTTTACACTTGGATGCTTTCAGTAAGTAGATAAATACAAAAGACAGACAGAAAAATAATATCACAGATGTTATTCCTTAGATGAGATCAAAAATAAAAACAATACAGGAAACACTGTAATCAATGTTTAGAGAAAAGGGAAATAATGATGCAAAAATTGCTCTTTGCATAGTATTTTGATGACATGAGGTACTTACTATTTTAAATACCCAAGACAGACAGGAAACCTAATAAAAATTACCATGAAAGTAGTTACAGCATGTTTTGGGTTAGGCTAATAATTTGGTTTAGTAGCAATGTGCTGTAATGGGAGAAACTATCACTAGCGCAGCATATTCTATGTTCAGTTGCCATTTCTCCTATACCAAATTTGCTATAATTGGTCAATACACTGAAGTATTTGGTATTACTAATTCTACATCCTGAATTTTTATGATGAATTCAGGGTGTGTACCATCACTTATTTCCTTTTTTTTAATCATTTCACCCCAAGCAAGGCAACAAATCCACTAGAGGTTTACTGAATGTAAAAGAATATAGGAAAAAGAAAACATTATTAAGGAACAAGAACAATAAAAGAAAAAGAATGAAGACAATTTTATTGGTCAGGACCAATAACATTGCCGATTCTTCTTAGGATTTTATCAAGAAACTCTAAATATATACCAGGAACATCAGACCATATGTGGCAGCAATATTTTAAGCATGGATGAATGGTAGACATATAAATATGTAAGATAGATTCTCGAGAGAAAAATTGTCTAGTACCGCACAGTGAACCAAGTTTCCTAGCAGCAGATCTAGCAATTGATTCAATATTATCTTTCTACTTCATGTCAGCAGAAATTGTTAGAAAAAACGTCTGTCTGTCTGTTTTTAGTTATGTTAGGAAATAGACCATAACCTAACAATCATTTTGAATTAAGATCGCGACAGACTATTTTTTCTCTCTGGATGGTGTTCACATAGATAACCAAAATTCTCAGACTGACCTACTTATAAAAATTAGTGAACATTATATTTCTTTTGAAAATAATTCTTTGTCAGGATGAGAACTTCTCACCATCTCCTCATATAAATGTAGATCAGCAACCCATAATTATTCACTCCATTTTAATCTGACATTTTCACTGTATAATATTTTATCTCTGTAGTCTACAGAGAAGTGTTAAGTTCAATGAAGGGGATAATTGAAAAATAAACATTTGTTTTGTAAAATCCCTTTTTTTTCATTATTTAACAAACTTGTTGATGAACCTATATAAACCTGCTGACAAGCTTAAAATAGAAAAACGAGTATAGAGCTGCCCAGTCCTCGCTTTCCAGTCTTGATAGAGTTCAAAAGCATCTATACATCCTTGTGGTGTAGGATTGTTTTCCACTCTACAACCCCTTTCCCCACAGACGAATCTTTGCTAAGCTATTGTTACTCTATTCCTATTTCCATGGCAAATGTTCTGATAAGCTACATTTCTTAGTTCCACCAGTTCCTTCACAGCTAGGACTTACACATACACAGTGTCGAATCATCCTCATTCGCCCCATATTCCATTGGTATCTTACCACTCAGAGAGCTTCTACTCAGGAACCGCTACTTTGTAGAACTGACACCTGAGAGGATGCGTTCCGGGAAATGTTAGTAGTTGACTCGTATTTGAGTACTGAGATAAAACAAGAAACAAATCAACTAGAGGATAAAATATTTACTTATGAGAAAGGACACGGACATTATTGTAATTTTAGTCCACCCTAAGAGGATGTTTTCCTGACCATTAAAATCTCTTCAAGTCTAGGGTTAACCGTTATTTCTTTCCATATATCATCATAAACTGTACGTCTTACCTCCTACTCTGACCAATCACACAGCTACGTTCTTCAGTAACCTTATACGATCACCAAAGTTAAACAACATAGAACCTGGTGAGTACCTAGATGGGTGACTGCTTGGGAATACCAGGTGTTGTAATCTTGAATGTGTGGGTGGTGTAATGGAGAAGGGCTAGGAATAGAAGATCGTAGAGCCGAGTTCTAATTTCAGCCGGGTTCATTATATTTACTTACCTGTGAATAATCTTGAGAAATGTATGAATCTACCTCTCCTCCCCAACTATAGGTTAATTAGTAGACTTGTCTCAGGAAATTATCCCCAAAAATGTTTTACAATCTAAAAAAAAATTCTGGCTTTAAATAACTCGTAAAAGGTTGATGGACCATAAAAACAAATCAAACAATCAAAAATAAATAAAATAAATAAATAAACTCTACCATAAGTGTTTCTTAGGGTGAAAATTAGTAAAAGAAATATCATCGACACCTGCGATTGAGATGCCAAAAAGAACAAATAAATAGAGAGAAATGAATTTCAAATAGTAACCAAAATATATAAATCAAATTCCCTTTTTTTGAGCGCCAAATAACAGCTTTAAATGAAAACATGATGTTTTTATTCTTTTTTGTTATTAAACATAAAAGTCGGAAGGTCTTTCTCTGCATAAGAGAAATCAATAGCTTAAAATGGATCAATAAACAAACCATCTGAACGTCTTTTTGCATATAAAGAGCTGTTGCTTTTTCGACATGCATTTCTAGTTGTTTAATTTTTTTTTAACGCTGAAGACCTTTCTTGGCAAAAAACCAAGACAAATCGATAATTGAAAGAGAACTTTTGCTTGCAAATAACCAATATTGTCTATTGTGAATTTATATCTCACTGTTTTGATCTTTCTAATTCCCAAACTCTTTGAATTCCTTCTTTCATCTTCAGTATAGCTGTTAGAGATCAATGTCGCCATGTTAAGCAGTGCTCTACACTGTTGGCCTTTTGCCAGAATAAGACAAAAAATAAAAATATCTTCAGGAGAAAGATCAAAATAATAAAACAGCAGAGACGAACTTGAAAAATCTATGGAAGAATAAAAATTCGCCATTACAGAATGTTATTCGCAAAGATTAAGACAGTTTTCTGAGGTTTTATCTTTTAGTGTTTGTGAAGAAAAAAAAATTAAGAATCGGCAAAATTAATAAATTAAAGAAATTCAAATTATAGCAGGCACAGTATTGGAACATATTCTGTTAATTAATTAAAATAATTAATAATGTTAATTAACCAATTTAAGACAAAAAGAAAACAACAAATCAGCAAATATTTTCAAACAAAATGAAAACAACAAATCATTAAGTATTAAGAAATCTACCTGTGTCTAGTCTATTTCCTGGTGTAAGAAACTGTCTTTATACGAAGAAACTGGACTTAGTGGCATTATCACCTTGCTTGGGGTGAGTTGATAAAAAAGAAACAATAAGCGTTTTGAGAATTTAAAAAAACAACATATTCAACGTTTGATGAAAACACTGATAGAATCTGTTCAATTCTGAATAATTTCCTCTTTGTATCCCTATATAAAATATACATTTGATTGATCACAGCTTGGTGGCGCCAGAAATTATCATTATACATTTACGTTCATCCAATTACTGGAATTACCAGCAAAAAAAAAAAAAAGCAAGACTTGCCGGAAACACAAAAATTGATGCACTTTTTCAGAAAAAATAATCTGTAAAAAATTGAACAAAGTATTTGAAAAACTTATTTGATGATATTAACTTTAAATGTCTTTCAGAAAATGGTATTTTCTTCATTCTTGTTCGATAATTTAGGTATTCAATTACCGGAATTTTGAATTATCTGGGCGTGTTTTTCGACTCTTGTTCTAAGATATCCGGATAATCGTGTAAGTCCTGTATCTGGGTATTCTGAAGAAGTGTGTAAACACCACGACAGAGAGAATGGGTTTAATACTTTGAAAGCAGAATAAATTTGAAACCTTCTATCTTACAATATATAAAGTAATCGCACTGAGAATCAACAGAATGAAATGAATCGAATCGATCATATATGGTTTTGAATAAATTCAAATCACTAGATTTAAAGCTAACAAGAAAATGCTTCGTTTGAAATAAAATATTTTAATTTGGAGGATAGTGGCTCGGACTGAGGAATCGGAGAGCCGAATTCGAATTCCAGTCAAATCCATTATATTCACATACGTGCTAATACCCTTGGGAAAGGTATGAATCCTCTTCTTCTCCTCCCATCCCCAGCTATGAGTAAATAACAGGACAGACCGGATTCTGTAGCCTTGGATGGCAATTGGTCTACCCCAGAAGGAAATGGAAACCTACAGCGGGAAAAATCTGCCTCGTCAATCATGTATCGAAGGGATCGCCTAAGCGTATATCACGCATGGCACATAAATGACTGACTGAATTTGCACTTCAAATAAGTCTAAATGAGAATATTTTCCTTCAAAAGAAGCATTCGGGTGAAAGCATCCTGAGAAGTTTCTTCTTCTTCTTTGATTTAAGACGTTGGCGATCATGGTTCACCACGATTTCTTGTATTTTCTCACACTTACCAATTTTCTTTTTTGTTTTCTCTCCTCATCCCTGTTTTCTATACTCGTCCCAGTTTTCTCTCCTACTCCCTGTTTCCTGTCCTCGTCCCTGTTTTCTCTCCTCGTACCAGTTTTCTCTCCTCGTCCCGCTTTACTCTCCTACTTTCTGTTGTATCTCCTCCTCCCTGTTTTCTCTCTTCGTCCCTGTTTTCTCTACTCCACCCTGTTTTCTCTCCTCGTCCCAGTTTACTCTCCTCCTCTTTGTTATCTCTCCTCCTCTATGTTATCTCTCCTCCTCCCGGTTTTCTCTCTTGGTCCCTGTTTACTTTCCTACTCTATGTTTCCTCTCCTCGTCCCTGTTTTCTCTCCTCCTCCGTGTTTTCTCTCCTCGTCCCAGTTTTCTATCCTCGTTCCTGTTTTCTCTCTTACACCCTGTTTTCTCTCCTCGTCCCTGTTTTCTCTCGTCGTTCCTGTTTACTCTCCTCGTCCCAGTTTTCCCTACTCGTCCCTGTTTTCTCTCTTCCTCCCTGTTTTCTCTCCTCTACCCTGTTTTCTCTCCTCAGCCCTGTTTTCTCTCCTTTTCACTGTTTTCTCTCCTCATCACAGTTTTCTCCAATAGTCCTTGTTTTCTCACACGTCCCAGTTTTCCCTACTCGTCCCTGTTTACTCTCCTCGTCCCTGTTTTCTCTCCTCGTCCCAGTTTTCTCTCCTTTTCACTGTTTTCACTCCTCATCTCAGTTTTCTCCAAACGTCCCTGTTTTCTCACCTTGTCCTCGTTTTCTCTCCTTGTACCTGTTTTCTCTCCTCGTCCCAGTTTTCTCTCCTCTTCAACTCTTTTCTCTCCTCGTCCCTGTTTTCTCTCCTGGTCTTTGTTTTCCCTCTTCGTCCCAGTTTTCTCTCCTCGTCCAGGTTTACTCTCCTCTTCTCTGTTTTCTCTCCCCGTCCAAGTTTTCTCTCCTCGTCCCTGTTTTCTCTACTCGTCCCTGTTTTCTCTCCTCGTCCCACTTTTCTCTCCACGTCCCTGTTTTCTCTCCTCATCCCAGTTTTCTCTCTTCGTCCGAGTTTTCTCTCCTCGTCCATGTTTTCTCTACTCGTCCCTGTTTACTCGTCTCGTCTCTGTTTTCTCTCTTCGTCCCTGTTTTCTCTCGTCGTCCCTATTTTCTCTCCTCGTCCCTGATTTCTCTCCTCGTCCCTGTTTACTCTCGTCCCTGTTTTCTCTCCTCCATCCTGTTTTCTCTCCTCGTCACTGTTTACTCTCCTTGTCCCAGTTTTCTCTCCTTGTCCCAGTTTTGTCTCCTCATCCCTGCTTTTTCTCCTCCTCCCTGTTTTCTCTCCTCGTCCCAGTTTTCTCTCCCCTTCCCTGTTTACTCTCCTCATCTCTGTTTTCTCTCCTTATCAAAGTTTTCTCTACTCGTTCCTGTTTTCTCTCCTCGTCCTAGTTTTCTTTCCTTGTCTCTGTTTTCTCCTCTCGTCCCTGTTTTCCCTCCACGTCACTGTTTTCTGTGCTACCCTCTGTTTTATATCCACCTCCTGGTTTTCTCTCCTCGTCCCAGTTTTCTCTCCTCGTCCCAGTATTCTCTCCTCTCTTCCTGTTTTCCATCCTACTCTCTGTTTTATCTCCTCCTCCCATATTTCTCTCTGCCTCCATGTTTTCTCTCCTCGTCCCAGTTTTTTCTCCTCGTCCCAGTTTTCTCTCCCCATCCCAGATTTCTCTCCTCCTTCCTATTTTGCCTCCTACTCTCTGTTTTATCTCCTCCTCCCTGTTTTCTCTCCTCGTTCCTGTTTTCTCTCCTCGTCCCTGTTTTCTCTCCTCGTCCCAGTTTTCTCTCCTTTTCATTGTTTCACTCCTCATCTCATTTTTCTCCAAACGTCCCTGTTTTCTCACCTTGTCCTCGTTTTCTCTCCTTGTACCTGTTTTCTCTCCTCGTCCCAGTTTTCTCTCCTCTTCAACTCTTTTCTCTCCTCGTCCCTGTTTTCTCTCCTGGTCTTTGTTTTCCCTCTTCGTCCCAGTTTTCTCTCCTCGTCCAGGTTTACTCTCCTCTTCTCTGTTTTCTCTCCCCGTCCAAGTTTTCTCTCCTCGTCCCTGTTTTCTCTACTCGTCCCTGTTTTCTCTCCTCGTCCCACTTTTCTCTCCACGTCCCTGTTTTCTCTCCTTATCCCAGTTTTCTCTCTTCGTCCGAGTTTTCTCTCCTCGTCCATGTTTTCTCTACTCGTCCCTGTTTACTCGTCTCGTCTCTGTTTTCTCTCTTCGTCCCTGTTTTCTCTCGTCGTCCCTGTTTTCTCTCCTCGTCCCTGATATCTCTCCTCGTCCCTGTTTACTCTCCTCCCTGTTTTCTCTCCTCGTCCCTGTTTTCTCTCCTCCATCCTGTTTTCTCTCCTCGTCACTGTTTACTCTCCTCTTCTCTATTTTCTCTCCTTGTCCCAGTTTTGTCTACTCGTCCCTGCTTTCTCTCCTCGTCACAGTTTTCTCTCCCCTTCCCTGTTTACTCTCCTCTTCTCTGTTTTCTCTCCTGGACCAAGTTCTCTCTACTCGTCCCTGTTTTCTCTCCTCCTCCCAGTTTTCTCTCCTCGTCCCTTTTTTCTCTCCCCTCCTTGTTTTCTCTCCTCATCCCAGTTTTCTCTTCTCGTCCCTGTTTACTCTCCTCTTCTCTGTTTTCTCTCCTCGTCCCAGTTTTCTCACCCCATCCCAGTTTTCTCTCCTCCTCCCTATTTTCCCTCCTCCTCCCTGTTTTATCTCCTCCACCCAGTTTTCTCTCATCTTATCTATTTTCACTCCTCGTTTTGTCTCCTCATCCCTGCTTTTTCTCCTCCTCCCTGTTTTCTCTCCTCGTCCCAGTTTTCTCTCCCCTTCCCTGTTTACTCTCCTCATCTCTGTTTTCTCTCCTTATCAAAGTTTTCTCTACTCGTTCCTGTTTTCTCTCCTCGTCCTAGTTTTCTTTCCTCGTCCCTGTTTTCTCTCCTCGTCCCTGTTTTCCCTCCACGTCACTGTTTTCTGTGCTACCCTCTGTTTTATATCCACCTCCTGGTTTTCTCTCCTCGTCCCAGTTTTCTCTCCTCGTCCCAGTATTCTCTCCTCTCTTCCTGTTTTCCATCCTACTCTCTGTTTTATCTCCTCCTCCCATATTTCTCTCTGCCTCCATGTTTTCTCCTCTCGTCCCAGTTTTTTCTCCTCGTCCCAGTTTTCTCTCCCCATCCCAGATTTCTCTCCTCCTCCCTATTTTACCTCCTACTCTCTGTTTTATCTCCTCCTCCTTGTTTTCTCTCCTCGTCCCTGTTTTCTCTCCTGTTCTCTATTTTCTCTCCTCGTCCCAGTTTTGTCTCCTCGTCCCTGCTTTCGCTCCTTGTCCCTGTTTTCTCTCCTCCCTGTTTTCTCTCTCCTACCCTGTGTACTCTCCTCTTCTCTGTTTTCTCTCCTAGTCCAAGTTTTTTCTACTCGTCCCTGTTTTCTCTCCTCGTTCCAGTTTTCTCTCCTCGTCCCTGTTTTCTCTCCTCGTCCCAGTTTTCTCTCCTCGTCCCTTTTTTCTCTCCTCTCCTTGTTTTCTCTCCTCGTCCCAGTTTTTTCTCCTCGTCCCTGTTTACTCTCCTCTTCTCTGTTTTCTCTCCTCGTCCCAGTTTTCTCTCCCCATCCCAGATTTCTCTCTTCCTCCCTATTTTCCCTCCTACTCTCTGTTTTCTGTCCTCCACCCTGTTTTCTCTCCTCGTCCCAGTTTTATCTCTTCGTCCCTGCTTTTTCTCCTCGTCCCTGTTTTCTCTCCTTATCAAAGTTTTCTCTACTCGTTCAAGTTTTCTCTCCTCGTCCCTGTTTACTCTCCTCGTCCCTGTTTTCTCTCCTCCTTGCTGCTTTCTCTCCTCCTCCCTGTTTTCTCTACTCGTCCAAGTTTTCTCTCCTCCTCCCTGTTTTCTCTCTTCGTCCCAGTTTTCTCTTTTCGACCTTGTTTTCTCTCCTCTTCCCTGTTTTCACTACTCTATCCTGTTTTCTCTCCTCCTCCATGTGTACTCTCCTACTCTCTGTTTTCTCACCTCGTCCCTGTTTTCTCTCCTCATCCCAGTTTTCTCTCCTCGTCCCAATTTTCTCTCCAACTCACAGTTTTATGTACACCTCCCTGTTTTCTCTCCTCGTCCCTGTTTTCACTCCTTCTCCATTTTTTTCTCCTCGTCCCAGTTTTCTCTCCTCGTCCCTGTTTACTCTCGCCCTCCCTGTTTTTTTTCCTCGTCCCAGTTTTCTCTCCTGGTCCCTGCTTTCTTCCCTCGTCCCTTATTTTCTCCTCGTCCAAGTTTTCTCTCCTCCTCCCTGTTTTCTCTCCTTGTCCCAGTTTTCTCTCCTCGTCCCAGTGTTCTCTCCTCGTCTCTGTTTTCTCTACGGGTCCCAGTTTTCTCTCCTTCTCCCTCTTTTCTCTCTTCCATCCTGTTTTCTCTCGCCCTCCCTGTTTTTTTTCCTCGTCCCAGTTTTCTCTCCTGGTCCCTGCTTTCTTCCCTCGTCCCTTATTTTCTCCTCGTCCAAGTTTTCTCTCCTCCTCCCTGTTTTCTCTCCTTGTCCCAGTTTTCTCTCCCCATCCCAGTTTTCTCTCCTCCTTCCTATTTTGCCTCCTACTCTCTGTTTTATCTCCTCCTCCCTGTTTTCTCTCCTCGTTCCTGTTTTCTCTCCTCGTCCCTGTTTTCTCTCCTCGTCCCAGTTTTCTCTCCTTTTCATTGTTTCACTCCTCATCTCATTTTTCTCCAAACGTCCCTGTTTTCTCACCTTGTCCTCGTTTTCTCTCCTTGTACCTGTTTTCTCTCCTCGTCCCAGTTTTCTCTCCTCTTCAACTCTTTTCTCTCCTCGTCCCTGTTTTCTCTCCTGGTCTTTGTTTTCCCTCTTCGTCCCAGTTTTCTCTCCTCGTCCAGGTTTACTCTCCTCTTCTCTGTTTTCTCTCCCCGTCCAAGTTTTCTCTCCTCGTCCCTGTTTTCTCTACTCGTCCCTGTTTTCTCTCCTCGTCCCACTTTTCTCTCCACGTCCCTGTTTTCTCTCCTTATCCCAGTTTTCTCTCTTCGTCCGAGTTTTCTCTCCTCGTCCATGTTTTCTCTACTCGTCCCTGTTTACTCGTCTCGTCTCTGTTTTCTCTCTTCGTCCCTGTTTTCTCTCGTCGTCCCTGTTTTCTCTCCTCGTCCCTGATATCTCTCCTCGTCCCTGTTTACTCTCCTCCCTGTTTTCTCTCCTCGTCCCTGTTTTCTCTCCTCCATCCTGTTTTCTCTCCTCGTCCCAGTTTTATCTCTTCGTCCCTGCTTTTTCTCCTCGTCCCTGTTTTCTCTCCTTATCAAAGTTTTCTCTACTCGTTCAAGTTTTCTCTCCTCGTCCCTGTTTACTCTCCTCGTCCCTGTTTTCTCTCCTCCTTGCTGCTTTCTCTCCTCCTCCCTGTTTTCTCTACTCGTCCAAGTTTTCTCTCCTCCTCCCTGTTTTCTCTCTTCGTCCCAGTTTTCTCTTTTCGACCTTGTTTTCTCTCCTCTTCCCTGTTTTCACTACTCTATCCTGTTTTCTCTCCTCCTCCATGTGTACTCTCCTACTCTCTGTTTTCTCACCTCGTCCCTGTTTTCTCTCCTCATCCCAGTTTTCTCTCCTCGTCCCAATTTTCTCTCCAACTCACAGTTTTATGTACACCTCCCTGTTTTCTCTCCTCGTCCCTGTTTTCACTCCTTCTCCATTTTTTTCTCCTCGTCCCAGTTTTCTCTCCTCGTCCCTGTTTACTCTCGCCCTCCCTGTTTTTTTTCCTCGTCCCAGTTTTCTCTCCTGGTCCCTGCTTTCTTCCCTCGTCCCTTATTTTCTCCTCGTCCAAGTTTTCTCTCCTCCTCCCTGTTTTCTCTCCTTGTCCCAGTTTTCTCTCCTCGTCCCAGTGTTCTCTCCTCGTCTCTGTTTTCTCTACGGGTCCCAGTTTTCTCTCCTTCTCCCTCTTTTCTCTCTTCCATCCTGTTTTCTCTCGCCCTCCCTGTTTTTTTTCCTCGTCCCAGTTTTCTCTCCTGGTCCCTGCTTTCTTCCCTCGTCCCTTATTTTCTCCTCGTCCAAGTTTTCTCTCCTCCTCCCTGTTTTCTCTCCTTGTCCCAGTTTTCTCTCCCCATCCCAGTTTTCTCTCCTCCTTCCTATTTTGCCTCCTACTCTCTGTTTTATCTCCTCCTCCCTGTTTTCTCTCCTCGTTCCTGTTTTCTCTCCTCGTCCCTGTTTTCTCTCCTCGTCCCAGTTTTCTCTCCTTTTCATTGTTTCACTCCTCATCTCATTTTTCTCCAAACGTCCCTGTTTTCTCACCTTGTCCTCGTTTTCTCTCCTTGTACCTGTTTTCTCTCCTCGTCCCAGTTTTCTCTCCTCTTCAACTCTTTTCTCTCCTCGTCCCTGTTTTCTCTCCTGGTCTTTGTTTTCCCTCTTCGTCCCAGTTTTCTCTCCTCGTCCAGGTTTACTCTCCTCTTCTCTGTTTTCTCTCCCCGTCCAAGTTTTCTCTCCTCGTCCCTGTTTTCTCTACTCGTCCCTGTTTTCTCTCCTCGTCCCACTTTTCTCTCCACGTCCCTGTTTTCTCTCCTTATCCCAGTTTTCTCTCTTCGTCCGAGTTTTCTCTCCTCGTCCATGTTTTCTCTACTCGTCCCTGTTTACTCGTCTCGTCTCTGTTTTCTCTCTTCGTCCCTGTTTTCTCTCGTCGTCCCTGTTTTCTCTCCTCGTCCCTGATATCTCTCCTCGTCCCTGTTTACTCTCCTCCCTGTTTTCTCTCCTCGTCCCTGTTTTCTCTCCTCCATCCTGTTTTCTCTCCTCGTCACTGTTTACTCTCCTCTTCTCTATTTTCTCTCCTTGTCCCAGTTTTGTCTACTCGTCCCTGCTTTCTCTCCTCGTCACAGTTTTCTCTCCCCTTCCCTGTTTACTCTCCTCTTCTCTGTTTTCTCTCCTGGACCAAGTTCTCTCTACTCGTCCCTGTTTTCTCTCCTCCTCCCAGTTTTCTCTCCTCGTCCCTTTTTTCTCTCCCCTCCTTGTTTTCTCTCCTCATCCCAGTTTTCTCTTCTCGTCCCTGTTTACTCTCCTCTTCTCTGTTTTCTCTCCTCGTCCCAGTTTTCTCACCCCATACCAGTTTTCTCTCCTCCTCCCTATTTTCCCTCCTCCTCCCTGTTTTATCTCCTCCACCCAGTTTTCTCTCATCTTCTCTATTTTCACTCCTCGTTTTGTCTCCTCATCCCTGCTTTTTCTCCTCCTCCCTGTTTTCTCTCCTCGTCCCAGTTTTCTCTCCCCTTCCCTGTTTACTCTCCTCATCTCTGTTTTCTCTCCTTATCAAAGTTTTCTCTACTCGTTCCTGTTTTCTCTCCTCGTCCTAGTTTTCTTTCCTCGTCCCTGTTTTCTCTCCTCGTCCTTGTTTTCCCTCCACGTCACTGTTTTCTGTGCTACCCTCTGTTTTATATCCACCTCCTGGTTTTCTCTCCTCGTCCCAGTTTTCTCTCCTCGTCCCAGTATTCTCTCCTCTCTTCCTGTTTTCCATCCTACTCTCTGTTTTATCTCCTCCTCCCATATTTCTCTCTGCCTCCATGTTTTCTCTCCTCGTCCCAGTTTTTTCTCCTCGTCCCAGTTTTCTCTCCCCATCCCAGATTTCTCTCCTCCTCCCTATTTTACCTCCTACTCTCTGTTTTATCTCCTCCTCCTTGTTTTCTCTCCTCGTCCCTGTTTTCTCTCCTGTTCTCTATTTTCTCTCCTCGTCCCAGTTTTGTCTCCTCGTCCCTGCTTTCGCTCCTTGTCCCTGTTTTCTCTCCTCCCTGTTTTCTCTCTCCTACCCTGTGTACTCTCCTCTTCTCTGTTTTCTCTCCTAGTCCAAGTTTTTTCTACTCGTCCCTGTTTTCTCTCCTCGTTCCAGTTTTCTCTCCTCGTCCCTGTTTTCTCTCCTCGTCCCAGTTTTCTCTCCTCGTCCCTTTTTTCTCTCCTCTCCTTGTTTTCTCTCCTCGTCCCAGTTTTTTCTCCTCGTCCCTGTTTACTCTCCTCTTCTCTGTTTTCTCTCCTCGTCCCAGTTTTCTCTCCCCATCCCAGATTTCTCTCTTCCTCCCTATTTTCCCTCCTACTCTCTGTTTTCTGTCCTCCACCCTGTTTTCTCTCCTCGTCCCAGTTTTATCTCTTCGTCCCTGCTTTTTCTCCTCGTCCCTGTTTTCTCTCCTTATCAAAGTTTTCTCTACTCGTTCAAGTTTTCTCTCCTCGTCCCTGTTTACTCTCCTCGTCCCTGTTTTCTCTCCTCCTTGCTGCTTTCTCTCCTCCTCCCTGTTTTCTCTACTCGTCCAAGTTTTCTCTCCTCCTCCCTGTTTTCTCTCTTCGTCCCAGTTTTCTCTTTTCGACCTTGTTTTCTCTCCTCTTCCCTGTTTTCACTACTCTATCCTGTTTTCTCTCCTCCTCCATGTGTACTCTCCTACTCTCTGTTTTCTCACCTCGTCCCTGTTTTCTCCCCTCATCCCAGTTTTCTCTCCCGTCCCAATTTTCTCTCCAACTCACAGTTTTATGTACACCTCCCTGTTTTCTCTGCTCGTCCCTGTTTTCACTCCTTCTCCATTTTTTTCTCCTCGTCCCAGTTTTCTCTCCTCGTCCCTGTTTACTCTCGCCCTCCCTGTTTTTTTTCCTCGTCCCAGTTTTCTCTCCTGGACCCTGCTTTCTTCCCTCGTCCCTTATTTTCTCCTCGTCCAAGTTTTCTCTCCTCCTCCCTGTTTTCTCTCCTTGTCCCAGTTTTCTCTCCTCGTCCCAGTGTTCTCTCCTCGTCTCTGTTTTCTCTACGGGTCCCAGTTTTCTCTCCTTCTCCCTCTTTTCTCTCTTCCATCCTGTTTTCTCTCCTCGTCCCTGTTTACTCTCGTCTTCTCTGATTTCCCTACTCGTCCCAGTTTTCTCTTCTCATCCCTGTTTTCTATTCTTCTCACTGTTTTTTTTATCTCCTCGTCCCTGTTTACACTCCTCGTCCCTGTTTACACTCCTGGTCCCTGTTTACTGTCCACGTCCCTGTTTTCTCTCTTCGTCCCAGTTTTCTCTCTTTTTCCCTGTTTTCTTTCCTCGTCCCTGTTTACTCTCCTCTTGTCCGATTTCTCTCCTCGTCACAGTTTTCTCTCCTCGAACCTGTTTTCTCTCCTCGTCCCAGTTTTCTCTCCACGTCCCTGTCTTCTCTCTTCTTCCCAGTTATCTCTCCTAGTCCCTGTTTTCTCTTCTCCTCTCTGTTTTCTCTCCTCGTCCCTGTTTACTCTCCTACTCTCTGTTTTATTTCCTCCTCCCTGTTTTCTTTTTTCGTCCCAGTTTTCTCTCCTCCATCCTGTTTTCTCTACTCGTCCCACTTTCCTCTCCTCCACCCTGTTTTCTCTCCTCGTCCCTGTTTTCCCTCCTCGTCCCTGTTTACTCTCCTCCTCTCTGTTATCTCTCGTCCTCTATGTTTTCTTTCTTCCTCCCTGTTTTCTCTCCTCGTCCCAGTTTTCTCTCCTCCTCCCTGTTTTCTGTCCTCCACCCTTTTTTCTCTCCTCTTCCCTGTTTACTCTCCTCGCACCTGCTTACTCTCCTCCTCTCTGTTTACTCTCCTCGTCCCTGTTTTGTCTTATACCTCCTGTTTTCTCTCCTCGTCCCTGTTTACTCTCCTCCTCTCTGTTATCTCTCGTCCTCTATGTTTTCTCTCTTCCTCCCTGTTTTCTCTCCTCGTCCCTGTTTACTATCCTCCTCTGTTTTCTCTCCTCGTCCCAGTTTTCTCTCCTCCTCCCTGTTTTCTGTCCTCCACCCTTTTTCTCTCCTCTTCCCTGTTTACTCTCCTCGTACCTGCTTACTCTCCTCCTCTCTGTTTACTCTCCTCGTCCCTGTTTTGTCTTACTCCCCCTGTTTTCTCTCCGCGTCCCTGTTTACTCTTCTCCTCTCTGTTATCTCTCGTCCTCTATGTTTTCTCTCTTCCTCCCTGTTTTCTCTCCTCGTCCCTGTTTACTATCCTCCTCTCTGTTTTCTCTCCTCGTCCCAGTTTTCTCTCCTTCTTCCTCTTTTCTCTCCTCCTCCTTGTTTACTCTCCTCCTCCCGGTTTTCTCTCCTCGTCCCCGTTCTGCCAGCCATTTACACAAGTTCGTTAGGTAGGTTATGCACTGTTTTCTGACTCTATTGCCTTCAGTATGTCCTGTGTGCCTCAAATTTTCGAAGTCCTTTTTCCTCTTTATGCACTCTAGAAATTTTAACGGTAACTTTCTGATGTTAAATATGTCTTTTTATTTTCATTTTCATCGTTGCTCACTTGTTCAGTCTATGGTATCTATAGTATTCTTCTGTAGAATCATATTTTCGTTGCTTCAAGTTCCTTCTTCATCTGTGACGAGACTGACCAGCATTCATTGATATTACATAACATTTCAGTACACTTTTCTTTGTTTCTAACGAAATGAAAATAGAAATAAGCTGATATCGTCTGAAAAGAAGCGCCTTTTATAGATTTATTGACCAATCTAAACACTTTATTTCGAAACCGTAATACACACACAAACACACATACATACAGACACGTATATGCTCTCTCGCCAAACACGGTTTACGTCCATACCACATTGAAACACCAGTTCTCGTCCGATGACCGAAGTTAAGCAACATCGAAACTGGTCAGTACCTTGATTGGTGACCGCTTGGGAATACCAGTTTCTGTAACCATGCATATACGGTTGGTGTCTCTAAAAAAAAAAAAATAGAAAAAAAAAAAAAAGGCATTCTCCATACTTATCTTGGGTTTCAAATATGTGAGTTGAAGAAAATTAGATTTTAAATTTGTTTTTGATATATCTATATGTGTACCAGAAAATCTGCACCTTCCTTCTTTCTGTTATCTTGTGGCGGAGCAATGGGATGTAATCTGCAAGATAATTTCTCTTCTTAATTGGTGCAAAGTTACCAAAATTCGGGACATTTGACTAACTAGAAAGTTCTTATCAATATATAAAAAAATTATTTTTACTACTTTTAAAATGTTAGCCTTAAATAAATGTTTAATCGTCTAGGTTTTCTTTCTTTTTTTTTTTTTTGTATACGTTCTTTGAGAGAAGTGTATTTTATGAAGGCCAGCCGGTTTGTGTAAAAATTGTTACACATGTATATCTTTTTCGGCTCTTCCGGCTCTTCGGCTTTTCCGCCAAATTTGTGAAGGTTCGATTTCTAGTTTAGGGAAAATTATATTTTTTGTATACTGACTAGTGAGTGACCTGGTCTCAAGTCCTTGTAAGAACCCCGAATGTGTGCCTATTTCTCCAAAGAAATAAGATCTTAGGTCAGTAGTGAGGAGAAAAAACTTTTTGACAGTAAGGGGAGAAGGCAAATCAACATCAAGGAGCAGAAGGCATTTGACATCAAGAAGATAGCATCAAGAAGGTACAAGGTTACCAGTCAGCTTAAGAGACACTAAAGAATTTTCAAGTTCAAGTGAAAATTCTCCGGCATTTAGACAACAAAGAACGAAAAAGAATTCAAAGAAATTTTCCCAAGCACGAACTGTGAATTTAAACGTGACTTTCCAAAAATTGCTATATGTCCCAGAGACGCTTGTGTGGCGAGTAAAAGTAGGGGTTTTCGTTTTTTGTTTGTTTGTTTGTTTTTTTTTAAATTTATTATTGTTCTGGTCCAGGTTAGGACCAAGGAAGAACAACACGAACACAAGAGTAGAAGTAACGAAGGTATATTACACAAAATAATAATACAAGATGTGGAAGGTGTTAGTATGACTGTCAGTCTGGTTTGGAGTGAACTACTATCGGCTCGACTCGATTCGATATTTACTTGCCCACCACCACCACGAGGGAAAGATGTGGCACAAGGACGAGTTTTACGTGGGTTTTGCGAGCCCATAGAAACTGTAAAAACAGAATCGGGTTGGTCAACCTCCCCGAATGAGACTCTGCCCTTCGGCGGAGCCTCGTCCGGGTTCCTCTCTGCTCAAAGGCAGAGAATTCGACCGTCAAGCCGAGAAGTGTTAGGACGAGTTCCTTCTGTAGTTATAGGTAAGGACCCATGACAATTATTTTATGAACGGTGGTTGCACCTTCAAGAAGCATGGTTGAGTAATGGTTAGCGGCTAGTATTGAAGAATCGGAAAGCCGGGTTCGAATTCCTGTCGAATCGTGCAAATATCCTTGGGAAAAGTATGAATCCTCCTCTTCTCACCCCCACCCTAGCTATGGGTAAATAGCAGGACAGACCGGGTTCTATAGGCTTAGGTGGCAACTGGTCTACCGGAGAAAGAAATGACAACCTACTGCGGGGAAAAAAATCTACCTCATCAGTAATGTATCGAAAGATACATGATCGCCTAAACGTGCATCACGCATGGCACATAACTGACTTGTTGCACTTTCATTTTCTACCTTCTTGAATTGCTTCTCCTTCGTCATTTTCAAAATCCTTGTCTTTTTCTAAACTAATAATCGTAATTTTTTCCATTTTTCGATGGTGTCCCTTTTTATCTGAAACTGTTAACCTGTCTTGATAGACGCACAAAAGGAAACTTTTGGGAAAACTTTGCATTTGAACTTTTTTTCGTGCTTGTCTAATAAATGTTTTTCATTTAAATTTCCAAACAGTGGTTGAGTCTTATTTTGCGATTTGTGCCTATTATGATTTATTATTCCTACTAAGTTTTTGTGTTTGGCATAAGAAATTAGATTTAATAGGGAAACATTTGATATGTTTCCGTGCATGCGGGTTTCATTTTAATTTAATTTTTTTCTACTCTCTTTTGCTTCATTATATATTTAGTTATTTGTTTAATATCATTTAAATGTAATTGTGCGCGCACACGCACACACACACGCACACATATATATATAAATATAAAAGTGAACATTGAAGTCAACACTTAAAGGCGACATTATGTTTCATGTTAGACGCAGTCGATTGCATCTAGCATGAAACAGACTGTCGCCTCTAAGTGTTGACTTCAATATTCACTTTTATATTTACACACGCTCTATCTTGATATTGAGCACTTTATCCCATAAATATAGCACACCTTAAGAGTATATTTCTTCATATATATATATATATATATATATATATATATATATATGTGTGTGTGTGTGTGTGTGTATATATATATAAATTCACAGCAGCATGGATCCATCTAGCTCTTATCTCAAATAACAACTTAAAAGAGACTGTTTGACCAATACAAGGAATCTTAAAAAATTCATGTTACAAAGATAAAAAAAAATAAAAAAAACAAATGAAAACTACAGACAAAAGTTCATTTTCTCCATCAAGATATTAATTTCTGTAGTTCATTGCTACCAGCAAGCAGAAATATTTATTCTCCTGATGATGGCCATGTTGGCCGAAACTAGTCGAGAAATCGAAATGAAATAATAATAAAAAAAAAAACGAAAGAATATTAATCTACAACCCAGTGTGTCTGAAGATTTTAATTTTTTAATATTTTTTATTGTTCAATATATATATATATATATATATATATATATATATATATATATATATATATATATAATTATCAAGTTTTTCCTTTCACTAGTGTTTAAAGAATAAAGTAAATTGCCATTATTAACGGTAATTTATTTTTACTTATACCTTTTAAGAGATGACATAATATTTACTAAGCTAAAACTTAACTATGTAGTTAAAATATTAAGAAACGATAATTACAATGGACGATCTCTATCTGAATACAAACATTTGTATCGCACGCGCTCTTAATTCTTTTCTTCTAACTTCGAAATTTTATTTACTATTATTTCGTTTATTCATTTATTTGTTTAATATTTTGTTTTCAATATGAGTAGATAGGTTCTCCTATCGCCCTGTTCACACAGCTCTCCTATCTTTTGAAGAGGAGTGGAGATTTATCCCTTGTTTTCCAGTTTTAGATGGGGTTTCCGGTTCCTTCTCCTAAGACATTAATAAAATTAGCTGACTTGTTGGTGATATGTTTGGTCGGAGGCTACAATACTTTATTTTGTGGGTACCGGGTTGGCAGTTATCTGGTTGCTGAATTTCGCCTGGTAGCAAGGAGCCCGAACTCTTTGGTAGCTCTTAGAGAGGCTGCTCTGGTCAGCAGTCACATAATATCTGGATTCTTGCAATACCATATCGCGCATGTATAAGTGTCCCGGCAAGCACTTCCGATGGGCAACACTGATGCCGCACTATGCTGTAGCTTTCACCACCTTCCAGGCGACCTGTATTGCGTTAGATGGTTGGTAGCAACTTGGCCTCTTCCACATTAACAGCTTATCTTATGATTACAATTATTAAAGAAAATAGTTTTAAAAAAACATTCAAAGTCCATCAACCATTCTTTCTCGAATATTCGTGGCATCTGTACCAATCACTGCAGTGTAGAATCATTTCCTATGGAACGTTCTCCTGACATCCTATCTCTCTGTGAAACTAACCTAGATTCAATCTCTACCACTGAATTCTCTGATCCTGGCTATCTTCTTCTCTATCGAAAGGATTAGAATCCACGTGCATGACTTCAGTGTCCATATTCAGGAAAATATCCCATTAAATATCTGGGAAGTGTTCTGACAGAGGACGGTAAGAGCGACGCTGAAATCTGAAGACGTAGTGGCGATGGCGAAAGACACATTCCAAAAGCTAAGCAGAATATTGCGAGACAGGAACATTTCGTTGGTAACAAAGAAAAGAGTACTGAACTGCTACATGATATCTGTCTTCCTTTACGGCAGCGAATGTTGGACGGTCTCCTCAAAGATGAAGAAGAGACTTGAGGCAGCATAGGTTTGGTTCTACATAAGGATGTTGAGAATACCATGGACTGAACATGTGAGCAATGATGATGTTTTGGAGTGGATGAAAACAAAAAAGAAACTCATATTTAACATCAGGAAGAGGCAGCTGAAATTTCTGGGACATGTAATGAGAAAGGAGGGCTTGGAAAATCTGATACTCACAGTGCAGGTAGAGGGAGAGAGGGACAAGTAAAAGCAATGCATGACATACTTAATTGGTTTAAGCAAGTGGATGACGGAACAGGGTTTGGAGAAGTAGCAAAAGAACAGAACATATTGAGGGCTACATTAGATAGGTGAAGTGGAGAGCCATGATCACCTATGTCCTGAAGAGACACGGCAAGGAAATTGTTTCTTGAATCTCCAGATTGTTCTTAAAATGTGCTTCCGACTTTTACTATTAAGCTCGTCTAGTTATGTCTTTCTTTATCCTTCTTCTCAATACTGTTAATTGCTAGATAAAATATCTAAGGATATAGATCACGCTCTCTTTCTCTCTCTACATTCGTCTGCGAACATCTTTTTTTTTACTTCAATGCTCAACATATTAACATGATGAGCATCTGCTTCATCACTCTAATTCCACTGCAGTCTTGGTTATAACGATATACTATATTTGGCAGCAAGGCTTCTAATCGACAGATTGGCGCTTTTGAGAAGCGTCAAAACACCTTAATTACTGTTATTTACAGGTCCACTGGAGTGGTAGCACCTGTTAGGATCACAGCTATAAGCAAATCGTGATTCCTAAAAAAAAAAAAAAAAAAAAACACTATAAAAGTATAAATATATATATTTATATTAAAATTACCAAAAATGCATATTTATAGCAAAATGACCAGCAGTACATTTTATAGTAGAATCACCAACAATGCATCATTTGTAGTTGAAAGTATTGCATTCAAAATATGTTTAGTTGAGACCATGAAATTGCATTCAAAATATTTAGATTTCAGAATTAATTAACCCATATTGGCTGATATGCTGCTAAACAAAATTAACCAAACATGAAAGCACTCTTTCATGACATTAATCCATATAATATCCTACAATCAAACTGTATTTCAAAATATAACTACAACAAACTACAAACATAAAACGCACATATTAACGCTTCTACTAAGAATGCCCACACAAACATGTATATGCACGAAATCCAAGTATAATTTACCATTTATTGTGAAAGCAGAATAACATATATTTTTATGACTTCAAAGCAGCCAAGAAATGACCCATAAGGATTTTGATCTGCCGTTAAACAAACTTGAACTAATTCCACTGATCTCATTTGCATCCAGACTTTGAACTTCTCAGCTGGTCAATCTCTCACTCAAATAGTAGACTTCCTTACTCGTTTCCCTAAAAATTCTGACGGACATGTTTCCTTACTTCATCTGTTCCTTATGTCCTCTCCGGACTCATGTTGTCCTCTTGATAACTGTGACCACCCAGTAGTGTGTGTAGATATTTCTTTGCACTTTTCTATTAGAACCCCACCCCTATTAACAGGACATATTTTTGTCACAAACGCATTTATTGGGACTCATTTCCTGATTTTCTGTGCGACGCCCTATCTTGGAACAAAATGTATAATCCTCCCTTCCCGTTGAAAAAAATGCGTCACTGAGTTTTCTTCCTGGGTGAAAACCGGCATCGAAGCTTTTGCGCCAGCACAGAAATCGCAATCATCTTCTCGGTTCACTCCTGCCTGTTCAGCCGTTATAGCTTACAGGAATCACTTCTTACGGCTATATCAACGTAAACGTTGGGATCATAACAGACGTCTCTTTGCATCTGTTCGTAATGAATGTAAGTGTATCACCAACGAGGCAAAGTCGCTATTCGTTGACTAATTGAGAATCGTTTTGGTGAAAAATTTTTATTTTTTTTATTTGTTTATTTGAATTAGTGTGGAATCTTGATTATGTCCTTATTTTCTCTTCGAGTTACATGTGATATCCATTTTAGTTGTTGCCGCTGTTGAAAGTCCTCAAGTGATAAGGGTTTTTGTCATTTGGTAACGTTTTTGGGGTGTGATTCTATAGCGCCGATCCACGAGGTTTGAAGAAGAATGGTTTCAGCTAAGGTCTACAAGTCTCATTAAGACTATTATACCAAGTTTTATTTGTTAATTTCTTCTTTTATTTTGTTTTCTACGATGACCTTCTGCTAGATTCAGCTGAATGGACAAATCACTCATTCGCGTTAGTATGCACAAACACTAGGAAATGCCCTGTGTAGGTTCACAAGTGAAAATACCACCACAGCGAGAAACGAAAACACAAATCCTGTTTCCAATATATTTGGTTATTTATTCACGGATTCACTTATGAGTTGACACTAAGGATCACTTCGCTTCATCTATCTTCTCTCATGACAGACTAATGGACCATATCTTCCTTTTGGCCAGAAAAAAACTCTATAATCACTCTTGCGTTAATAGTTTTCCTCCTGGCACTTACCACCCTACTACCCATCTCTACTTCTTGACATGCAGCTTTCTGACTTTGTCACTTCTACAGCTCCACTGGAGCTTATTCTAATTGACTCTGCTTATATAAGTCCGCGGTTGGAACCGCATAACTTCCAGCCAAGTGGCACTTGATCCCGAAAATCTTTATCTATTTATCTATTTATTTCACTTCCCTTTGACCTACTTTTGGGCAATTTTAAATTTGGTTGTATACTGTACGAAGAATATGACAGTCTACCTTATTTTTTTAAAAGCGGAATTGTTACTATTCCAAGATTATTCTAAACTAGCATCACTGTCTCATAAAAGTGCAGATGATTCTTTACGTAGCAAAAAACACTGACAAAAATAGAGTATTGATAAAAAATAAATCTCGTATATCTGTCAAACAGCTTATCAGGGATAATTGTAAATTTTATCTCCACGTGTCTTTTTTCAGAGACGTTAATTTTAACTCCACTAATTAAATTTTATCAAAAAGGATTTGATACAATTTTTTAGTGTTACAGACTGATATGTAAATGTTGAAAATTAATTTTATTAGCTACAAGGTAATTTCGAAACTAAAATAACATGAAAGAATGTCAAAATAAGTATCATATATATATATATATATATATATATATATATATATATATATATATATATATATATTAAACAAAAACAAAAACTGTTGATGGAATCAATGAGCAACATGCCAAAACATAAAACACTTATCCAGATAACGTCTCATATAAAAACGACAATACTGAAAAAAGAAAGAGAAAAAGGCCTAAAGGCAAACTTATCTACTCAGTAAAGTGCTTGAAGCCTAGATTGCCAAATCGAGCAGAAAACGATTACCAACGTTAAATCCTATAAAAGGCTGGCTCTAGTCGTAACTCAAGTTTCATGCTCGCGCGATCTTCAAATGACTTGAATGTATATATTGAGGGCTACAAATTCTGAGTTGTCTTAAGTAGAATCTAATGATTATAACAGATTTTAGTTACAATAATAAAATGTCATAAACAAAATGACACCTGATTCAACAAGAGTTTCATTGAAGAAATAATCACTGCTACTATAGAAAACAAGGAAAATACATTACTACAGAATCACCTAAATGCATTAAGGAATCTAGCAAAAAATAAGAAAAAACTTAGCACTACCTCTGACAAGAGAATTGGGATTGTGATCATGCACAAGAATACATATCTAGAAAAAATAATTCAATACTCAACGATACCGACACATCAACTAAAGAACTAAAACAATTGGAAAAACTGACCTCTAAAAAAGATAGAATTGTTGAACCTCAACTCCACCAAAAGAACGTCGTAACAAAGCCGGAAATGTATCGACTACAACAACCGATAAAACAAATAAGCGACAATCAAAACAACAAACTGGGACAAAAACTCTATGCAACAACAGAAAGTAGAAATATGTTGAAAGAGAAGGTCTAATAGAAAATCTATCGGATATAAAGCTATACAGTACAAAACGGGAAGCCCTCAGCTTCGGTTTAAAATTTGCCACCGGAATTCGCAAAAGAGACAGTAGATATTAGAATAAAAAAAAATCATAAAGAAAATGAATCTGAATTTGCCAAAGATTACATTCAAGGCATAATCACTGCTACAGCAACGAAAATACATTACCACAGAGTTACATTAAGGAACTTAGAAAAAAAAAAATGAAGGAATCCACATCACACTCTCTGGCAAGCGGGTGGGATTGTGATCATGAACAAGAATACATATGTAGAAAAAAATAATTCGCTACCCAACGAAACCGACACATACGAAAAAATAAACGAACAGAAAATAATTACTGAAACGCAAAAAAAAAAACAAAAAAAAATTGACATGGAGAGTAGATAACTATTAGGTTGGTGCAAAAATAATGACGTAATAATGTCGTTTTTTGACGTATTTTTTACATCAAAAAACGACATTATTACGTCATTATTTTTGCACCAACCTAATAATTATAAAGGAAAACAAATAATGGTATAGAATATCACCCTAGAATACCTAAACTTTACAATCTCCCTAAAACCCACAAAACAGGTATCCCAATTTCAGCACCCCTACAAACTGGAGAAAGGGGTATCAAAATATCTAACCCCTCTCCTTTGAACCATCAGTTCATTTCATGTAAAGCACTCAGGAGGCGAAGAGGATTCATACTTTTCCCAAGGGTATTGGCACGTAAGTGAATGTAATCGATTCAACTGGATTTTGAACTCGGCTCTCCGATTCCTAAATTTGAGCCGCTATCCATTACGCCACCGCGCCTCCTCTGCCAATAGCTAAAATAATAATAACAATGTGCAGTCTTCTCACTAATCAATGCTATTTCACATTTAATAATGGTTTTAACAAAAAATTTGATTACCAATGGGATTGTCTGTTAGTGGAGTGATGGCATGCATCTTGGAATTTTTCGAAACTAGTCTTTTTCAAAATATTTTACCCAAACAATTAATACACACACACACACACGCATATATATATATATATATATATATATATATATATATATATAGATAGATAGATAGATAGATAGATATAGATATATTTAATCATTTCACTCCAAGCAAGGCAATAAAACCACTATGAAGCAAGGTGTAAGAAAATATGAGAAAAAAAAAAAAAAAACACTGCTAAGGAGAGAGAACAATAAAAGAACAGGAATTAAGAAGACAGTGATTGACATCACATTTAAATTGTTGAAGATGAAATTTGGTTGGAAGCAAGAAACCAGAAGTGAGTTTCATAAGCGAGAAGTGCTAGAGAAGAAACTGTTGGCATAAAACAGAAAAAAAAAACAGGAAAATTATGATACCTTCCGCCAATTTGGTACGGCACTCAAACTCATAGAGTCTAGGTAACATAGAGGAAATTTAATCAGAACAATTACCATGAAAGTATTTACAGAAAAGACACAGGGAAGCTATTTTATGATGCTTGGAAAGTGACTGAAGCCAGGTCAATATCTATCTATCTATCTATCTATCTATCTATCTATCTATCTCTCTCTCTCTCTCTCTCTCTATATATATATATATATATATATATATATATATATATATATATATATATATATATATATATATATAAAGTATAAAATGATAAGAGTAATGCCACCTATTGATAATTGGTATAAATAAAATGATATAATTCAGCGTATATCAACCCAAAGAAAATGTTTGATAATAATCTAGAACGAAAATTATTGAATTAGAACTAATATAACTTCACAATAGTTATCGGAGGCTGTTCCTCTGCGCTTCGTGTGAAAAGATAAATTATATGAGACTGGCCGCTGAAAAGTCGAATCAACACGAAGACGACACGCAACGTGGTAAACTCAACAATTTTATTCAAATTCTGCCGCTGGATCCCTTTTACTCCCAGTCATTATCATAATCAAGATTACTGATGTCTTTACAAAAAGAAGCCGACTGGGTGTTTCATTATTTCTCGCTCGTCAGCATTCCGTTCTGGTATTAAAACACTTGACAAAAATATTTCTATCGTAAAATATAGTACACTACTACTGTGAAATCCCTTGTAATGTTTTACTATAATAAAATCAATTTCACTGTGTTTCTGTAGGTAAAGGAATTTGCAATAAACTTTTTTGAAAAAATTTCCAATCTTTAGTGATTGAGATATTCATTGAAAAATCCTACCTATGATACCATGGATTACATAGGCAACCAATAAAAGATAATTTACATCAAATTTAAAAAAAAAATCTGCAGTTATAAATCATTAAATTGAATATTGCATAAGAAGAAGTAAGAAAAATTTTAAATGCAAAATTGAGAAATGCACTCTAGCTAATGAGACAAAAAATAAAGAAAATTTGTTATTGCAAGCAGAAGGATACTTCTGGATCAATAAATATATTCTTAGGCAAGTATTATAATGACTGCCATGTTTTTTTCCTTTATTAGTTCTCTGACTTTGTATTATTTTATTGATTCTCTCTGCTCTGATATCATTATATACAATCGTTGAAAACATCATTATTGGAAATCGCTTCCTGTGTTTGTAATACTTGCAGATCATTTCTTGTGGAATCCAATCTGTTATAAACAGACATAGTTTTTATTATTCGTCCTACGAATATAAATATGCGTTTTTTTTTAGTTTTTTTTGTTTTTTGTTTTTTTAGCTGAGTTCTTATTTGGTATGGAAAAAAGACAAATTTATAACTGCAATATACTAATGTTTTAGAATAAGTGTTAAGACACATACGCTGAAATCCTTTGCTTCTGGAGAAGATTGTAAAGATAATGAAAGCCCTATTTGAAATGAATCAACATTTCAATGTTCTTTTCTATGTAACGTTTCCCTTCAGGACGTGGGCGATCATTATTCTCCACATCTGCCTATTCATTGCAACTCCTAAAAAAACATATATTTCAGTTCTTTGAGGGAATGACAAAGGGAATGGAATGAACTAATATTTTAGAACAGAAGTTTCCAAATCTTTCTTCTGGAATGTAAACAATATTAACAAAATGTATTTTTACTGATAAATTTCTCTGAGTTCTGGGTCATTGTGATAAAAGACTTTGTAGCGAGAGGCAAAAAACCCACAAAATAACAATGAAAAATAATTATAAATATTCACAATAATTTAAAACAGTCACGTGACATGACGAGACCTGCACGAGACAACGTTAGCCGGGAAAGTGAATCATTCTCTTCTCGCTCAGTGAAGTTATAGAAACAGGACACACAATTTCAGGTTTGTGACAAGCCAAACAGATAAGTACTAAATTCATATTGTTTTTGGTACATAGTCTTTTGCAAGTAGATACATGTTAACTTTGTATTAAGAATTTTGAATATAAAAACTTCACAGAACACTTTGATGTGGTTCGATGAGCTTACAAATGGGTGTTTTCCACTGGGTATTCGCATTCGTTGGTTGGCGCCAAAAATTAAGCGAGTTGGCTGGCGATGCCAGTTGTTGCAGAAATCTACTTCAGAGCAGCCCGTTTACTATCATTCGCTGACCTGACATGTAAACTATATCACAAAAACTTAGCAACTTGCGACTGAAGTTACTTTGAAGTCTTTCTAACTTATGTTTTTTACTTTTTAGGCACTGACCATAATCACTAACATTATAATAAAACTTTTTTTATATTTATTATAAAACTTAGTTGGTCTTCTTCTTGTCATTCTCTTTACTTCTCTTTATCTCATTTCTTTTGGTGAACACGTTTCAACACACCTGATTGTATGTAATTGTATATTTTCAGTTGATCTCGCACTAACACGTAATAACAGGTATTCGAATTTGGGCACAACTGTTGCTTATTATATATGAGACCTCACTCTCTCCCCCTTTCTCTCTCTCTCTCTCTCTCTCTCTCTCTATATATATATATATATATATATATATATATATATATATATATATATATATAGTTGTTTCTGACCATGAGACCCGGGTTCGAATCTCACCTGATTTGTCAGGAGGGAGACTGATGTTATTGGTCTGGAGTGGGGCGATCCCAGCATGTGGCACATTTGGAAAGTGCCTGAAAACCATGCCACCCAAGCTTTGTGAATGAAATTGGGTAGACGGAACACTTGGGTGGGGGTCATCGATAGCTGTGCTAGCACGAAGTCACAAGTCATCGCGACCGAGGGTTTGAGTGTGCTGGCCTTGTTCAGATTGTTGATCATGCTAGATAACACGCTCTTTTCCCGAAATTGTAACTAAGGCCTGCTCAGCATAGTTGCAGGATTAACCACAGGTGGGCTCTGTGTTTGTTGAACATTGGATTGGCTAGTCGCCCTAATAGATGGGTATCCTCGAATAAGAGTGGCCAGCTATTATATATATATATAGTCGACTCTCCCGTCGAATTCGACGTATGAGGGTCAAGCAGATCAGTTTCCAGGAAACCGACAGCTCGACAACAACACATGAGATTTGATTATAGTGGTGAAGGTTTCGTGCAGGACCAGCCACACTTTTTGAAGGGCCGAATAAAGAAACATGGTGCACTACGTGCCACAAGGTCCCCAAACGACCCTCCGCAGGTTTTGAATTCAGAGTTGTCCTTCTCCTAGACCAGTTACCATCCAAGGCTATAGAACCCAGTCTGTCCTCTATAGCTGGAGGGAGAAGAAGAGGATTCATACTTTTCCCAAGGGTATTAGCACGTAAGTGAATGTAATGGATTCGACTGGAATTCGAACTCGGCTCTGCGATTCCTCAACCCAAGCCGCTATCCATTACTCCACCGTGCCTCCATATATATAGATGGTAGAGTATATATTTGAGATGCACTGCTCCGTATCATTAGTGATGTTGCAATCCGTAAGTCATTAGTGGTTTTGAGCTTTGAAATGTCATACCCCTTCTCAGTGGCGACCCAATCGATACTGATCAAATATTCATTTGTATACCATTGGTAAGCCACATAAACTCAAATCATGGTATGTATGTAGCTGTGTTTCCACTGCAACACACCACACTTAAAACTGGTGACATGTTTTCACACATATTTTTCAAATTTCTTCGGTTTCTTATACTTCATTCGTCTAAGACTACCGATTTAACAGCTTGATGACACTTGGATTAAATACACGAACACGAAATGCCCGGATTGATTCATTTATATTCATATATACAGTGCTATGCAAAAGTAAGTGAACCCCTAAGATAATATTTTTAAAAATTGTCTCTTTTTTTTTACAGATGATCAACAAATCGTAATTAAACTATATCTTCATTAAGAAAAACCTTTATTAAATCAATTACAACTTTCAAAAATTTTTATGAAGCTCGAATAGAAATATTATTTAAAAATTAAGATGTACAAAAGTGAACCCTTACATTTAATATTTGATGACTGCTCCTTTTGAGGTTACAACGTCAACCAGCCTTTTTCTATAATTTTTCAGAAATTTTTGGCAGTAGTGAGTGCCGATTTTTGACCATTCTTCTTGGCAAAACTCCCACAATTGTTCAATGCTACTTGAGTTTCTTGAATGTACTACGTTCTTTCACTTGAATTACAGATTTTCAATTGGGTTTAGAGAAGGAAT
Organism: Acanthosepion lycidas; assembly: GCA_963932145.1. NCBI lineage: Eukaryota > Metazoa > Mollusca > Cephalopoda > Sepiida > Sepiidae > Acanthosepion > Acanthosepion lycidas. Next base: position 56,955,949 of record OZ010590.1, read on the forward strand.
TTGACTAGGTCATTCCAAGACTTGAAATTTCTTTTTACGAACCCATTCTTTTGTGGATTTGCTTTGATCATTGTCTTATTAGAAGTTCGGGCCCTGACCTAAACCTAGCTTTTGAGCTGATGACAAGACACTTCCGTTCAAAATTGCTTGGTATCTTGCAGAGTCTATTGTGCCGCTAGTGCGTCCTATTTTGGCTGTTCCAGCTGCAGCAAAACACCCCCAAATCATAATGCTGTCACCGCCATATTTAATGGCTAGTATCAAATTCTTCTCTTCAAAAGCCATTTTAGGTGTACGCCAGATATACCACCTATATTTCCTCCCAAAAAGCTCTATTTTGGTTTCATCCAACCATAAAACCTTCTTCCAGGATGTTTCGTGCTTATTAATATAACCTGTGGCATAGTTGAGTCGAGTATGATTGTGCTATTTCGTAAGTAGTGGTTTTTCTAGGCATTCTGCCATGAAGATCGGTATTGTTCAGATATCGTCGCGCTCTAGCTGTAATGCATATTGATTCCGACATTGGTCAGTGAACATTGGAGAACCACAAAGTTCATAGCAGAATTTGCCTGGGATTCCCAAATTATAGGTCTACTTGCTCTTGCAATTATTTTCCGCGGACAGCCATTTCTTCATTGTGACGCCATCATACCAAATGCCTTCCATTTATAAATAATTTGTTGCACGGTGGAGAAGTGCACTCCAAATCGTTTTGATAGCTTTTTGTAGGCTTATCCATTATTATATGTTTCAACTATACGATTTTTTAAAACTCCAGGAAGTTATTTTGATCTTTGCGTGTATATATATTTTTTAATTTAGTCTCTAACTGCACGTAAAATTTCTAATTTGTGTTTACTGGTGTGTGTATTTTTGGTTGTAAATATTTCATGGTACATGTAATAAAAGGAAGAAGTTACTTCGTATATTACACGCCATGTTACAGAAAGAGGTTGGACATATGTTCATTGTCCGAGGGTTCGTGGCGAATAGGTTGAGTTTAACGTCTTTTGGCGGGGGTATTTTTTTATTTTTTGCGGGAGTATTTTTTATTTAACGGAATTTTTTATTTAAACGGATTTTTAAATGTTACTGTTTTATTGATAATTTTCATAACTATTATTATTATTATTTTATATTTTAATTTTATTTATAATAATAATGTCCCTACAGATCCCTGTGGTTGATGCTGCTCTGCGAATTTTTTTAATATTCGGTTCCGTCGATGTCACTGAGAGTTGAAAATCACCCCTTTTCACAGTGTCGTGTCAATCTTATAGTAAGTGAGACACACGCCTAAAACCGGATTCAACAAGGTAAGATGATAGAAAAGCAATAACGCAGAGCTGAGTTTTTCCCAGAGTAGTGGATATTTTTTTAGTAGTGTAATTTGTTTTCCATATATTATGCTTTTTTCCATCTTTTCTGTGTGGAACCTAGTAATGTTACATGGACCCCCATGGTCTATATGAACACCGGTTGAGAATCTCTGATCTAGATTAAACCCTCGTTGACTCAGAGGTCCAGATTTTCGTTTGTAATGCCGTAAGTTAGAATTTTATTTTTATTTTATTTTTTTTATTGTATTATGTTTTTGCTGTTGTTGACGAAGAAGTCAGTGAGGTCACGAAGGTTTTTAGAATCACTGAAAAGGAGGGTTCCAAAGATGGAAAAACAAAAAGAAGAAAAAAGAAAACCAACGAAAAAATGATAGTGAGGTCTGTTTCCAAAATATATGAAAAACCTATCCTTATCATTAATCGATGTCGCGAAATTCGTGTTGATGTCATCGAATTGCGAAAAAAATTGTCTAGAAAAAGAAAAAAAAATCAAGTTTCAATAACTGAAAGATTTTATTATTCTCTCCAGCTTAAGAATGTCGAAATCAAAAAAGAAGTGTAAAAGACTCTACGGAATCATACTTGGTCTGGGCTCACAATAAATGAGCAGTATTATAGAAGAGGCTAGTCATTACTTCTAAGTGTCACCTCCATTGGTTGATTACAACAGCCGGAAGACGAGATTACTAAAACAATTTTGTCCTGGTAAGATACTTATTTTTGTTTCATCCATCCTTTTATGGGGCTCTTAAGTTATTTTTACCGAGAGACATTATGGGTCTGTCCGAGGATGACATTATCACAACTGAGTGTTTAATGGCCCATGGGACAGGCCATCGGTTTCAACAATCATGGTATGTTTTTCGTAGCTGTACAAAATCAGTTAACTACAGTCATTATCTGGGTAACCTTGGGACAGGAATTAAAAAAAAATATGTTCAGATAATTCAAAATCCCGGATAAGTGAATAGATAAATTGTCGAGAAAAAAAATGAAGAAAAGCAGTCATTTTCTGAAAGAATTTGAACAGTTTATATATAATCAAATAACATTTTAAAACACTTGGTTCAAGGTTTTATCCAGTTTATTTTTTATGGGAAAACAGATGTTAAATGAGTTTGCTACGTGAAAGTGCAAAGAAAAAAACATTCCATTTCCCAATGAAGCGTGGTTCACGTGTGTCAATGCAAGAGTTATGTTAGCCGTAATCTCTGGCGTTACTAAGCAGTGATAATTCAACAAATGTATGTTCGTTATATGAAGACAACGAGGAAATTAACAAGAATTAATTAAACTCATTTGGTCAGCACTTTTTTTTTCAATCGCTGTGTACAAATTTCTAAATTCTCAAAACATTTTTGTCTGAGATTAAATTTCAGAATGTGTTTAGTTCAGCTAACAGAAAAATGTTCGGATAAAAATTTCTTATTCTTCATTTCACGTCCAAATAAATCAATGTGTTGATAATCGAGGAAGTACTGTCATTATGTTTCTCTGGTTCGAACTGGAGACAGTCTACGAGATCTAAACTCATTCGCGATCTTTAGCGCATCAGTGTCCACGAGGGCTGGCACGAACTACCCCTCGACCAGGTGGGTGGGGTATTGGGAGACCCTAGGCTGTGCTTTGGGCCACTTGCTATCTTATCGACATTTGCTTTTTTTTCTACCTAACATTTATATACGTTACAAATTAAACTAAGCACAACTGACTATTAAAGGATGAAACATTTTCGCAGATTTTGACGTCATTTAGGAGGTCTTTTTTCTCAAATGCGTAAATTTGTTTTGCTCATGAAAAAATTTCGAAAAACAATGTAAATTTCACTATTTTTTATCCATAATGTTGAATATGTCAAAATTATTCAACTTTTTAACAAGAAAAATCCGAAGTTGATGTTAAAAAATGCCATTGATTTATTTAAGATGAAATGATCTATTTTGACATGTCTCTAATTTGTATTTAGATTCACTGTATTTATTTTCATTTCTTCTGGTTGAATTGTTCACCGATATCATATATTATCCATTATTATACATCGAATTTGTATTTATATTATTAGGTTGGTGTAAAAATAACGTCGTTTTCTCACATATGTTACTATGTGAGAAAACGACATTATTTTTGCACCAACCTAATAATATTACTTTTTGAAAGTTGAGATCGAGTGGGGGTTGCTTCATAGATTCAGGGGGCTGTATCATAGATTCAGGGGGCTGTATCATAGATTGGGGTACGATACCCTTGAACAGGCCCTAGTCTTCATAAATGATATATAGTGTTTGCAAGAGATTCATATTACTGTAAGTGACTATGAGAATATTAGGTCGAGGCAGTACTTCTCGACACTTTTATGGGGTCTGTACTTTTGAGTCTGCTGTATAAGCCTGTATGGGCTGTATTGAAATAAAAGTGGTTTAAATGTCGGGACACTACTTACAGCTGAAGAACCTTTTCGATTTCGAGAACTTAAACTATGGCATATGTTTTTTAAGCGATTGTTATCTTGGCCGAACAATAAACATCATCCAGTGATGTATTCAGGACTGTTTTATCACTATTGACAATGCAAAGGCTCTGAACGGACCCAGGGTGCGTTCTTTTAATGTCGTCACAACGCTGTGTAAGGGGGACACATTTTGGTTGTTATCATGCAAATATTTTCCTTGAAAGAAGTTTTTTTGAAGGTATGCGTTGCACTACTTTTCATATTTTAGGCCTGTTAATATATATATATATATAGAGAGAGAGAGTTTTAAGGTGTGCTATATTTATGGGATAAAGTGCTCAATATCAGATATAGAGCGTATGTAAATATAAATATAATTCGCGGTCTGACGATTGCGTCTAGCATGAAACAGCGTATCACCTCTGAGTGTTAACTTATATATATATATATATATATATATATATATATGGGGGCGTCACTGCAATATGTTTTATTTTTGTGGGGAGACGGAGGTCGGGAGAGGCGGCAAATTTAAGGGCTGCATCGGCCACAGTTACTCTAGCTATGCCAATGGGTCGAGGAGGTTTCGCATCATCTTGACATATTCGGATAGTTATTCACAGAGAGATTGTTGGCTTTTTGAGTAGCCTGTATGCTTATATACGCGGTCTCATTGTGCGCGTTTGATGTTATCATAAAAGAGGAAATCTTTTCGTTTTATTTCGCCCAAGGGCAGCAGAAAACCGAATCATTTTTTTCAGTGAATCAATATCTTTGCGACGTCATTGAGTGTTGGCAATTGACTGGAATGCCATCATTGATTCTGATTATTCACATAGAGCGATAGGAATGATTCTGATATCCATTCTTATAAAAATATTGACTTGATCTTATTAATAAGTTTCGAAATGAACATCCGAAGATAAAAAAAACGGAGCAGTTACTGTTATGTAATATATGACAGTGAATGCTGGACAATCTCCTCAGAAATGAAGAAAATGGAAACAAAAAGGATACTTATATTTATACTGTAGAAAAAATATTCATGGAAAACTGGGGTTTACATTGGTTAATAAAGTTAAAAATGTCCTTGATTGTGGTAGGCGGCGAAAGTGATGCAACCACAATGTTTAATTTAGGGTGAAAATGAGCTTGTGACAAATCCGATGTTAAGACTTTCTTGATCTCATCGAAAGCACTTTGACATTTATTTGTCCAATTCCATTTTACATATTTCTTTAGCAGGTTATTCAACGGTGCTCTTAATTTGTGCGTATTAGGTATATATGTATGATAATAGTTAGAAAAACCTAAAAATGTTGGACACTATGTACCTGTGAATTGTCTTTTTCCTCAATCCTTGCAGTATCAAGTTTCAAATTCCACAATACATTGACTCTTTTGCTATTTTCTGGAGAGTTAATTTGGGACCCATTTCTAATTTAGCAAGTACCCTGGATTTTATCTCCAAGTTTTTATTAGAAGTTAAACCCTGTACGAATACCAGGCATATGAATAAATTAGGAGTTAATTCATTTAACTTGAACTTTTCACATTCTCAATTCATGAATCCTGTATAAATCTTCATCGTTAGACTTTACGACATTACCATTGTGTATTAAATAATGACCTCTTATCACCAAAAATTTTTGATAGTATTAGAACATTTCAGCAAAATATAATTTACATATTTTTCATGTTCAGCAGAGAACAATTTCCTTAATAATAACCAAACTTTCTTTTCATCAATTTGTGGGCACAAATGCCCAAGTTTGCCGAATTTTGTTTGTTCCCTTCAGAGAATTGGAGATATTTGGGTTTAAAACCTTGTTTACATTATTATAAAAACTGGCCATCATCATTCAAATTGGATAAAACTGGACAGTGAAGAAATAGCATAGGAGATATTAATTTCTTTTTTTTTCTTTTTTTTTTTGAGAGGGACCAGGTGAAAAAAAATCTAAAATCATAGATCTTTAAAAGATTAACATCTGTGGCACTATAATTGTAGCATCGTTAGCTCAAATATATATTTAGAGAGTGTGATATATTTAGAGAGTGTGAAAACTTAAAATGATACAAGTTATAATGATCATTTAGGCATGGTGTCTATCTTTTGTCAGTAGTCAACAAATAATTAAACACACATGCAACCCCCCTTCCCCCCACACACAATAAACTTGGAATGTACATTCCAATTGGTACCAACTGGTACCAACTGGCTGGTATTTACCCAATCCGAACAAACTTTGTAACCTTTTAACTTTTTAAGTAAGCTTATGGAATTGTAAACACTCTAAACATAATGAAAATTTCTAGGGTTTCTAACTAATTTAATATATGAAGTTGAATTGTGTGTGTGTGTGTGTGCAAGGAATTTAGATCTTATTATTTCAACTTCCCTCCACAGAATGAATATTTTTCAAGGTCTGGTGAGTAAATTTTTGCACAGAACAAAAGTTTACAAAGAGAAATCAATTAACATTTTTGTCACTCAAGTTTGTAGGAAGAGAAATGTATTGTCTTCTTGCATTGCACTACTAGTGTTACTAAGTACTAGAGAACAAAGTAATATATTCATAGAATAGAAAATTCAGTGTCAGTAGAAAAGGAATTCCTACTGTAACAAAGTTACTCATGATTATTTTACCATGAAATGAATCTATACCTGGCCTCAGGTTGGCATAATTTGAGTAATTTAAGAAGAAAAGAGAACTGAATTGTTTCTTGTTTTTTTTTAATTTTTATTTATATCACCCCAAGCAAGTAGTGGGAGTACAGTATGTAAAAGAATATAATATTATTTTTAAGGAGTGAGTGATATGTCCCAGAAAGGGATATATTTGTTCGAAGTAGCAAAGTGGTTTTGGACTAATGTAACTGAGTAGTACAATCTAGCAGGTAACCATAATAGACTGGTCCTCGTCGTAGTGGTAGGCAATAGGCATAGGTATTAGGCGTCCCCTGTACCTCCACATCAGTCTGTATTTATGGCTGACGGGTATAAGAGGTACAAAGGACAGGAAATTGTAGCAAGTCATGATTGCCATAGTCCTGAAGGGACAAGATATAAAAAAGAATTGTCATCATCATCATCTATCTATCTATCTATCTATCTAAGTTGAAAAATGTATTTTTGAAAATGAATTCCAAAGATAGATTTATATATTATTTTGCTTTTAAGTATTCATATATTTATTACAAGACTCTGTGAAATTCTTAGCCAAATTTTGTGTGATTTGAAGCATTCGATATTAAATTCAATTTGTCTGGCACAGTAGAATAGGAGATAAATCTTTCTAGATTAACTCGTAGAAAAGTGTGACTGGAAAAAAGAAAGGCTGATCAAGTGCATTGAACCAAGTGCAATGAACTGACGTAATAGAAATCAGACAGCCCGTTGGCTAAAACATAGTGATCCAAACAATTGTTGAAGGAATGCAAGATCAAATGAGTTCTCAAACAAAAATAAATATCAGGTATTATTTTTGTCTCATCAAAATTGTATCATTTAAAATCTTTTAGCCAAGTTTTATTTTTAGATTTTTAAATAAGTCTCATGAGAACCTACATAACATATATAGAAATATGTGAAATAAAGAGGAAAGAAGGCTTGGAAAATTTGATGCAGATCCAAGAAGAAAACAATGTATAACCCACCTAGTGAGTTTGAGTAAATGGATGAGTGACAAGGTTTTAGGAGAGATAACAAAAAGACAAAATTTATTAAAAGTTACAAAGGACAATTGTGGCGAGCCATCCTTGCTAATGTCCAGAAGGAACACGACACATAGAAGAAAAAAGTATACCAAGGATACAAAGACAATGCATAAAATTCTTTAAAAGTGGGGGAGGGTGTTGTGTAATTAACATTTACATTAATTCGTAAATACGCTTTTAAGTAGGCACACAAGGGGGTCGTCAGTGATGTTTTGACTTGGTTCATCAGGGAGTTTCAGGTCTTTCAACATCATACTCCCCATCACCAAGTCGACCCAATCAGGGGAGATCAACCCCTGATTCCCCATTTTGATTGAACACTAACAGCTACTCTGGCCTTTTTAAAGAATAAGAGGAAGAAAGACCACATATTCCGCGCATCCGATTGGATGTTAGTAACAACCAATCTGCTGCGCGGACTAATTTTAAATGGCCCGCGGTTGGGACTGGTTTCTTTACTTATTTCGGTGGATTGCAGTTTCGATGGATAACTGAGGAGGTAATCTTAATATTCCTAAATCTTACCCTATTTCCTTGAGTATTTTAAGGTTTAATTATTTGCCGTATTTGATGCAGATCCAAGAAGAAAACAATGTATAACCCACCTAGTGAGTTTGAGTAAATGGATGAGTGACAACGTTTTAGGAGAGATAACAAAAAGACAAAATTTATTAAAAGTTACAAAGGACAATTGTGGCGAAATGTCCAGAAGGAACACGACACATAGAAGAAAAAAGTATACCAAGTATACAAAGACAATGCATAAAATTCTTTAAAAGTGGGGGAGGGTGTTGTGTAATTAACATTTACATATACATTGCAGACAAAAATACAAAAAAAATATATCAGGTGTTTTTTAAGTAAATACAGGGTGGCCCCTAACTTTTTGCCTGTAGCATAGGTAAAGTATTGGATTAATTCTCTTTGACATCAAACAGGTAAATAGACATTCATTATAACTTCACAGATGGTGGATTTATCTGCAGTAAACATGCCAAGGAAACAAGGATATTTTTAGATGACCCATGACAAATTGGGACCTTGAGATAGATGCCATATCAGCTTGATAGACATATTATCCCACAAACAGCCCATTGCCTTTGTGAGTGGCAAATACTGATTGTAACAACAAAAGCAATAAAAACATTTAGTTCAATAGTCTGAACAATTTTTAGAATGATGAATTACAGAGGGTATCTATTGGGTGATGCAGAAATTCCAATAACCATCTTTGCAACATGTTAGGGAAATTTTAAAGATTTCTGAAGTTTATATGTGAGAGGGGGATGGGATGTGGCTATTTTATTACCACACTCCATTTGCCCCCTAACAGCAACTCCATTCACTAACTTTTTTTTTTTATATAAGCATTTCACCCCAAGCAAGGCAGGAAGCCACTAGCACACAAGGGGTTACAGAAAATTTAGAGCAAGATCAGATAGGAGTGATAGAAGAAAGGATGAGGGTAGTGGATAGATCAAGGCAACTGGAGATGTCAATTGACATTACACTTGAATAGCTGGAGATTATAGCTCATAGGGAAACAGGAAAAGGGAAGGGAGTTCCACAGGCGAGAGGTGCAAGCTCAAGAGCTATTGGAGTAGAAGAGATGGCTACATTTAGCAGTTTCGACAGTGAAGGGGTGAGAGTGGGATGCCAGCCTCGTATGGCGCTTGAACTCATGACGTCTGGGAACCAGCGAATGCAGCTCCTCGGAGCAATTTCCATGAAAGTATTTGTAGAACAGACAGAGGGAGGCGATGGTGCGTCTGTGAGAAAGTGACTGTAGACGAGACGCCAGAGCAGGGCCAACTACATTGCATATCTGCCTCTGGAACCTATCAAGAACCCCAAGGCAAACAGAAGGGGCACCAGACCATATATGGCAGTAATACTCCATGCAAGGGTGAATTGTTGATTTGTAGATCTGAAGAATTGACTCCGGAGAGAAAAACTTCCTGGCACGGCTCAGGGAGCCAACGTTCCTTGCAGTGGACAAAGCAATTGTTATTTACCTTGTATGGTTCTTGAGCATTGAGTCAAAATTATAAAAAAAATATTAGCTCCAGCATTGTGCAGAGAACAAAAGGCATGGATTTCAAAACTAAATAAATTATTCAATTTTATACAAGGAATATTTATAATAGGTATCATTCTCTTCGATAATATTAAGCAGTCTGAAAAATTATGGCTTTTTCTGCTTAGAAATAAATATTTAATAAGTCTTTTATTGATTCAATTGAAAAATCAGTAATTATGTATTTGGAATTCTCTTTTAAGATTTAAATTCATTTAGAAGTGCTGTTCCTGCAAACTGTTTAGAATGAACTTAGTCTTCTAAAGATTATATCTTCCCTAAATGTTTTCTATCACCAACAACTGCATGAAAACTAATTTTACTGTGAAGTTAGTAAGATGAACAAAATAACAGAATTTACTAAGGGCTAGAAAGGATGGGAAGATATAGAGATCCCTGATTGACAATGTCCTGAAGGGACTCAACACACACATATATATATATATATATAACATGATTATTCTCTATTGCTTTTAAACCTGGAGTTTAATTCTGATACATTTCATGGGATCTACATTTTATATAAAGCCAAAAAAAAAAAGAAAAGCTTTCAAGGAAGAATAACTCTTACACAGTGTGAAATTTAAGGAGGGATGACATGTCCATCCAAAGTTTTAAGATATTAACAGCTTCCAAACTTGAAACTTCAGATAGACATATTGTTTGTCCTTGAATTCAAAATGCTGCAATTTATACTAACATTGCTTTAAAGAGTTGAATGCATATGAAACATGATTAACCAATGAAAATCAAACAACAAAAAAGTAAAAATAGCAGAATTTCTTTCTTCTTTTCTTCATATCTCATTCTCTGATGAAGCTTTAATAAAAGTAAAACATGTTTGATTGATGTTTCCTATTTTTTCTTTATCTTATCATTCTGCTGGATTCCAATCTATATTTGATCTCAAATAATATATATATATGTGTGTGTGTGTGTGTGTGTGTGTGTGCACGTATGTGTGTATGCATTTGTGTGTGTTTAAAATAATTAAATCTTATATTATTTTTCCAAAGATGGTATTGCTTCAGAGAAGAGAAAGAAAATGAGTGACTTTTTAAAAAATTGTTTTGGTATTTTATATTCTCTGCCTTAAGTGTCAAAGTTTTGAGATGGAAATCCTTCAGAATTGGTAGAAAATAGAAGAAACAATTTTTCTTATCCATGTGTTCTCCATGTTGACAGTATATAATAAATTTAGGTATGTAATCCCAACAGAGTTAGAAGTTTTCCAAATGTCAATAATATATATATATATATATATATATATATATATATATATATATATATATATATGCACATATTATAAGACTAAAGTTATAATAATAGAACAGAGCAAACATAAAATTGAAAATAATTTATATGTGGTTGTAATTAAAAATGTATGTAAAATATGGGATATAAAGAAAAATATATTTAAATTTATAAGGAGGTGTAAAAAAAAAAATATGTTAATCTATATTGGAAGTAAAGAAAAATATTAGGACCTTGAAGAAGTTCTTTCTGTTTTCCAACAGATGGCATTCCCAGAACTGTGTGCATGTGGTTTCAGATGGTAATGCATCAATAAGGAAGTACTATAAGCAAGCTTGAAATTCTGTGTATGTCATTTCATCGAAGTGTAAACAACGTTGTTTTTCATAGCGCTAAACATGTTGGATTTCATGCCAAAGAAAGTGTATTTGCAGGGAATTTTACTGCACTACTTTATTCAAAAGAAATATGCAGCTAAAGCACACAGAATTCTTGTTGAAACTTATGGTGACCATGCTCTGTTGGAAACTACATGGAGAGATTGGTTTAGATGCTTCAAAAATAATGATTTTGATGTTGAAGGTAAAGAACTCTCTAGCACACCGAAAAATTTTGAAGATGAAGAATTGAAGGCATGTCTTTATGAAGACTCATGTCAAGTGCAAGCTGAACTTGCAGAATCATTAGGAGTTGATCACACAACAGTTTTGAAATGTTTGAAAGCATTAGGAATGATTCAAAAGAAAGGACATTGGGTATTGTATGAGCTGATGTTGTGAGATGTCAAACAGTGTTTTGTCATGTATATGAACAGATGCTTCAACAGCAGAAAAGGAAAGATTTTTGCATCGTATCATGACCAGCAATGAAAGTGGATACACTAGAATAACCTTAAGTGTAGAAGATCACTGAGTAAGCCTGACCATGCATCAACATTGGCAGCAAAGCCGAATATCCATGGTTTGAAGCTTCTGCTCTGCATTTGGTAGGATCAGCTGGATGTAGTTTTTTATGAGCTACTCAAACTGACCCAAACCATCATGAGAGATTGCTATCAACTACAATTGCTGCTATATGAGCAGAGACATGGCAAAGTGATTTTGCAACCTGACAATGCTAAGCCACATATTGCAAAATGAGTAAAAAACTACTTGGAAATGCTTAAATGGAAAGTCCTATCCTACCTGCCATATTCACGAGTCATTGCTCCATCCAATTATCACTAGTTCCAATTGATGGCACATGGCCTGGCCGAGAAGCATTTTTATTCTTATGAAGATGCAAAAAAAACGGGTTGACACATGCTTAACCTCAAAAGATGCTTTTTTTTTCTGATGTGGAATTCAAATGCTGCCAAGAAAGATGGGAAAAAGAAGTCGCTAGTGATGGACAACAATTTTAGTGATTAATTTTTGTAAATAAAACATTACTTTCCATGAAAAATCAGCAAGAACTTATTAAAGGTCCTAATATATGCATATGTATATATGAGTTTAAAGAAAAACTGGGGTAAAAAGAAAAATATATGTAAATTTATATGAGGATGTAAAGAATATATATGGAAAAGAAAATATTGATATGAAAATTTTGACATTTTCCAACTTAATTGATTTCTATTGAAAGAAATTTAGCAATTCTACTTGCAGAGACTGACAAGCCAATAATGGAGAAACCTGTGTAGCTTGGGAATTCAAGGAATTCAAGTCTTTTATTTGACATACACACACATACACACACACACACACATGCAGACACTCACACAGACACATAAACACACACACACACACATATATATATATATATATATATATATATATATATATATATATATATATGTAGGTATTTATTATAATTTTTTCATATAGACGAAAACAATTTACTCAATACAAGGATGTAACTTCATTTCAGTGCATTTAGTTGCACCTCAACTGGTGAGAACCAAAATGTATTGAGGTATTGAGCCCTCTTCTGAATTAATACTGTGAACATTAGAATTTATATATTATTTTCATTCTCATTACATTTGAATATATATATATATATATATATATATATACATATATATATATATATATATATATTGAGACAAGTTTCATTGTATAATTTATACAAATTTTGTCTGCTTATTTTTTGTAGGATTTGTTTATATTTTTGGATGAGCTTTTTGGTGTTGGTATTAAAAGAAGAGAGAAAATTACTGTGTTGATACATGTTGTTTTATTCCAAGTACTTTCAACATTAATACAACGTTATCCTCAGGGTGTGTTTTTAAGACTAAAATGTTGAGTTCATTATTTCTAAAGACAAAATTGCTATGTCCATATGAAATTTTAATTTTATGTGTGGAGTGAGAATTGCTAATTTTTGTGCTATGTAGTGTATGTTTACGCTCTAGGGGAGTTAACTAATTATGATGTGTGAAGAGTTCTTTTTAAAAAAGAAGAAAATAGTATGAGAAACTATTAATATAGACCTTGATATTTTAGATCTATTGTATACCTTTCAGAACATTTGTGCAGTATTCATAATTAATTTTACTATGGTTTGGTTTCAATTTCAGATAGCTTCAAGGATTTTCATTGTAATTTTCTCTCGTTTTTAATACCAGCACCAAAAAGCTTATGCAAGAATATAAACGTAAACAGATCCTATTGAATATAAACAGACAACATTTGTCTAAATTATTCAATAAAATTTGCTTTAATGAAAACATGCTGCCAAAATACACACACACACATATATAACTATATATGTACATACTTATATATATATATATATATATATATATATATATATATATATATGTACACACATATATACATACATATATATTTATATACATTTATATATAAATAAACATACATACATATATATTACAATGAATCATCATACAAAAAGTAAATTAGTAATGATATGAAATGGGAAAATCACTGAGCTAACTAACTTTTAAAGATGCATTAACCCACTAACAAAAAATTAAAATAAACTGCACCACATATTTGATTTAATATATATATATATATATATATATATATATATATATATATATATATATATATATATAACTGTTTTGTTAAAGATGACTGACAGTTGCATGTTGACAGGAGTAAATGAATTCAGCTCAGCTTTTTCTCTTGGCTGGCGATCACCAATTGTTTTTGATTCAGCAATGAAAGACTTCAACACAGAGAATGTTAACTATTTTCATTAATCACGTTGATATATACATCTAACTATACAATGGGGGTTTCCCCCTCTCACTGGGGAGCAGTTTCAGACACAAAAGAGAACACATCTACATTGTTTGACAGGTAAGAAACAATTCAGCCGATCAAAATCATCTTCCCTATTATAGCTTCCAACTGACCCCAGCTCTCAACCTTCAGAAATTGAAGCCGAGATACATGTCCCTTAAAAATAATGGTCTGCTTAACTGTCATTTAACACACCTTACCTAATCATTAGAAAAAAATTAATTTATGAATTTTATTTCAACTATATTAATCTAAAATACCATCTACTCTTTCATGTTCGCAAGGCGAGCCCTTTATATTTTCTTTTCTTCATTGGGCCCTGGTCACATGACCTCTCTGGCATGCACATATAACATTCCTGAAAAAGAATGAACATAAACAACAAAACTTTGACCATTTTTTTTCATAAACATTTTTTTTAACCAAAAAAAGAATCCTTTGTCCATTCTTGATCACTAGCTTCCATGGCCTAATTATCAATGCCTCAGATGACAGTCTGGATACAAATCACTCCAACAGTGAACTTAGACCTCTCAAATATAACCCCTGCCCAGGTCAGCAGGTACCAATTCTACAATCCAATATTCCTTGAGAAAACAAAATTCCTTGCCTCTTCACCTGAGACTACATGAGATGTACATACAATTCACAGAAAAAAATGGTGGTCCAAAAAATCACCCAATACCTGCCGAAAGCCCCACAACACAGCATAAACCATTTCCATAATAGAGCCACATCCTAGCCACCTAAATTTTACACTTTAATTATACCATGATCCCCAGTTATCTCCTACTCACAATGACACAGAACACACAGTCCTTTATCACTCTATTCAACCACAACCAATTAATTACTTTGTTATTTGTGCATTAGAAGATTTAATTGAAAAAATATTCACAAATTTATCCCTATTAATTTCATATGATTACTATTATTAACCATCTGCCTCTGTGTGTCAAAGTTCAACTCGTATCATCTGAATTCCTTCCATGTTGGCAGCAGTGAATGATCTTAACTTGGTTTTTTCTCTTGGTCTCTCAACTTCAACACAGAAAACTAATAACTATTATATATGGGTGTGCATGCATTCATGTGTATGTATGTGTGTATGCATATGTGTATGTGCAGATGTATGTTGATACTGCGTATCACATGGTTTTGTTTTTTTGCATGTTTCTTCATATGTATTAGGTTGGTGCAAAAATAATTTCGTTTTCTCACATAGTAACATATGTTAGAAAACGAAATTATTTTTGCACCAACCTAATAGTTGGATCTATGACTCTTGTTGATGTACACAACATTTATAATAACCGAAATGAATATTAAAGGTTTTCTTCTTGATAACTATTATTATTAACACACACATATATATATAAATATATATATATATATATATATATATATATATATATATATGAAGAAATATAGTCTGAAGGTGTGCTATATTTATGGAATAAAGTGCTCAATATCAGAGATAGAGCATGGCCTGATGATTGCATATAGCATGAAACAGACTGTTGCCTCTAAGTGTTGATTTCTATGTTCACTTATATATATATATATATATATATATATATATATATATGTTTGGTTTGGCATCCATCCGTCTCGGGAGATGATGGAGTAGCGCAGTGTGCTACGACCCTGGGCGGGATGTATGGAGAACTAGGGCTGCTTGGACATCTAGTTCCCCCTCTCGGCCTTGCTAGCAGAGTCCAAAGGAGAGGATAAACCAATACAGTTTGGTACCAGTGCGGCTGCAGGAGTTGCCAGAAGGTAGCACAGAGTTTAGTCCATCCACCTTAGGGGCTCCACTCTGGATTTGGGCAGGGTTTACACCTTGGCTTTTCCTTCACCCAAAGATTTCCACAAGGCAGTGGAGCTATTTAACCCATAGCTGGGGTTTGGTTCATGGGCACCACGGCATGTCCACACACCAGTGTGCCTGCATGTTAAGGGAGCCAACTCCTCTCCCATCCCCTGTAGTTTAGCTCGGGTCCACAAGGTGCTCGGTTGCCATGTGCCGCCACAAGGAGGCACTACATAGCGCTTACTGATGGAGAGGCTATATACTAGTAGGGAAAGACTTACACACTCGTCTCCCCTTTATGTATTGCTGCTAGCCAGCAGTGGTAACTGAAAGCGAGAAGCGACACGCACTACCACTACAGACTACCACACTAGATACATTACAACAGCCGTTGAGACAGACATATCATATATATATATATATATATATATATAAATATATATATTAATATATATGAAAGAGAAATCTGATATATATATATATATATATATATATATATATATATATACACACACACACACACACACACATATATATATATATATATATATATATATATCAGATTTCTCTTTTTTCTATCATTGATTCACTGGAGACATATTTTTTTCCTTCACCTTTCTAAAGAGGGAGTGGAAGAATGATATCAGAAAAAGTAGCAATGGAAAAACTTTATAGAAAACGTGAAGGTGAATGATCTATATAGAAAAAATGTTCAAAATAGATGTCTTTTCAGTTTAAAATCAGAGTCTTTGGAGACAAGTTTATGGAAACCCTGTTTTCTCTGTGACTTCCCTTGACAAGATGATGGATTGGAAAAGAAATGAAGCAAGGCAATTCATCATGGCAAAGCACACAGACAGAAGATAAGTCAAATCAAAAAATAAAAATTGAAGAAATATTAGACAAATGCTGATTCTTATGCAATAATTTTTGGTTGGAAGGAAAATTTAAAACTGAGAGAAAATATATATATATATATATATATATATATATATATATAATGGGAAAATTATATAAAAAATTTTTTATATCAAGACCAATTTTAGGAAAATCTATGAAAAAGTGGAAACATTTTTTAAAATTTCATAATTTACATTTAAAATATCAGCATCTACTCTCTTTCATGTATAGTCACATCACTTTAGTCTAATCAGGTTCTAAAGGACAAATCATAACGCAGAAAATTTTTTTCACTTTGTCATAGATGTTCATAAAATATATGCATATATCAAGACCTTCTTATAGATGTCATGCATGGCATTATGCCCATTCAGAAATATCTAAACTGTCAGTTGTACACAATTGATTTCTAAGATCAATGTTTAAAAAAGGCTTTGAATAAGTGAAAGCTTTTGTTTTGGCAAAAATCCATCTTTCACCAAACCTTGTGGATTGACACTGCAAAATCTCAAACAAAGGACAGAACATGCCACAGAAATTGTCTGAGTTTTGTTGGTCTCTCGCACAACTGTATAATACATAATAATCAAGGGTATTCCAGTCTAGGAAATTAGGTGGTCAGATGTAAGGGGTGATGTGGCCACAGAAATTGCCTGGCAGCCATAGCTGGGTTCTCCTGTTTGTGCTTGGTGCATAGTCCTGTTGCCAGACATAGGATCTTCCAGCAGCCACTCTCTTGACCCAGAGGAGCACTGCCTCCTCACGGCACTTGATGTAGGCCTCCATGTTGAGTCTGAGGCCCTGTGGGAAGATGAATGGAGGCATAATGTCGCCATCACTAGTGATCACTCCAAACACCTTTCTAATTGTCATTAGACTCATTCAATTCTTTCTGAATCTTCTGCACTATTTCCAGATTGACACACAAACACTCTGAAGTGTTCATATTGAAGCTTTTGATGTGAATACCAAGAAGTACAGCACACCATTTCCAAAATTCTGGTAGAGTGAATTGGATCATGGTGCTCTTTTTCTCACAGACAGTGCCCAATTGAACCTACTGTACTGTGTAGTTGAAAAAATCAAAAACAAATAATGCACATGCACAAAATTAATAATATAAAATGCCAACAATTTGCCCATCGCATCTTGTACATATGTGTGTGCATGTATATAAATCTTTGTATACAATATTAGGATGTGTGGATGATGTAATGGATAGCAGCTTAGAATGAGAAATAGGGGAAATGTGTTTGAGTTCAAATTCTTATGAGCCTAAAAGATTTAAGTCTCCTGAGACATACCTAGATATATATATATATATATATATATATATATATTGTGTGTATCTAGGCAGCATCTTTTCATTTTGTTTAATATGTTGTAATTGACATCTTTGATAATGGCTTATGTAAGCCAAAAGCTTAGATTGTATTAAAAAAATATGGATCAATATTGTCAATTTCTTTTTTCGTTCAACGATAATGTTATTAAACTTATCAGATGTTATGAAAAAATTTTGCATAAAATAAATAGACAACACTTGTCTATAATATTTAATGAACCGTGTATCAATATATATATATATATATATATATATATATATATATATATATATATATAAGGCCAATAGATGGATGTATGGGTGGTGTAATGGATAACAGTTTGGAATGAGAAATCGGGAATCCAGGTTTGCATTAGTTTTTGCACAAATACTCTTGGAAAAAGCGGAATCCCCATAGTTGAGGGTGAAATAGTAGGGCAGACTGAACTCTCCAGCCTTGGATGGCTACCAGTCTAGAAGAAAGACAACCCTGGGAACAAAATTGTGTGTAGCCCTGGACAAAAACATACTACTATGAAGCTGATAAATGGATCATGGCATTTATAACGACTACAGTCAGCCTTAATTGGTTGATTGTGTGCATTGTATACATATAAGAATCTCTTTATTCATGGAAATGAAAAACAAATTACTCAATCTAACTTCATTTTAAGAACAAGAAGCAGCAGCCAACTCAATTTTCCTTTTCTTTTCTTTTTTTTTTTTTAACTTTTCTTGCTCAGTCAGTCTTAACCGCTGAACTTTCTTTAACTTGGTTCTTCCACGTTGTATGCACCTTTGCATACAATTAGTGCAGGACTGGCATATGGAAGCAGGATTTTTTTCTGGATGCACTACTCTACTAATATCACTTGTTCACAATTTATCCTAAGAAATGAAAGAATGGAAAAATTTAAAAGTTATCGCAAGTGCAAAAGGTATAGTAAAAATTATTAACACACACACACACATATGGTGGCTGTTGACTCACAAAGTGAGTATGTCCATCACTGACATGTCCTTCCCTTCAATTAAATTCCACCCTAACAACACTACATTTATTGGTTGTGTGAACGACAGTGACTTATAAAGCCAGCCATTGATCTGCATGTCTTGCCACATATGTGGCATATGAATACATCTCCGGGTCGTTGAAGTTGACTTTGATCATCATCACTTACATTGTGCCTTTTCATATTGCCTTGTCAGGCCCTGACCTGGACTTGCACACCCTAGTGCAGGTTGAGCATTTGAAGCATGCCATTACAAAATCGTCATATGCAATAGACTGTTGTTGTTGGTGTGATTTCTGGTGACTGAGCAGACCCACTCTGGACTGACATATCTGATTGCATTGGGCACTTGGCCAGGTTGGCACTTCTTCACAATTCAGGGATCCCTTCTGAACTCCTCTCTTTATTTCTGCATATTTTTGTGATGCCTCATAGAAGATCTTGATGACATCAACAATACCAGCTCTCCAATATATAATAATAGCTGGCCACTTGTATTCAAAGATACCTGTCTACTAGGGTGGCTAGCCAATCTGTATTGCAGATGCTTGCTCAGGCACACTCACAGAGCCCATCTGTGTTTTATGCAGACCTTAGTCACAGTTTCTGGGAGAGAGCGTGTTATCTAGCATGATCAACAACTTGAACAAGGACAGCACACTCAAGCCCTTGGTCATGATGACTTGTTGCTTTGTGCTAGCACAGCTGTCGACGACCTGTAAGAGTTCCATCTGCCTAATTTCACTCACAAGGCTTGGGTCAACCCCTGGTATGGTTTTCAAGCACTTTCCAAAGGTGCCACAAGCTGGAATCAACAGCGATCCAGTCCAATAACTTCAGGAAGTCTACTTCCTGACAAATCGACCATGGTGAGATTTGAACCCGGGTCTCATGGTTGGAAAGCAAATGTTCTAACCACTTGGCCACATACCCATATTTTTTTTTTAAAGCAATTCACCCCAAGCAAGGCAGGAATGCCACTAGCATGCAAGGGGTTACAGAGGATTGAGAACAAGAGTAAAGAGGCGTGTTTAGGGAAAGAAACAGAGAAGGACGGGGAACAAGATCAAGGTATGTGATGTCAATTGACATTACACTTGAATATTTGAAGATTATAGTTATCAGGGAAGAAAGCAAGGGGAAGGGAGTTCTACAGATGAGAAGTGTGAGAGAAGAAGCTGTTTATGTTACATTTAAACGTTTTGACAGTGAAAGGGTGGGACCAAGATGCTAACCTAGTAGCTTGCTTAAATTCATGCACACTGGGTTCCAGCGAAAGTTGCTCGTTAGAACAGCTGTCATGAAAATACTTGTCGAAGAGACAGAATGAAGCCACGACGGCATATCTGTGAGAAAGCCACTGTAGACTAGGTGTCAGATCAGGATTGCATATTCTTCTCTGGATTTTGTCAAAGACCTGGAGACATACAGCGGGGGCACCAGACCATATGTGACAGCAATATTCCATGCAAGGACGAATGGCTGATTTATAGATTTGAAAGATGGAATCAGGCGAGAAAAACTTTCTGGCATGACACAGAGAACCAACTTTCTTGGAAGTGGATGAAGCTATTGATTCAATGTATTTATTCCACCTCATGTCAGTGGACAGCATGAGACCAAGCAACATATGCATACATACACACAAAACTGTTTTTCTGTTTCAATCTATCTTTATTTTCTTTTAATCAATGCCCTTCCTGATGACATCAGTTTTCAACTTGATATCTCTGCTGATGACACAAACATTTACTCCTGTCTTGACAGTAAATCTGATCTGTTCGATAAGGTCAAATTGGCAGCTGATCTAAAAAATAACCTACAGTCTGTTGTTAACTGGAGCAAGGAATGACTTGCTAATTTTTGTGCCTCCAAAATAAAACTGCTCTATTTTAACTGTCTGAGAGAACTCTTTTTAATTTCCATCAGCATGGCTGATGCTAACCTCTAGGAGAGTGATGACTCATTGCACCTTCTCAGACAAATGTTTTTCACTGACATGAAATGGAAAGATTATATTGAATCAATTGCTAGGTCTACTGATAGAGAAATTGGTTCTATGCATCATGCTAGACAATCTACCATTCTTGCTTTGAATATTGCTGCCACATGTATATATTTAGAGGTTCTTGATAAAATCCAAAAAAAATCTCTGCTTCAGTCACTTTCCTACTGCTGCAACATAGCTTCCATGTGTCTTTTCTATAAATACTTTCATGGTAATTGTTCTGATGAACTTACCTCTATAATACTGTTGTTTGGGTAGATGTACTTTGACTTCATTTACAAAGTGAATTAATATACAGCAACATAAACATATCAAAAAGTTAAAATCAAATACAAAATGTCTTTGTATAAAAACATATATATATATATATATATATATATATATATATATATATATATTTGGAATTGTTAATACAAAGTATGCATGTATTTGCTTACAAAAGATTATGTACCCAAAAACAATATGCAATTTTTGTACTTATCTGTTGGAAGTGTTATAGACAAGAGTATGGTTGCAAGAAAGAAATACGACAACAGCAGAAATAGATTTACGAGGTTTATTTCAACAGGAACATGAGGGTTTGGGACAGCTACCTTGTGGTATAGTTCATAAGTCAGCTTCGGATCTAGGTCGATCTCTCATAGTAGTTCACACATATTGACACTGGTTGATGCTCTCCTGCTGACCATGACAGGTCTCTTCATTGGCCACCTGTTGACTGCCTGTTGAACTTCAGTGTGACCCCTTTTATAGCGTTTTTTTTTATGGCTTAACAGGCTTAAAAAATGAAGCGAGTATAATTAGGAGGGAAGCATTTTTATTGAACGAAAAATAGAACACTTTGAATATGTGTCGGGAACATTTGTAAACGAAGATAATGGTTATTTTGTGATGGGGCTTTGTCCCGTTCACATCCGGCTTTCGCTCTTGAGTATTTGCCTGTAAATCAGCCAAGATATGTCTTATTTTATTTTATAACAGAAGTTTCAAGAGTGTGACTTGCATTTTGCTAGTTTGAATTTCTGGAACTAAAAGAGGCTGTTTAATTAATGCGCCTACTGATGTCTTGTGCAATTCTCATCAAGTCATGTGACTGTTTTTAATTCTCGTGATTATCTATAATTAGTTTTTTTTTATTAATCAAGCGGAGATAACTTTTTGTCTATCAAAATAGTACCTAGACTTTATAAATTTAATCACAGTACTAGATCGGCAGCAAGGTATCATCAATTTACAAATTCAAATTTGAAATGGCTAGATGTAATCATAAGTTCTTTGTAAACAGTTTCTTCTATTACACTTTTCTTCCAGCTTCTGGCTTTCCAGTCGACTTTGATGTTCAAAAATTTAAATGCAATGTCAACCTTTATCCTCTGTCTTCTTAATTTCTTTTCTTTTATTGTCCTCTCTCCTTAATAGTAGTTTTCTCATATTATCTAGCACTCAGTAACCTCTTGCATCTTAGTGGCTTTATTGCCTTGTTTGGAGTGAAATGATTAAAAAAAAAGAAACAAAATCATCTATGAATCTTTCTATGTTCATTGTTTAATTTCAAATTTATCCCTGCCTACATATAAATATAGATAAATATGTAAATATTTAAAACTGGATATTGATGAAAATGGACAAAATATGGCCAAAAAAAAAAGGTAAAAAGAAAATGAGTAATATGATTTATTAAATTTAATTCCACATTCACAGTTTTCTGCAACTTCAAATCAAGTGTAAATAAAATCTGAGAATATTAATCTATTTAGCAAATAAAATAGGAAAAATAAAAAAAAAGCAGTTTGTCAATACTTCACCAAATCTGAAAGTGTTTGACGAAAAAGGCTCAGTGAAAAGTAAAGAACCTGAGATTATTAAAAATTTGTCCTTTCTATTGAAAGTTATTTGCAAGTGCTCAATTTTAGATGTGGAGTGGTTCCTTTTTCAATCTCTTTTTGATCTGGCCTTCCTCATTAATGAATAAAAATTAAACATTATTATATGGCTTTCTGTTCATTCAAAATGTCATGAATATATCAACGAGAATGAGAATACTAGTCCCCATAAAGAGATGTAATAACGATCATTCCTCATCTCAAAGATTCTGACAAAAATGAAATGATGGAATCAATAAGTTTCAGAACAATCAGTTTTAACTTTTGTTTTTGTTTTGATCAATATAGTTTTATTAACAACTTCAGAATATTAAATCTAACCAAGGGAGATAACTGCACAAAAAGTAAAATTAATCAATGGAAATATATACATTAAATATTTTAGATGCATTTTAAAATATTTATACACATTTTTATGCACATATTAAATATATCCTGTATATACTGGGTGTAACAGCAAAATTGTCTAAATCGTATAACAGTAAAATTGTCCAATTGCTAGATTAAGATTTGAACTGTTGTATCTTAGAAATGATTAAAGATATCTTACTGGAATTCTTCAAGGCTTTTATAACACTATTGTTCTCTGAGCAGTAAGCATGTATATTTACTCTCCATGGTTAACAAAAGAATTGTGATGAAAATGATCATAAATGAAAATGACATGTTCATGATTAATTAATCCTAACTGAAGGCCTGAATGATCTTTTTCCTCTCACTGTTGCTCAGTTGGAAAAACACAAAACGATTTTATTCTGCTCACTTTTTAGCTGAATAACTCAAAGGGTTTTTCACTGATACTTATGAAAAATGGTGTCAAGATGGCTAAATGTTTTATCTGAAAACCTGGCAAAAAGAAACTCAATTAGTTCAGTGGCTTTTAAGATATTAAACTTTTTGTAAGATGGACAATTTTGTTCTCACATGATTTGAACAATTTTGCTGTTACAACAAATATTATTGAATTGGAAAAATCTATTAATTATTTAAATTACTTTGTTCACGTTTTAGGTACAGGAATATTAGCAGATACATAAAATGTCTCAATAAGAGATGAACATTTCTTGAATACTGGCAGCAAACTGCTTGCATACGGATAGAAAATGAGTTCAGCAGATATACAAATACAGAAAGAAGTGTAAGACAAGGATATGTCTTCCCACCGGATTTATTCAACCTATACAGTGAGGTGATTCTGAGAAAACTAGAAGTCCTATTAGGATTCATTATTGTCAGCCAAAATCATATATGCAGATGACACAATGTTGATAGCAGACATAGAAAGGAAACTACAAAAGCTCCTACAGAAGGTAGTAAAGGAAAGCAAGAAGAAAGGACTAAGCACCAAGAAGACAGAATGCTTGGTTGTTTGTAAAAGAATGAGCTCAAAATACAAAGTGTAGATACCAAAATAAAACAAGTAAATATCTGGAAAGTGTTTTAACAGTGGATGGAAAGTATGACACTTAAATCCAAAGGCATATTGGGATATCCAAAGTTGTATTCCAAAAGCTAAGCAAAATAATAAGAAATAGAAAAACTTTGCAAGAAACAAGAAAAAGAGTACTAAGCTGTCATCATGTGATATGTCCTCCTATGTAGCAGTGAGTGTTGAACAATCTCCTCAAAGGTGAAGAAGAGACTTAAAGCATTTGAAATGTGGTTCGACAGAAGGATGCTGAGGATATTATGGACAGAATATGTGAACAACAACAAAATTTTATAGAGGATAGAATCACAAAAGAAACTTATACTTAACATCAGGAAGAGATAGCTGAGGTTTCAAGGACATATAATGAGAAAAGAGGACTTGGAAAATTTGATACTTACAGGACAGACTGAAGGCAAGAGAGGGAGGGGAAAACAATGCATGACATAGTAAGCTTGAGTAAATGGATGGCACAGCAGAGTTTAGAAGAAATAACAGAAAAACAAAATTTATTAAGAGCTACAAGGGGAGAAAGTTGTGGAGAGCCATGATCGCTTACAACCTGAAGGGGACACAGCACAAAAAAAGAATTGAACTTTGACTTGCTGTAAGGTGGCTTTTCAGAAAAAAAAGGGAAATCAGTTACAATTGCTCCTGAGAGGTACATTATTTTAATAAGATTTTTGATGATCTTTGCATGTAAACACTAATTTTTACTGTTTGTATATAAACAAATATTTGTACCCAAATTAGTTGACAAACTAAAATAATATTTATGGCAATAAGAAACATTTGAACAAATAAATTCTTTCCCAGTTTGGAGTTCTATCCAAGAGTGGATTGCTTTCTAATTCTTTCCTTAGCTACAATTTGAGAATGAAGTACCTCCTCTTTAAGAACCAGTGATATAGAAAGTTCTAACTGTTAAAATCTCTGAAATTGTCTTATAAAAATTCCTGGAAGATATCCAGGTAGTGTAATAAACATAACCTTAGATACAATCAACAAAGCTGTAGAAGTATTTAAATATATCATTACCTATTTTGCTCTTCAAGAAGAATAAAAACAAATGATCACAAAAATAGATTCTCTCAGACAATTTTATTTTATTGTTTGTGGATTCCAATATCAGTGGAATTGAAAGACTGTATAAATAGGCCGAATGATAAATTCTAAAACCAGCAAGTATTATACTTTGTAATGAAGGCAGGCAATTTCATGTGACTTGTAGAATGTCTTCAGAAAAAAAAATTGTCAAGAATCAAAATACTTTTCTCTTCAAGTGTTTTCTGACTCTTGATCAGGTTCTGTTTGCTGTTCCTTTTCTTATCGCAACGTCTCCGTTATATAGGATAGGAGATAAGGAAATTAAGCACAAAATAGGTTGCACTAGGCATAGCTTTGTCCAACACCACAAGATGCCACAAAAATCAAAATAGTAATAAAGAATATTAAGATTTGTATCAATGTATTTCTCATTTGTTTGAAACTTAGGTAAACAGTCTCTCCTGGAGATTTTAATCCCACATGATAATATGATTTTCTTAGTTAATAACTAACTTATCATTTTCAATTTTTTTTTAATCATTTCACCCCAAGCAAGGCACCAAAGCCTCTAAGATGGAAGGGGTTACTGAGTGTGAAAGAATATAGGAAAAAGAAAAACATTATTAAGAACAATAAAAGAACAGGATTTAAGAAGAATGGAAATGACAATTGACATTATCATTAAAGTTTTGAAGATCAAAGTTGACAGGAAAGCAAGAAGTCAGAAGAGAGTTCCACATGCAAGACGTGTGATAGAAGAAACTGTTAGCATAGAACTTACAGTTATATCTAGCTATTTCAACTACAAAATGATTAGATCTTACTATCAATATAGTCTTGTGCTTAAATTCATAAAGTCTAGGTACCAAAGAAGAAAGTTTTGAAAACAGAAATTGTTAGACTATCACTTTTCCAGCACTTTTGATTTCAGATCCCTACAAATATTAACCAAAGAACACGGGTCATGGTCTTAAATTAAATGGTAACCGTAATATTAGTTGTTTCCCTATATTTGGCTTTAATTGACTGAGCAGCCATTACTGCTTTTGCTTGAATTTATAAAATCTTTCACTTAAAAGAATTTTTTCAGGTAAACATGATTTTCAATCCAGTAACTCTTATTACTCTTTCCAGTATTGGAAAGGGTTTTCCTTCCTAACATTTTATTGGAAGAAGTGTTGAATATCAGCATCTTGATTATATCATTATTTTCTCTTTCAGTAACATGTGATATCCATTATCATTGTTGTTGCTGTTGATAGTCCTCAAGTAATATGGTTTCTTTTATTTGGCACAGTTCTTTCTTTGTGATTCTGTAGCTTTAGTCCACAAGGTTCAAAGAAGGATGATCATTATCAAGACCTTCAGCCTTCACTTGCTCTAAGCTTTTTTTCACCATTGATCTTAGGAAGTGGGTGTATACAGCTGAAAGTTTAGATATTTCTGAATGGGTTTGATGCTATGCGTGACATCCATATGAAAGTCACAATCTAAAAAGGCTATCTAAGAACATGACTCAAGTTTGATGTTTGATTATTTTAGTTTTTTGTTTTCAGTTTTGTTGGATGAAACTAGATTTGGCACAGCCTATTCAATATTCAATTTCTTTTTCTCCTATACTAAATTTATTATAACTGATCCATAGGTATTTAAAGTGCCTGGTATTTACTAAGTCTTGTCAAATGTAAACTCTCATATGGATGTTATGCATGGCAATCAACTTGCTTAGAAATGATTAAACTATCAGATATATATATAACTGCAACTAGTTTCTCTTTTCACAGTGTCATGCTAAACATTCTTTTTTTTCCAGAATCTATCTTAAATCTTTATAAGTTTATCATTTGTCTTTACTTTGAATATTGCTGCCACATCTAATCTGGTGCTTCTGCTATGTATGTAGAGATTCTTGATCAAATCCAATGAAGAATCCTCAATTTTATTGATCCTGACCTGGCATCTTGGCTACAGTTATGTTCCAACCACTGTAATGTAGGTTCCCTGTTCCTTTTTTATAAATATTTTCATGGTAATTGTTCTGCTTAGGTTTTCTCTTTTGTACCTCACATTATGAATTTAAGCACAGTAGTAGATTGGCAGATAGGTCTCATCATTTTTCAGTTGCAATTCCTAGATGTAACTGCAAGTTCTATGTTATTGCATTTCCAGTCAAATTTGATTTTTTTTCCTTCAGATTCTTTCACACTCAGTAACTTCTTGCATTTTTTTGCCTGGATTGACATAATAATATAAACACACACACACACACACACACACACATACATACATATATATATATATATATATATATATATATATATATATGAGTTGAGATAAAATATGCATCAGAATTCAACAGAATGATAAAAT
This sequence comes from Acanthosepion lycidas, assembly GCA_963932145.1. Taxonomy (NCBI): domain Eukaryota; kingdom Metazoa; phylum Mollusca; class Cephalopoda; order Sepiida; family Sepiidae; genus Acanthosepion; species Acanthosepion lycidas. The sequence continues at coordinate 56,983,833 of OZ010590.1, forward strand.
AAAGAATAGGAAATGTTTATCAATCTAACATGACCCACTTTTATTAAAGCTTCATCAGAGAATGAGATATGAGATAAACCTGAAACATGTTAGATTGATTAACATTTCCTATTTGTTCTTTATCATGTCATAACTATGTGCAGTCCACTTGAAATGCATTGTCTCATATTCATCATTTGATCTTAAACTGAAATGTCTCCAGTGAACAAAAAACCAAAGGAACTGGCCTTGCTGTTCCAGTAATTTTGGAGGGGACTGTATATATATATATATATATATATATATATATATATATATAATTAGGAAGAACCTTAAAAAACCCTTGTTGGTAATAAATTTATTTCACTGAATATAGGGATATTCATCTCGTCAGACTGAGAACATTTTTCCTTTTTTACCCTTACATATTTTCACATTTGCTCTGTATCATACATTGAGCTCTCATATGGACTGAAAATAATCACTACCAATTATAATTTGGTATTATATATATATATATATATATATATATATATAATTTGGTATTATATATATATATATATATATATATATATATATATTAAGGATGGTTCCCCAAATATATGGACCCTCATTCCTCATATCGCGTGACCTTCGTTCAAAATATGTCTTTCATTTTCACTATCATCTACAAGATGATGGAATTGTAATGTCTGACAAAATAGCCGAGAAAATTGATGATATCCTCCCTGGTTGATAAAAATAGCTTAGCTCTTGCTTGAT
>OZ010590.1:56989573-56994573 GCA_963932145.1 Acanthosepion lycidas
TATAACCACTTTCATTACTTCAGCAACAAATCTTTGAGATAACTTTATTGAAACATTATTGAGATCTCATTGATAAAGACTTTGCCCCACAATTGAAAGGGAAGATCATCTCTAAGGCTCAAACTCACAACAATTTCAGAGACAAATGTGATCTTTGCATCAAAAAAAAAAAAAAAGACTTCCATTATTAAATATGATAACCTGACAAGTTACTAAACCAGTGCAGTGATCTTATCTTCAAATGTAGACACAGAAAGCATTTCAAATTCTCAAACAATAACTATCTTAAAGAACCTCACCTTTGAAAATTCTAGCACTTTCACTTTGTCCCATATATATAGCATACCTTAAAACTATATTTCTTTATATATGTATATATATATATATATATATATATATATATATATATATATATATATATATATATATATATATATATATATATATATATATATATATATATATATATATATTATATATATATATATATAATTCTGACAAGATACTGCAATTTCAATTAATTTTTCTTGTGTTTGTATAATTGTTTTCTTTTCTGGACATAAAGTCTGTAAAAAATGTCTAAATCTTTTGCAAATCAGAGCACTTTTGGCTATTCTTTTAGCTATTATCAAGGATGATTTTTATTTTTATTTTTAACTGAATGTATGGATATTTTTGCATGTAAAAAAAAAATAGCTAACCTTATCTTCAACAATAACTATCCTGACATGGTATCTTCATTAATTTTCTCACTGACATGAAGTGCCTTAACTCTGTCTTTTCTACAAATATTTTAATGGTTGCCATTAAAATATTTGTAGAAAAGACAGAGTTAACAAAATTTTTTCCCTGTTACCCCAACTACATGAATTTAAACATGGTACTAGATTGACATATAGATCCCGCACATTTATTGTTGAAATTGCAAAATGCATCCAACACTTTAAGGAAACTTTAATATGCAAATTTCAATTTGCAATATTCTCTATCAATAATAAAATGATATGACACTTTCAAATGAAATATACAGTAAATTCACTGAAAAACTAAATTCAAGTAGTACGTATAGTATATAAAAGTCAGAAGCAGCTTTTGCTGATTATGTGAAGGCCAGATTTTTATAAAGTTATTGGTCCTTTTGCTCATGAGCAAAGAAAAATGCAAAATAATTATGTTTAAAATTGTATGACATTTTATTTTAGTACTTTTTATATTAAACGAATAAAAATATTTATTTTCCCCTAAACCATAGCAGTGTTATTTTCTTGTCCGAAATTATTTTTCAAAACATTCCAGTGAAGCAGAATATACTTTTGTTACATATTATATTTGTATTATATTTGATGGAGCAGTTCACATTGTTGCCTCATACTCTCTCTCTCTCTCTCTCCCTCTCTCTCTCTCCATATATATATATATATATATATATATATATATATATATATATATATTTATAAATATAAATGATAATAGGAAAACTGTAGTTATTACTGATGCGTTTCATCCAATGTGGACTTTCTCAAAGCAAAATATGAAATGAATTTAATTAAAGAAAGTAACTAATAATAACAAAAAACAGAATGCTCTTAGCAACTGGAGGAATGTAGAGAATGCTATTTTCCTATTGTTAACTGAAAATAACATCAGTTATTGTCATGTATGGAGAATATTGTCATTATTACTAGTTTTCCTATTGTCATTTATATTTATAAATATTGTCTTTTCTACAGGTTAACTTTGAGAAATTTTCATATATATATACATATATATATATATATATATATATATATATATATTAATGTATGTATAAAAACATTATATACATTATATGCTTCAAAAGCTCCAAAAACATTTATGTTTTTTAAATATATAAAAAGTTAGGTAAATAAAAGGATTAGAAAGCAAAGCAAATTATGAAAAAGTTCATAAATAAACACAAATATTGAAAATCGGGATGTAAGCCTAAGAATTGGGATTTATGTCTAAAATACTCAGAGATTATGAAGCCATTATTAGGATACTATAAAATAATTTACACTGCCTTTTTGACAGCACTAACAACTAAAATATCAATTGATAAAAAAAATGAATGAGAACAATATGAACAAAGGTTATCATAGCCGGGGATGATAGTAGGGACAAGCACCCATTTTCTATGAAACGTTTCTGTGGCATGTGTCTTAAATAGTCACTGACAGTCCAGATCCAAGCTGGAGAACGGATGAAGGAGGAAAACTGGCGCCTCATAAGCAGCTGCTTCAGAGATGAATCTCAACAGTCCAGAAAGGCAACACATCTAAGAGAAGGAAAAGGCTGATTTTAAATCTCTGATGCTTTGAGGTCATATCCAAACATGGAAAAGGCTGTGGGAGCAAATCTGGACAGAAAGCCTGAAGTGGAGCCCTCAACACTAACAACATTCTGGCAACTCCTACAGCCAAGCTATCCCCAAATGTAATGCCCTGTATTCCTTTGAATCTTATTGTTATGGCCGAGAATGGAGCCATGTAGTCCAGGCAGTGTATGTCCTCCATATACCATTGTCCAGATCTGCACCCTGGAGAGGTCACTCCAATTTCACCACCAAAGAACTGAATTTTGACCAAACAGGGCACGCACTACCTTTATCTTGTGTGATATAAGCCTCCCATATATATATATATATATATATATATATATATATATATATATATATGTGTATACGTTTACCCATTTGGTTATATATATATATATATATATATATATATATATATATATATATATATTTATATATATATTTATTAAAGACATTTTTTATGTTTAACGTTCTTTTTATAGATACAAGTATTTAAGTAAATGCTCTGTTTATAATAAACAGTATTAAATAACATTTACCGGCCTGAATGTCCGAGAAATTTTCATAGAAAATATTCGTTCTTGGACAGGATTCAAACCTGCATCCTATACGGAACCGTCATTTACGCTGACGTACCTAATCGATCGGCCACCAATGATCGTTCAGCAGACAAGGTCGAATTTACTGCTTATAAACTTCAATTCCACCTTGTCTACTGAATGATTATAAGTTATTTAATACTATTTATTATAAACAGAGCATTTACTTAAATACTTGTATCTATAAAAAGAACGTTAAACATAAAAAATGTCTTTAATAAATAAATTGTCGGACTTTGTCCATTTCGTAATATATATATATATGTATATATATATATAACCAAATGGGTAAACGTATACATGTGTATATATATATATATATATATATATGAAGAAATATAGTTTTAAGGTGTGCTATATTTATGGGATAAAGTGCTCAATATCAGAGATAGAGCACATGTAAATATAAATATAAAAGTGAACATTGAAGTCAACACTCAGAGGCGACAGACTGTTTCATGCTAGACGCAATCATCAGGCTGCGAATTGCATCCAGCATGAAACAGCCTGTCGCCTCTGAGTGTTGACTTCAGTGTTCACTTTTATATATATATATATATATATTAAAATATAAAATCAGGTGTGGATTCTGACCACAGAATCTATACCTGAAGTTTACAGCCAAAAATAATGCCAGCCAACTGAAAGAATTCTTTTGCTTAGTGAATCATGAATCAAAAAGAGACATGGTCACCCAAACATGTATCATGCATGGCACTTCAGCAAGATGGATACATACAATGTCTATACTTCTAAAATCAAGTGCACCTTAGATAATTGGGTGAAAAGGCAGAGTTTTTTTTATGTTCAATTCCAGTATGAATAGCATATTACTTTTGTATCCTCAGAGAAACTCAAACCAAATGCTCTGTAAATCCTAATTAAATAAAGTTGGCATATTCAGTCCATGGAAACACCTGTGTATTGTTTGTAAAAACCAGGTGCATTTAAGATGAATGTAAGGTGCATGTAAGCCTCTTCTTTTTATTTTTTGTTGAAAATAAAATGAAAGACACAAGAACCTTCATTTAAGGCCATAAAACCTATCAATACGTCTGCAAAAAGGAAAAAACATGTTTGGTTCATTTTTCTGCTTCCCAATGTTTCAAGAGGTTCTCATATATGAGCGGATAAAATAAATAAGGATTTATAACTCAAAATAAAATAGAATTAGACATATAAAAATTAACATTAAATTAGAAAGAACAAAAATGTTTAGTCATAACCTTTCAGTGTGCTGTATGAATTGTAAATATGACTATCTTTATTTGCAGGTATGTTTCTTGATAATATTGGGAGAATATAGAATCAGTAGTGTGGTGCAGAAGGGTGCAATAATCCCAGGCATCCATATTAGGAGGGCATCCAATTAAAGAGTGAAATAAAAATTTAGTTTTTGAAATTTGAAATTTGAAATTGTCTCTGTTAACTTCACTGTACAAGCACCCTATAGTCTCACAGGATAGTGTTAATATGGATCTAATCATTTAAATACTGTGCCTAATACATAAGTTAATAAATGGTTCTGATTTATATTTAATTTGAATCAAGTGTTTATTTCATATATTTCATCTGTTTTTACATGCTTAAAATACTCAGAGATTATGAAGCCATTATTTAACATGCAATAAAATAATTTATACTGCCTTTTTGACAGCACTTACACCTAAACTATAAATTGCTAAAAAATGAATGTGAACGAAGGTTGTGAGGGCAGGGGGTTGATAGTGGGGACAATTTCATTTTACATATTTAAAATGTCTTCCTTTATCACATTTCTTAGTAGTAGGCCCTATAGGCACCCCTACTTGAGTTTTAGGGGCATACAATCAAGGATTTGTCCCCAAGTATCACTAAACATAATATAAGAAGTAATGCAGCTTTCATGCATTACTTGGTAAGCTGTTCTTTTTGCCTGGAAGATGGCATTTAACTGGGAGAACCAAACATGTACCTTGATTTGTGTTAAACACAGACAGGTTAAGCAATACAGTAGCTTCATTGCCATCTTGGTCAGCCATCTTGGGTAGTTATTAAATGCATGTGGTAGAAAAAAAAAATTTTTT
>OZ010590.1:56999573-57082073 GCA_963932145.1 Acanthosepion lycidas
TCTGAATATAAATGTGGAATAATGAGAATGACTCAGAATTTTAAACAGTGTGAAAGGTTGACGAACACATTGACCAAAATGTAATTATAAAAATAACAAGGATTAGAATACTAGTCTGAATTTCTTTTGGAATAATGACAATGAGTCTTCTCACATTGCAGACAATGAGGAAATCTGATGAAAATATTGACCAAAATGTTGAGATGAAAAACAATAACGATGAGAATTTAAAATTAAAACAATATGGGAAAAAATGGGAAACTTAGAAAACTTGTCTTTCATTGTCATTACTCTTAAGAGGATTGCTTGATTGGTTGGCTGGTTTGTGGATACAAACATTTGTGTGACAGTGCCTGTTGCCAAATTTCATCATTGTTGTCAAGGAAGTAACCATGATAATATCACCAAGGGGATATCCCAGCATGCAGCACCTTTGGAAAGTGCCTGAAAACCATGCCAGAGTTTGGTTATCACACATTAATCTCACCATATGTGTATCACATCCTGCCATTTAATCATGGTCCAAATTTGGAGATCATTTTAAATATTGAAATAAATGTTGATGGTATGTAATTACATATATATTCTCACAAGGTTTTAATTCAAAGAGTTTATATTCATTTTATATTAATTCCTTTGGAAAAGACATACATCTATTAGGTTGGTGCAAAAATAATGACGGTTTTTGACATATTTTTTAACGTCAGAAACCGTCATTATTTTTGCACCAACCTAATACTTTTTCCTGCTTTTTTATTTGATTGTGAGTTTTTGTTTTAATTTCTGAGATGACAAATTTACAGTTTGCTGATTTATTTCAACTGATGTCCTCCATATATTGAATTAAAAACCGCATGGGAGACTTTAATCAAAAACAGGCTGAACATTCTTTATTTCAATATGTGAATATATATAAGAAGTTGTTTCTCTGGGTCTTCTTCATTTATGGGTCTTTTATGTCATCATAGATCTCCACAACTTCCTATACTTTGTTACTCTAAGCACTGTTTGTCGCTTTCTTATCCACCCCAGTCCCAGTTCTGATCTCAAGTTATACAAGCTTATATAGGTCATTTGCTGTTTCCATCTGCACTTTCAGCTTTCAATGTGTCCTGTGATTGTCAAATTCTTCAAGTCTTCTTTACTAATTATGCTCCAGAAATTTCAACTCTTTCTAAATCAAAGTACAAGAGTCCTTTTTGTTTCTATCTTTCTTAAAACTACCTTGTTGCTCACATGTTTTGTTCATAGTATTCTCAGCATCCTTCTGTAGAACTACATTTTCACCAATTTTCTCTTCATCTGTAGGAAATTGTTCAGCATTCACTACCATACAGAATGATAGAAGTTCAGTACTCTTTCTTTTGTTTCTAAAGAAATTATTCTGTTTCTTAATACTTTGCTTAGCTTTTGCAAGGCATATTTTGTTATTCCAATATGGTTTTCTGTCTCACATTTTCCACTGTCTGTTATAATACTTCTCAAATAGTTAAATTTCTGTACTTACCTGATGCTAGTGTCTACAATTTGTAGCTGGATTTTTGGATTGTTCCACTTGATAACAACCATACATTCTGCCTTCTTACAACTGATAGTCATTTCTTTTTGCTATCTTATCTAGGAGTTTTATGCAATTACATTTTTATATCTAACATCAACACAGTATCATTTACATATCTTATGTTTTTAAGATTATGCCAAACAATTATAAATCCTGGTAGGACTTCTAGTACTATTAAGCTTGTCTTTCTATATGGGTTAAAAATTCTGGTAAAATGACACATCCTTCTCTCATGTCTTTTCCATTTTTGTGTACTTGCTTATTTCATTTTCTATCCATATGCTGGTGGCTTGTACCTATTAAATTGTCCAGGATATTGTATTATTATTTCCATATAAATAAAGCTTTCTTTGCAGTTCAAATAGGTTTTTGTGTTTGTTGCAGTGTCTTCCCTTTAATGAGGCTATTGTGGACTCTTCCACATACTATAAAGTTAGTAAGAAAAGTAAGCCTTGGGGGGAATAGTGATATAGGCTGAACACTTGTCAATCGACACAAACTCCCAAGTCGTGTAATTCAGTTCTGTTGTTTTTACTGTTCAATACACTATTTATCTGCAATCTCTTGTTTTGTTATTTCTGAACCAATTACTTGGTCACAATAGTGTTATATTTTATCAAATGCTTTTGTGTATTCTACTCATCTGAATAAACTCTCATTGAGACCTTATTGATTATCAGTTTGGTATAAATTTATCAGATAAATACCAAAAACTGACTGAGACAAAAATACATCTCATTTAATCATTTCTAAGGAATAGTTGGGAATGTGTCGATGAATAACAGCTTGGAATAAGAAATTCGAAAGCCGAGTTTGAATTCCAAACAGATTAGTTACATTCAAAAATGGGAAAGGTAGAAATCCATCTCTCTTCTCCCCATCTATGGGATGAACAGCAAGACAGACTGGGTTCTATTGTTTGGTTGGCAATCAGTCTACCGCAGAAACAGCAACCTACTGCAGGAAAATCTTCTGCATCGTCAAGCATGAATCAAAAGAGACATGATCGCCCAAGCATATGTCATGTATGGTATTTAACTGACTGAAAGAATAGTCCCCTGAAAGATAAATGAGGTAGCTTTCCATGTATAACATTACAAAATATCAAAAGATGCTTTCCAGAAACTCAGCAAAGTATTAAGATATTTGAAACTAGAGGTGCATTGGAATAACAAAAATGCCTTCCAAAAGCTAAGCAAAGTATTAAGAAATATAAAAATTTTGTTAAAAAACTAATAAAAGCATATTGAAGTAATATCAATCCTCCTATGTGGCAGTGAATGCTGAACTATCTCTTCAGATAAAGAAGAGCCTTGAAGCAACAGAAATATAGTTCAACAGAAGGATGCTGAGAATACTATACATCAAGCATGTGAGTACTGACAAAGTTTTAGAGAAAATGGAAACAAAGAGGATGCTTATATTTAACAGCTTGAATAAATGGATGATGGAGCAAAGTTTAGGAAAAATAATAAAAAGACAAAATTTATTAATAGCTTCAAGGGACAACAAATTGTGGAGAGCCATAATCATTACTGTCCCTAAGGGACACTGCACATAGAAGAAGAACAAAAAAATGTTAGAAACAAAGATAAATGTAATGGACTGGCAGGGCAATTAATATACTCAATAGAATAAGCAGAAGTAGCATCAAAAGGAATAATTAACCAATAAGACTTGAATAATATTGACCATTAAGAATTGAATAATAATAAAAAATGACTAATCTTTATAGTAGAATGACAAGAGTTTACTCCCTTGAGTTGAAGAAGTCTATAGACTATAGGTATTGTGGCTGAAACAGTGTTACTATCACAAATAAAATATGGACACCAGTTTGAATTGATTGGTGTATAGTATTTATTGGTAAGTATATTTTTTACTTGACAAATTTTACTTCATCTATCGTCTTGCATGTAGTAAACAGCAAAATACTTTTCAGGTCATGCCACCACCAATTTTTTTCTTTTTTTTTCAACCTTATATAAGAGCAAACTTTTAAGATTAGCGTAATTACTCTCTTTACAAGAAGATAAAACAATTTTAGAGTTCTCTGGTCTGTGTTGATCACAAAGTAGGGAAAAACAACTTTGTATCATATCTAAAAGATATTAAAAAAATACGACTGTCTCTGTTTTTAATTATATTTCTGTCGTCCTTTAGTGTTTGTATATAGAACTAGCTGTTTATATAATAGGAAGGATTTCTACTCTGAAATTTTCATTTACTTAAATGATTATGTGTAAAAATTTCAGATAGATATATTTGCAAAAGTATAGTATGAATAAAAACAAAAGGAAAACTTTTTTTTACCAATGTGTTTTATCTTCTGTGGGACTTTATCAAGACAGATGCAAGGATTTTATTTTATAAAAAGTATTTATATACAAGAGTAAAAATCTGTCTATATTTTTAAGATGAGGTATTATAATTATTTACATTGTACTGTTGTCCTCATCTTTATTGCATGGCATGTGGAACTGTAACAATCTAACTCAGTGCGCAAAATAAAAGGTTCAGTTTGAAATTCCAATCACCTGAAGAAGCCTGGAGCATACAACGCCCGGAATGTAATGAATATGGCAATAAAAATGAGCCCCTCAGACTGAACAATGTAAATAATGTAAATAAGAGCAAAAATATTAATGTTTTTTCAGAATTTTTAAGTTTAGGTTAGCTGAAAAGTCAGGTTAGAGGACTGTAATCAGTCTGTAGTGAAAATTACTGAAGTCTTTGTCTTCTCAGTCTTCTTCTGCTCAGTCACACGCCGCAGTCAACACCGATATGAACAACATGTGTGTCTTTCACATAATTAGACACCTTTTTTCCCTCTTACCCTCACAAACTCTCAGCTTTTATGCTGGTGAGGCATACGCTTATGCAAATGAATACGGGCCTCGCTCCAAGTCTGGTCACGCACATGCACTGCCATTTTTTGTGTCCGCTGCCATGACGTTTGCCTCGTCAAGTGTTCATTCATTCATTTGTTACAAGGACATAAATTGACATAATTCAATGTCTAATAAATGACAAAGTGATGTTTTTGAATTTTTTATGCAAATTAGAATTAGGATTAATTAATTAGGATTAATTAGAATTGGGATCAATTTATGTGCTGTATATTTTGAATAACATAAGGCTATAAAATTAACCATTTTCTTTTCATTTTTGTAGCCATCTATCTTGGCTTGGGAAATTAGTAATTCTTTCAGGAATGGAGATATTGAAAAAAATCCATTTTGCAGATTTATATTTTGATAAGATTCAGTAGCAGCACTCTCAAGAATTTTCCTTCCATGTAAGTGACTTTCTCTTTTAATAAGTGCAGCATTCAAAGACATAGTTGAATTTATTTCTCTGTATAACTAAGGCATTTGATAAATTGTTATGTATAATATCACCTTTGTGTTCAAAGATATGTTTTTTAAATTTCTACAAGTGTAACAGAGAATTGGGTCAACCTGAAAGAAAACTCATAGTTGGTTGAATGTTGTGCTGTAAGCACCAGAAGTTATGTCCTCTTCCACAATGGCCTGTTGAGAGAAGACATACAGTAGGTGGCACTACCTATTTGCATGTAAACAATACCAGGCAAATATTAGCCAATAGTCAGTGTAGGTCTGGGACTGGGAGAGCTATATAACACCAGAATTTTTTCTCAGTCAAGAGAGTGCTCTCAGCATGCAGATGTGTGAAAACCAGACGATGAATACAGCAAGAGTCGCCAATGTATTATGAAAAGCAGTTCAATTATTTTCTATATACCTGCTTCAAAATTATTATCGTTATGCATATTTTTGGTTATGACAATATCCATAATAGCTTGGAATCTGGTTGTAATTATCTTGATGTTGTTCAAATGACTATAGAAGAGTGGCAAAAAGAAAAAGCATTGTATATTATTTTACTATAGAAATGGATTGAGAATCAAGAAGAAAAGGATTGTCAAAAGTCAGAGATGGAGACAAGACTTTCTGACAAGATATGTTTGCATTATTAATGATTTTAATATAGAAATTAGGGTTTCACTGATTAATTAATTGATAATGGGTAAGTATGGGCACATAGCCAAGTGGTTAGAACTTTAACATTCTTAACATAAGACCATGGTTCAAATCTCACCATAGTTGTCAAGGAAGTAACCGTGATAATATCAGCCAAGGGAGATGATCTCAGCATGTAGCATCGTTTGACAAATTCCTTCAAACCATGCCATGGTTTGACCCAAACCTTGTGAGTAGAACTTTGTAGAGAAAACAGTTCAGAAGTCATAGATGGTTGTACTAATTGCAACTTGTCATGACCTTGAATTTGAATATACTAGCTTTGTTCAAAACTGTTGGTCATGCTAGATTTTACACTCTCTCCCAGAAACTGTAACTAAGGCATGCCCAGCATAGTTGCAGTATAAAGCACAGGTTGGCTCTGTTGGTATTGAAGAAATGCAAATATGCCTGAGAAAGCATCTGTAGCAAGGATTAGCTAGCCACCCTAAGGAGACAGGCATGCTTGGAAATGAATGACCAGCCACTTCCTTACTTAATCACTCTAGTGAATTAAAGCATTGTGAGTTCAATCTCTGGGCCAGGTTGTACAAACCTAGTGTTAGTGGGAACAGGGTGAGCAATAACTGAATGGTACTAAGAACAAGATGACATATCCCTAGACATGAACAGCAGAATAAGAAAAATCCATCCCTGTAGGTTAAATAAAGTGTTCAGTTTGAAATACCCTGAAAGTTACCTGGATTACAAACACTTGAAGAAGTCTGGGGATTAAAACAACTGAAATATTATAATAATAACAACAAAGGTGAGGATAGTAGTCTGAATATAAATGATGTGAATAATGATAACTCTTCATCATAGAAATTCAGATAAAAGATTTGTATTCAGTTGATTTGATGAATATAATTATTTAATTTGCTTTGTCTGTGTGAGTACTGTCAGTTTCAGAAGTTGAGATAATCTAATCTAATTTATAATGGGAAACTGACCCTAACAAAATGACTCATGTCATGTGAACTTATTTGTTTTGTTATCTTTAGATGTCTATATTTCTATAGCTGTAAGAGCTAAAGAAAATTTTGCTTGTAAATGGCTCAAATTTCCCTTATACAAGTTGATTTTTCAATGTTTTAAAGTTGTGCTTAATACCAAAGGAAGACCACCTCTATATGTGGAATGATTATGCTTGAATCTATAATCAAAGCAGGGTCAGGTATTTGAGGCTATACACAAAATTTGTTTAGTTCTATGCCTGAGTCTATTCAGAAATTTTGGTGGGGTTTATGCTTGAATCTATAATCAAAGCAGGGCCAGGTGTTTGAGGCTATACACAAAATTTGTTTAGTTCTATGCCTAAGACTATTCAGAAATTTTGGTGGGGTTTATGCTTGAATCTATAATCAAAGCAGGGTCAGGTGTTTGAGGCTATACACAAAATTTGTTTAGTTCTATGCCTGAGTCTATTCAGAAATTTTGGTGGGGTTTATGCTTGAATCTATAATCAAAGCAGGGCCAGGTGTTTGAGGCTATACACAAAATTTGTTTAGTTCTATGCCTAAGTCTATTCAGAAATTTTGGTGGGGTTTATGCTTGAATCTATAATCAAAGCAGGGTCAGGTGTTTGAGGCTATACACAAAATGTGTTTAGTTCTATGCCTGAGTCTATTCAGAAATTTTGGTGGGGTTTATGCTTAAATCTATAATCAAAGCAGGGTCAGGTGTTTGAGGCTATACACAAAATTTGTTTAGTTCTATGCCTGAGTCTATTCAGAAATTTTGGTGGGGTTTATGCTTGAATCTATAATCAAAGCAGGGGCAGGTGTTTGAGGCTATACACAAAATTTGTTTAGTTCTATGCCTGAGTCTATTCAGAAATTTTGGTGGGGTTTATGCTTGAATCTACAATCAGAGCAGGGTCAGGTGTTTGAGGCTATACACAAAATTTGTTTAGTTCTATGCCTAAGTCTATTCAGAAATTTTGGTGGGGTTTATGCTTAAATCTATAATCAAAGGAGGGTCAGGTGTTTGAGACTATACACAAAATTTGTTTAGTTCCATGCCTGAGTCTATTCAGAAATTTTGGTGGGGTTTATGCTTAAATCTACAATCAAAGCAGGGTCAGGTGTTTGAGGCTATACACAAAATTTGTTTAGTTCTATGCCTAAGTCTATTCAGAAATTTTGGTGGGGTTTATGCTTAAATCTACAATCAAAGCAGAGTCAGGTGTTTGAGGCTATACACAAAATTTGTTTAGTTCTATGCCTAAGTCTATCCAGAAATTTTGGTGGGGTTTATGCTTAAATCTACAATCAAAGCAGGGTCAGGTGTTTGAGGCTATACACAAAATTTGTTTAGTTCTATGCCTAAGACTATTCAGAAATTTTGGTGGGGTTTATGCTTAAATCTATAATCAAAGCAGGGTCAGGTGTTTGAGGTTATACACAAAATTTGTTTAGTTCTATGCCTGAGTCTATTCAGAAATTTTGGTGGGGTTTATGCTTAAATCTACAATCAAAGCAGGGTCAGGTGTTTGAGGCTATACACAAAATTTGTTTAGTTCCATGCCTGAGTCTATTCAGAAATTTTGGCGGGGTTTATGCTTAAATCTATAATCAAAGCAGGGTCAGGTGTTTGAGGCTATACACAAAATTTGTTTAGTTCTATGCCTAAGACTATCCAGAAATTTTGGTGGGGTTTATGCTTAAATCTATAATCAAAGGAGGGTCAGGTGTTTGAGGCTATACACAAAATTTGTTTAGTTCCATGCCTGAGTCTATTCAGAAATTTTGGTGGGGTTTATGCTTAAATCTACAATCAAAGCAGGGTCAGGTGTTTGAGGCTATACACAAAATTTGTTTAGTTCTATGCCTAAGTCTATTCAGAAATTTTGGTGGGGTTTATGCTTAAATCTATAATCAAAGGAGGGTCAGCTGTTTGAGGCTATACACAAAATTTGTTTAGTTCCATGCCTGAGTCTATTCAGAAATTTTGGTGGGGTTTATGCTTAAATCTACAATCAAAGCAGGGTCAGGTGTTTGAGGCTATACACAAAATTTGTTTAGTTCTATGCCTAAGTCTATCCAGAACTTTTGGTGGGGTTTATGCTTAAATCTACAATCAAAGCAGGGTCAGGTGTTTGAGGCTATACACAAAATTTGTTTAGTTCTATGCCTAAGACTATTCAGAAATTTTGGTGGGGTTTATGCTTAAATCTATAATCAAAGCAGGGTCAGGTGTTTGAGGTTATACACAAAATTTGTTTAGTTCTATGCCTGAGTCTATTCAGAAATTTTGGTGGGGTTTATGCTTAAATCTACAATCAAAGCAGGGTCAGGTGTTTGAGGTTATACACAAAATTTGTTTAGTTCTATGCCTGAGTCTATTCAGAAATTTTGGTGGGGTTTATGCTTAAATCTACAATCAAAGCAGGGTCAGGTGTTTGAGGCTATACACAAAATTTGTTTAGTTCCATGCCTGAGTCTATTCAGAAATTTTGGTGGGGTTTATGCTTAAATCTATAATCAAAGCAGGGTCAGGTGTTTGAGGCTATACACAAAATTTGTTTAGTTCTATGCCTAAGACGATCCAGAAATTTTGGTGGGGTTTATGCTTAAATCTATAATCAAAGGAGGGTCAGGTGTTTGAGGCTATACACAAAATTTGTTTAGTTCCATGCCTGAGTCTATTCAGAAATTTTGGTGGGGTTTATGCTTAAATCTACAATCAAAGCAGAGTCAGGTGTTTGAGGCTATACACAAAATTTGTTTAGTTCTATGCCTAAGTCTATTCAGAAATTTTGGTGGGGTTTATGCTTAAATCTACAATCAAAGCAGAGTCAGGTGTTTGAGGCTATACACAAAATTTGTTTAGTTCTATGCCTAAGTCTATCCAGAAATTTTGGTGGGGTTTATGCTTAAATCTACAATCAAAGCAGGGTCAGGTGTTTGAGGCTATACACAAAATTTGTTTAGTTCTATGCCTAAGACTATTCAGAAATTTTGGTGGGGTTTATGCTTAAATCTATAATCAAAGCAGGGTCAGGTGTTTGAGGTTATACACAAAATTTGTTTAGTTCTATGCCTGAGTCTATTCAGAAATTTTGGTGGGGTTTATGCTTAAATCTACAATCAAAGCAGGGTCAGGTGTTTGAGGCTATACACAAAATTTGTTTAGTTCCATGCCTGAGTCTATTCAGAAATTTTGGCGGGGTTTATGCTTAAATCTATAATCAAAGCAGGGTCAGGTGTTTGAGGCTATACACAAAATTTGTTTAGTTCTATGCCTAAGACTATCCAGAAATTTTGGTGGGGTTTATGCTTAAATCTATAATCAAAGGAGGGTCAGGTGTTTGAGGCTATACACAAAATTTGTTTAGTTCCATGCCTGAGTCTATTCAGAAATTTTGGTGGGGTTTATGCTTAAATCTACAATCAAAGCAGGGTCAGGTGTTTGAGGCTATACACAAAATTTGTTTAGTTCTATGCCTAAGTCTATTCAGAAATTTTGGTGGGGTTTATGCTTAAATCTATAATCAAAGGAGGGTCAGCTGTTTGAGGCTATACACAAAATTTGTTTAGTTCCATGCCTGAGTCTATTCAGAAATTTTGGTGGGGTTTATGCTTAAATCTACAATCAAAGCAGGGTCAGGTGTTTGAGGCTATACACAAAATTTGTTTAGTTCTATGCCTAAGTCTATCCAGAACTTTTGGTGGGGTTTATGCTTAAATCTACAATCAAAGCAGGGTCAGGTGTTTGAGGCTATACACAAAATTTGTTTAGTTCTATGCCTAAGACTATTCAGAAATTTTGGTGGGGTTTATGCTTAAATCTATAATCAAAGCAGGGTCAGGTGTTTGAGGTTATACACAAAATTTGTTTAGTTCTATGCCTGAGTCTATTCAGAAATTTTGGTGGGGTTTATGCTTAAATCTACAATCAAAGCAGGGTCAGGTGTTTGAGGTTATACACAAAATTTGTTTAGTTCTATGCCTGAGTCTATTCAGAAATTTTGGTGGGGTTTATGCTTAAATCTACAATCAAAGCAGGGTCAGGTGTTTGAGGCTATACACAAAATTTGTTTAGTTCCATGCCTGAGTCTATTCAGAAATTTTGGTGGGGTTTATGCTTAAATCTATAATCAAAGCAGGGTCAGGTGTTTGAGGCTATACACAAAATTTGTTTAGTTCTATGCCTAAGACGATCCAGAAATTTTGGTGGGGTTTATGCTTAAATCTATAATCAAAGGAGGGTCAGGTGTTTGAGGCTATACACAAAATTTGTTTAGTTCCATGCCTGAGTCTATTCAGAAATTTTGGTGGGGTTTATGCTTAAATCTACAATCAAAGCAGGGTCAGGTGTTTGAGGCTATACACAAAATTTGTTTAGTTCTATGCCTAAGTCTATTCAGAAATTTTGGTGGGGTTTATGCTTAAATCTATAATCAAAGGAGGGTCAGGTGTTTGAGGCTATACACAAAATTTGTTTAGTTCCATGCCTGAGTCTATTCAGAAATTTTGGTGGGGTTTATGCTTAAATCTACAATCAAAGCAGGGTCAGGTGTTTGAGGCTAAAAACAAAATTTGTTTAGTTCTATGCCTAAGTCTATTCAGAAATTTTGGTGGGGTTTATGCTTAAATCTACAATCAAAGCAGAGTCAGGTGTTTGAGGCTATACACAAAATTTGTTTAGTTCTATGCCTAAGTCTATCCAGAAATTTTGGTGGGGTTTATGCTTAAATCTACAATCAAAGCAGGGTCAGGTGTTTGAGGCTATACACAAAATTTGTTTAGTTCTATGCCTAAGACTATTCAGAAATTGTGGTGGGGTTTATGCTTAAATCTATAATCAAAGCAGGGTCAGGTGTTTGAGGTTATACACAAAATTTGTTTAGTTCTATGCCTGAGTCTATTCAGAAATTTTGGTGGGGTTTATGCTTAAATCTACAATCAAAGCAGGGTCAGGTGTTTGAGGCTATACACAAAATTTGTTTAGTTCCATGCCTGAGTCTATTCAGAAATTTTGTTGGGGTTTATGCTTAAATCTATAATCAAAGCAGGGTCAGGTGTTTGATGCTATACACAAAATTTGTTTAGTTCTATGCCTAAGTCTATCCAGAAATTTTGGTGGGGTTTATGCTTAAATCTACAATCAAAGCAGGGTCAGGTGTTTGAGGCTATACACAAAATTTGTTTAGTTCTATGCCTAAGACTATTCAGAAATTTTGGTGGGGTTTATGCTTAAATCTATAATCAAAGCAGGGTCAGGTGTTTGAGGTTATACACAAAATTTGTTTAGTTCTATGCCTGAGTCTATTCAGAAATTTTGGTGGGGTTTATGCTTAAATCTACAATCAAAGCAGGGTCAGGTGTTTGAGGCTATACACAAAATTTGTTTAGTTCCATGCCTGAGTCTATTCAGAAATTTTGGTGGGGTTTATGCTTAAATCTATAATCAAAGCAGGGTCAGGTGTTTGAGGCTATACACAAAATTTGTTTAGTTCTATGCCTAAGACTATCCAGAAATTTTGGTGGGGTTTATGCTTAAATCTATAATCAAAGGAGGGTCAGGTGTTTGAGGCTATACACAAAATTTGTTTAGTTCCATGCCTGAGTCTATTCAGAAATTTTGGTGGGGTTTATGCTTAAATCTACAATCAAAGCAGGGTCAGGTGTTTGAGGCTATACACAAAATTTGTTTAGTTCTATGCCTAAGTCTATTCAGAAATTTTGGTGGGGTTTATGCTTAAATCTATAATCAAAGGAGGGTCAGGTGTTTGAGGCTATACACAAAATTTGTTTAGTTCCATGCCTGAGTCTATTCAGAAATTTTGGTGGGGTTTATGCTTAAATCTACAATCAAAGCAGGGTCAGGTGTTTGAGGCTATACACAAAATTTGTTTAGTTCTATGCCTAAGTCTATCCAGAAATTTTGGTGGGGTTTATGCTTAAATCTACAAGCAAAGCAGGGTCAGGTGTTTGAGGCTATACACAAAATTTGTTTAGTTCTATGCCTAAGACTATTCAGAAATTTTGGTGGGGTTTATGCTTAAATCTATAATCAAAGCAGGGTCAGGTGTTTGAGGTTATACACAAAATTTGTTTAGTTCTATGCCTGAGTCTATTCAGAAATTTTGGTGGGGTTTATGCTTAAATCTACAATCAAAGCAGGGTCAGGTGTTTGAGGCTATACACAAAATTTGTTTAGTTCCATGCCTGAGTCTATTCAGAAATTTTGGTGGGGTTTATGCTTAAATCTATAATCAAAGCAGGGTCAGGTGTTTGATGCTATACACAAAATTTGTTTAGTTCTATGCCTAAGTCTATCCAGAAATTTTGGTGGGGTTTATGCTTAAATCTACAATCAAAGCAGGGTCAGGTGTTTGAGGCTATACACAAAATTTGTTTAGTTCTATGCCTAAGACTATTCAGAAATTTTGGTGGGGTTTATGCTTAAATCTATAATCAAAGCAGGGTCAGGTGTTTGAGGTTATACACAAAATTTGTTTAGTTCTATGCCTGAGTCTATTCAGAAATTTTGGTGGGGTTTATGCTTAAATCTACAATCAAAGCAGGGTCAGGTGTTTGAGGCTATACACAAAATTTGTTTAGTTCCATGCCTGAGTTTATTCAGAAATTTTGGTGGGGTTTATGCTTAAATCTATAATCAAAGCAGGGTCAGGTGTTTGAGGCTATACACAAAATTTGTTTAGTTCTATGCCTAAGACTATCCAGAAATTTTGGTCGGGTTTATGCTTAAATCTATAATCAAAGGAGGGTCAGGTGTTTGAGGCTATACACAAAATTTGTTTAGTTCCATGCCTGAGTCTATTCAGAAATTTTGGTGGGGTTTATGCTTAAATCTACAATCAAAGCAGGGTCAGGTGTTTGAGGCTATACACAAAATTTGTTTAGTTCTATGCCTAAGTCTATTCAGAAATTTTGGTGGGGTTTATGCTTAAATCTATAATCAAAGGAGGGTCAGGTGTTTGAGGCTATACACAAAATTTGTTTAGTTCCATGCCTGAGTCTATTCAGAAATTTTGGTGGGGTTTATGCTTAAATCTACAATCAAAGCAGGGTCAGGTGTTTGAGGCTATACACAAAATTTGTTTAGTTCTATGCCTAAGTCTATCCAGAAATTTTGGTGGGGTTTATGCTTAAATCTACAATCAAAGCAGGGTCAGGTGTTTGAGGCTATACACAAAATTTGTTTAGTTCTATGCCTAAGACTATTCAGAAATTTTGGTGGGGTTTATGCTTAAATCTATAATCAAAGCAGGGTCAGGTGTTTGAGGTTATACACAAAATTTGTTTAGTTCTATGCCTGAGTCTATTCAGAAATTTTGGTGGGGTTTATGCTTAAATCTACAATCAAAGCAGGGTCAGGTGTTTGAGGCTATACACAAAATTTGTTTAGTTCCATGCCTGAGTCTATTCAGAAATTTTGTTGGGGTTTATGCTTAAATCTATAATCAAAGCAGGGTCAGGTGTTTGATGCTATACACAAAATTTGTTTAGTTCTATGCCTAAGTCTATTCTGAAATTTTGGTGGGGTTTATGCTTGAATCTATAATCAAAGAGGGTCAGGTGCTTGAGGTTATGCCCAATCTGGATTTATGCCTAAGACTCTATGGAAAATTTGGTGTGATTCATGCCTGAATCTATAATCAAATTGGAGTCACATGTTTCAGGCTATTCACAAACTTTTACTTGAATAATAGTTCAAATTTTCCTTAAAAGATTCTTGATGTATTAAAGCTGTGCTTGATACCAAAGATGAACCAACACTGTACGTGGATTGATATTACATAACAGTTCAGTAATCTTTTCATTTTTTCCTATAAAATTTTCCTGTTTCTTAATACTTTGCTTAGCTTTTGGAAAACCTTTTTCTTTGCCCCAATCAAATTTCAGATTTCAATGTCCTCTGCGAAAGCACTTGCCAGATATTTAAATTTTTGTGCTTGCTTTGGTGTTTCCTGTTAACTATTGTTTATTGCAACTGGTATAATTAATAATCCCCCTCCCCAACTTAATGGACTGTTCCTATCAGCAGTGGCAGCAGCAGAAGTGTAGACTTGTATCCCCCTCCTGCACAAGGTGGATTCAACCATTAGATACTATTTAAACTGCTGTGATTTCTCTCTTGAACTTTACTTGCCTAGAGGAACTACTGACATTTGAAACCAGACTTGGGCTCTTATCAATGGTAGCAGAGCATTAAAGATGACTACTTACAAGCATCCACCCACATTTGGTAACAAGGTCTATTCACAATAGAAATTGGAAGTTGAATTATGGCAAATGTTTACTGAAATGGATAAGACAAGATATAGCAGTGGCACTCTCCTTGGAAAGAAAAGCATGATAAATTGCCACAGCTATAGATAAAAAAAAATGTTTTATAATAATTGGATAAATTATTTGAAAAGGAAAAGACATATGAAATGTATGAAGTGTATACAAAATTTGAAAACTTTAAGAAAGACTGAGGCAATGTCATTGCTAGACTACATAGTAGAGTTTGGACAGTTAAATAAGAAATGTACCAATTTAAAAATTGATACTGATGTATTATTGACCTTAAAATTGCTGTGCAATGCAAATCTTAATGAGCAATAAAACAGTTGGATTTAACAACATGCTCACAAATTAAGTATAAAAACAATTAAAAATGTTCTGACTAGGGTATTTACCCTTGCCAAAACAGAATTGTAGATAAATAATGAAATAGAGATAAAAGAAGAAGCAATGATAACAAAAAATTAGGATAGAGACAGGAAACCATTTAGAGTATCTATATTTGTTGTATCCTTAAAAAGGTTACAAACAGACAAATTTGGTACTCGAGGGGAAGGGACAGCAACATGGGTGTAGATGGAAGAAATAGAGGTTTATTGTAAAAGAGAATATACTACTGAAAGACAGGGAGTTGACTAACTCTTCCCAAAGCCGATCAGACAGATAGACAGACAGACAGACTCTGGTATGTCCTACATATATTACTGATATAGTCAGTCCACAATAGGTAATAGGGTAAGTGGAACATTCCATTACAACAATATTTGGAGGAGCAAGATACAAAAGACGCAGTAAAAGGACCATTTGGTAGAGGCCCTGGAAGAATGAATCCTCTATTTAATGAAGTTGCATCAAGATGTAATATCTGTGAATCAGCATAACACTGGATAAAGAAGTGTCCACATGTTAACAAAGATGTTTATATGACAGAAAATATCAATATAAAGAAATATTCAGAAGAGACAGTTCATCTGACTTTGATTACAGAAGCTAAACTGTTGGACAAAATATCAAATCAAGATGTTCTGGTAATGGAAGCTTGAAATGCAACAACTGCAGACATTGCATGTACCAAGACAGTTTGTGGTAATGAATGGTTGCATTCCATGCTTGATTCACTGTCTTTTGAAGAATTAAAGTCTGTCAAAAATGAGAAAAGTCAGGAGCCATCTAATTTTGGAGATGAAAGGATAGTTAACTCATATCAAACTGTTACTTTCCAAGCAAAAACTGGCAATTGTTTATGTCATATAAAAACAGAAGTTGTAGAGTGTCGAATTCCACTGCTGTTAAGTAAGGAATTCCTAGCTAAGGCAGAAGCAGTTATTGACATTGGAAAAGATTACGTAATGATGTTTGGTCAGAAAGTAAACATCCAAACTACATCAACGGGATGCTATTGTGTGAACATCATGAGAAATGATAAGAAAATGTTGTTCTCATAGTTGATAGCAACATGGAAAAAAGTGACAAAAGAAATACACCTTTAAAATTACATAATCAAGTTGGTCATGCTTCGCAGGAAAATTGTTGAATTTAGTAAAAACAGCTGGCAAAGTCGATCAGGGACCTGAAGAACTTCTAAAAGATATTTACAAGTGCTATTTGTCACAAATATCAGTCAGTTATATGCCATGCATGATACAGGCTTAGTCGATCATGTATCTTTCGATACATGACTGATGACACAGAGTTTTTCCTGTTGTAGGCTGCCATTTCTTTCTGCAGTAGACCAGTTGCCATCCAAGGCTATAGGACCCAGACTGTCCTGCTATTTACCCATAACTGGGAAGAGAAGAAGAGGATTCATACATTTCCCAAGGGTATTAGCATGTAAGTGAATGTAATGGATTTGACTGTAATTTGAACTCGGCTCACTGATTTCTCAATCCAAGCTGTTATCCATTACTCCACTGTATGAAAAAAATAGTTTTAATCCAGCAAATGATTTTAATCAAGTAATTGCTCTTGACCTTCATGAACTTCATCCTGGCTTCTGGTATTTACATATGACTGACTTGTTTAGTAGATTAAGTATGACTGTTATAATCTGTAAAGAAACAGGTGTCATTGTAGATAACTTTATGCAGAATTGGGTTGCTATTTATGGTGCACCTGAAATTGTTTTTTTTACCGATAATGGTCTTGAGGTGAATAACAAGACTTTTCAAGAAATGGCTGAAAAGTTTAATTTTTCACTCAAAACAACTGCAGCCTATTCTTCATGGTCAAATGGTATTGTTGAGTGCCATAATATGATCCTGACAGAAATCATTAAGAAGGTTACAGAAGAAAAAGTTATTTCATGGGAAACTGCTACAAGTTGTGCTGTGAGTGCAAGGAACTGCTTGGTAAATGTACATGGATTTGGTCCATATCTGATGGTGTATGGCAGGAATCCAAATTTACCATCTAATATTATCAACAAACCCCTGCTCTGGAAGATAAAACCATAGGTGAAGTTATGAACAGGCATCTCACAGGTTTACAAGAAGAACAAAAAGCATACTTGGTGGCAGAATCATCAGAAAGAACCCAAAAGGCACTGAGAAAACAAATAAGACTTAAGGAAGAAGAATTTAAACTAAGTGAAAAGGTGTTCTTCTTAAGAGATGGTGAATGGAAAGGTTGGGTTATAGGAAAATCTAATATATTAGGTTGGTGCAAAAATAATGTCGATTTTTGACGTTAAAAAATACGTCAAAAACCTAATAGTTGTGTTAGTAAGATATGAAGGCATTTATATTCACATGCATGAAAGTAGACTCTTGAGAGTTTTAGAATCAATAGCTATTCATAATAATAAAACAACTGATAATTATATAGAAAGTGATGACAGTGAAGATGAAGACAAAGGAAAATATGGATTCTGCAGGAAATGGTAATGAGAACAATGATGACTTTCCTAGAGATGCACTTCAAGACAGTGAAACAAAAGATGAAGATTTTGGAGATACTTCCAACATAGAGAACAAGTGAACCCCAGTGTTATTAAAGTTCAGAAAGACCAAATATTTCAGTTCCAACTTGCACAAAATGCAAAAGAGCATGAAGCTAAAATTCTTGGACAGGCTGGAAAGGCATCTACCAAAACAAAGAACTGGTACAATATTGAATATATAAAACCTAACGACATAAAAGGAACAAATACGTCTATTGATTTATCAACTGTGAAGAATCTGAAGATCAAACAAATAGAAATTCAAAAGGAAGAGATTATATATATCACCAAATCTTGATTTTTCAGAAGCAAAAAGAGATGAACTGAGAAAATGGAAAGAAATGAAAGTTTATTTAGAAGTAGAGGATAAAAGACAAGAATGTGCATGTCGTCTAGGTGGGTAAATACAGTGAAAAATGATGGCGACAAAATGAAGTTAGGTTGGTGCAAAAATAATGTCGTTTTTGACGTATTTTTTTTTTTAACGTCAAAAACGACATTATTTTTGCACCAACCTAATAAGATCTAGGTTGGTAACAAAAGGATTTGAGGAAGGTTGTCTTGAAGAAATAACCAAAAATTCACCAAGAATCAACAAGTCATCTCTAAGAACAGTATTATCAATCATCGCACAACATAATTGGTGTGTCAATACTATTAACTGCATTCTTGCAAGGTGATGATATTGAATGGGATGTCTATATTAGACCCCCCACACACACACACACACATCAGAGGTATGTACTAAACAGATTCGGAGATTAAGGAAATGTATCTATGATTTAGCAGATGAATCATAGCAATGGTATCAAAAGGTAAAAACAACTATGTTAAGACACAAAGAACAGATATCTAAGATTGATCCATCAATATTTTATTGGTTTGATAAGGGCTTGTATGGAATATTTGCCATACACGTTGATGATTTTTTGTGGGCAGAAAAGAACATAGTATCACAAATCTTTAAGTATATTTGAAGTTAGAAAAGAAGCAACAAGGCCATTCAAATATATTGGATTGAATTTGAGTCAGGAAGAGATGTACATCATGTTAACACAGAAAGATTATATTAACAATATAATAGAAGTGAAATTAGACAAAAGAGAGGAAACAGCACACTTATTCCAGGATGAAAAGACTACGCTAAGAGCTAAGCTTTGTTAGCCCTTGTGAATTTTCAAACAATCACATCCTGATATTGCATTTGATGTGACAGATCTGGCTGGTAGAATCAACACAAGTACAGCTGAAGATTTGAGAATATTAAATAAGATTATCAAGAAAGTAGACTGTGACAATGTTTATTTGAAGTATCAAAATTTGGGCAAGAACCTAGAAATACATGTTTTTATGGATACATCATTTGGAAATTTGAGTAACAGTAGCAGCGAAGTAGGACATAAAAGGAAATAATCAGAAGATGAATTCAATATTATGGCAATCTCGCAAAATTGAAGAGCCTAGTAAAAGGTATATTAACCAGTGAGACACTAGCTCTATTGGAAAGGATTGACAATTCAATTCAATGCACTTAGGTGAGTTGTTAAATAATAATCACCAAAAGATCATTCCTATCAAATGTTTTGTTGATAACAGTGATTTGGTCGAAGCAATCAAATCAACAAAACTTGTTGCAGATAAGAGATTGAGAATAGAAATAGCAAGTATGAAAGATATGTTACATAAGGGAGAAATCTTTTCAATAACATTGGTGAAGTCTAATAATCAAATTTCCAACTAAAAGAGGTGCCTCACCTTACTACATGATAGACTGTCTGAATAAAGTAGATTTATGCCATCTGCTCTGATGAGCTATTTTCACTAGTGCCTGACTGCATGAATTTAAGTGTGCTACAAGGTTGACATTTGGGTCCCACCTTTTTACTGTCAAAACTATTAAATGTAACTGCCTCTTCTACTCCAACAGCTTCTTCTCTTGCACTTCCTGACAGTGGAACTCCCATCCTGTTACTTGCTTCCCTGATAGCTATAATCTTCAAAAATTTAAATGTAATGTCAATCAACATTTCTGATGCCTTGATCCCCTTCTTTTTATCTTTTCCTCAATCCCCCTATACACAGTCTTTTCCCTTACTTTCACTCTCTGTAGCCCCTTGTGTACTAGTGGTACTCACACCTTGCTAGGGGTGAAATATTTAAAAAAAAAAAAATAAAAAGTATAGTAGGCATCCAAAATAATGGTAGTGCTCTATTTGGTCAAAATTCAGTTCTTTTGGGAGCAGCATCTAGAGTAGCTTAATAGTCTGATCTTTGCGTGGCAGTTTATTCTGCAGGTATGGCAGATGAAGCTCGAATGAGGAAGGTCTGTGATTACTCTCACTGCTTCCTGCACTGTCTTTTGGTCTCCAACTGTTTGTTTTGCTCTTTCATGCCCTTCATGACTTCTCCTTTAACAGCCTGGTACCAGCTGCTCTGATTGTCTGTGAGATGTTCCCAGAGGTTTGTTCGTAGACATTATGGGAAAAATATTAGAATAGTCCAAACAGATATCAGACATCACACAAATTGTATTGAGAAACAATGCACAACATACAAAGCTTTTACCTTTTGTGAATGTTTTCTTAAGTTCATAAGTCTGGCATGTGGTATCAGAGAAAAAAATGTCTTGGAGACAAAATGAAGTCAAGAGCCATATATCCCCCACTGAAGCAGCAGGATAACAAACTGCAATTGGACAGTCCTTCAACCAATTCAGAACAGCCACAGATGTAGGGGTCAACAAAACCTTAAATCCTACTGCTGTATATATGTTCTGACCAGTATGTGAGTGTGTGTTGACGTATATATCTGTGAGTATGTGAGTTTATATTAATTCACTAGACCAGCTAACATGGTCGAAGCCTGTGTGTTTCAGGCCTCTCTTACAGATATTCTTGAAATGTAGTACAGAGCATCCTAATGGACAATGTCCCATAGCCAGCTGACCATATCTGCTTAGCTCATATATATATATATATATATATGGAGAAAAAAAAAATTTATATCCATTTATATTTGCTTATATATATATATATATATATATATATATATATATATATATATATATATATAATCATCTGAATGCCACATAGACAAACTAGAATTATTATACACTTACATACATAAATTAGGATTTTTCAGTTAGGTATGAAATCTATTTTCTTGAAACTTTGAATGGATACATCATCTCTCTTGATTTTGGAATACCACAAATTATACTAATGTTTGTTTAACATGTTGAATGGACATGAAACACGATTACCCAATAAAAATCAAAACAATATAAAAATAAAAAAAATACAGAATTTCTTTTTTCTTTTTATCTATATCTAATTCTCTGGTGTAGCGTTAATAAATGTGAAACATGTTAGATTGATAAATGTTTCGTATTATTTAGTTTTTACTTGTGAAGTGAAGAACACTGAGCTGAGTACTATGAGATTGGCTTGAGTAATGCTACAGGGGAGGTAACTAAGTTATGGTGTTGTCAAGAGTTTTTTTTTTAAAGAAATAAGTATTAAAACTATTAGTACAAACCTCAATATTTTAAACTATCTACTGTAAACATTTTAAAACATTTGTGCAATAATCATAATTAATTTTAAGGGTTGGTTCCAATTTTTTAATATGGCTAACTTCAAGAATTTTTAGTTTATGTCTATTATATTCATGAAAAAGTATAGATGTATTTTCAACAAGAATTT
The DNA here is from genome assembly GCA_963932145.1 of Acanthosepion lycidas. Taxonomy (NCBI): domain Eukaryota; kingdom Metazoa; phylum Mollusca; class Cephalopoda; order Sepiida; family Sepiidae; genus Acanthosepion; species Acanthosepion lycidas. The sequence continues at coordinate 57,021,086 of OZ010590.1, forward strand.
TTCTGAATTGTGAATGTGGACAGGTATGCTGTTGCAAGTCTTTAAAAATGTTGGACATATCATTCAAATGAAAACTCAGCCACTGAGACAATAATGATGTCAAAAAGTTTGTCTGTGAATATGAAAGGATCCAATTGAAAATAAATTGACAAAACTTGTCTAGATTATTCAATGAAAACATGCTGCCAAAATATATATAATATATGTGTGTGTGTATGTGTGTGTGTATGTGTGTGTGTGTATGTGTGCACATATGTATGTGAACATTTGTGTGTTCAGTCTAAACTCATATATTGTTAAAGTCTCTTTGAAATAGACAGTATGCGTAGGGAGCCAAGTTCAAACTTTAGCTTAGTCTGTTTCCTTCCTTTTTGCACTTATGCCACGAGGAAGCTAGTGTCAAACAAAAAAAAAAAAGGAAAATAGTACCCTTCACTGATAATATTTTACAGATCATATATTCTGAATCTTATTTTCTCTCCTTGTCAGTGCTTGGGAAGCATTACAATTATTGGGGGAGAAAATGGAATTGGCAGGCCAAATTCAAATTCTGCTGTAGTACCTTGCATTAGCTAATACCCTTGGAAAAAGCAAGAATTCCTTTCTTTTCTCACCAGCTGTATGTTAAATAGTAGGGTAGACTGATATCTCTAGCTCTTGGGTGGCAGTCAGTCTCACAGAAAGGTTATTCAGAATTACAAACAGTGGAAAAATCAATGGGAACCACTATTATGAAAAGAAGTCATGGAAATTCACAGATAATTTAGAAAATGAATCTGTGGAAAGCTACGATTGCATGTATCCTGAGGAGAATGGACATTAAAACAGAACAAAAATAGACAGAGTTTAATGCTCTCAAAGGTGGCAAACTAGCACCACTGTTAAATCCCAAATCATATAATTGGGAAGACAGTAAAATCAGGCATGGAAGATCATATATAGAGTGAAAAGTGATTGTTTTTTTTTCTGTAATGGAATAAAGTCAAATTTATATCTCTGCTGATATGAGTAGAAAGACTATATTGAATCCAATGCTAGGTCAGCTGCTAAGGAAGTTCACTATGTCAGGTGAAACAATTTTTCTCTCCAGAATCTATCTTACATATCTATAAATCTACCATTCGCCCATGCTTAGAATACTGCTGTCACATATGGTCCAGTGCCTCTGCTATTTACCCTGAGCTCCTTGATAAAATCCAAAGAAGAATCTGCAATAGTATTGGTCTTGATCTGGCAGCTCAGCTCTAGTCACTTCTTTCTCCTCTCTATAAATACTTTCATGGTAAATTGTTCGAATAAGCTCTTTGCTATGGTATCTAGAGTTTTTTTATTTTAAGTGCAGCACTAGACTCACATTGTGATCTCATCAATTTACAGTTGACCTGACTAGATGTAACCATAAATTCTATGCTAACTGCTTCTTCTCTCACACTTCCAGCTCCATGTTTTCCAGGTAAATTTAATCTGCAAAAATTTAAATGCAATGTCAATTACTATCTACTGTCCTTCTGATTACTCTTTCTTCATCCCACACATCATTAATGTTTCTGTTCCTAATTCTTCTACACCCTGCAGCCCCTTGTGCCTTAGTGTCTTTACTGCCTTGCTTGGGATGATTCAAATAAAAGTAGAGAAATAATCATACTGTAAAGTATATAAGGTGAAAAAATGTATATTATTTTGAGTTCTTATTATCGGAAAAAGCAGTTTATTAACTTTTGACAGTAAGGGTTGAACTGATGAGACTAGAGAATTAGCTAGCAAGATGATGAAGTTGCATGTTGACAAATGCTTTCATGTGGTATTTGATTATTTACAGAGCTTTGATTGGACTGTTACAAGGCGGAGCACTCAGTAGGGATCTGCCACTTAAGAAGGATTTTTGAAAGATTAAAAAAATATGGGATAGTAATTAACCCAATTAAGTGTGAGTTTAGTAAGATGGAGGTTACATTTTTGGGCCACTGTAACTGTCATTTCCCCTTCTTCTACTAAGACTGAAGCAATTCAACAATTCCAAGTGCCCACAAACATGAAAAGTTTATGACAATTTTTAGGCATGGTAAATGTAAAAAATGTGATATTGTAATGTCAGGTGATGCACTCACTGCATTTAGTGATATTAAAGCTGCTCAAAAAAAAACAAAAAAAATTAATGAACTATCACATGTCCTTCCTGATGTAGAGTTGTGTTTGGCAGTCAATGCCAGTTCTATTAGGGTGCAGGTAGTATTGCAACAAAAAGTTTCTGGTTCTTGTAAATCTTCATATGTTTTTGTAGATGCTAGAACACATTCTCTACAACTACCTGACAGAGGAACTTTCAAAATCTTTGAAAGAAACAACATTTCGCCAAATCCATTAAGAATTCTGCAGAGAACATTTCCTTGGATAGGTTGAAACCCACTTTTCTGGATACTACATGGCTCAATGTGAGCCCGCAAGTAACATTACCACTCTCAGTTGTTACTAAATTCCTAAAACAGACAGTAACAAGATCCAGTCTATATGTCTGATATTCCAAATATCATTTTATGTTGAACTGTTTTCCCTTCCTTTCAGCCACAATTTACAAGCTTTTAAAATGAACTTTTCAATGTATTTGTAATATATTTTATTTTTCATTTGCTCCACATCTTGTGGGGTTGTAATACCTGTTAGGTTTGCAAAATTCGTCTGCTTCTATATATGGAGAGTGGTCACATGATGTTAGGTGGTCTCTCATTTAATAAAACAATGTGGGTTCAAAAAAAGCTGCACACCACCAGAGAAGGAACCAAACCTGCTCTGAAGCTACACACAAAAAATTCTCTCCACCATGAACGGTACCAGTTGCCGAGGGCTTTAAAGGTACAAGTTATGTAGCCCTATTTCACTCCACCATATGAGTAAGTCCACATTGACATATTCTCTATATATAGGAAAGGACATTGTACTTATGTTAACCGTTGTATTCATGCTTAAGTGTAAATAAATATCTTTATTACATGTTAATAAAGTATTCGTCTTACTTGTATCAGTCCCAAAGTAAATATGCCCATGGGTTTTATATGCTATTAAATACAGTAGTTAATCAGAGTAAAACTAAGGAAGATATGAAATTCTCTGGTTGTGATTATGGCTGTGTATGTCATAGTTGATCAGGACTCACATTTCTGGAGGCATACTAAAAGCAAGTACTACTTGTAAAGGCCTAACCTTTGTCTTGCTGTTACTTGATAAATAACCAGAGTCCCTAGATATTATTGACATGAAAACTGTGTATTTGAGGTAAAACCCATTTTCTCCAAATATCAAAATTTAATGAAATTATAATAAATATTCAATAAGAAACTTGTCGCAAACTTGACCAAATCCAGAGTATGAATTAACATCCCAAAACTTTCAATGTAACATCCAATAATTTTTTGCTCTATATGTTCTGCAGAAATGTAACTTAACTCTAGGATGGCCAGCTCCTTTGACATTTTTATTTACATTACACCGTGAAGCAGCCATCTTTAATATATTCAATATTCAAGTCAGAATAACAAGTCTGAAAAGAAATTCACAAATATTAGTATACCTCATACTGAAAGAAAGGGATTTTATATATATATATATATATATATCCTTGTGCAGGTATGCAGAAAATAGAAAAGAACACGTTGGGTGCATAATCCGGGGTTCCTTAGTATTTTTGTTTTTATTTTTAAAAAACAGTGCTCCATACAGAAGTAGAGCTTATATTATAATAATATTTTTTGTTTAAAAATATGATTCCTTCGCTACAATTTCGCTTGAAGATGAAACGTGACTAAACACCTCAATCCAACTTAATTTTATTAATTATTTGGATGATTTCGGCTCACGTTTTTGAAACATGAGAACTCTTATGTAGCGAAGGAATCATATTTTTAAACAAAAAATATTATTATAATATATATATATATATATATATATATATATATATGTATGTATATATAAATTATATGTGTTTGTGTATAGATAGATAGATAAATAGATAGATAGGGGACATAAACACAAGTATTATTGCTTGTGAGAAATTTTTCAATGCATTTACCCTATGAATAGCCTAGGTGTCAAAAACGACACCTCGGCCATTCAAGGTAAAACCTCAAATATCAGCTATTCCACTGAGTATTTTTTAAAGAATTAAGTCTGTTAAGCATCTTTGCTAAAATTCAGCATCGAACCAAAACTAGTTATTCCATAGTAATTTGTTAAAAATTTGAAGGTGTCGAAAAATGACACCTCGGCCATCCTAGTGTTAAAATGTCATGCTATCAAACAGTCTAGTTTCCAAGGCATGCTTGCTAACCATTGGGCTAAGTTAGTCACCATTTTTTAGGTGGTATGAATTAAAATTGTAAATGTGAACAGTGACGTTTGAAATAGATTAAATAACAAAAAGGTAAGAATGAAGTAAAACTTTTCACAGAGAAATGTCATTTGCTTAGAGATTGTGTTGATTACTGTTATGTCTCTATTGACCATCCGCATCTAATTTTGATTCCATATTTTTGTATTCTGTAGCTCCAGGCCATACTTCCTTTTACATAAACTCTATGAATATAAAGAGTTTAGTTGATCTCTGAAAAGCTGAACTAGGCTTTAACTGTCTGTTTGTTTCAAATTCTACAACTTTAGATTATTCGTATCACCATTATTTTGGCTGAGTGTTCTTCAACTGGAGAAGATGTCAGTTTAGTTAGCATACGAAATGTCCCCCCTATACAAGGCTTAAGAGCCACCAAAGGTAGATGTTAACCGAAAGGGTTTCTTGCATGAATGGTAAGAGATAATGGGAAAGATAACAGTTGAACAGTTAAACTTGAACAGGTTAAGATTGTAGTAGTCAGGAAAGCATCTTCTTGGTAGCCAGTTCCACAAAGTAGCGGTTCATGGAACACTAACAGAATATAAAGAGAATGAGGGTAGTTTGACTCAGTGTACGCAGCATGGTGGGTCTTAACTGAAAGTCAAGAGTTGGTGGATTGATGTAATGTAGCTTGTTTCAACATTTACCACAGAAACAATGACAGTGTAGCAAAAAGCTTACAACACAGAAATATGGGGTATTGATTATGGAACTTGAATTTCACTATTGGAACTTTTTTTTGCAAAAGATTTTGGGTCTAAAATCATAAAAAAAAAAAAATTTAATCTTAGGAATTCAAAGATAGATACAAGTATTGAGAAAAAGATTGGTCAAGAAAATTTTTAAATTTGAAAGTATTTTTTACAATGTTTAAAAAAAAAACTTGAGTAAAACATTTTTGGTTCAGAATATCAGATAAAAAAAAATTAACGACATCTAGGCAGATCTGTGCAACCTTCTTCCCAAACCTGACCAACCATCAAAAGATTTCTTAATCTATTTTCGGCAACACCATAACTTTGTAGCACCCCCACCATACTGATAATTTCAAACATTTTTTTTCCAAAATTCCCTGCCTATTCCCCAATCGTTTTTCTTTTATGTGCTGCATACCATCATGGCTCTCCACAACTTCCTACACTTTATAGTTCTATGCAATGTTTGTCCTCTCCCTATCACTACCTGTCTCTTTTTATCATTCATTTACACAGGTTTTAAACAGATTAGTTGCCATTTCCCTTTGCCTCTCATGTCTTCATTATGTAAGTGTGAAATTGTCAAAGCTGTCTTTTCTCTTTATGTTTCTCAGAAATTTCAATTCTCATTTGCTGATATTAAGCATGTATCATGTCTGCTTCCATTTTCTACAAAACATCCTTATTAATAACTTGCTTCATCCATTATATTCTTAGCATCCTTCTGTAGAACCATATCTCTGTTACTTCATCTCTACCATTCATCCATGCCTTGAATTTTGTTGCCACGTATGGTCTGTTGCTCCTGCTATATATTTAGAGATTTTTAATAAAATCCAAAGAGGGATCTGCAATGTTATTGGTCCTTTTCCTGGCATTTTGGTTTCAGTCACTTTCCCACCAGCATATTGTAGCTTCCTTGTATCTTTTCTATAAATACTTTCATGGTAATTGTTGTAATGGTGTTTTCTCCTTGGTACCCCAACTTTATGAATTTAAGTGCAGTACTAGATATATGACAAGATCTCATCCTTTTACATCCTATATAAATGTAACTATAAGTTCTATGCTGTTTGTTTTATTCTCACTTGTGGAACTCTCTTTTGACTTCTTGATTTCTAGTCAAGTTTCATCTCCAGAAATTAAAATGCAATGTCATTTGTTATCTACTGTTCCCTTAAATTCTGTTCTTTTATTGTTCTCATTCCTTAATAATGTTTTTCTTTTTCTTATTCTTTCACACTCACTAATCTCTTGTATCATAGTGACTTTATTACCTTGCTTAGAGCGAAATGATTAAAAAATAAAATTCTGAGAGAAAATTGTCCTGCATTTATTGTCCTATACCAGGATTGATATTACACAGTAGTTCAGTACTTTTTTCTTTGTTTCTAATGAATTTTTTCTTTGTTTCTAATGAATTTTTTCTTTCTTAATACTTTGCTTGGATTTTGAAAGGCATCTTTTGTTATTCCAATGTGTCTCCAGATTCTCTATTACTTGTTATACGATTTCTTTGAAAGTAAAATTTCTGTACCTGTTTGATTTGGACATCTCCAATTTCTATTGGGTTGGTGCAAAAATAATGTCGTTTTCTCACATATGTTACTATGTGAGAAAACGACATTATTTTTGCCCCAACCTAATAGCTTGTATCCTGGGCAGCACCAATAGATTATCACTTATTCTGATCTTTAGAGAATTATTTTCATGAAAATTTTTCAATTTTCTGGGAAACTGCAAAAAACACTTGGAGCAATTGTTTATTGGGGGGAAAAATAATATTCAGGGAGTATAGAATTAGGAAGTTGGTTGAAAGAGGATAAAGGATAATTGAATAAAATGGTAAATTCAATAAAGCTCATATAAAAAAAGGCTTTTTTCTTATTTAACCAAGTTTTTTCTTATGCAGTTTATGACCAAAAAATATAGCATTCTTTCTGTTGATCAGTCTCTTGTGTATTTATCAAATCTAGAATATCAAAATGGTTCAAATAAAGATCTACATGCAAACTGAGGTAATCTTAAATCTAGGGAAATCATGCCTACAATTAGAAGGAGTGTGACGAGGATGGTTTTTCCCATGATGCTGTTTTTTTAACTATCTTCACTTTTTGGCAACATTTATTGTTTTAAAAAGTGATTAGAATTGTAATAAAATCTAAACATATGGAAGTGAATTTATACATTTTCTTGAGAATTGATGACAAAAATAATAAACACTATTTATATATTAGATTGTTTATCTACACTATTTATTTATTATATTATTTATTGGAAGTGTTGACAAAATATCAAATAGTTGCCAATTTATTCAGAGATTATAAAATGGTAAATAAGGATTTCCTTATAGGTGGTTCACATATTTTAATAATTTAGTAAATTTTTATAAATTTATGAAAAAAAAATTGTTTTCACATTTATTTCTTTATAAATTGGTAAATGACAAATATTGCATTGCATTTGTTCTAATTGTATTGGTTCTTAGAATGTTGTAAATATAAAATTATTCTTGTAAACAATTTAATAAATAAACAGTGTTTAATATTTTTGTTGTAAATTCTTGATAGCAAAAAAAAATGTATAAATTCACTTTCATCATATGCTTAGGTTTTATTCCAATTCTAATCATTACTTTTTAAATCACTAAACATTAGCAAAAAGTGAAGGTAGTTAAAAGGTGGTATTATGGGAAAACCCCTCCTTCTGACACTCAGTCTTACCGCAGGCATGAAGGTCTATGTTTGCCAAAGTTTTTATAATACATATATATATATATATATATACACAAACACACACACACACACATATATATATATATATATATATATATATATATATATACACAAACACACACACACACACATATATATATATATATATATATATATATATATATATCTTAAAGAAAAACAGAACACTTTAAGGTACCATTATAATAATTTATTTCACCAGAGCCCCCTTAAAGGACGACGGATCATCAGATAGCACTTCCAAAAATGAAACGAAAAATGGAATTAAAATTGATGGGTAGTGTAAGTTTTTGTAATTTAACAGAAAGTGTAGAAGGGGTAGTTAAAGAGACATGGTAGAGTTTAGGGAGGGTTTAATTTCATATCTCTCTCAATCATACTTAGTATTGGGGGAGGAGGAGTGACCAGACCTTGACCTATTTAGACGGTTAACTTAACGGAAGTGATATATTGAAATGGGAGGGGAGAAGAGAGAAAAGAAAAAGGAAAAAGAAAGACAAGAGAGAGGGAAATAAAGAGAAAGAGGCTATAATTGGGTTTTAGCAATTTATGTAAAGAATATATATATTTATATATATATATATATATATATATATATATATATATATATATATATATAAATTACAGTGAATAAATGTTGAGGCTACTAAAATACATAATAACTAAGAGATATAATTAGCTTTCCATTAGTAGTCAAGTAGCATAGATGATACACACTTGGCCAATCATGTCTCTTTTGATTCCTAATTGACTAGGAAGATTTCCCACAGCAGGATGTGGTAGACTGGTTTGCTTACCAAGGCTATAAGACCTAATCTGTCCTGTTCAGCCTATAGCTGGTAATGAGAAGAGATGGCTTCATATCTTTCCTAAGGGTATTTACACATGAGTGAATATAATGAACCTGACTGGAATTCAAACTCGGTTTTCCGAATTCTAAGTCTGAGTCATTATCCATTACACCACATTCACATCATTTTCCATTCCTCAATTGAAATTCAGTGACTGGAAATCAGTCAATAATTCTAATCACTGATGGATAATGAGCTAATTTCATACTTATTAATTACTGTGATTGGTCAGGTCATCAAATTAACTTAACTTTGTCAATTCATTCCTGATATTTATTTGCAGATGCAAAGAAATGAAACAATTTGGATTCATTTACTTATTAATTCACTTGCATCCAAATGACCATTGTCCAATCATCAAATCATGGCCTATTGTCCAGTTCACAATCTTCTCCTCTCTTTTGAACAGGAGTCAAGGTTTATCCCTTGTTTCCTGTTTAGGATTGGGTTTTCGGTCCATTCTAAAGTCTACTTCTAATGTCTTTGCCTGAACTTTGAAATTTTTTGTACTAGTTATTAATTTTTTCCTGTTCAATAGGTATAGATAGGTTTGCCTATTACCCAGTTCACACTCCTCCTTGATCTATTGAACAGGAGTAGATCCCTTTTATCCCTTGTTTCCAGTTTAGGATTGGGTTTCAGGTTCATTCTAAAGTCTACTTCTAATGTCTCCACCAGAACTCTGAAACTGTATTTACTACTTATTTAACATATTTTCCTTCTCAACAGGAGTAGATAGGTTCGCCTATCACCTGATTCACACTCTTCTTTGGTCTTTTGAACAGGAGTCAAGGTTTATCCCTTTTTTCCTGCTGAGGATTGGGTTTCAGTTCTTTCTAAAGTCTAATTCAACTCTATACTTCTAACATCTCCACCTAAACTCTGAAATTTTATTTATTATTTTTTTTTTTTTCTCACCAATAAAAATATATAGGTGTGCCTATCGTCCAATTTGTACTCCATGTCAGTCTTTTCAACAAAAGTAGAGGTTTATCTCTTGTTTCCTGTTTAGGATTGGGTTTCTGATTCCTTCTAAAATCTTCGCAGTAACCCCTTATGTCTTAGCAACATCATCCTTTTGCTGGGGGTGAATTGATTAAATAAAAATAAATTATCAGATCTGTAATAGTTAGTCACTGATTGATTTTATCTTGCAAATGTTATGTCTTTTTAAAAACTTCCGTTTTTGAATAAAGACTAATTTCGCTGTTGTTATGATTCCACCTCCTGCCACTTGTTTGGTTGAAGGTCAAGACGTAAAAATTGATAATATCTGAGTGAAATAGTCCTCGAATTGGTAAGTGAAAAAATGAGTATTGCTTAAGTAACGAGAACTTTTATTTTTGTATCATCATCACAAATAAATTGATAGGAAACACGCAGTGTCTAGTTCCTACAAAGGACAGTTCATACCAAAGGTTGTATATATATAGCAATCTGATGACATCGCATATTCTTCTGACAGTATATAGGGTGATTATTTCATGAATTATACATATCAGTATTTTTAGCTTTTTTTTTTTTATTTTTGGCTTAATCTTAATGTTCCTTTGTATGGTGTCTGGCCAATACTTTATTTTATTGGTTAATGATAGTTCATATGTACTTCTTTTCTTTTTGTTTTGAAGAAGTTGCTAAGTATTATACTTTACTTATCATTTCACTCCAAGCAAGGCAATAAAGCCACTAAGACACAAGGGTCTACTGAGTGTTAAAGAATAAGAAAAAAAAAACTGCTATTAAGGAGACAGGGTGATCAAAGAACAAAATTTAAGAAATCAGAAGATAATGATTGATTAAAAAGCTGACTGAGAATCAAGAATCTAGAAGACAGTTCCACAAACAAGAAGTGCAATAGAAGAAACTGTTATCATAGAACTTATGATTACATCTAGCCATTTTAACTTTAAAATGCTGAGACCTTGTCATCAATCTAGTACTCTGCTTGAATTCATAAAGTCTAGCTACCATAAAGGAAAGTTCTTCAGAACAATTACCATGAATGTATTTATAGAAAAGGCACAGGGAAGCTATAGCACTGGGAAAGGGACTTTTTAAAGAACTTTGTAAAAATGACATCATTATGAGAAGCTGACATGCAGATGGAGATCTAGAGAAATATTTTTGTAAAGACATAAAATGAAGCATTAAATAGATAGATGAAAACTTCCCTCTTTTCTAAGATTAATATGACAAAACTATGAATAAAGTATGATAATTTATTCCTATAATAAGAAGAGAGGTGATTTTGAAACAGTTTTAATATGCTTACACATAAAAAATTGTATAAAGCTATTTACCAGATACCACAAACATCTGAGAATAGACCAGATGAAACATTATCTTGGAAACAAAAGTGGTGAAGATACTAATTTCTATAATTCATAGAATGATGACACAACATTTTGTCAAACATTGCTGTAAAATAAACGACTGGTAAAATACAAGACTGGTAATAAATCTTTTGGTCAAAACAGCAAATAAATTTATGTGCCATGTCCTTTCAGGACATTGCCAATTCTGGCGCTTCAGAACTTCCTATCTTCAGTAAATCTTACCAATGTTTGTCTTTTTACTATCTCCCTTTACCTGTTCTGCCATCCATTTACACACGCATGTTAAGTAAGTTAATAGCTGTTTCATGCCTTCAGGATTTGAGGGTCAAATTCTCCTAGACCTCTTTCCTTTATCTAATTGTATTTTTTTTATCTTAAGCATGAGTGTTCTTTTTGTTTCCTTAAATGTTCCTTATCGTTTACATGTTCAGTCCCTGTCAGTGGGAAAGTGACTGAAACCAAATGGCCAGATCAGATCAAGTTAAAAAATGAGGAAATTCATTTTTAAAGGATAAGTTCTTGTTTATTTTTACTTTAATTACAGACAAAAACCATAAAAATTATATTTGAACCCCTTTTGGATTATAAAATAATATGAAAATAAAACAATTGTTAGGTTCATAAATTTTTAACAGCAGGAAACTCTTGAAAATATTTCTGGAACAACTCGATTGTCACTATTTTTGTCTATTTTCTCTTCAAGAAGTATGCATGCAAGATTAATACTTGGCTTGTTCTTGTGGCTTGTTCTTGTGGCTTGTTCCAGAAAATGATGTAACCACATGATTCCAAGAGATGCTGATTAGTTATTTAGATACTAATCATGAAATGTGCTTGTATCATCAAAAAATAGTTTAAAACATCAATTGATAATATCTACTGATCTCTAGTGTCACATCAGTTGATTATTCTTACCAATTAAGGGTTGAAACAGTGAGATCAATATATCAATGAACTTGAGACATTATTCAGAAAGTCTAATATGATCAAACTACGAAGATGAGGATAACCGAATATGGAATCTCAGAACTTGAAACAATAAAAGATGCTGAAATGTATATGAGTTATAATATCGTGATAATAACAATAGGATATTTGCTTGAATAATATATGGAATAATAACTATGCTTTATTTTGGAACTTCAAATATTACACAGAAAGTCTGGACAATGCACCAAGTAAAATATTTTACTACAAACAACAAAGATGAAGATATTTATCGAATAATGACATTAATTCATCTCATCAATTCAAAAGTACTCTCAGTATCCCCTAGTATAATAGTGCGTATTTGTTGTATTAATATTAATATGTGTACCATAACTCATGCAAAGGATTTGACAACACTTTCTTCATAGTTAGCGATGACTTACTTTAACTAAATTCCATTTGAAATTGCTAGATGCAACCGTAAGTTCTATGCCAACAGTTTCTTCTCTTGCACTTCTTCTTTATGGAACTCTGTTCTGGCTTCTTGCTTTCCAGTCACGTTTCATCCTCACAAATTTCACTGCATTTAAATTTAAATGTTATCTTCTGTCTTCTTAATTCCTGTTCTTTTATTATTCTATCCTCAATAACCTTTTATTCTTTTTCTCCTATTCTTTCACACTCAGTAACTCCTTGCATCTTAGTGGTTTTACTGGCTTGCTTGGGATGAAATGATTAAAAAAAATAATAACACACTTGAAACACTAAATATATATTTCTGTCTGTATTTATGAGATGAGGTATTGTAATCATTTACACTATTTACATTGTTCACACTGTTGCTCTCATCTTTGTTTTCGCGTTCATGACGTTTCAACAGCTGTATGTTCTGGCCTTCTTCAGGTGCTTGGAACTTCAAACCAAACCCTTTATTTCATCCACTGGGGTAGATTGTTCTAGTTCCACGTGCCATGCCTCTTCCAATAACTCAACTCTCCAAGTTTTTTATTTACCTCTGCTGTGGCCAGGTATTGAACTCACAACTCTTTGGGTCAAGTCACTCGATTACTTCAACCAAAGTTTTATCCATGACATAATGGAATAACCTGTCACCCCCATGAGTGACTACACTATAGGTAGTAACTGCCTATAAGTATCTGTAAGGTAACGGACTATGGGAGACTTGCTGGGATCTGTTCCAGTAAGACGGTTGAACTCTCTGCCTTTGGGCAGAGAGTAACCTGGACGAGGCTCTGCCGAAGGGCAGAGTCTCGATCGGGGAGGTTGACCAACCTGATTCTGTTTTTACAGTTTCTACGGGCATTTTTTGGCCAAGCCTACAGGCTCGGAAAACCCACATAAAACTCGGCCCTGTGCCACATCTTTCCCTTATGGGGGGGGGCAAGTAAATATTGACTTGCTGGGATCTGTTGAGTATGACTCAGACTTACGTGAGAACTACCGACCTTCCAATAGCTGCATTCATTACTGGATTGACTTGTGATGATCGTACGCATAACTGTTAACTTGTTTCTTATTCTACTGGTTTTACAATAAACCATTACTTATTTATCCACCATGTTTGTCAAGTATATGTTCCTATTAGCACGGAATATAACAATCCACTAGGCCATGTGTCAATTAAAAGAAGGTATATTTTATCATAAATTGAGGGAATATATATAAACACACTTAAGACAGATTTAGTTGTGTTCGTAGAATTTTTCCTGCCTTCTTTTCAATGGTACAATGAAATATTAATTAGAGGAGTGATCAATAAGTCATGGTAGCATTTTTATCTTTATTGGTTACAAAAATGGCAATCATTGTCATTTGTAATGAAAACATATCCTGATGCCTTCTCTTTTCTATATATTGTGTCCATTTTTCTTAAAGTTCATTTTTTCTTGAAGCTATCAACTTTTTCATCATACTTCAGTGAAACATTCACTTTCTAAATTCTGTCTATAAGAATACAATGTAAGTTACTTTAGTATACAATTCACACAGTATTATAACTCTAAAAAATTATTTAAAATTCACATAACATCACATCTCCATAAAATCTGCATTTAAAATTCACAGAATATACTGTATCTACCTGCCTACACACACAAATGTTCACACAACATCCGCATAGGAAAAGACACCAATATCTTCAAACATACTCATTGGTCCATACTGACCAATGAAATATACTTAAATCCAAAATTCTGTCTGGGAGTCCACCGAGGGTTATTTAATGAAGAGGCTCAGACAGAAGAAAAAAAGAGTGGGAGACACAGAGGCACACAGAGTCACAAACAGATGTATTATGTCATTGTCATCTTTGCAATCAGACTGAGACAACATTTCACAGACAGTTGAAGAATATATACAAATTACCTTTCCATAGAAATATGACATGGAATAGCAAGTCAAAATACAACTTCACAAACTAATCACGCTTGAAGCAACAAAAGATTAAATTTCTAATATATAACATATGAACTCTGAAAACTTTGACCTATTTAAGACAAATCATCATGCAGCTAAGTAAAACAAGAACATTTTCTATCTATCTATCTTTTAACACTGCATTCACATCCACTGTGAATAAATTCACTTAAGTTTGCTTCTGTATTTTGTTTCTGTAAATAAACATTGCTAACCTTCATCATGTCTTTCCTCACATCATTTATGTTGCATGACTGAAAGAAGGAATACATTTCGATCAAAATCCTTTTGATATTTATAGAAGACAAATTTCTACCTTTCTCTTTCCCACCATCCACAACAATATCTTCATAGAAATTATTTTAAATTATTTTAATAGAACAGTGTTTATGCAAATAGTGTTATCATTGATAGGAACTATTCATGCGTATCCTCCTCATGTCAATTTAAAATGATTCCTTCTTTTTGTATATATTGGCATCATTTTGTTCAGATTTTCTTGAATTCAGATGAAGATTTGAAAATTTTCCAACAAATTTCATTGAAATTTTCATTTTCAAAAACTATAGTTTATAATTATAGTTTAGATATGGAAAAAGAGATGACATCGGTTCAAACTGATGCCAGGATGATTTAGGTTAATGATTGAATTGAGATAAATATTAGTGCATTTACTATTTTTTAATACCATATCTATCTATCTATCTATCTATCTATCTATATATATATATATATCAGTGTAACCCGGATATAAGAGAGTTGTTGGGACCGGAGAAGAAGTCTCTTATATCCGTGTTTCTCTTATATCCGGGTTTGGTCTATTATATATACATTAACACAGGCTCTAATTTGGGACCAGAGAAAATCTCTCTTATATCCGTGTTTCTCTTATATCCGTGTTTCTCTTATATCCGTGTTTCTCTTATATCCGGGTCTCTTATATCCGGTTTATATATATTGTGTTGTGGAGTTATTTTGCAGTGGAGGCTGGTATTTGTACTAAATTGGCCCTAAATAGGTTCAACATACAAAACGTTAGGAACTTGATATGATAGGTATCACGCAGAGTAATCTTTTTGGGGTTGCTGACTACTTTCATATTCAATTAACTGTTGACTACTGTCGTCCGACATCGACTAGTATTTAGTCACCCCCCCACGAGGGTATCATGTGGCACAAGGCCGGTTTAATGTGGGATCTCCGAGCCCGTGGGCTCGGCCAAAAATATGCCCTTTGAACCCGTATAAACGGGTTCAGGGTCGGTTTACCTCCCCGAACGAGACTACACCCTTCGGCGTAGCCTCGTTCGGGTTCCTCCCCGCCCGAAGGCAGAGAGTTCAACCGTTCAGTCGGTCGTCCGACATCGACTAGTATTTAGTCACCCCCCCACAAGGGTATCATGTGGCACAAGGCCGGTTTAATGTGGGATCTCCGAGCCCGTGGGCTCGGCCAAAAATATGCCCTTTGAACCCGTATAAACGGGTTCAGGGTCGGTTTACCTCCCCGAAAGAGAATCCGCCCTTCGGCGTAGCCTCTTTCGGGTTCCTCCCCGCCCGAAGGCAGAGAGTTCAACCGTTCAGCCGGTCGTCCGACATCGACTGACCCCGGTTTCTCTTACTACTCCTACTTATATTAGGTGGGGGAGTCTATTAACTATAGAATAGGTGTGTTTCACCATAACATATATATATATATATATATATATATATATATATATATATATATATATTGATTAAAAAAACACAAAAATCTGTATTTATTACAATAACATCAATAAACACATCCATATTGTTAAATATAATACAATAATAGGAACTTAAAATATTATGTTGAGTGATAAATAATTTCCGTTTTTGCTTACCAACTTCATTCTTCAAAAAATAAAGTGCAATTATATTTTATTCAATTATATATCCACTATTTTTCTAATGACTTGTCCCTTATCATGCAGCCCTTACATACCTTTTAGACAAAATTCTGCAAGTTTTGATGGGAAAAAAGTTTTAAATAAACAACTGAATTTGGTTTTCATTAGAGAAAGTTTTCTCCATCAAATCATTTTGCAGCAATCAAATAGATAATAAGTAGTTGGTGCAAGACAGACGGAATATGGCTGATTGGGTGGAACATACCAACCATGTCCCAAAACATTTCCTTTTTTATTACTTCAATATGGAGCTTTGCATTGTCATGTAAGAGAACAACATTCTTCATACTGACAAATACACTTTTTAAATAAACTTTTATGGACATGTTGCCACTGCTAAATGTGCATTTATTATTCGATTGTATTTTAAGAATAAAGGAATACTATCCCAGTGATCCTTACGCACACCAACATTATCCGTCTTTCATAAAGTTCAGGTTTTGGGATCTGTTTTGGGAATTTATCTGTGTCAAGTCACTCTCTTTTGTATTGGACATTATCCAGTGTTAGTGTATTACAGATTTATTCTTAACTGCCACATATGATTAATAGTTAGGATGATACATTCATCTTTACAAATTCTTCCCTAAAACGGAAATTACTTATGACACAACCTAATAAATCAGTTTTGTAGAATTTGAAAGAGAAAGAAATCCTTCCAAAAAATTACATTGTGAAAGGTTTCAACATTTTTTGCTAGTCTGAATAAAAAGTTGCTTGTCAATAATTTTCTATTTAGATCCTAAGAGTCAGAGAAATGAAAAGTTAAAGGAAAAAAATAAATATAAGAAAAGAAATTTGATTTCCCAAGTTTGAAGCAAATTTTTATATAGGAACATATTGTGGTGAGATTAGGCCCCAACACAGATGATTGGCTGGAATGAAGATGCATATCGGCAGCAGTCTGGGACAAGTCAATGTGTAGTGTAATGGTTATCAAGCTTGTCTTGCTAGATCAATTATCTCTGAATTGTGAGTTCAGTCCTCACTGGGTGCTCAACACTTTTAGTTTTGTGACACATCTAATCACATTCAGAAAATCATTGGGTACTTCGATGTGGTTTAATAATTAGCAAGCCTGTCTTGGTAGATCAATTATCACTGATCCTCACTGGGTGCTCAGGACTTACAGTTTTGTGCCACATCTAAGCTGTGCATAGAAAATCATTGAAAACTTCAATGTTGCATACTGGTTAGGTTTGTCCAATTACAACTGAGTAGTGAGTTCAATCCTCACTAGGTGCTTCACACTTTCAGCCTCATGCCACATCTAAGCTATGCTTAGGAAAATTCACCAAAATGATTTCAAAAAGTCAACCTCTTCAGCTTTATATCATAAAGAAACAATTTATACATTGCTATTTAATTCTTTGTATAAATTGTTTCTTTATGATATAAAATATAAGCTGCACACCCTAATATATTTACAACATTATATCCGCAGGACAGTAATAATCAGAATTTTAAATTCTATGGAAAACTACTAAGACATTTTTACCAATTGGATTATACTTAAGTCCATTTCTCTTTAACTGATAAACACATATAACAAGAAAATTTTATGAATTTTCCGAATTCAAACAAAATTCTCACTTCATCGATTTGAACAAGTACTCTAGTGTTGCAGCATTGCACACTCCAAAACATATTTAACTGTCATTAATAGCATAATTAAAAAAACATCTTCCGGTCTACATATATTTTGTCTTAATGTTTGCCTATGTATGGAAAAAAATGCTCCCATAAGATGACAATTTGAAATTGTTGAAAGTACTTGGCATGTGTCTTCCATCTGACATCTGCTCTAATATAATAATCTTATTATTCAAGGAATTGATAGTAAGCTAATGTCTCATTAAGACTTGTTAGCGAAGTGCTTTTACATTAATTACATTAACATTGCTATTTAATTCTTTGTATAAATTGTTTCTTTATGATATATATATATATATATATATATATATATATATATATATATATATATATATATACATATATATATATATATATATATATATATATATATATATAGTCTTACTGAAGAATATATATATATATATATATATATATATACAAATATAGATAACTAGAGTCGTTTCGAAAAACCCTCGAATTTTTGATTTGCCAATAATCAAATCAATCTCGAGGGAAAAAAGGTTCTTAAAAAAGAAAGAGCTACAAACATGAACTTCTGCCGAAAAAAATCGCACAGATGCAGGTCTGAAGCCCAAAGAAAAAACCCCGATACGAGTAAACAACTAACTAACAAAAGAGCTCAATTCAATCGTAGAGGAGACCTAGATACACCTAGTGAGCCAGACAAACCTACCTAGGTTTCACCTAAATGGATCGCCAGGGAAAGTATGGCTAACGAGGCAAAGAGAAACGCATATTTATAGGCGATAGCTAAAATTATACCACGTGACCAAAGAACCACAAACACCTAAGTGCTTTCCCTGACGATCTGTTTAGGTGAAACCTAGGTAGGTTTGTCTGGCTCACTAGGTGTAAATCCCTTAGGACTTTCCTTAATATTAACCAATGGCAATCTACTAAGGATTGCATTAAATGGTTTGAAAATTACAACAAAAATAAAAAATGTTCATTCATTAGGTATGATATTAAGGAATATTATCCATCTATTTCAGAGAAAACCCTAAATGAAGCTCTCAGTTTAGCCAAAGAATACATTCAAATTTCTGATGACAAAATAAACCTAATTAGACATTGTAGAAAAACATTGCTATTCCACGATAATACTTTATGGATAAAAAAAGATAATATTAACGGTTTTGACAATCCTATGGGAGCGTATGATGGAGCAGAGGTGTGCGAGATAGTAGGGTGCCTGCTGCTTCATAGACTTAATGAATATATAAACTTTAATAACCATGGGTTGTACCACGACGACGGTTTAATCATAGTGGACAATAGTAACCCTCAAAAATGTGACACTATCCGTAAAAAACTGCACTGGTTTTTTAAAAAATTCGGATTCAATCTCGATATAGAAACTAATTTGAAAATCACCAACTATCTAGATATTACGTTGAATTTACAAAATGGCACAATATCCCCGTATAAAAAAAACAAAAACCAAGAACCCCAATATTTAAACATAAAATCTAACCACCCAGCCCATATCATAAGGCATATTCCAAAAAATATTGGGTATAGACTTTCTACTAATTCCTCCAATAGGGACATTTTTGAGGCCAATAAAACAAGTTATGAGGAAGCCCTATTTAAGAGTGGACATAAAAATAAATTAGAATATATTAGTATAAATAACCACAAAAGTACTCAGAATAAACGTAATAATAGGCAAAGAAAGATTTTGTGGTTCAATCCTCCTTTTAATTTAGTGGTAAAAACAAAAATTGGCAAGATATTTTTTGATTTATTAGAGCAACATTTCCCCCAAAAAAACTGAGTTACATAAAATATTTAACAAAAACAATGTAAAACTTAGTTATTGTTGCATGCCGAACGTAGGGACTATAATAAATGGATTGAATAAGAAAAAAACTAGGAATAATCCACGCAGTAATCCTCCTACTTGTAATTGTAGAAACAAAAACATCTGTCCATTACAGGGAAAATGTCAGCAAGAATGCGTGGTTTATCAAGTGAAAATTTACAAAAATAGCGAGGATACTAACCCTAAAACATACATAGGTGCTACTCAGAATAAATTTAAAAAAAGATATTATAACCACACGAGTAGTTTTAAAAACGAAAAAATTAAGCATAGTACCACGCTATCTACCTATGTATGGAAAACCAAACAAGAAGATAATATAGACCCCATCCTTAAATGGGAAATATTAAAAAAAATGCCCCAAATATAAAGCAGGCCATAAATTTTGTAAATTATGTGCAGAGGAGAAATTAGCCATAGCTTTATATGATCAACCTAACCAGCTATTAAACTCCACAACTGAAATCCTTAACGTATGTAAACATAAAAAATCTTGGCTACTAAATTAGACGTTTTCCCGCTTATTTGTCATTCCACCTTAATGTTTGTGGGTTGTTTTTGTTCTCTCCCTCCCCAGAGTAAGTTTTCTGAGTTGCTGTACCTTCGTAATCACCATTAGACTCATCCAAATTTTTTTGAATACTCTGCACTGTCCGCAGATTGATACCCAAACACTAAATGTTCGTATTGCAGTTTCCAACATGAATGCCAAACAACATGCTATTTCCAAATTTCTAGCAGAGTGAATTGCATCATTGTACTCTTTCTTTTTCTCACAGTACCCAACTGATACTATACAGTGCCGCTGACAAAATCCAAAACAATGTACACACACAAAATCAGAAATATTAGGTTGGTGCAAAAATAATGACGAAATAATGTCGTTTTTTTACGTTAAAAAATACGTCAGAAAACGACAATATTACGTCATTATTTTTGCACCAACCTAATATAAATTCGCGACAATTTACCCATCGCACCTTGTTGACCATATGTGTTGTGATATTTAATACAACCAAAAAACATTTTTCCTGTTGAAAAGACAACTGATTTGACTTCCAGTAAAAAAGAGAGACAGTATGACATTGATGTATTGACTTGAAGACAGCTGTGAAGATTAATGCAGTGATACAACCGATTATGAAACAAAAACTATAGTTGCCAAACACCAGTTCGAGCCACAGACTTAACCACATGATACTGTGATAATGCCACAATGATTTGATGTAGAATGGCAGCAAAAATTCATTCAAAAAGTTTAGATGTAAAGACTGCCAGAAGATACTTAATAAAAAAGAAATCATTTGAAAAATAATTTTTCATGGAGAAATAAAACTAAAAAGCAGGAAAGAAGGTAAAATTGCAGCCATAAATAAAATATGTAGGCTAATTAATTTGTTAAGGATTCAAATGATTTGTTGTATATATATATATATATATATATATATATATATATATATATATATATATATATATATATGGACACTGAAGTCAACACTAAGTGGCGACAGTCTCTTTTATGCTTGAAGACATTCTTCAGGTCATCTACTAATAAAACATTAGCAACAGATTGCGTTCAAACATGAAACAGATAGTGTTAACTTTAGTACCCACTTTCATATTTAAACTAGCAGCATGGCCCGGTATTGCCCGTGTTTGATTCAAAAATCGTACGACTCATACAGCAATCGCTATCACTTGACTTAAAATATTTTTGCCTTTCCTTGCCTTTAAAGGAGTGCCCTTTGGCATGCTGATGTTGTTACATGTCTTACTTCTTGCCTATCTCACACTGCGAATTTTTTCTAAGCTCTATACTAAACAATAAATTTGTTAGAAAAAAAGAACTAAACAAAATGAACACAAAGTGATCAGCTTTAAAAAAGGACTCATCACTGGAAAAACCAAATGAAAAAAGAATGTTAACAACATATACTTTTTCACACCCAATCCAGTTATGCGGAATCAGAAGCAACGTTGAGTTTAAGCAAGCGAATGAGCCAATTGGAGTAAAGTGCCATGCAGATTTAAATTTTTACCACTTTTGACAAATACAGTTATCGAATTTTTTTGCATGCTAGCATGCTAGTTAACATTTGTGTCAGTCAGCTGTTGGCTCTCACGCTGGCCAATAGAATCTTCCTGCCTATTCGTGGAAGCCAGCTATAGGCTCTCACTCTGGCCAGTAGGAAATGGCCGCAAACTACATGAAAACTGCCGTAGAAGCATGAAAAAATCGATTATTTCCACTATTGATGGGAGTTGGGAAATGCAACGTTGGTCTTGGCCTTCCCACTAACTTAGAGCATGTGCATGTAAATTTTGGTGCTAATCCGTCGAAAATTGCGGCCATACATTCGTTACACACACACATCCTGCCTTTTATAGATAGAGATGCAATCTACCTCTGATATTGTGGAAATTGTTCTAATGAGCTTTCCTCCTTGATACCTCATTTGTATGAATTTAAGCTAATTACTAGGTCTCATTATTTTACTGTTGAAATATCTAGATGTAACCATAAATTATATTCGAATAGTCTTTGTTCTTGCATTTTCCACCTGTGGGACTCACTTCTAGTAACTTGCTTCCCTGCCAACTGCAACCTTCAAAAAAGTAAATGCAATTTCAATAAACATCTTCTGTCTTTCTGAATCCTGTTTTTTATTGTCCTCTCTCCTTAATGATGTCTTCTTATTCTCTTTCATTCTCAGTAACCACTAGCGTCTTAGTGGCATTATCACCTTGTGTATGGTGAAATGATTACAACAAAAATAATAAAGTCAGAAACAAAGTAAGCAATGACAGGAAGATTAGTGAAATTAGTGAACCGAGTTCAATCTTGAGTTGGGTCAGTTTGTATTCATTTCACATTAATGCCTTTAGGAAATGTATTACTCTGTTTCTCTCTGTACTATGGATATAGAATGAGGCAGTTGAAACATTATAACCCTATAAGGTAGCCCAACTAGGTGCACTGGGCTAACAACCCAACCCTCTAAATTTTTACTTGCTATAGAAACGAAACCAACATTATTGGATATTGCTGCAGCCTCACAAGAAATCTACAGAAATAAAAACATATTGCAAGTGCTACATATATACATATATTGTGTGTATTTAAGCAGCATCTTTTCACTAATGCATGTTTCATTAAATAATATAGACAAGTTTTGTCTATTTATTTTAAGCAGATTCCTTTCATATCGTCTGATAAGCTTAATAACATTATCATTGAAAGATGAAAGAATACCACCATATTGATACATGTTTTTTTTTAATGCTATCTAAGCTTTCAGCTTACATAAGTCATCATCAGAGATAACAAGTACATTACAATAAATTAAACAATACACGGACATAGTAACAATGATGGTCTGTTTTGTTTGCATGGAAGATTTCCAAGCAATGACAAACTCGTGCATACAAGCCAATTCAAGCGCAAATCGCACTGCGGCCCTTGACATTGTTGCTATGCCCGTGTATTTTTTAATGTATTGTAATGTAGTCATCTCTGATGATGGCTTATGTAAGCTTCAGAGATATGGTGTTACAGGATGATTATTTGACTTAATACAATTATTCCTGTCAAAGCGTGAAATGAAGATCATCCTAAATGTGTTCTTCTCCGGCACCTTTATCACAAATGCTGGTGTTCCCCAAGTCTTTATCTTGGGCCCTACACTATTCCTGATCTTCATCAATGACCTTCCCAGTGTCATCAGCTCCCATGTAGGCATCTCTGTGGATGACACTACTATTTACTCTTGCCTCTATAGTAAATCTGGTATCATTGACAAAACTAACCTGGCTGCAGATCTCAAAAAGAACCTCCAATCTGTGGTTGACTGGGGCAGGAAATAGCCTGTAAACTTTAATGCTTCAAAAACGAAACTGCTCTCCTTTACCCAACACAGAGAACCCTCCCTGCTTCTCATCAGAATGACTGATTCTCAACTCCTTGAGAGTGCCTCATTATGCCTGCTTGGGCTCACACTGTCCACTGTCAATAGCTTCATCTACCGCAAGGAAAGTTGGTTCTCTATGTTGTGCCAGAAAGTTTTTCTCGTCTGGGTTCAAACTTCAAATCTATAAATCAACCATCCGTCCTTGAATGAAGTATTACTGTCATATACTGTCATGTACGTCTTGAAGTCCTTGACAAAATCTAGAGATGAATATGATGAAATGTGATTGGTCCTGATCTGGCATCTAGTCTACAATTGCTTTTTCACAGGCATGCCGTAGCTTCCCTCTGTCTCTTCTACAAGTATTTTCATGGCAACAGTTCTGACGAGCTACTTTCGCTGGTTCCCAGACTGCATGAATTTAAACAAGCTCCCAGGCTGGCAGCTCGGTCCTACCCTTTTACTGCCAATATAGTTAAATGTAACCATTTCTTTTACTCGAACAGTTTCTTCTCCCGCACTTCCTATCTGTGAAACTCCCTTCCCCTTGCTTTCTTCCCCGATAACTATAATCTTCAAATATTCAAGTGTAATATCAATCAACATCTGACACTCTGAGCTTGTTCCCCATCCTTTTCTGTATCTTTTTCTTGAACACGCCTCTTTACTCTTATTCTCAATCCTCTTGTTAAAATTTACAAAATTAATAAACAAATGATTAATGGAATCCATTGTATATATGTGTTCTATTTCATCAATTGATTTATATTAGTATTCTATATTTTACATGTCTTTTTATTTATATTTTAGATGTTTAATTTAAATTTTTAATGCAATATTTTTAGTAGTTTATTTTACATGTCTTATTTTTACTTCTTAAAAGGGTCTTTTATTTACATATTATGTTTAATTCTATTAAATAATATGTTTGCATCTTTGGTTGGTTGGTTGGTTGGGTTTTATGGCATATCAACCACTGTGGGTCATTTAATGCCAAATTAAGGTATATATATATATATATATATATATATATATATATATATATATATATATATATATATATATATACATACACACACACACATACATATATATATATGTGTGAAAATATATAGAAAATAGGAAAGAACTGGTTAGGTAAATAATCCGAAGTTCTTTAGTATTTTTGTTATTATTTTAAAAAATATTTTGATTCCCAAAAAAAGAAAAAATATTCTTGATTCCAAAAAAATAAAATATTTTTGATTCCCAAAAAATATAAAATATTTTTGATTCCAAGAAAAATTTCGCTTGAAAATGGAACGGAGCTTACTTTAACTCAATCTTGGGCTCTTGTTTTGAAACATGAGACCTCTTATGTAGCATGTTGGAATCATATTTTTAAATAAATAATTATATATATATATATATATATATATATATATATATATATATATATATATATACCTATACATATATTAAATATACAGTACTACTAAACATATAGCTGGCAACATGCAACATTTTCAAAAACGCATAGCTGGCAACATTATTGTTTCAAAAACACATAGATGGCAACATTATTTTTTCAAAAAAACGTATAGCTGGCAACATTAGTGTTTCAAAAACGCATAGCTGGCAACATTAGTGTTTCAAAAACGTATAGCTGGCAACATTTTTTTTCCAAAAAAACGTATAGCTGGCAACATTATTTTTCAGAAAACATTATCTGAAGCCTTGTTGTTGGACGTAGTTTACCGTCATACACAGGACGCGAATGTAGTTTATTGTCATACCCAGGACGTGGATGTTGTTTATCGTCATACGCAGAACGTAGATGTAGTTTATCGTTTTACCCATGACGCGGATGTAGTTTATCGTCATACCCAGGACGCGGACGTAGTTTATCGTCATACCCAGGACGCGGATGTAGTTTATCGTCATACCCAGGACGTGGATGTAGTTTATCGTCATACGCAGAACGTAGATGTAGTTTATCGTCTTACCCAGGACGCGGGTGTAGTTTATCGTCATACCCAGGACGCGGATGTAGTTTATCGTCATACCCAGGACGGGTTTGCATCTTTAAATAGTGCCAAACTTTGATGGTTGCATAGTATCAAGAGTGTTTCAATGTAGCAAACATTTCTGATTAAGTTTAAATCTTTCAGGATAGTTTTTATTAGGTTGGTGCAAAAATAATGCCGTAATAATGTCGTATTTTGACGTATTTTTTAACGTAAAAAAACGACATTATTACGTCATTATTTTTGCACCAACCTAATATATTAATGTTAACATTCTTTCATTGGGTGAATTGTTATCAACAACTCATATTGTCTTCTTTTGTTCCTTCTTTCTTTCTTTCTTTTTCCTTTTTTCTATGTATTTTTTGTTTTTGTATTCATGTATTAGGTTGGTGCAAAAATAATGACGTAATAATGTCGTTTTTTGACATAATACATCAAAAACGACATTATTACGTCATTATTTTTGCACCAACCTAATAGATCTTTCTCCTATTCATTTTTCTATTCTATTCTCTTCTATTCTTTCTTTCTCCTTCTTTTTCTTTGGAGTTATGATGTGTTGTCTTTAAATTTATCGTAACTCTCATATTTCTTTTTCTTCTTTTTATTGTCTTCTTACCCTCTTCTCTTTGCTTTTACCTGTTTTATTATTATTATTATTATTTTTTCTTTTCCTTTTGTGGAAACCCTGTATATATTTCTTTTCTTTTTATGGTGTTTTTTCTTATGTATTTTTAAAAAAAAAATTGATTAATGAAAAAAGAAAGTGATGTTTTATAAGCAGTATTTTTAAATAGAATCGTTTATAACCATCTTTGTTCCTCACCTGTCGAGATGCACTCACATTGAAACAAAAATCCATCTTTGTCAGAGTACTTGTTTGTCAGTATGTAACATCTTTATAATAAATAATATATATATATATATATATATATATATATATATATATGTACTTACATCATATTGCAAGTGACTATATATACACTCACATTTATACATACATAATATTGCCAGTGCAAATGTACATATATATATATATATATATATATATATATAATATATATATGTATTAGATATAAATCAAAGAAATATACAATATTAATAAAATAAATAGCAAAAGGAAAACCTTTTCTGTCAATACATTTTGTTTCTCAAGGAAATTTATCAAGGCAACGTTGAAATTTTATTTAGGAACCTGTATTTATTTATACATAGAACAAGTAACATGGAAGGAAAAAAGATAAGATTATTTGTTCATATTTGAATTTAAGAATGCTCTGAAATATTTTGAAATCTCTCTCTGCATTATGGAAAGAGAAGGCAAAGTATGGAGGATGTTAAGTGATGTAAAATTTTGACATATTGTTGAATAAAAAGGAATTAATGTTATAGTTGTTAATATTATTATTGATTTTTATATTTTTATTTATTTTATGTCAATTTTAATGCATTTTCAAATAATGTTATTTTTCTATTCACTTTTTAATTTCTTATATTAATATATATATATATATATATATATATATATATATATATATATTGTTTGTTGTTGTTATGACTACACATGTGCCTGAGTGAGAGACACTGGTACCTTAAAAATTTTTTGAAAGAATATTTTGAAATAACTTTTGCAAACTAGTCAAATTCATTTATATTCTTTTTCTTTTTTTTTCCTATATATAGATTTTGTCTTACAATTTTCTCAATATATATATATATATAATCCTACAACTAAATCCTCTACAAAAAACCAATGTAGTGTATCAATTTCATGCCTGTTCAGAGATTGTATCTCTGATACTAATAATAAACCCATTTCATATATTGGTTTTACTACAACCATGCTCTCCTGTAGACTTACTTGTCACCTTTCTGATCTTAGTTCTATTAAACATCATTTCTTAGACAAACACAGACATGCATATAATATTAGACAAATATTAGTTGATAACACAACAATACTCACACATACACTCAGTAAGAACCTTCAGATATTGAATGTCATCTACACTCAACAAAATTATATTTCAAAGTAGTTACAACACATTACATTACATCTAGACATATGGTTCTGTTGTTAATATTTCAGTCTCTTGCATGGTATGACGTCGTAGAACCACATCATGAATTTATGACCTGCGTCTGCTGTTCCGCTTGCCTAACCACCTCAGCTATCCAGCTTTGACTTGATAACATTGCAACTTCGACACTACTCAGCCAGAATGCTTCATCATTGACAACTCTGTCAATGCAGCCTATTCGACTCATTCACAAGGCATTCCCTTTGCACCATCACTGCACCCCTGTTTCACAGAACAAGCCAACCAACTCTGCAAGCAGTGACTCAGACCACACAACCAAGCAACTCCAGTCTGCAACTAAGCTACTAACTCTGCAAAAAAAGTGATTCCAACTCCACATAAAAAATGACTCCAACTCTGCAAACAGTGACTCCATTTCCACAACCTAGCAACTCTGACTCCACAAAACAATCAACTCCAACTCTGCAAGCAGCAATTCAGACCCTGCAGCCAAGAAACTTCAACGCTGCAACCGAGTGACTCCAACTCCGCAACAGTGACTTCAAATCTACCACCAAGTGACTCTGACTCTGCAGACAGTGACTCAGACCCCACAACCAAGCGACTCAAATTCTGACTCCACAAGCATACAACCCATGGCTGTCACCTCAACCTACTCAACTTATTTACAAGTCATTCCCTTTGCAGTCATCACCACAGTCCCATTCAACAGAACAGGCATACCAACCATACCAATCTGATGTCACCACCATCTCAGAGAACAGGTCTACCAACCAATGAAAACAGCCTACCACTGTGACCTTGATCAACGAACGTGCACTGACCATATCCAGTGACCTCACACCAAATTACAAAAGAATTAGGACAACTCCCAGTGCTACTCATACACCAACCTCCATCCTGATGATTGGCCACTTAAACAGACATTCCACCAATCATTCAACATCTCAACATACTATGAACAAACATTGTTCAAATCTAATCCTCATTATTCTTTTCTCTCATTACCAAGCACTTAATACAATTAATATTTACCACTAGATTAAATACATTAATAAGAAAGAACAGTTTAATGAAAAATAAATATTCATTTAATGTATTCAATAATATATTAATAATTATAATAATCATAATTATAATAATAATTATCATAATTAATAAAAACCAGGAGTCCCAATGAAAATTTGAGTTTTCTTGTTTGAATTTTCTAATGAATCATAATTCTTAAATTAATGATTGACTAAGCTCTTTATGTATTCTATGATTATAACTACCTGTGGAAATTCCCCTAGCACATCATTAAATATTTGAGCTTGACAACTTTAACAAAATATTGCAATAACAATCATAAATAGAAATGCTGGTTGTTATTTAAAGAAGTACCCAGATTTTATAAATTTAAGCACAGTACTCGATTGGCAACATGGTCTCATCAATTTACAGTTGAGTTCTGCATGTCAGCTTCCCATAGTGACATCATTTTTACAAAGCTCTTTACAAAGTCCTTTTCCCCACTGGCGTAATGTAGCTTCCCTGTGCCTTTTTTATAAATTCTTTCTTGGTAATTTTTCAGATGAACTTTCCTCTATTGTGCCTAGACTTTATGAATTTAAGTGCAGTACTAGATTGGCGGCAAGGTCTCATCATTTTAAAGTTGAAATGGCTATAGATGTAACCATAAGATCTATGCTAACAGTTTCTTCTCTCACACTTCTTGCATATGGAAGTCTTTTCCAGCTTCTTGCTTTCAAATCAACTCTGATCTTCAAAAATTTAAATGCAATGTCAATTGCTATCTACTGACTTCTTAATTCTCATTATTTTATTCACTCACCCTTATGTTTTATTGGCCTTATTGCCTAGCTTGGTGTCAAATGATTAAAATAAAGTAAGTGGGGACAATTGGAAAAAAATTGAAATTGCAACTATTAAAGATATAAGACTTTGTTTCTTTGTTTCTTTTCTTTGTTTTTTTTTTGCTTTGCAATCAAAATGAAATATTCTATTATTAATTTGAAATAATGACAATCCATAATGGAAGTGGTAAATAACTTACTAACAAATGGAGGAACATGCAGAATGATAATAAAAATAATTATAGAAATACATATTAAATTAATTCTTCATAATTATGCTACCAACACTGATGTACTTATACAAGGTCTGTCTGAAAAGTCACAGGGCTGGGTGTGCTGTGTGAGCTATGAATGAAAGAGGGATAAGCGGATTAATGATATCTTGGGATTATATAACTGTAATCTTAGCTTTCTACAACCATTAGATTTTTTCACATGCAAGAATTGTGGCAAGACAAACCATGGCTGCTTCACCATGACAATGCACCTGACCAAAATGCCCTGAGTATCAGGCAGTTATTAGCCAAGAAAAACATCACAATACTTGAAGAATCTTCTTATTCACCTGATCTTGTTCTGTGGGACTATTTTTCTTTTCTCCAAGCTCAAGGGGATCATAAAGAGAACCCGTTTTGAAGGTGTGGAGACCATCAAGAGGACTGTAATGACAGAGCTGAGGGGCATCCAAGTAGAATCCTTCCAGAAGTGCATAAAAGTGTGGCAGAGAAGGATGGAAGAGTGCACAAGACTCAAGGGGGATTACTTGTAAAACCATGTAGGTAGTTTGTTGTTTAGAATTGAAATAAATTGTTTGTGACACCAGTCCTATTGCTTTTCAGACAGACCTTGTGTTTGTGCATATATATATATATATATATATATATATATATATATATATATATATATATATATATTAGATAGGAAAAGACAATATTTATAAGGCATTTTTAAAAGCAAAAGCTAAAATAAAAAACAACCGGTTTCGTCCCAGGACTTATCAAGTTTATTTATTCTGGGAATTTAAAAAACCGTGTAAATTAATTTTTTAATTAATGAATGTAATCGAATGGAGGAAAAAAAAAAATATGAATTTCAAGAAACTAGAGTCCAATAATATTCAGACCCAGTAAGCATTCCCTCTGTTTACAAAGGGAAGTCTCACGGGATCTGATATACAAGGACTCTAGAACCTTGCAAAAATGTCCACATTGGAAATATCAAAGGAGCTTTGCAGAGATCATTGAACAATAATGAAGGCTGTTGAAAATATAAGTAAGTTGAGAACTTGAAGCAAAGGTAAAGGCTTTAAGAAATTGCTTCCTCATTATGAACATAAACTAAAGTGAGTTATAGCAAAGCAACCACTTTTGACCATCATTCAAATCTTTGAAAAGGCTGAAATTGAGGAAGTCAAGAAGGACAAAAGGTGTAGAGTACTCTTGTGAATTGGGATCTGTAAAAAAATTTCCTAGGCAACCTCTTCTCATTAAAGCAAATATTTTAAAGTGTCAAAATTTAACCAAGAAATACATGAAAATTGACTTTTTTAAAGTAATTTTCATTGATAAATCTCAAGTGATATTTGATGGACCTGATGGATGCATTTTTGGGCCCTGTTGTGGCTGCTACCATTTTTTTTTTCAGCACTGTTTTATGGCCATCCTCCATTTTCTAAATTATTTTTAAACTGACGTTAAATTGTCAATAGTACATCACGTATCTGCATGGTGGAGGTAGTGTGTAGTATGCAAGAACCCCTGACGAATTTGGAGCCCCAAAAAGTTGTAGCAGCATTTTTTTGCTTTTTGTACTTTTTACTTTTTTTCTACATAAGTTATATTGTCAGTCATCAACTATAATATTCAAACAGGGACAGTGCTTACTACCCCAAATCTATCAATCATGTGGGGACTCCATGCATATTGGGGAGTGGGGAGGATTGAAAATGCTAATTTCAGTAGCACTTACTTTTTTAAATTGTAATTTTCTTTCTGAACAGTTCTTTTAAATCAATTAAGAGGGTAATATATCTTAGTGAAATCATTTTTTATTCTGAGCTGATTCACTAAGGATGATCTCTGATTTTTTTTTTTTATTAATAGTAATACTAACCAGAAATCTATGGCTAGCAATTAAAATAAAATTTCTAGTCCTGATTTTTTACATTTCTAAACAGATAAAACTGAGAAAATGATTGTTTAAAATTAAAAATGTTTAAAAATTTCAACACCTGAAAAATTTTCCCCAAAACTGAAATACGGTTTTAAAAACAAATTTTTAAGACAGTTCCATTTGTGAATCTTTGTAAAAC
The DNA here is from genome assembly GCA_963932145.1 of Acanthosepion lycidas. Lineage (NCBI taxonomy): Eukaryota > Metazoa > Mollusca > Cephalopoda > Sepiida > Sepiidae > Acanthosepion > Acanthosepion lycidas. The sequence continues at coordinate 57,053,002 of OZ010590.1, forward strand.
TTTTTTTTTTTTCAGCAGAGATTATCGGCAATTAATATTTATGGAAATGTAAAAATTTGTAGCTTAAATGATTTTTTTCAAGTAAAATTTAGTCATGAAAATATTGGTGGTTATTACAAAAAGAATAGCATTATCTCAGATTTTTTTAAAATAAAAAACCTATTCATTATAAAAGTAAATGATTAATAAATATATACTGAAATTTTCATTTAAATTGGATGATTCCCTGATTTTTGTTAATTTAAAAAAGTTCTGCCATATCCTACCAATTATCCTTTGAGGGTTTGTAGCCCCCACATTGGGAAACTTTGATAGATAGATAGATAGATATAGATATAGATATATATTGGGTTGGTGTATAATTATCAGGCATTTAAAGAACACCTGATATTATATTATTATTTATTATGAAAAAAGAAACATAATAATTCAACAATAGCATTTTTAAATGATTATTCTGGAGCATATGATTATTGACATTTTTATAATCTGAAAATAAAATAATATTTTTATTAAAAAAAGTAAACAAATCAGCAATTTTTATTAACAAATAACTTGCCTACAAAAACGCCTGATAATTATGCACCAACCAATATATATGTGTATGTGTGTATGTGTGTATAAGTTCAAATCTCTTGATTAAACCAACAAAGAAGATAATCCTCCAAAAATCAGAAATATGATGAAAATCATCATAACCAAAGTTTATAAAACACAAGAAATATTGCAGAATGTATTGAAAAAATGTTATATTAAAAATTAATTACAATAAATACTAATTTGATTAGTTAAAATATAATAATTCATCTCATAATTTACATTATTTACATTAATCACTAATATCCTCATCTTTGTTGTTGTTATCACAATGTTTCGACTGTTGCACTGTCTTGACTTCTTCAGTTATCAGTCAATAAATAATGGTAACTCTTCATCTCAGAAATTCAGACAGAAATTCATCTTTGAACTTTTAAGAAAATAATTTTCTCTTTCTTGAGATTGAACTCAAAATTGTGCGCTCTTTATTTTCATGATCTATTTAATTATGGACTCTAAATAAAATAGTATAGCAGAAAAAACATGAAGAAAATTTTATTTTTTGATTAAAAACAGTAAATTTTATCTTTTGACAAAAAATAAGTCTTTGTAGTTAATATTTACTAAGAAATAGTTTGACGTTCACCTACTTGCATCTAACTGACTTTTTATTGCATTTTTTACCACCATGCTAAAGCAATTCAAAGTTCTAAACACAAATTCTTTGAAGTGTGTTGATTCCACTTAAGTGTTATTTTGGAAAACTTATATGCCTTCTTAGAGAGGAAGACAAGAATGGAAGCTGCCAAATTTAAGACCTCAAAAGAAGCAACAGATCCATTGATATACCAACTAATGTAATGGCTAGACAAGGAATAAAATGTTTTTGTTTGTTTGCAGCTATGTCGCTATGTTCATATACCATTCTCTCTTCCAGTCTCTATTCTGATAGCTATCCATCTATTTCAGTTTATTAATACTTATCATTTTGTTATATATATACATACACACACACACACACACACACACACACATATATATATATATATATATATATATATATATATATATATATATATATATATATATTATATGTGTGTGTGTGTATATATATATATATATATATTATAATTATTTATTTAAAAATATGATTCCAACACGCTACATAAGAGGTCTCATGTTTCAAAACAAGAGCCGAAAACTTCAAAATAATATTTGAAAAAAATTTCGCTTGAAGATGGAACAGAGCCTACTTTAACTCAAGTTAATTCAAATATTATTTTGAAGTTTTCGGCTCTTGTTTTGAAACATGAGACCTCTTATGTAGCGTGTTGGAATCATATTTTTAAATAAATAATTGTATTTATGCTCTACTTTCGTATCGAGCACTATTTTTTAAAAATAATTACAAAAATGCTAAGGAACTTTGGATTATTTACCAAACCAGTTTCTTTCCTATTTTCTACAATATTTTCACACATATATATATATATTATATATGTGTGTATATATATATATATATATATATATATATATATATATATATAGATATAGATATATATATAGATATATATACATATATAGATATACACACACACACATATAGGTTTAGGTAAATGAAATAACTAGATATTAGCAACTGTATACACGTGTGCTGGCGTGCATACACAGGTAAGCAAATAAATAATTACCAAATTTTGCCAAGAGGGGTAGACATAATAGTGCTTGATGTGGTTAGACAGAGCAAAGAAATATATATTAATAAATATACATATACCTAGGTTTTTTGTGCAACTTAAGTTTCATTGGTTACCCAACTCATCAGCCACAAGATATCCTGTGCCTGATGAGTTGGGCAACCAAAGAAACTTAAGTCACATACCAAACATAGGTATATGTGTATTTATTATTATTATTATATATATATATATATATATATATATATATATATATATATATATATATATATATATATATATATGTATGTATTTCAACTGACAAGGTCTGTCTGTTTAAATTTTTATTGTATTTTCGGATGAAAATTGTGGATAAACTGAAGATAAATTTATGTTCTTATTCTGTTTTCTTGATGAGTTTGAATTCCAGCTGAGTTTGTTACATTCACTTATGTGCAAATAACCTTGGGAAAGGTATGAATCAATCTCCTCTTCCTCAGCTATAGATAAATAGCAGCACAGACTGGCCTCTATAGACTTGGTTTGCACTTGATCTCGGGAAAGGAAAACTCTGAATTCAAAATTCAGTTCTTACCAGGAGAGTTATTGAAGCCTTCAAAAAGTGGCTAAAGAGAAATCAATCAAGAAGCATGAAGAAGATGGAAAAAGAGCTAGATATTTCTGATAGGTTGCTAAAGAGGATTGTGGGCCAAAACCATGAAAGATTCAGTGTCAACAGTTGCTCTCATGTGCCTCTAAGCAAAAATGGCTTGGCAGAGGGAAGAAAATGTTGGGGGAGATGCACTGTGCTCTGAAAAAGTCTTTGTTATTTTTTGTTGTTTTTTGCTGTAAGGTTCACCATGGTTTGTTGGCCAGTCAAGGTAGAGGGTTACGTTAAAGGATAGTTTATATGGCTAGGAGGGAAGATAGCAGTTGGTTCTAGACTTGAACAGGTTAAGATTGTGGTGATCAGGTGAACATCTTCTTGGGAGTCTGTTCCAGAGGACTGTGGTTCGTGGGAAGAAGCTGTCTGAGTAGAACTTACTTCTTGCTGTATAATACAGAGAGAATGAGTGGCACGGTGAGTCCTAGCCATGAAGGTCAGACCTAGTGGAACCATGAGATGCAGTTTCATCCAAGCACTTTCCATGTTAGTAGCAATAGAGCAGTGAGAGGCTTGTCACATCCCGCCTGTGACGGAGAGTTTGGAATGTGGAAAATAATTCTTCAACAAAGACTTGCAGATGCTTTTGAACTCTATTAAGACTGGAAAGTGAGGTTTGGGCAGCTCCAGCCTAAATATAGCAACAGTACTCCATAAAGAGTCAAGTACTTACTAGAGTGGTACAGGGAGCTGATCATTTTACCTTCATCTTTAGTGATGGATCATATATATAGAAGTTCAACTTAAGGTTGGGTTTGAGTTTGAGGCCTGGGGCCTGGGGCCTCCTCAAGCAGACATCTGTTCATCATGACTGGTGGTAGTTTAGGGTCTGATCATCAGTGATGTTTTTTTTGGTGGGGGTTTACACTAAGGTTCAGGGGTTACTCAAGGTAGAGGGTTACATTAAGGGGTAGTTTATATGGTTGGGGGGTGAAGATAATGGTTGACTCCAGACGTGAACAGGTTATGATTGTAGTGATTGAGGAAACATCCTCTTGGGATTCTGTTCCATAGTGCAGTGGTTCATAGGAAGAAGTTGTTTGAGTAGAATTTACTGCTTGAAATATATGAAGGTGATTTGTTACTATATAAGTGATATGACAAGTTTGGGTCCTAGCCATGAAGGTCAGACCTAGTGGAACCATGAGATGCAGTTCGTCCAAGCACTTTCCATGTTAGTAGCAATAGAGCAGTGAGAGGCTTGTCACATCCCGCCTGTGACAGAGAGTTTGGAACGTGGAAAATAGTTCTTCTCCAACAAGGACTTGGAGATGTTTTTGAAATCTACCAAGACTGGAAATATGGCAACAATACTCCATTTTCAGCCTGATCTGGTTTTATAAAGGTAGAGGATAGCATCAAGAGACAGGTACTTACTGGAGCAGTAAAGGAAGCCAACCATTTTATCTACATCTTTAGCAATGGATTGTATATAGGAATTTCACTTGAAGTTGGGTGTGAGTTTGGGGCCCAATATCCTCTCAAGTCATGTTGCCTTCTTGAGAATACATTAGTTCATCATGACTAGTATTTTTCACTCTGGAGGTTAAATGATAGGGTTTATGCTATTTCACCAAGAAATATTTTCACAATAGTTTAAGATTGACCTTGGTGTTCATTGAAGAAGGGGTGAAAGTGAATGGCAGGGTTTACCAACAAATGTTGGAGAGAGATATGTTGCCCTCGTTGGCAACCATGTTTGGAAGTTCCTATGTCTTCATTTATGATGAGGCTCCTGTATACACGACCAATTTGATGCAGGATCGCTGCAAGAGACACTTTCATCGATTTTGATAAATCAAATTGGCCTCCATCGAGCTCTGATTTTAATCCTATGGACTTTGCAATATGGCTCATTTTGGAAAGTGATACTTCACGTATCTCATACACAAGCCTAAAAAAAAGCTCTTATGATATTGCGGTATAATTTGAGGGAAATGGTGAGGAAGACATCATGTTCTTCAGTTGAGAAGAGATTAAGATTCATGTTTAAGTTGGTGATTGCTGCCATAATCCTTCAGTTCATCTTTGGTTTTACAAGGAGTTTTGTTTGTCTCTCACTCAACTGCACTCCACGTATAATAATCAAGGGGGTTGCAGTCTAGGGAGTTAGGTAGCCACATGTAAGGGGTAATGTAGTTGCAGAAATTGTCTGATAGCTGTGACTGGGTTCTATTGCTTGTGTGGCATAGTACAGAGTCCTATTGCCAGATATAGGGTCTTCCAACAGCCACCCTCTTGACTCAGGGTAGCACTACCTGATGTAGGCCTCTGTGTTGAATCTGAGGCCCTCATCAACAAATTCAGGAGTTCTTTTCTCATCAGAATGATCAGAGTAAGTTTTCCAAGCTGCTGTACCTTCATAATCACCATTAGACTCAAACAATTCTTTCTGAATCCTCTGCACTGTCCTCAGATTGACACCCAAACACTCCGAAAATTTTGTATTGGAGTTTCCCGTATGAATACCAAACAGTAAAGCATGCCATTTCTAAATTTCTCAAGGAATGTATTGTGTCTCATGGTGCTCTTTTTCTCACAGATGCTGCCCAGCTGGCCTTACTATAATGTGTAGTTGGCAAAATCAAAAACAAGCAGCATGCATCTGTGAAAATAAAAATATAAAATGGCAACAATTTACCAATAGCAGCCTGTATATATATATATATATATATATATATATATATATATATATATATATATATATATTTAATTTCAATAAAGGTGCAATTAATTTACAAATTCATGAATTATTCATACAAAAACAAATACAAAGGTTAATGATTTAAATGGCGAGAAATCCATCTTTGCGAACAATTCAAATAATATACAAAAACCCTGAACCTGTTTATGAATGAAAAGATCCTGTTTTATAAATTTCAGTTGCATAAGGTCTTATTATTTTTACAAGCTTTCGTTTGTTCCTATAGACATCCTCAGGTATGAAATAGATTTTGTTCTTGTTTTTACTCTCAATAATAAGTGGACAATGAAAATAGAGTTGTAATCCGAAAAATGCTATGAGAAATGTGTTATTGTTTTGGAATGTGCAGTCGCAACGCTGAGTTTGAATTTAAATTTTAAGGTTCTGCGTTTATGTACAAATATAGGGATAAGAGAATTCTTTTTTACTGGTAGAATTCTCTTATCACTATATTTGTACATAAATGCAGAACCTTAAAATGGATTTCTCGCCATTTAAATCATTAACCTTTGTATTTGTTTTTGCATGAATAATTTATGAATTTGTAAATATATATATATATATATATATATATATATATATATATATATATATATATATATATATATATATATAGACAATATGAAAACTTAACTGACATGCTCTGGCAGACTTTATTAAGGAAAATTAAATTATGACACTTATCAACATACTTTATAATTTACATAGATTGTTCAGTTTACCTGATGAATATTTATTAGTGTCTCTTAAATTTAAAATTTTTGAAAACTAACATTTTTACTTTTGTTTATGTTGCAAAATAAAATCCTCACATTTGCCTTCATAAAGTCTGTCAGATGACAAAACACGTTGGCTATAAGTTTACTTTTTGTTTTAATTTTATTTTCCTTTTACAGATATATTTTAGTTATATTTAAAATTTTGACATATGTGTGTGTGTGTGTGTGTGTGTGTGTGTGTGTGTGTGTGTGTGTGTGTGCCTCTGTGTGTGTGTGTGCCTCTGTGTGTGTCTGTGTGCCTGGTGGGGTTGGCCAGGTTAGATTATTCATGAAAATGTTACCAATGATCTATAGCAATGAAAAAATATCAGACAAGAAACATTTTTATAAACTTTAGGTTCTTAACACCAGTCAAACTCGATCAATAAAAAATATCTTGAATGGAAAAATAGATTTTATATTTTGGTTTTAGCTTCTTCCAACTGCTTTCTGAGTTCTTCCAAGAGAAACAAGAACTGAAACATAGTTTCACCATTCCATCTATCTCCAAACTGTTGTTTTCTTCATTATTGTTTTTAGCATGTTTTTCACTAATATAATCTTTGAACTCCACTTATTCTATCAAGTTCTTAAATCAAGCATTTTCATTATTCTATAGATTTTTTTAAATGACTGCCTTTTTAACCAACTTAACTGCCCAGAGAATAGAACTAAAAAGCTCTTACCACAGAGTTAAATTTGACAGGTTATAATTTTTTAACTAACCTCTATAAAAATTGCAATGGATGTAATAGTAATAATGACTATGTCAGAGCAATTCACAAACTATCAAGCAGTACTTCAAGCTGGGACCGAAACCTGACTGATTTCGCATCAGTCGGGGATTCTAACCCCGGCAGAGAGCAAGGCAAATTTTCGCATATTTATTTTTTCATAAATGTGCCAGTGACCTAGAGGACTCAATTCATTAAGAGAATTTTGTATTATTAGCAGTAATAGTCACTGTTTACAAATTTGTGCTTTCCCCCCACAGTTCTTGGCCAAATTAATTTTAAATATATATATATATATATATATATTTGTGTGTATGTGTATGCGTGTGTGTGTGTATGTGTGTGTGTGTGTAATTAAATTAATAAATCATTAGTACTTTTCCCTAAGCTGGTATTTCTTGTGATAAAAGAACAGAATGAAAATTAAACTTTGTCGGGATTCTATATCCTATTTTAAACACATATTGTCCATATGGAAAACAAATGGTCACACCTAAACACATATAAACCTTTTACTTTCAACGTATCTTGAAGGATTGGATGGGAATTTAACTTGATTTCATTTCAGAAAAGTCTCAATGAATCACTTGGTTTTGAACCATTCTGAAAATGAGATAAGGATTCATCTTTAATTTGAGACAAAAAAGCTGGGAAAAAATATTTTAATAACTTTCAACTCAGTCAATCAATTAAGTGCCACATGCGATAAATGCTTAGGCAACCATGTATCTTTCGATACATGACTGACGATGTAGAAGATTTTTACCACACTAAGTTGCCATTTTTTTCTGTGGTAGACTGGTTGCCAACCAAGGCTAAAGAACCCAGTTTGTCCTTCTATTTAGCCCTTAGCTGGGGGGAGAAGAGATGGATTCATGCCTTTTCCTTTGTATATAAGTAAGTATAACAAACTCAACTGGAATTCAAACTCGGCTCTTCAAGTTCTTATTCCAAGCCGGTATCCATTATACCATAACACAAATCCTCAACATGAGCTAGGGATTATAAAGAAAAGATATAGAATAAATATTAACAGCTTTTTTAAAAGTCCCTCATTTTCATTCTTTTCTTTCATCATGAGAAACGCCAGCTGACTGGAAAGCAAGAAGGTAGAAGAGAGTTCCACAATCAAGAAGTGAGAGAGAAGAAACCATTAGCATAGAACTTATGTTTACATCTTGCCATTTCAACTGTAAGATGATGAGAATTTGCTCCCAATCTAGTAGTATGCTTAAATTCATAAAGTCTAGGTACTATAGAGGAAAGTTCTTATTTTGAATTGTTGTTTTAAATAGTGTTTAAACTAAAATATTTTAGTACAGTACATCTTATATATTTAAAAAGAGATACATTGGAACCTTGACATATGAGTGACCAACTTACAATTATTCCAAGCAGAAAAAAAATGATGATTTTCTGCTTCAAGCTAAAAGTTTGTGCTGGGATACAAGTCGATCTCGCTAGTTTTGATTTTGAAAATTGCATGTAACTCAGCCATCTAGCAAGCTATTAGAAGACAAGCAATCTCTTTCAGCATCTCATGCCAAGAGTGTGACCCATGTGTTTCATTTTATATATCATTGAGTCGTGGTGTGTTGTAATCTGCATTGTGTTTAGCTCATGTTTTGATGTGTGCAGTTATTTTGCCAGATTTCTTTCCATTTCAACCATAACCTCAAAGAAACTAAATCCAAAGGACAGTGCTATGAAGAAGCAAGTGATTTCATTTGAAATGAAACACAAAATCATTCAAAAACATGTGGAATACATATTGTTGATTTGGCAAGGGAGCTAGAGCATAGTACTTCAACAATATGCACTATTCTTAAACAGAAGGATATGCAGAAAACTATAATGCCAGCCAAGTGTGTTACAATTCTTTCAAAGTTTTGGACTTCACAAAGAGATGGAAAAGCTACTATTGATGTGGGTGCATGAAAAACAACTTGCAGGAGATGCCATGACAGAGACAGTTATTTGTGATTTACAGTGACTTGCTTGAAACAGACACCAGGTACTTCAACAGACTTAGACTCGTTGACCTTGAAAAATCGGTGCCAAATATTAAGTGTTAAGTAAAAAATAATAATGTGTGTAATTTTTAGTATAGCTCTAAAAAATAGAGAAAAGTGTAAAAAAAAAAAAAATTGTAGCAATTAAGTGTACATATGTAACATCAAAGACAATAAAAAAAATTAACTGCAAAAAAATATTTAGCAATTAAGTTCATTGATAAAGTGAATTAAGAAGTTTTATGAGCCAACAAACTAACTGCACCATCTGTCTCCTACATGACCCACACTTCAACATCTGCCACTCACCTCCATCTCAAAGTTTAATTTACCGTTACTCAGCACTGCCCCTTAAATATCAGAAGTAAGCAAGCCTATTTTATTATTTTTCGAGTAATATTTAATACTACTACATTCATACATGTATTTTGTTTTATTTATACATTTATCATGTTTAAAAGTACATATTTTAAAAAAAGTAGGGTGTTTTATTGGGGGATTGGAATACATTAATGGTATTTTAATTATTTTAAATGAGGAAAATAGCTTTGATATAAGAGTAACTTGACTTATGAACTTCTTCATGGAACAAATTAAACTCATATATCGAGGTTCCACCATATTTTCATTCTTTCCAAGATTATATTCATAATTAAGGTTCTCATAGTGACCCCATAGCAATTGCTTTCTATTTATAAAGAGTGTAAATTTTACCATTTAACTTTGTCTAACACATTTTTTATATAGTTTTAAACAATTGATGTTCCATCTTGAGTTGTCTCCTTTCTAAGGCTAACAAATCACAAAAATTGACAGACACAAATTCCGATGCATCATTGCACTGAAACCATATTAGATGACTCGGCCTGATCAAATATAATAGCCAACAAAAATAAAGATGGGTCAGGCAATACACTTGCATGTAGTCAGTTTAGTTTAAACTGCTGTAACTTTTAATTTACAATATCTGATGGCAAATAAATCCTTCTTCCTGTTATTTACACTATTATAGTTTTATGGAACTCAGTCAAGTCTATTTACTGGTCATACAAGATACTTTAAATTTGGGTATAAAACATGGGAGATATTTTACAAGAATAAAAAGACTAAGTTTATGTGCCATCAAATATCACATCCGTCTATACTTCTAAGGTGTAGTATTGTAACTATTTACATTATTTACATTGTTCAGACTATTGTCCTCATCTTTATTGTCATATTCACAATGTTTCAGCCTTCTTCGTGGCCCAGTGGATAAAAGCGTTGATTGAATCCAATGACTTGAACCAAATAGATGTAAGTTCAATACCTGACCACAGCAGAGGAAAACAAAAACTTGGAGAGTTGCATTACTAAAGAGAAATAACTGAAACTGAGATATCTATAGAAGGCACGGCATGTAGAACTAGAACAATCTATCCCGGTAGACAAAATAAAGGATTCAGTTTGAAATTCCAACTAATATCTCCTGAAGAAGGCTGGAGTGTACAATGGCGCAAATATCATGAATGTAATAATAAAGATGAGGACAATAGTTTGAACAATGTAAATAGTGTCAATTAAATATCATATAGTGACATCATTTTGTTCTGATTATTAGTGATATTAAATGGTATAGAGATAGATACTAGTAAATGGAAAGTACAAAGAGTAATTGGTATCCATTGGAGTTTACTCAAACATGAGAGAGGAATGAAATTACAAGCAATTACATACAATTAACAATAGTATTTTTGTTGCTTTCTTCTTCTTCTAAGTTATTTCCCTTGACCAATTGACAACTAGCACATAGAGGCATATAAAAGCAGACTCTTCCATTATCACTTATTAGTTACTAGACTAGGAGCTGATCTTTGGGCTTGCTCCTGTGGATGGCTTTTGGGCGTTTGGCCTTTTGCATTCAGTGTCCTATGTGCATAAAAATTATAAGCATTTAGAAATAAAAAAAAATTATTTTATCCTTATTCCACACCCTAATTTGGCATGATCTTTTTTTGTATATTCAACTAATCTCCATAGTTTGTTTACATATATTATGTGAGCAATTTTATTTTCTTTTAAAATCACCATTCTTTATGATCCGTTCACATAAATTCACTCTTAAAAAACATTAGGAAGCCTGAACTATGTAATATTTCAAATACGTCACAGTACATGTGTTAGTAAAACAAAACATATGAGCAACATAATGTGCCTTGCTTAAGTTTTAATTATGATTTAATTAAACAATATCAATTGCAGTTGTGATGAAAAGCAAAATCAAAGTTAAACCATTAATAAAGGATTGTTTTTTAAACCTTTCACTCTGTTCGAGATTTAAATTCAACTTTAAATGAGTTGTATATTTAATTTTTAATCATATGTAAAAATAGTAGTTATTACCTGTTACATCAGGTTGGTTATGAATAGATGAGATTGAAAAACAGATGGATGATGGACATATGTACACAGCGATATATTTATATAGATTGTATATACCAGATGAGTCAGGAAAGTATTGCCTATCACTTCTTAAGTTGATAGCAAAGTATAGTTACTAAATAAATGTAAGAAACAAAACATACTGCCTAAATTCCATCTTGCCCTGCCACTTTGTTTCTGTTCAATTTGGCCAGTGCAGCCTCTACTTTGATTTTTAGAATTTCAGGTCTGTCTGTAGTTCTGTGTATTGCTGGTTGTTCTCTTTCGTCATAGAAGAGTTCACCAGTATACTTGCTCCAATGTTGAAGAATTTTTTCCTTCTCTAATATGAGTGTTCTGTCCTTTGATTTTAAGCAACCTGTTGACAAGCATGTCTTCTGTCCTGCTAGTTACCTTATTTGGTTGTGCATATCATCTTTGTTGATGGTTATTCAATCTCTGTATTTCTGCACATTTTTTGCTTAGCCATTCTTCTTTACCCTGTCTGCATACTGTTCTCCGCTTAAGTTTTGATTACAGTTTAATGAGACAATTGCAATTGTGATGAAAAGTGAAATCAAAGTTAAACCTTTAATAAAGAATTGCTTTTTAAAACTTTCACTCTGTTTGAGATTTATTTTCTTTTAAAATCACCATTCTTTATGAACCGTTCACATAAAGTCACTCTTAAAAGACATTAGGAAGCCTGAACTATGTAATATTTCAAATACGTCACAGTACACGTGTTAGAAAAAAAAAACATATGAGCAACATAATGTGCCTTACTTAAGTTTTAATTATGGTTTAATTAAACAATATCAATTGCAACTGTGATGAAAAGCAAAATTAACGATTACACCTGGTTTCTTAAGTGTTCTGATGCTTAAAAAGGTTGAGAAACAGTCTTAGAGCTATAAAGGACAGGAAACTGTGAAGATCATTTAAGTCCTGAAGGGACATGACCTTTAAATAAAGGAACATTTTAAAGGATTGTTTTTTAAACGTTTCACTCTGTTCGAGATTTAAATTTAACTTTAAATGAGTTGTATATTTAATTTTTAATCACATGTAAAAATAGTAGTTATTACCTGTTACATCAGGTTGGTTATGAATAGATGAGATTGAAAAACAGATGGATGATGGACATATGTACACTGCAATTTATTTATATAGATTGTATATACCAGATGAGTCAGGAAGGTATCACCTGTCACTTCTTAAGTTGATAGCAAAGTATAGTTACTAAACAAAACATACTGTCTAATTTTTTGAGTGCTTTTAAAGTTATCATGGCCATGTGCAATGTCTAACAGATGCAACAGACATGGTGGTAAAATAAATCTTCATGACTGATCATAACTTTCATTTTTTTCAAACGCCATCCTAATAAAAAAAAAAAATTCTTTATATCAAAAATACTTCAAGGTTGTCCTGATAAAATTTTTACCAACTATGAAAACACTACATTACATCAATAACCTTTATTAAATCTATTCTTAAAGAACCTAACATATATTTAACTACCACTACCATGGCTGGTTTTCGGTGCAAAAACGTTCCAAAATCAACATGTAGACAACCACCAAACATATATAATGCCTACTCCACACACACGCACAGACACACACATGCATATATATGTTATACTCTGAATCCCTCATAGACAAATTAGAATTATAATACACTTATATACATAAATTATACAAACAAATGCTACTTGAAAAATTAAATGCATGTGAAGCCTGCTTAACCAATGAAAATCAAACAACACAAAAATAAAAATATCCAAATTTTTTTTCCATGTCTCATTCTCTGATGAAGCTTCAATAAAAATAGAAAATGTTAAATTTATTAATATTTCCTATTTGTTCTTTATCCTATCATTATTTTGGATTCTGGTCCATTTTTAATCTGTTGATCCCAGTCCAGTGAACTTATTGAAAAAAGAGATGAAGCTGAGATCTTCCATGAGGAAGAAAAGTGATGGCATTTTCTGTTTTTAAAAATAATGAACTAATAGCAAAATAAATTGGACAGTTTATTCTCTTTTTGTAAAGTAGAAAGCTTTTACTTTTATTTTTGATCAACTTAAATAAATATTTAAAATATTTTAATGAGGTAATATTGTCTTTTCCAAAAGAAAATTCCTTTATTCCAATTGGAAATTTTTTTGTTCTGATCAACAGTATTGAATAAAAGGCCTACCAGATATTTTCTACCACCAGTGATGAACCAAGATAGGTAAAAAGTTTAGAGATGGAATAATGGGTAATGATTACAACTGTATGTTGGAGTAATAGATAGCAGTTCAAACTGAGGAATTACAGAGCAGAGTTCAAATTCCAGTTGAGTTCATCACATTCACTTACATGCAAATATCCTTCGGAAAGGTCTGAATCCATCTCTTCTCTCTACAAGTTATGAGTAAAATAGCAGGGCAGACTAGGTCTTACAGCCTTGGGTGATACACTGGTCTAGTAGAAGGAGAACTCTGAATTCAAAACCTAAGTGATCAAGTGGTCAATGACTAAATTGGCTAACCCAGGAGGAGGGTGAGTTAAATTCTAGCAGCCCAAAAACCAATAAATCCTCGGAGTCACCAACAATCCACCCCAATTATAGGTTAAATAGCCTCACCAACCCAAAATTGACCAATTGTGGTAAATATGGATACACCCTTGAAGACATGGTCAATATAGGATGGGTTCCATTAACAGAAGTGAGAAGGACCTGTATTTGGGATTTGGACAAGGCAAGATCAGTTGAGAGCGTCTTCACATGCACTTGTTGCAATCAAGACTGTACAGCCATAACAGATGCTACACCACTGTCAGCAACTGAAGCATAACTCTTTGGGCTCAAATCCAAGGTTTCTTGAGAATGACAGGTGCCACAAAAAAGATTCCTTAACAAAGAAGCAAACTTCTTAGATATTTGTCTGAACCAAAAAATTATTGAGTTTGCCAAAAGACATGTTTAGCTGTCTGCCCTGTTCTTAAAGGGAAAAGCAGAATCTTCTATTATCACCTGTAGTCAACATGCTCTGCTATCTATAGCCTGTTAGTTTTACAGCTTTGACTATAGCAACAAATATATGAACCTTAGTTTGAATAAATCAGTGGATAATAAGAATCATACCTGATGTGCAAATTTAACTTTCAAACAGAATAGTCACATGTTACAATATTACTATCTACTGCTACTGATACAGAGACCATCATATCTGTTAGTAGCTGCTCTTAGTCCAAATGAACACAATGTGATGAAAGCAAAAATGTTAATGGTAATATTAGCTATTTCTATACAAGGAAGCATTTGACATACAAGTTCTGTTTGAAAAGTAATGAAGCTGGTGTCACAAAAAGAATTTATTTTAATTCCAAGCAACAAACTAAATGGTTTCCCCTTTAAAGTAATACCCCTTGATACACTTTTCCATCCTTCTCTAACATACTTTGATGTACTGCTGGAAGGATTCTTCTAGCATGACCCTCAGCTTCATTGTTATGACCCACTTGATGGCCACCATGCATTCAAAACGGGTCCCCTTGATGATCCCCCTGAGCTTGAGGAAAACAAAAAAGTCACGATTTGTTCTGCCACAACTCTTGTCTCTTCTTGAAGACTGAGCAAAGCAAATGCTAGAGTATCTCTTTGTAGACTTGTCGATCGAATGTCTGGTTCTGTGACAAGAACTCACTGTTGATGATGCCACTCACATTGAAGAACTTCATTGTTACTTTTCAGGCAGATCTTGTTAACTGAACAGCACTGCTTTTGACTGGCATTTTATAAAAACTTTTCTTAACACTATTTTTCAGGAAAATATCTTTCTCAAGTCAAGTCTATTATCACTCTTTCCAGTATTGATGGGCTTTTCTTCCTAATTCTTTCATTTGAAGTAGTGTGGATTATCTACATTTTGATTATGTTGTTATTTTCTCTTTGAGTTTACTTGTGCTATCCATTTTGGTTGTTGCCATTGTTGCTAGCCTTCAAGTGATGTGGTTTCTGCTATTTGCCATAGTTCTTTGTTTGGGATTCTGTAGTGCCAGTCCACAATGTTCAAATAATGGTGGTCTTTGTCAAGATTCTCAGGGTTTACTTGCTCAAAGTCATTTTTAATCAGTGACATAGAATGCAGTTGTATACAACTGAGAGGTTGCTCTCCTTAATGTGGAGTTGAGAATAAACTAAAATAAATGAGTTTGATATTCTGTAGCCTTAAAGTTAATAAATTAATAGTTTTCTTCACTGATTATTTGAATAAAAATAAAAAATGAGAAAATTAGTATTCTCTTTTTTAATTTATCTCATTAATGGTTTTTGTCTTTGAAATTTGGATCTTATAAAAGCACATGTCTTTTGTCTTGAATGCTTAGCATTTGCTTAAAGAAATAATAATGATACAAGATCAATAAATAGATAGCAAATTTTGTGTATATCTTGTTTTTCAAATAAAAAACAAAAATTGTCTTGCTTCAAGGGAGTAGACAGCAAATGATTTCTGTAAAGAAAATATTTTTTAAAAAAGGACACTTTATAGATTAACCAGAAAAGTAGATATTTTAAACCTAAGGCGTTAATCGAATCAGGGACCTCATGTAGTGAGTTGAATGTACTTTTCCAAAATAGAGATGGAAATCAATCCATTTTTGCCTCCAAAAAATAAGTAGCTTTGCTTTTCTGTAAAGTTTTCTTAGGTTGAGTTTTTAATTTTTACTTTTTTCCTGAAAAATACATATTTTTTTGTGTAAAGTATTTCAGCTTCTGTTAAAAATTATAGCAGTTCCACCAATTAGTTATTTATAAAGCATGGAATTTTCTATTGTATATATGAATAACTTGATCAAGAAGTCACTTCTAGGTCAAAGGCAATAACATTTATCATGTATGTATACATATATATTTATATCCAAACAAGTTTGATCAAAAAGAACTGACAAGGTCTGTCTGTTTAATTTCTTTTTTTCCCAATTTTCTGATTATGCTTGAAGCTGTGGATAAACTGTGTGAAGTTCATATTGACTATCTCTGTTCAAGTACTTTCGACTTTCACAGTCATTACCAAGAACTGATGTGGTGTCTGAGTGGTAGTTAAAATTCATTTCTCTAACACTAATAATAAAAAAAAAAAAAAAAATGAAATACTTACATTGGGTACACATGCACTACACTCTCTCACAAACTGACCTGCCACCTGTTAAAACCCAGTGCAATCCATGCAGACATCAACCAGCAAATCATAAATGACAAAAATATAACATAAGACAAATATTAGTACATAATACCAAATACTCTACAGCAAGCAAAGATGCAAAACATTACAAGCTATTATTATATAAAATAAACAGTGCACATTAAATATCATTCACCACAAGTGATGGTACCTTGAGGTGCATATTATATTATTAATGTGCACATTACTATTAAAAATATAAAAAAATAAAAAAATTAATAAATAAAATAAATAAATTTCATATTTTTTGTGCAGTCTTGTTCTCGATAGTCATTGCACATGACGTCATGCTAGACCATTTCAAACATCCAGCTTCCCAATGAATATCAGGATGCAGACAAGGGAATTTTAGCACCTATACAGACACCACATTGTTTCTTGATAATGACTGCAAAATTCAAAAGTACATGAACAAAATATGAACTTTGGACAGTTTATCCACAACTTTCAAACATCCAGCTTCCCAATGAATATCAGGGTGCAGACAAGGGAATTTTAGCTACTACGCAGACACCACATCTGTTCTTAAAAATGACTGCGAAATTGAAAAGTACATGAACAAAATATGAACTTTGGACAGTTTATCCACAACTTTGAGCTCGATACTTATCGCCTTATGCAAAATTTGAAAAAAATATAATAAAAAATTAAAGACCAACCTTATCGGCTCATTTTAATCAAACTAAATATACCTTATATACTCAACTCTCAACTCTTCCATCATATTCGACGTATGAGTGTCAAGCAGATCAGTTCCTAGGAACCAACAGCCCGACACCGGCACATGAGATTTGATTATAGTGGTGAAGGTTTCGTGCAGGACCATCCACCTTTTGAAGGGCCGAATACAGAGACCTGGTGCACTACGTGCCACAAAGTCCCCAAACGACCCTCCGCAGGTTTTGAATTCAGAGTTGTCCTTCTTCTAGATCAGTTGCCATCATTCAAGGCTATAGAACCCAGTCTGTCCTGCTATTTACCCATAGCTGAAGGGAGAAGAGGATTCATACCTTTCACAAGGGTATTAGCACATAAGTGAATGTAATGGATTTGACTGGAATTTGAACTTGGCTCTCCAATTCCTCAATCCAAGCCGCTCTACACTGTGCCACTATATACATTACATAATTATATATATGCCTTATATATATATATATATATATATATATATATATATATATAGCCACACTGATGAGCTGTGATACAGCAAAACAGTCTGTCTGTGGATGACAATATATATGCTCCCAAAAAATTTAATTTCAGTTGAGCACTCTGGAGATTAAGTGTGAATTTGTAAACAGTGACTACTACTGCTGATAAAGCAAAGCTCTTCCATGAATTGAGCCCTCTATGTCATGGGCATGTAAAGAATAAATAAGCAAAAATTCACCTTTCTCACTACTAGATGCTGATAGCTTAGGGGTAAAATCTCTGACTGATGCCAAATCAGTAGGGTTTCGATCCTGGCTTGCGGCAATCGGATGTCTACCTACACTGATGAGCTGTGATACAGTGAAACAGTCTGTCTGTGGATGAAATATATATATATATATATATATATATATATATATATATATATATAAGCATGGCAACTGCTTGGTATTGGTAACTGAAGTCATTGCATATTTCTTTTCAAGATAACATTAATAGATGTCAGGCAAGTTAAAAAAAAATGCAGGAATTTTGCAGGCTGATAGTAAAGCTCTTGTTGCATTAAAGATTGATAAAAAATTCTTATCTCTATTTGATCTTGATCCACATGAAGTTAAAATTAGCAAATATTAGTATAACTTGCTGTGTTGTTGTTGGCTGGGATAGAATATTTCCTGATGGTGCCTGTATTTGCATCTAAACAAAAGCTAAAATTTCAAATAACAGTTTTTAAGTATGGACTTCTCCATTTGGATGTTTGGTGCTACACAATCTTTCTATCCCCATTTAACCCTACAAGAATCTAGGGCTGTAAAGAACAATAAAAATATAGACTTTTCAGGGTTGTTACTGGCTAAAGTAGACAATTGCCCAAATTTTGATTGATGATTATCAAAGCAGGCTGGAGATTAAGGCCATATCATGTTGAAACACTGTTTCCCATACTATCAGTGAAGTTAAGCAACATTGAACCTGGTCAGTACCTAGATGGATGACCACTTGGGAATATCAGGTGCTGGGGATTCATGGGTAGTGTAATCGATTATAGCTTGAAATTGTTAATCAGAGAGCCAAGTTCCAATTCCAAGTTTGTTATATTCACTTACGGACAAATATCCTTGGAAAAAGTATGAATTCCCCTCTTCTCCCCCAGCTATGGGCTAATTAGTAAGACTTGTATCGCTAAAATCATTATTATCTCATAAAAATTGTGTACAAAATATTTAGATTTCAGCATCAAATAGCCCATAGAGTTAAACAAATACAATCAGCCAATATTGAGTGGCTTTTCATCATTGTATTGGGCGATCTTTCATATGATGAAATATGACTTGAAATAATTAATAAAATAACGTCACTTAATGAGATGTTCATGAAATTACGTTTCACTCCAAGGTTGTGTAAATGATTTGGCTAAGATCAACTTCCTGTCATTTGTAACACTTAGTAAAGTTTGACTTTTTTGCTATCCCTCCCACCCACTTTCCGTCATCAAGCTGGTGAAGTAATTGACCCACTGCCATCCCTGTCTCTTTCAGTTTTGATATATCCTATAAGTGTTAAATTCTCCAAGCCTTCCTTCCTAATTATGTGCCCAAGAAATTTCAACTCTTTCTGATTTTGAGTACAAGTGGCTATTTTGTTTCCACAAAAGTCTGTTTGCAATTAAAAAAAAGTTTATTACCAATTAAAAAAATATTTGTTACCAATTAAAGATTTTTTTTACCAATTAAAATTGTTTGTTAGCAATTAAAAAAATGTTTGTTACTAATTTAAAAATTTTTTTTAAAATTTTGTTACCAATTAAAAAATGTTTGTTATCAATTAAAAAATGACTTTATCAATTAAAAAATGCTTGTTAACAATTAAAAATATTCTTATTTACATTATTTACTTATCGGCCTAATGTACTTATCTTTTTTGTTATTATCAAAATGCCTCAGCCTCTGTATGCATCAGTCGTCTTCAGGTATCTGTCAGTTCAGGCAACCTTCTGGTAATTTTGAACTGAACTCTTTATTTAATCTATAGGGATATATTTTCTCATTCTGTTGCTCATATCTACGGATATCTCATCTTATTCTTTTTAGGACTATTCAGTTATTGCTTGCTCTGTTTCTGCTAACTCTGTGTCCATATTACTCAACCTGGGGGCTGAACTGACAATTAATATGCCACCAAATTCACAAACTTACACTTTAATCTATGAAGCTATTATCCATTCAAAATCCTTACATTTTTGAAAATTAGTCCAAGCATCAAACACTGGTACGTTGTGATAAAATATGCAAATACTTCAGCCACCATCAAGTAGATTTCATTCTAAAGGTTATCCTGATCAACAGACTTCTAAAGAAGGCCAAAGAGCATAATAAATGATAATGACATTAGTCCAAATGTAAATAATAATTTCTTGGTAGGTTAACTTTTCTTCTCCTTCCCTAATTAGTATGCACTATACTTGGCAGGTCATGTGACCTTTAACAGCTAGTCAGTGACACCTTAACCTGGAGGGCAAATCATTCTAGAGTAGATGCCATGAAGAGAAGATGCTCTCTGACATGTCAGAAAAGCACAACATCTTGCAACATGAGGTGCTGAATTTGTGAGTAAGGAGAAACTTTTGTAATATTCACTAGCTTTCATCTTCAGGGTTGGGGAGAAGGCATATAACACATTTCTACAGTTTGTTCTCTTTCTATAAAATAAAACCTTCATTTATGTTTTAACTTCTCTCTAGATGTATTTATATTTTTTAAGTTAATGCTTGCATAAATATCTGTACTTATGACAGGTACTATTAAAACCGTTTGTATATATTTGGTATACGCAACATCAATTAGTAAACCCTAACATACTGGAAATTCAGAGGGAAAATTAGCCATTAATTTAATGAGACTAGTATCTTCATCTTTCTTGTTTTAGTCACAATTTTGAATTATACTCTTTCCCCAAAATGAGGACAATACTCAAATGTAGTATAATTATAATTTATTAATTACCTGTCTATTGGTCAGAATAGCTCAGGTGCAATCAAACTTTTAGAAATGGTTAGCATCATACATGGTGTGGATTTTTATTTTTTTTCCTTCCTAAATGAAACTGATGCCAATCGCACACAAAGTGTTTCCACTGTTATTATTTATAAGAGCGTAAAGCCACTAAGACACAAGGAGTTACAGGGTGTGTAAGAATTAGGTACAGAAACATTACAAATGATCGGAAAGAGAAAAGAGTAATCAGGAAGACAGTAGATATTAATTGGTATTGCATTTAAATTTTTGCAGAATAAAGTTGGCTAGAAAGCATGGAGCAGGAAGGGTGTTCCACAAGCAAGAACTGTGAGAAAAGAAACTGTTAGCATAGAACTTATTGCTACATCTAGCTAGCCCAACTGTTAACTGATAAGATCTTCATGGCAGTCTAGTACTGCGCTTGAATTCAAAAGGCTAGGTACCATACCAAAGAGCTCATCAAAACAATTACCATGAAAGTATTTTAGAAAAGGCACAGGGAAGAAACCTTACAGCAGTGGGAAAGTGACTGAAGGCAAGCTGCCAGATCAGGACCAATAATATTGCTGATTCTTCTTTGGATCTTATCAAGGTGCTCAAGGTAAATAGCAGGGGCACCGGGCCATATGTGGCAGCAAATTCTAAGCATGGGCAAATGGGAGATCTATAGATATATATATATAGATAATTAAATAAAAATAAACATGATTTATTGCAATTATAAAAATTAGTATTTGTAATCAAATAAAGATATTTACAAAACTTATCATAAACTAGTATAAGATTGTTTTTGAAAATTGATATTTGAAATCTGAAACCAAACACCAATCCCTGGCACTTAGAAAAACTATGCAACTTCTCCAGCCACAAGACAGGTCACAAGAGTGTATTGCTATTAATCTTTACTTATTTTAGAAGATTACAATATGGGAAGAGCTTGTTTGCCTCTGAAAATAAATCTGGGATATTTCACCAGCACTGGTCTGAAATCCACATCTCCTTGATCCATGAGATAAGCGACTTATAGATACAAATCTTAGATTAGTGCAGTGCCAGGTAAAATGTAGAAAATTGAAGAATGTGTTGTGCCAGGCTTCCAAGTTTTTTGTTTTTTTTTTATCTGGGATTGGGCATCAATCAAATGGCAATTGCAGGAAATAAGTGTCTCATTTTAATTTTGTTTTATTTAGAACTTAATATACATATTGAAATCAAAACGGACAGAGAAAAGCAGAGAAACCTATCAAATGAATTTGTGGAAATGGATGGAAGTACAGAGTTTGCACTGTATAGAAAAAAGATAGAATTTACTAAGAGCTATAAAGGATAGGAAGCTGTGGAAAGCCTAGTCCAGAAGGAACACTGTATATACAAGGAGTTTTTTTCAAAATGATCTAAGTATAAAAAAATACACAAACTGAACTGACAAAGCAACTTGTGTTTTCAAATCACTAACAATGTTGTGATATTTTCCAGTCTCCATGGCAGCAGAATATAGCATAAGATCAGTTTAATGTATGGTGTCCACAGGGCCCAGGTGCAAAGATCTTGTGCCACACAGTCTATAATATAGGGCCCACATTCTATTACATCTCAATTTTCATAAGGTAGTATTCATATAAAATAGAAATTTTATTGTAACAAATTTTATTGTACAAAAGTGGTTCATATGCAATATAGGTGAACAATTCTCCTAGAAGAATTTACGATAAACACAATATATCTAGAGACAAATTAAAGACATATCATTTTTCCATCTTAAATAAATCAACAATGTTTTATGGCAATTTTTACATCAACTTGATACTTTTTTTATTAAAAAGTTGAAAAATTTGAAGACATTCAACATTGTAGATAAAAAATAGTGAATTTTATATTGTTTTACTGAGAGCATGAGAAAAGTAAATTCACAGATTTGGATGAATAAAAAGACTCCAGAATGACATCAAAATCAATGAAAATTTTTCATCTTTTAATAGTCAGCTGTGTTTAGTTTAATTTGTAACGTATATAAATATAAGTAGAAAATGTGGATAAGATAGCAAGGGCTACAAAGTACTGCCAATGCCCCACAATCAAGCTACCCGTAGGTTTTGTGGATAGTAGGTGCCATCCCTGTGTGTCCACATACATAGATATAAGCCAAGAACAAAAACTGATCAGTCCATGAAACATGTCGTTATCAATATCAGACTGATACTTTCTGTGTAAGGTAATACTGTCACAGAGTTGGAATCCTTGGAATTAGACTTATGAAGAAAATCAGATTGGACACCTTCATCTCAAGTTGAAGTCTGGACCTTAATAATTTCATAGAAAATGTAAAAGTCATGAACCCAAACATTTCTAGCCTTTTTATTCGTATTATTTATCATGATAGTTAATGGAGCCTGGGAAGAGGGTAATCCTGTGTAAGTGATGTAATGGAATAACCTGTCACTCCCATCAGTGACTACACTATAGGTAGTAGCTATCTATAAGTATCTGTAAGTCAACGGACTACAAAGACTAGCTGGGATCTGTTACTCAGCTCTTAGCTGTTGCCGAACTCTCTGCCTTTGGGCAGAGAGGAACCAAGACGAGGCTATGCTGAAGGGCAGAGTCTTATCCAGGAAGGCAGACAGACCTGAACCCGTTTATGCAGTGTTTGTGGGAAATTTTTGGGCTCAGATTGCCCCACATTAAATTCAGCCTTATGTCACATCCTACCCTGTGGGCAAGTTGGTAAATATTACTAGCTGGGATCTGTTGAGTACGACTCAATAGTAGCACTCACTACTGGTTTGACTTGCGATGACCTTATTGTATTGGTTTTTACAATAAACCTTTACTTATTTCATTCACCATGTTTTTCAAGTATATATTCCTATTATCACAGAATATAACAGTAAGTTATATTAGCCATTTCCTTATAAGAAAACATTCAGTATATATTGGCCAGTGATATTTTCGGTTGACTCCTTCACATTCTAGGATAACATTTTCTGCTGACATGAAGTGAAAACATTATATTGAATCAAATGCTAAGTCTGCTGATAGGAAAGATGGTTTTCTGTGTTGTGCTAGACAATTATTGTCATCAGAATCCAAGGATTCCAACTCTGTGACAGTATTACCAAACACAGAGAGTATCAGTCTGATATTGATAACAATATTTTGTCATGCTTCATGTATTCATGTATTTTCAAATGCCATAAAATTCTCATTTTAGATAAATGAACTAACCCTGTGATGTCTTATGACATGTGGCCTTGATTATTTTTAATCAGAACTTCGATTTGTTCATTATCAGGCTTGCCAGAACATTCTCGGTCTTCCAGTTCAAAATTTCCACTTCTGAGCTTAGCAAACCACTGTGGCACCATCTCTATAAATGGCACATATATTTTTTGCTGTTTGTATAACATGCTTTTCCTAAAAATAAAACAGTATCAAATGATAAAAATGCATCAGTTTCCTCCATTTTCACTTTGAACATAGAAACATTTCAGATTCAAAATTCGCAAATGAATTGCACACAAAGGTGCATTGAAATGTCATTATTCTTAATATGTATCTTCTTCTATATTCCTTGTCCATTCATAAAGTTCAAATCAGGAAATCTCATCAGAATATTTACCATGAAAAGATTTACAGAAAACATACAGGAAAGCTATGTTATGGTGGTGGGAAAGTGACTGAAGCCAAGATGCCAGGACAGGATCAGTAACATTGCAGATTCTTCTTTGTATTTTATCAAGAATCTCTAGAAGCATCAAACCAAAAGTGGCAGCAATATTCAAAGCAATATTCCATATATATATATATATATATATATATATATATATATATATATATATATATATATATATATATGTATATGTATATATATATATAAACACATATTCATTTTTTGTATAATTTATCATCCAAAAAGAAAAAAAAGATTATTAGATCGCATGAGAAATTGTATAAAAAACTAAATAAAAGCACCTTGTCTGTCGTATTCAATGAAATGTGTATGAAAGAAGGATTGCTGCCTAAATACACAAATTTTAAATATATATATATATTTGTAGTAAAGTGTGTCTTGGATCCAGGTCATGTCGCCGCAAATATTTTGTCATATATGGCCTACTGTAATATTTTGTCACAGTTTGTCTGACGGTAACTCTACAAGCTGCATAAGAAGATGCCTGCCCCCAACCCCACCGTAAAAAAAAAAAGTTATTTTTCATGACTTTTTAAGAAAAAAAGGAATCAGTTTTGGTTTGATCTTACAATTCATTAAATTAACAGTTTCTGTTTTAACAAGATGTAGACATTTTTATTTAAAATTTAAAAAAATGTTTAAATAAGTTTCTTATCGATTGATGATAGGTGTCATAAAATGGTGGTTGATTGATGACTAGTAAACTAAACATTTCCAGTAAGTGATGAAATATTATGGTAGGCTATATATGAAAAAATATTTATGTCTGCATGCCTGGATCAAATCACCATTCACCACTGATATATATATATATATATATATATATATATATATATATAAATATATATTCTGACCATGAGAATCAGGTTTGAATCTTACCATGGTCAATTTGTCAGGAAGGAGACTTCCTCATGTTATCGGACTGGAAGGTGACTGAAAACCACACGACTGGTTGACCCAAGCCTCTTGAGTGAAATTGGGCTGACGGAACTCTTGGGAGCCATCGATAGTTGTGCTAACATGAAGTGACAAGTCATCGTGGCAAAGGGTTTGGGCATGCTGGCCTTGTTCACATTGTTGATCATGCTAGATAACAGGCTTTATCCCAGAAACTGTAATTAAGCTTTGCTCAGCATAATTACAGTATAAACCACAGGTTGGCCCTGTGGGTATTGAACAAACACAAATGTGCCTGAGCAAGCGTCTGCAATAGGGATTGGCTAGCTTCCCTAGTAGATGGGTATCCTTGAATATGAGTGCCCAACTATATATATATATATATATATATATATATATATATATATATATATATATACATATATATATTTAGTTTATGAAAACTAGGTAATCCGTATGGATAATCCTATAAATCTTTTATATATTAAATTTTTTCCAATTTAAATATTATATATATTAAATGAGAAAATGAGATAAAACACTAATAACAATGTTTTATCTCATTTTCTCATTTAATATTCTCCAATTGGAAGTGTGTGTTTAACATTCTTTATAGTATGGAGGAAAATCTTTTAAATTGATAATTTTATTTAAATTGAAATATATTACCCTTTAATAATCATTATTGATGATAAAATATTTAAATTGGAAAAATTTTTGATATTTAGGTAGATGTTAATACATGAAGTTACCTGTGTATTTCGGTACCTGGGTACCTGTATGAGTGATTGAATATGTAAAGGAACGTGTGTATATGTGATATTTGCATGGGTGTGTATACATTATATGACAGAGCAAGATCTTTAATATTACCTTCAAATATTACCCCATAACTAAAATTTAAGTAAAAGAGATTACCTATCTAGAAACAGTCACGAGTTAAATTCAGTAACAAAATTCAAACGGATTGAGATGTCAACTTAATAATCAATAATAAAATTTTTTAAAGAGATTAAAAAATAGATTACTAGAAGTAAACTTATATTTTAAAATAAAATTTTGTACTTTCCATGAATATTTTTCTAATCGACTATTTCATAGCAAATCCCCAAAATTTAAAAAAAATTTAAATGACTAACAAACATCAAATTAAATTATTTGTAGACAGTCTAGAGACATTCAAATTTATATCAAACATTATAATCTTTTATGAACGCCCAAAATAACACTTTCAAAGTAAAGCAAAATAACAGCGTCTGTTTCTAGCTTTTTTTTACAAAGAAAATTAGTGACATTTTCTCTCTTTTTCTCTCTATGGGTTTTTTCTTCTCTAACCCTTCGATATCAATATATAACTTCCATTAAGTTAACCGTTTAAATGTGTCAATATCTGCTAACTCACTCATGTTTTCTCTCTCTCCCCCGTCACTTCCTCACTTTGTTAATTTACATATGTTTAATATGGCCCGTCAAAAATGTGTAAATTTTCTTTTCATTTTTTGTTTGGAAGTAAAGTCTGATGATCCGCAGTCCTTTTAAAAGGGCTGTGGTGAAATAATTTATTACATGGAACCTTAAAGTGGTCTGTTTTTATTTAATATATATATATATATATATATATATATATATATATATATATATATTCAGGTGCTCAAAAGTCATCACCCTGTCCTGATTCTCTAAAATCTAATCAAATAAACAGTTATATGTTATTAAGTGCTTTTATGATTAACATTAAATGTTAATTACAAATAAAAAACACAATTGTCCTGATTGTATTGGGAAAAAAAACACTTGACTCGTGCTGGTTAGGAATTAGTAGAAATAAAAATAAAGCAACAAAATTTAAACTTAAAACTTCAAATTTTACCGACAGCTTCTTAAAAGACCAAAATGAACAACAGTTTTCTAAAGTAAGATATTTCTTAAAGAGTTCTTTTCATGTTGGGTAAGAGTTTTCGCACAGAACTTTTGTCAGTGTTCACGAAATTTACAGAGAAAATTACAGTGTAGTCTCCCTTTAATTATTTTTTTGGTCTGAAATCCACATCTCCTTGATCCATGAGATAAGCGACTTATAGATACAAATCTTAGATTAGTGCAGTGCCAGGTAAAATGTAGAAAATTGAAGAATGTGTTGTGCCAGGCTTCCAAGTTTTTTGTTTTTTTTTTATCTGGGATTGGGCATCAATCAAATGGCAATTGCAGGAAATAAGTGTCTCATTTTAATTTTGTTTTATTTAGAACTTAATATACATATTGAAATCAAAACGGACAGAGAAAAGCAGAGAAACCTATCAAATGAATTTGTGGAAATGGATGGAAGTACAGAGTTTGCGCTGTATAGAAAAAAAGATAGAATTTACTAAGAGCTATAAAGGATAGGAAGCTGTGGAAAGCCTTGTCCAGAAGGAACACTGTATATACAAGGAGTTTTTTTTCAAAATGATCTAAGTATAAAAAAATACACAAACTGAATTGACAAAGCAACTTGTGTTTTCAAATCACTAACAAATGTTGTGATATTTTCCAGTCTCCATGGCAGCAGAATATAGCATAAGATCAGTTTAATGTATGGTGTCCACAGGGCCCAGGTGCAAAGATCTTGTGCCACACAGTCTATAATATAGGGCCCACATTCTATTACATCTCAATTTTCATAAGGTAGTATTCATATAAAATAGAAATTTTATTGTAACAAATGTTATTGTACAAAAGTGGTTCATATGCAATATAGGTGAACAATTCTCCTAGAAGAATTTACGATAAACACAATATATCTAGAGACAAATTAAAGACATATCATTTCTCCATCTTAAATAAATCAACAATGTTTTATGGCAATTTTTACATCAACTTGATACTTTTTTTATTAAAAAGTTGAAAAATTTGAAGACATTCAACATTGTAGATAAAAAATAGTGAATTTTATATTGTTTTACTGAGAGCATGAGAAAAGTAAATTCACAGATTTGGATGAATAAAAAGACTCCAGAATGACATCAAAATCAATGAAAATTTTTCATCTTTTAATAGTCAGCTGTGTTTAGTTTAATTTGTAACGTATATAAATATAAGTAGAAAATGTGGATAAGATAGCAAGGGCTACAAAGTACTGCCAATGCCCCACAGTCAAGCTACCCGTAGGTTTTGTGGATAGTAGGTGCCATCCCTGTGTGTCCACATACATAGATATAAGCCAAGAACAAAAACTGATCAGTCCATGAAACATGTCGTTATCAATATCAGACTGATACTTTCTGTGTAAGGTAATACTGTCACAGAGTTGGAATCCTTGGAATTAGACTTATGAAGAAAATCAGATTGGACACCTTCATCTCAAGTTGAAGTCTGGACCTTAATAATTTCATAGAAAATGTAAAAGTCATGAACCCAAACATTTCTAGCCTTTTTATTCGTATTATTTATCATGATAGTTAATGGAGCCTGGGAAGAGGGTAATCCTGTGTAAGTGATGTAATGGAATAACCTGTCACTCCCATCAGTGACTACACTATAGGTAGTAGCTATCTATAAGTATCTGTAAGTCAACGGACTACAAAGACTAGCTGGGATCTGTTACTCAGCTCTTAG
>OZ010590.1:57084573-57104573 GCA_963932145.1 Acanthosepion lycidas
GGTAATCCGTATGGATAATCCTATAAATCTTTTATATATTAAATTTTTTCCAATTTAAATATTATATATATTAAATGAGAAAATGAGATAAAACACTAATAACAATGTTTTATCTCATTTTCTCATTTAATATTCTCCAATTGGAAGTGTGTGTTTAACATTCTTTATAGTATGGAGGAAAATCTTTTAAATTGATAATTTTATTTAAATTGAAATATATTACCCTTTAATAATCATTATTGATGATAAAATATTTAAATTGGAAAAATTTTTGATATTTAGGTAGATGTTAATACATGAAGTTACCTGTGTATTTCGGTACCTGGGTACCTGTATGAGTGATTGAATATGTAAAGGAACGTGTGTATATGTGATATTTGCATGGGTGTGTATACATTATATGACAGAGCAAGATCTTTAATATTACCTTCAAATATTACCCCATAACTAAAATTTAAGTAAAAGAGATTACCTATCTAGAAACAGTCACGAGTTAAATTCAGTAACAAAATTCAAACGGATTGAGATGTCAACTTAATACTCAATAATAAAATTTTTTAAAGAGATTAAAAAATAGATTACTAGAAGTAAACTTATATTTTAAAATAAAATTTTGTACTTTCCATGAATATTTTTCTAATCGACTATTTCATAGCAAATCCCCAAAATTTAAAAAAAATTTAAATGACTAACAAACATCAAATTAAATTATTTGTAGACAGTCTAGAGACATTCAAATTTATATCAAACATTATAATCTTTTATGAACGCCCAAAATAACACTTTCAAAGTAAAGCAAAATAACAGCGTCTGTTTCTAGCTTTTTTTTACAAAGAAAATTAGTGACATTTTCTCTCTTTTTCTCTCTATGGGTTTTTTCTTCTCTAACCCTTCGATATCAATATATAACTTCCATTAAGTTAACCGTTTAAATGTGTCAATATCTGCTAACTCACTCATGTTTTCTCTCTCTCCCCCGTCACTTCCTCACTTTGTTAATTTACATATGTTTAATATGGCCCGTCAAAAATGTGTAAATTTTCTTTTCATTTTTTGTTTGGAAGTAAAGTCTGATGATCCGCAGTCCTTTTAAAAGGGCTGTGGTGAAATAATTTATTACATGGAACCTTAAAGTGGTCTGTTTTTATTTATATATATATATATATATATATATATATATATATATATATATATATATATATATATATATTCAGGTGCTCAAAAGTCATCACCCTGTCCTGATTCTCTAAAATCTAATCAAATAAACAGTTATATGTTATTAAGTGCTTTTATGATTAACATTAAATGTTAATTACAAATAAAAAACACAATTGTCCTGATTGTATTGGAAAAAAAAAAACACTTGACTCGTGCTGGTTAGGAATTAGTAGAAATAAAAATAAAGCAACAAAATTTAAACTTAAAACTTCAAATTTTACCGACAGCTTCTTAAAAGACCAAAATGAACAACAGTTTTCTAAAGTAAGATATTTCTTAAAGAGTTCTTTTCATGTTGGGTAAGAGTTTTCGCAAAGAACTTTTGTCAGTGTTCACGAAATTTACAGAGAAAATTACAGTGTAGTCTCCCTTTAATTATTTTTTATTTGCAAATAATTATAGCATAAATTCTTTAAGTAGAAAGTTAGTTGACATTGAGCTCAGTAGCCATCTTTGGTGGCCTTTAAGAAAATTCAACAATTACCCTTTCTTCATTTTTTCTTTTTATTATTATTATTATTATTATTATTATTATTATTATTATTTCTAACTGTCATTAGCTTCCCAATTTTTTTTTCAAAGATTCTTGCATTTGAAGAGTTCATGATGAATCAGTGACTAGTGAATGATTATCCAGAACTGTCAAGAATATTCTGTTCCATAATTCAGATCGTTTTTTTTTCATATTTTTTTAAAAAATCAAGCATCTAATAACCGCCCTCTGCTTTAACTTTATGATTTTTTTAACACTTTTGTTTTAATGTTCTCAATTTTATCTTAATCTTATTGAAATTATGAAGTTATCTTCTTCCTTGTTAGATTTTTAAAAAATATTTCTATAGTCAGCATAATTTTAATTTGAAGGAAATAAGGAAAAAGAATTTAAAATTAAAAAAACAGAAACGATTGAAGGAGAATTTCAAAGGGAAGAAAAATAAAATATGTAAGGTGGATATAAATAACTGGAAAACTGATTAAAAGAAGAAACAGTTAAAGAAGTACAGAGATATAAAAGTAACATTTCAAAATTAAGAAAAAGAAAATGGTGGAAAAATAAAGTAAAGATGAAGGAATGAAGGAAGAGAAAAGGAGAAATAAAAAACAGAAAAAAAAAACAATCAAAGAAATAAAAGAAAGCTTAATAAAGCAAGAAAAAGAAAGTGGGAAATAGAGACATGTGGATAGGTAGTATTATAATTATTTTTTCAGAAACTTTGGGAATGAAAAAGAATTGACTCAAGGGTTAAAAATAAATAATACATTTTTATTTATTTTCTTTAAAGTGATGAGTGAGTCCTATGGTATTTGGTGTATGAAAATATTTGTTAACAAAGCAGGCATTGATACTTGTGTGAAGAAATGTCCGTTTTGATAGTTGGAAGTCGGACCATGATAGGGGTAGTATTAACATCAGAAATTAGGTCAAATGTCAATCTTCTGAACAGAGTGGAAATGTTAGTAGTAGATGACCTCTTAACTGTTTCTTTAGGTGTCTTTGTTCCATTTCTCCTGATGTCATTCTGGTCTCTTCTTTGCTTTTTAGCCAAGAGGTGTCAAGTTTGTATATCCTTTTGAATGGGCTCAAAAGTCTCTTTGTATCAATTTTTTAATTGGTCAAAATTATATCAATTTTGGCATACCTTTTTTTTCATTTTTTTTTTTATAACAGAAGCTATGCATGTAGCCCCCCCCCCCGCCAGTGGCGTAGCTAGAGTAAACGTCACCCGGGGCGGTCCGCTCAAATATCACCCCATGACCCCGATTCACACTATGCTGAATGGTTAGCTGTTGCTAAATTTTCATACATGCTCTACCTCTACTTTACTCTACTGACCGGTACGTTACTGTTTACAAACTTTACATGTATGATCCAAGACAAAATCCAATATCACAAAATAATCAGTTCAAATCAAAAGATTTTTAAAATGCAACTGTTCACTTTCAGAACAACTAAATACAAAACACGACAATACACAAAAGAATGACATTCGATATTATGGTCTTAGAATGAATGTTTTCTTGTTTTCATTGTGGCAAACTGGTCAATGACATCGTCAAAATCTGTTTGTCTTGTAAGCTCGTTTTCAATGGACAGCACAGCCAGATCCGACAGTCTCGACTGGCTCATGGTTGACGTAATTTTCTGTTGCTAATTTTCCGGTGTCCAATTTTCCGTTGCATCATTTTCTGGGTACCATTTAATTATCGATGATGTTTGAAAGTATTTTTCTTGACAAAAATGTTCTAATTTTTAATCATTTTTCGGAACATGGCAAATCAATTGCATTCTTTTAAAGGTTACCTAGAGAATTTATGCAAAGTTTATTTTTTTGTTTTTCTTTATACAAGTAGTAAAATAAATTTACATCGTATTTGGATGTTATTATGATTTTAGTTTTAGTGATAATTTAAAAAGAATAAATATTTATCATTAGTACCAATAATGGAAAATTAAGTTAAAAATTTAAAAGAATCGTTTTTGGAATCGGAAAATAGGCACAAATTTTTCCGATTCCGATACCTACAAAAGTTCCGATTGTTCCGATTGTTCCGATTCTCGATTCCGATTCCGATTAATTGTCCCAACACTAGATATATTCAAAAGTATAACGCTCACTCAATGGAAAATTGTATCTCAGCGAATTGATGCAAGGCAAGACTGAAATTGTTGCACTTTTGGCTTCGTATTTTGCTTTGCAGCATCATATCATCCGATAAAATGTTAAAAATGTCTCTTGTTAGTAACCAAGATTGTAGCAACTGAAACACATGAAAGCTGAAAACATTGCTATTTTTCCTACTCACAAATTTCCCGACAATTTATTAGAAAATTTCTGACGGGGTGACAAAACTGGGGGGGGGCATAAATTATTTCGGGGGCGGGGTCATATGCCCGCCTGCGAAACCCTGTGTCTCCACCACTGTTTTCAGACTATTTTTGACACCTTAGCCCGGTTGAAAAATTTTGTTGGTGGTGACATTGTGTCACCCCTCCTGTGCTGGCCCCCTCGCCCCCCCAAGCTACGCCACTGTGACAGGGGACTTAGTAAAGAGAGAAAAACTGCTAAGAGCCACATGAAATAGAAAGATGTGGAGAGCCATGATTGCCTATATCCGGAAGGGATGCAGCACACAGAAGAAAAAGAACAAGAAGAAAAAGAATTAAAAAAAAAGAACTAATAATCAATAATAATAATAATAATAATAATAATAATAATAATAATAAAAATAATAATAATAATGAAAATAAATAATAGTGAAAAAAGTTGATGATAATTTAATAAATTAGTTAACTAAAAAGAACAACAATATTTTGAAAAATAAAAAATAATTTTTTTAAACTGATCAAATTATAAATTATTTGCTTTCAGGTTCAGCAGTTTTATTTGATTCCTTTATTCAATTTATTTTCCAAGCTAAAATGTGATAAAAAATTATTTGAAATAAAATTTTAAGGTTACACACACATTAAAAATTAAATAATTAAGAAACTTTGGACTACAATTTAATTTTCTATTCAATACATTATTTTATGTGTTTTACTTTTGTAACTTGTTAAATTTTTATCTGGTTTTCTCCCCTGTGTTGAACTGTAAATGAACCAGATGACAATAAATGTTAAAATGTTAAGAGACTGAATCTTTAAGAAAATACAGTTTTCATATCAGCTTTTACTATGCAATAATGTGATTATATCAAAACTTTTTACAAACCTTTACTGCAAAGTTTATTTCATATACTCATGTAAAAATTATATATAACTCTACAATATTATTCTTCTTAAACATATCATATCAGTATCAGTTCAATTCAACTGTACTTTTGTTTCAAATGTTATAATGTCAGGTATAAATATTGAGATCCTGGGCATCAATTTCTATGTATGAACTAGGCATCAGTTTTCAGGCAAGAATTAGGCAGGAACTGGGAATCAATTTTCAAGCATAGACTCAGCAAGAATTGGGAATCAATTTTCAGGCATGAACTAGGCATCAATTTCAGGCATGAACTAGGCATCTATTTTCAGATATGAACTGGGTATCAATTTTCAGGCATGAACTAGGCATCAATTTCAGGCATGAACTAGGCATCTATTTTCAGATATGAACTGGGAATCAATTTTCAGGCATGAACTAGGCATCAATTTCAGACATGAACTAGGAATCAATTTTCAGGCATGAACTAGGCATCAATTTCAAGCATGAACTAGGCATCTATTTTCAGATATGAACTGGGAATCAATTTTCAGGTATGAACTAGGCATCAATTTCAGACATGAACTAGGAATCAATTTTCAGGCATGAACTGGGCATCAATTTCAAACATGAACTAGGCATCTATTTTCAGATATGAACTGGGAATCAATTTTCAGGCATGAGCTAGGCATCAATTTCAGGCATGAACTAGGCATCTATTTTCAGATATGAACTGGGTATCAATTTTCAGGCATGAACTTAGGCATCAATTTCAGGCATGAACTAGGCATCTATTTTCAGATATGAACTGGGTATCAATTTTCAGGCATGAACTAGGCATCAATTTCAGGCATGAACTAGGCATCTATTTTCAGATATGAACTGGGTATCAATTTTCAGGCATGAACTAGGCATCAATTTCAGGCATGAACTAGGCATCTATTTTCAGATATGAACTGGGTATCAATTTTCAGGCATGAGCTAGGCATCAATTTCAGGCATGAACTAGGCATCTATTTTCAGATATGAACTGGGTATCAATTTTCAGGCATGAACTAGGCATCAATTTCAGGCATGAACTAGGCATCTATTTTCAGATATGAACTGGGTATCAATTTTCAGGCATGAGCTAGGCATCAATTTCAGGCATGAACTAGGCATCTATTTTCAGATATGAACTGGGTATCAATTTTCAGGCATGAACTAGGTATCAGTATTACAGCATAAACTAGGCATCAATATTCAGGCATGAACTAGACATGAACTGGGCATCGATTTTCAGGTATGCGTTAGCCATCAATAAGCAGGCATGAACTAGGCATGAACTGGGCATTGGATTTCAGGCATGCATTAGGCATTAATATTCAGGCATGAATT
Organism: Acanthosepion lycidas; assembly: GCA_963932145.1. Classification (NCBI taxonomy): domain Eukaryota; kingdom Metazoa; phylum Mollusca; class Cephalopoda; order Sepiida; family Sepiidae; genus Acanthosepion; species Acanthosepion lycidas. The sequence goes on from OZ010590.1 coordinate 57,090,864, forward strand.
AGGCTTCAGTTTTCAGGCATGAACTCGGTATCAAAGCTGCTAAAGATACTCGCAGAATTTGCAAAATGGCAGGAAATGAAACAATGATTGTACTGCTTCAAAAATGGTTACAGCATTTAAACAATGATGACTTGAGATTAGCATAAGCCATGCTGATGGAAGGCAGATAAGGGTTGAAAAGAAACTATAGAAATGAGGAAGAGAAAATGGGGAATAAAGGAGAGGTTGTCTATGATAAACAAAAAGAAAAAAAAATGGTCAATGAGCAAGAGAAAGAAAAGATAAAGAATGGCCAATTAACAACTGATAACCTATTTTCAATACTAAATTCCTACCCTTGCCGGATAACCATCACCCTCACCTGCCTACCCCTATATATGACACCCAGCACTTGACTTGCCTATCTTGATGCAACAGTGGACTCCCAACTGTTTGAAAACTAATCAGTTGATGTCCCACTTATTGAAAAGCTAATGACTGAACTCCACTTAGCTGTTTGTGACTCTAGTCTGATGGAGACCCGTGCACAGGTCAGCCAATGTTCATTGTCATTCAAAAGTAGGTGGATGGTTACTTACTTGCACAATGACCTGCAAAAAATAACTGAATCTGATGCAGGTAAACAGTTTATTGGATACCCAATTAGAAAGTTATTGCTCCAGGCCATCAGCAGCAGTAAAATTCAGATAAGGCTCTGTCTTTTTCCTTCATCAGCTGAGACATAATATTTGAAATTTAATAGAGGTTTCCCTGTACACAAACAGACACAAACACACACACACATACATACATACATACACACACACACACACACACACACACACACACACACACACACATATATATATATATATATATATATATATATATATATATATATATATGTGTGTGTGTGTGTGTGTATAAATATCTATATTTTATAGACAAATCAATATAATGTGTGGAATGATCTATAAATATAAAGTATTCTCTAATTCATTAATAAACAAGTATATATATCATGATACATATAAATATGCATATATATATATGCATATAGATATACATCTATATAAATATGTAAAAATTCAGATCTAACTAGAAATAAATCTGTAAATATAATTCTGCAGCCTGGATCTTTTCAAATATTTCCTTTCTGAAAAGAAACACTATTTTCTCAAGCCAACTTACATGGCAATAATTTTTTTTTTAAATTAAAAGAATATGGTTAAATTCAAAACCTTCTATTACTTTAAATATATAAATAGATAAATTAATTTCTCAAAGGTATACTCTATTTAGGAAGTATTTTTTCCCTGCTATTTTATATCTTTCCAGGCATTGGCTATGATAGTTTTGAAGACAAGAGTTTGTACTGGTGGGGTTTTTATATGAGTAGGTGGTAAATACAACATATTTTACAGCAACATCTCACCAGATTCTGTGTATTAAACATCTCTCTGCCACTATTAACCTCACCTTATTTAACAGTGAGAATGGAGTGTTAAAATGTTATTTAAAAATAGAAAGAAAGAAATTCCAGCCGCACTCATCACATGAAGGCTTGGAATAAGCGCTCCTACTAGTATTCAAAACAACACAAAAATAAAATACATCTTAACAGTCAAAACATGAAGAGAAATTAACAACACCTAAAACAAACTTCTTTGAAAATGGCTAAAGGATTGGCTGAAAGTGCTTGGGACAATAGACAATATAGAACATTCTGTATCCCACTTACTCCTATCAAACAGAAAGATGTAAGAACACTGGGAAATCTGAATAAATTAAATTAAAATAAATTTTCCTTGTCAGTCATATTTAACAATAAATGTTTAAAAGAAAAGTTGCTGCCCAAATATGCATTAATATATATATATATATATATATATATATATATATATATATATACAGTGTAACCCGGATATAAGAGACCCGGATATAAGATACCCTGATATAAGATAAACCCTGATATAAGATAGATTTTCTCTGGTTCCAAATTAGAGCCATACTTACCTAGACAAAATAGACCAAACTCGTGTAAAAGAGAAACCCGGATATAAGAGACTTCTTCTCCGGTCCCGACAACTCTCTTATATCCGGGTTACACTGTATATATATATATATATATATATATATATATATATATATATGTATTAATTTAAATTTAATGAATAAAATGCTAAAAAACTTTTTGCCGTTGATAAAAAAACAGATGACATGCGTTGAACGGATGTCATAATTTGTTGAAAAAAGGCACTCCTACCTAACCTAGACTAACCCATTTTCAAACATAACTCATAATTGATACAATAATAGTTAATAAAAAAGAACATGCTACCATCCCTGTTTAAATTATTGGATTTCTCTGTAACCTTGGAAACAAAATTGAATGTATTGAATGAATGTTTGTGCTTTTAAAACGCAGTAAATTTTAAAATAAGTTTTTCCAAAATTCGCTTGAAAATGAAACAGAACTAATGCTTTTAATTTAACTGAATTTGAAGATTTTAGTTTCTGTTTTTGAAACATGGTAATTCCTGTGTAGCGATGAAACCATAGTTTTAAATCAGTTAAATTATAATATTTATCCTCTGTAAATTTACATAGAGCACTATTTTGTAAAAATAAAAATAGCAATAAGAACACCGGATTGCATATCTTACTGTTCTTCCTTTTTTTACTATAAAATATATATATATATATATAACCAAATGCGTAAATATAGGTAGCTATATGAGAGAGTGATCATATGCAAATACATATAAATACTCTATAGTCTAAGAAAAGACAGTTATAAATAACAGAGCTGTTTAATACATATATATATATATTACGAAATGGACAAAGTCCGACAATTTATTTATTAAAGACATTTTTATGTTTAACGTTCTTTTTATAGATACAAGTATTTAAGTAAATGCTCTGTTTATAATAAACAGTATTAAATAACATTTACCGGCCTGAATGTCCGAGAAATTTTCATAGAATATATATATATATATATATATATATATATATATATATAGATAGATAGATAGATAGATAGATAGATAGATAGATATAGATAGATATATATATAGATATATATTAAGATTGATTAGGATTGATTTGCAAAAAAACAACATAGTTTATAAATTCAAGAGCCCTTTGGAAGATTGTATCTCCAACGAATTAAATAATATTTATGTTGGTCATACCACAAACTTGCTTTCATGACACTTGACACTACATTTGAATGAAAACTCTAACATTTTTAGGCATTTAAAACAACATGCCTGGCCGCATACACAATTCCATAAAATGCTTGTTGAAAACACAATTATACTTAAACATGAAAACAATAAACAAAAACTAAAAATTCTTAAAGCTATATACATAAGAGAGTTGAAACCTAACCTAAACAAAATAAACTATGAAATCTCCACAAATATTTTTAAATGTCTATAATTGGTAACAGAAGCCATTGGTTTATACCAACAGCTTCCCATACTTAATAACTTCTCGAATTCACTCTCGCGTGATCATGAGCTGTGGTGTGATTTTCACTTCCAGCATCTTATATGGACGTGTTTATCGTTGCTTGGAAATCATCCATGTAAACAGAAACAGACTATCATCACATTCTTGTCCGTGTATTGCTTAATATATTGTACTTTAATTGTCATCTTTGATAATGGCTTATGTAAGCCGAAAGCTTAGATTGGATTAAAAAATATGTATCAATATTGTGATTTTCTTTCTTCATTTAATGATAATGTTATTAAGCTTATCAGACGATATGAAAAGAATTTACATAAAATAAATAGACAACACTTGTCTATATTATTTAATGAAACATGTATGAATATATTAAGAAATATATATATATGTAGGTGGATATTGATGTCAACATTCAGTGGTGACAGTGTTTCATCCTTAAATGCAATCATCAGCATGAAGCACAGTGTTGCTGCTCAGTTAGAAGTCAATGTTCACTTTCATATTAACATACACTCTATCCCTGGTATTGAGAATATATAGAATATCTTAAAACTTTATTTTTATCAGACATATACATATATATATATATAAACAAAAGGAAAAGATATATATATATATGTAAAATATGTATATATATATATATATATATATATATATATATATGCAATTTTTTATATATATTATTTATATATTATATATACACAGTAGTTATTGGAAAGCAGTCAATATCAGTAATAGAGCTAACATATTTAGTTGGATTGGTGTGAGTTTGTGAACCTGGGTTTCATGCTATTTGTGATCGTCAGACAAACTGGGGGAGATTTTATATGAGTAAATGGTAAAAACATATTTTAAATAATTAACTAAAAAGAGAAAGAAAATGAGAAAATTTAAAAAATATGTGTGTGTATATATATATATATTAAAATAATCAACTAAAAAAAGAAAGAAAATGAGTAACTTTAAATATATATATATATATATATATATATATATATATATATACACACACACACACACGCACACACACACATATATATATATATATATATACACACACATATTTTTAAATTTTTCTGTGTGTGTGTATGTATATATATATATATATATATATATATTTAAAGTCACTCATTTTCTTTCTTTTTTTAGTTAATTATTTTAAACACACAAATGCATACACACACAACACATTGTTATTAATGTAATCGTATAACCTGTCACCCCCATGAATAACTACACTATATAGGTAGTAACAAACTATAAGTATCCGTGTGGCAATGGACTACAGGACTCTAGCTGGGATCTGTTGAGTATGACTCAAACTTACACAAGAACTAGAACTACCAACCTTCCAATAGTAGCACTCACTACTGGATTGACTTGCAACGGTCGTGTGCATAACTGTTACCTTATTTTTTATTCTACTGGTTTTTACAACAAACCTTTACGTATTTTATCCACCATGTTTGTCAAGTATATATTCCTATTAGCACGGAATATAACAATTATCCATCTGAGGAAGCCATTATTGAATATTATTTTTCTAAACATACTTTCATGAACGTTTTTCCAAATGTCAATAACTTATAACTCTGTCGGGATTACATACCTAAATTTATTACATACTCTCCCATTTTTTACTTTACGCATCTACTGATCTGTGTACTCAGTATGATTCCCAGCAGGGTTTGAACCTTCTTCCATCTTTATAGGCGAAACCACCATTTGATTCTGCATACTTTAGGGTCTAGTTCAAACACTGGTATCCTTTAAAAATAACTTTTGAAGTAATAAAATATATTTTATACAGGGGCAGATCCAGAATTTTCAGTTAGAGTGGACGTGTTACACAATAAATAATCAAAATAAAATAAAACAAAATTTGAAAAGGATCAGCTATAGTGAAAAAAAATTATTATAATATATTATCATATATTTCATTAATAAATTTTTACATTCATTTTTAACTACTTTTTACTCAAATAGTTTAAATTTTACATATCAAATAAATAAAAGAAAACACCAATTTATATATATATATATATATATATATATATATTACATGAATCATTCATACAAAAAACAGATATAGAAGTTAATGATATAAATGGCGAGGATACATCTCGCAAACAAATTTAATAAAGTACATTAACCCCAAACGTGTAGATGAATGTTATGATCCCTGTTTTTAATTTAAATTCCAGTTGCATAAGGTCATTTTTTTAATTTTTTGCAAGCTTTCGTCTGTTCATACAGACATCATCAGGTATGAAAATAGATTTGTTTTTGTTTTTTACTTCTCGGTAATAACAGGACAACGAAAATATAGATGTAATTCGAAATATGTTTTAAGAAATGTGTTATTGTTAATTGTAAGAAATTTTTTGGAGCGTGCGGTCGCAACGCTGAGGTTGAATTTTTAAATTTTAAGATTGTGCGTTTTTGTACTAATATGGTAATAGGAGAATTCTTTTGTACTGGTGGGTTTTTCAGCCAATGTGGCATGAACTAAATTGTTCAATAAATACAGGAATGTCACAGTTATTATCCAAAATTTGTATTTTGGATCAGTTATTTTAATATCAAGTATGTGGTGCAGTTCAATTCACATTACATACTTGCATATATATATATATATATATATATATATATATATATATATATATGAATGAACGCTCCTACGCATTTTTATAACCTAATATATATGATCACAGAATTTTGAATTGAGATTTTTACTGAGGAACACCCCCACCCACCTAACTCAAAAGGCTTGATCAGCCCTGCTGTATGCATATCCAATTAATATTTTTAGTTTATGTAGATATATATATATAGAATATGAAGATGTTAGTTAAAATATAAAGATATCTGTGTGTGTGTTTACTAACAAAAGCACAAAGAAAATGTAAGTAAAATTTGAGATGCCAATTATGAGTGACAAATTGCAACCTTCTAAAATCTGTAATGAAACTAGCCTTGCTTTCAAACAGCATCCTTCACCTGTCATTGATGCAGTAAGGCTAACTGGGTTTGGCAAAATGCAGATGTTTTCATTCCCAGATCCCCATAATTTGAACAGGCTTTCTCTTTGACTTCAAATAACTTCAATCCCTGATGAAGTTTAGCATTACCATACTTATGAACAAATCATTAGGACAATCTCTGAAGATCATTGATTTAACCAAGCCTACTTTTCTCATGGGAAAACTTCTTTTTTGCTTGTTCTGGGACTACATCGATAAACAACCTATCTTTTCATAGCAGCATTCTATGGGAGATGCCCTAATATCATACAATATCATTTGGTTTGTTTTAAGTACAGAAATGTTTTTAATAATCAGTATTTTTTGTAAATAGTGTAATTAATCATTTTTCATTTGTTATATAAAAATTATTGTTCCTCAGATACAACACTTGGCTTGGTATCTCTACTAGCATATATATATATATATATATATATATATATATATATATATATATATATATATATATATATATATATATATATAGTCATCCCCAGGCAGACTGTTTCACAGCTCATCAGTGTGGGTAGACATGTGATTGCTTCAAGCTGGGATCGAAATCTGACTAATCTGCCATCAGTTAGAAACTCTTACCCTTAGGCCATCAGCACACACTATGGAGAAAGGGAATGTTAAACACATTATATATAAGATATAAGCATTACCAACTACCAGAGGGTTCAATTCATAGTGAAGAGATTTTAGTATTAATCAGCAGTAGTCGACAAATTCCCTTTCTTCCAAAGTACTCGACCTATATATATATATATATATATATATATATATATATATATATATATATATATATATATATATTAGGTTGGTGCAAAAATAATGACGTTTTTGACGTTAAAAAAATACGTCAAAAAACGTCATTATTTTTGTACCAACCTAATATATATATATATATATATATATATATCATCGAATACGACAGGCAAGGTGCTTTGATTTAGATTTTATACAACTTCTCATGTGATTTAAAAATTTGTTTCTTTTCAGAAATTTATAAAATCCCATGAGAAATTGGATAAAAAACTAAATCAAAGAACCTTGTCTGTCATAGTCAAAGAAATGTGCATGTAAGAAGAATTTCTGTACACTGAGATCAATACCAACTGGTGACAGTCTGTTTCAGACGTGAACACAATCTTCAGGTTTGTTCACTTTCATATTTGATATTTACATCCACTCTATCTCTGATATTGACTACTTTTATCCATAAATGTAGCATACCTTAAAACTAGATTTTTATCATATATATATATATATATATATATATATATATATATATATATATATATATATATTGTTACAAACTTGTAGCATATAGATGAACCACGGGTTAAAAAAAAAAGGAAAACATGGGATCTTTTCTTGGTCTTCACTCAGAAATGGAAGCGACACAAGGGAATCAACGAAGAACAGACACAAGACGATGGATTTCAAAATAAAACATTTATTTATAAATATATAGACAGGTAAAGAACAAAAAAAAAGGAAAATTCATTTAACAAAGGGGGACGGGATCATGAAAGAACAGAAGGCACAAGCGAATACATATATATGTATATATAAAAAAAAGATCAAGCCAAGAGAATCAACTTATCTTTCAGTCGAGTTGATATTTTCACACAAAATTCTGATTCGCCGAAGCGAGAGTTCTTATGCTAAAACAATATTTTGGCCGGCCGGCGATTTTCCTGGATTCGCTTTTTTTTCCCCCAAGTGTTCGATGGTCCACAGCATCTCGTACAGGCGTTTCGTTGGGTTGATTCAGTTTCATAGCAGTCCTTTCACCCCTAGTTGACAGACTTTGCTGTCTTCTTCATCTCAGTGAGCAGTCTGACGATTTTGCCCAGCGACGTTCAACTGCCACTGGTCAGAGGGGAAACTGAAAATCCTTTCTTAGATTCTGCTGTCCCCAAAGACAGTCACGTGGGTTCCCCTTTGTCCTTGACCGGGTACGCAGGAGGATGGGGTGCAAATCACGCAGTGTTTGTGTGATGGCCAAAAGTTCAATCCACGCTTAGTATGTTCTGATCACGTGAATCGCAGCAGGAGATCCTGAAGGTGCCTGGAATTCACTTATGGTCAAACGCCTGATAGCTGCGAAATTTTGGAACCAGGTCATTCTTGCGTCGGGTCACTTCAAAGTTCACGGGCCATTGGCTCGTGGGTAGAAGAGTAGATAAAGAGGGAAAGAATTTGTGAAGAGAAGAGGATGATATGGCTGATCATAGAACATATTTGCTCGCAAGTCGATAGCATTGGATTAAATTTCTATATTTATTTATTTATTTATTTTTCTTTTATATCTAACTAATTTTCGACGAGAATTTAAGATTTTACTTTGGGGTGCTTTTAGCCTAACGCCTACGTAGTTAATGAAATCGGGGCTACGTGACAATATATATATATATTTATATATATAAATATATATATATATATATATATATATATATATTTATATATATTAGGTTGGTGCAAAAATAATGACGTAATAATGTCGTTTTTTGACGTTAAAAAATATGTAAAAAAAACGACATTATTACGTCATTATTTTTGCACCAACCTAATATAAATGTATATATATATGTATGTATATATATATATACATATATATATATATATAGGAAACTCTATGACCAAGTAATGTTTACATTGATGCAACTACATATAAAATTTAAAATTTTTTAAATATGTGTATAAATTCTATCCGATTTCATTTAGGTTATTTTTCATTTTGTTTTTTATCTTTTTTGTTATTAAATACATCACTTTGTGAAAATAGATCTGCCAAGAAAGGTGATATGTTGCAAGAACCTGGACATAAATTTACTGTGGATGATCTTGTAATTAAAACACTTTTTATACATTTTCATCTCAGGAAATTGCTTTCTCTTTTAATTAAAGCAGTGTTTTTTAAATCAAAATTATGGTCTCACTCATTACAGTGAGCAACTGATACATTTAGCGTGTTGTTTTGTAAAAGATCCCTTTTGTATTCCTATGATCTTTTCTCTTATGTATTCCTTATGGCAATCCATTCATCTGATGAAATAAATTCCTCCTTTAAGTTTTAGCTTATTATTATTTTGTTTTGTATTAATTATATCTTTTATTATTTTGTATTAATTAAGATTTTTGTAAAAATTTACATGTTGTTTTCACATGTAAGGACATTATTATAATTAATGAATAAAAATAAAATATAAAATAATAATAACAATGAATGTCATAAATAAAGTAAAATAAATAACATTAAAACTTTGTTTAAAATAAATGAAATAAAAAAATAAAAATTCTCCCAGCATGCAATAGAAACTGTTCCTGCCAGAAAACGGACTTCCCGCCAAAAGACGCTGAATTCAGTCTCTTTGCTACTGATCATTGGAAAGTCAAGACATCCATTTCCTCTCTCTGGGAGATTGCTTTGCATAATACAAAGTGACTTCTTCCTTTTATCACATGAAACCTTAAAACACTTGTAACAAAAAATACACAGTAAACAAAAACAAATAAATAAATTGTATGATTTTAATTTAGAATTTAACAAGCTTTTAGTGTTATTTCTGCATATGTTTTATTTCCTGTGTACATGAAGCTATCCCTGCTACTATGATGTGAGTGATTCCACTATATTATATATATCATTGGATAAAAAAAATAAAATCCATTAATTCTTTAGAAATTGCTTTGTTCATGTTCTAGATATGAAACTAAGCAGATATGGATTTTGATAAAATCTGAATGAGTGAATGTGTTTTAAGATAAATAGAACCTTGCTTGACTGTTAAGCACTCCATATCTGAGTGGAAAAAGTAATGCAGATGGTTTGAATACTGCCAGAGCATACATTTTCTTTATTAAATTTTCTCAAGCGTGCAGGCTGATAGATTAAATAAGAACTGCTTATAAAAAATATGGAGCATCTACTCAAATATGGGTTAAAAGAACGTTTGAATATATGTACTCATATTGTCAACTGAAAATTACGTCGAGTACTTTCATATGTAGAAATATTGCTTTCATTGTTGTGTTGATGGATTCAACCATTTTCTTTTGACTTCTTGATATAGTTGTGTACAGTGATGTTTGGGAGAATAGTAATTCTGTTAGGAAAGGTGATATTGGGTAAAAACCTGGGTGTAGATTAATATTTGGATATTTTTCCTAAAATAATTTACAACATAACTGTTACCACCCAGCAAAATAAACATTAGACTACTCCCAATGCATCACTGGCCTGTATATGTAAATAGCTGAGCAACAACTTAATACATATGGACTGACAATTGTGTATAAGCATGAAACAGACTGTCACCACTGGGTGTTGACTTCAATGTCCACTTTTATATTTATATATGCTCTATCTCTGATATTGAGTATTTTAACCTATAAATATAGTACACCTTAAAACTATGCTTTGTCATATATGGTGGACTCTCCCATCATATTCAGCAGATGAATTTCAAGCAGCTCAGTTCCAAGGAACCGACAGCTTGACACCAGCATATATGATTTAATTATAGTGGTGAAGCTTTTGTGCAGAACCATCCACACTTTTTTAAGCGCCAAATATGGAGACCTGGTACACTACATGCCACAAGGTCCCCAAACGACCCTCTGCAGGTTTTGAATTCAGAGTTGTCCTTCTCCTAGTCTATTTGCTATCCAAGGCTATAGAACCCAGTCTGTCCTGCTATTTACCCATAGCTGGAGGGAGAAGAAGAGGATTTATACCTTTCCCAAGGGTATTAGCATGTAAAGTAATGTAATGGATTTGTCATATATATATTAGGTTGGTGCAAAAATAATGACGTAATAATGTTGTTTTTTGACGTTAAAAAATACGTCAAAAAACGACATTATTACGTCATTATTTTTGCACCAACCTAATATATATATATATATATATATATATATATATATATATATATATATATATATATACAATTTTATATCCATGTACATATGCACACAGTAGAGATGAAAAGGAAACAATATGTCTATGTAATCTTGTATGCCTACGTTTATTGTTATCTATATGTGATCCATTAACATTGTGGTTATTGAACATTATACTAATGAAACTCTGACCCAGCTTGTACACTCATACATGGTGGCTGCACTCAAAGTAACCACATATATGTCAACAGTTAACGAAACTCTGTTCTGAGAATTGTTCAGTGATATGCTTTGTATGGAAGAACAATTCTGATAAAAATAAAAGAGTAGATTTCTTTTTTCTCATGCTATTTTTTTCTTTTTTGTAATAACAATGAATGATTTTTCATTCTTGTAATCACTTATGCATACATATATTGTTTATAGCTTATTTTATTGCCTTTTCATTTATTGTTTTTCACGGATATTACTCTCTTTTCTTTTACAAATTGAAGTAGTTTTTTGGGACAATATTGCATTGAGCAAGTCAAATGGCGCCATTTTTGCCAACTGCATTTGCAAACTTTGTCATATTTCGGCAGCAATAATGTATTTCTTAATTAAGGCACGTACATTGGGTCTTTTTCAACAGGATACTGTTGTACACTTAATATAGTGTTGTATAGTATGACATAACTTTTATATGCAATGAAAAAACAAAGAAATTGTTTGATTTGCTTTAGTGTAATATTCACTTTACGGTAGTAATCTGGAACATGCAATATGTCCAAAGTCGACTTGAAGATATATATACATATATTTTTTTACTGTAAGGTTCACCCTGTACAAAGCCTGGTGGACACTTGTGAAAGAGAGTTTTGTTAAGAGGCAGTTTGTATGGAGAGGAGGGAAAGATAACAAATAGTCCTAGACTGGAACAGGTTAAGATCATTGAAACATCCTCTTGGGAGTCAGTTCTCAGAGCAGTGGTTGACAGCAATAACCTATTTGAGCGGAACTTACTTCTCATTGATGGAATATAGAGGGAATGTGGGTGTTTTTTTATAATTTAAGTAAATACACACACATATATATATATATATATATATATATATATATATATATATATATATATATATATATATTCATACATGTTTCATTAAATAATATAGACAAGTGTTGTCTATTTATTTTATGTAAATTCTTTTCCTAACGTCTGATAAGCTTAATAACATTATCATTAAATGAAGAAAGATATATATATATATACTAAATGCGATGGATAAATTGTCATCTAAATTATGCAAAAATGAAAATTACACTGGCATCTCATTTTAACAGATATATTTACCAAAATTACACAAAAATATCTTGAAATAGTAAGCAGTAAATTGATTCAATAAAATCACCATTGGCTTCAACCAAGGCTTGCAGATGACCACAGAATCTCATGCAATTTTTCTGGACAGTCTCCTTGTTTAAGTTGGTAAATGTTGTTATTTTCCTTTCCTTCAGTTCATCTTTGGTTTTACAAAGAGTTTTGTTGGTCACTCGCTCAACTGTCCTCACGTATAATCAAGGTTGCAGTCGGGGGCATTAAGTGACCTGATGTAAGGTGTGAGGTGGTTGCAGAAATTGTCTGACAGCCATCACTGGGTTCTCCTGCTTGTGTGACATGATGCAGAGTCCTACTGGTAAACATATTGTCTTCCAGCAGCCACCCTCTTGACCCAGGGCAGCACTACCTCATCAAGGCACTTGATGTAGGCCTCTGTGTTGGGTCTTAGGCCCTGTGGGAAGATAAATGGAGGCATAATGTTGCCATCACTAGTGATCACTCTAAACATAATGATGTTGACGGGATATATCATTCAGCTCTTTCCAAATCCTCTGCACTGTCCTCAGATTGACACCCATACACTCTGAAATGTACATACTGAAGCTTCTGGCATGAATGCCAAACAGTAGAGCATGCTACTTCCAAATTTAGGGCAGAGTTAATTGCATCATGGTGCTCTTTTTCTCACAGACAGTGCCCAACTGGCTCTTCTGTACTGTGCAGTCAATGAAACCAAAAATAAACAATGTGCATGATCGAAATGAAAAATTTAAAATGGTGACAATTTACCCATTGCAACCTCTGTGTCTTTACATATATATATATATATATATATATATATATATATATATATATATATATATATATATATATTAGGTTGGTGCAAAAATAATGACGTAATGTTGTTTTTTGACATATTTTTTAACGTCATTATTACATCATTATTTTTGCACCAACCTAATATATATATATATATATATATATATGTATAGTTTG
>OZ010590.1:57109573-57212073 GCA_963932145.1 Acanthosepion lycidas
AGCATAATTTCCTGGCATACGGGAGGAAAATAAGAGAAGAACGAAGGGAGTTTGGTCACAAAGAAGAGAACTTTGTCTACACAAGAAAGAAAAGAAAAAAGATAAAAACTTTTGAACCTTGAAAGGACTGAAAGTGTACTGATGAGCTAAGGCTCTTCCCACTTTTTTTATTGTTATCATTGACACAGCAAATGGGCACATGCTTTTTTGGGGTTTTGGTGCATTGTAATTTTTAAGTTTCTTTTACTTTTCTGCTATGCTTTTATACATTGTGTTACTCAGAGAATAGGTTATCTTATTCTCAGCAAAATGGAACGAATATTTGCAAGAACCCTTATTTAGCTGGTTAGAAATAAATATTTTTTCTTTGTAATTGAATCTGATTTGCATTTTTTTCTTTTTTTTTTTCTTTATCAATTTGGGCAATAGTGAAAATACTGTTGTAGCAGGTTTTATTTTCTTCCAGAAAATAAAATTTCCGAAAACTTTTTGTTACTAACAGGACTAAATCAATACATTTTGTCCCCAAAGCCATGAATGTCGTTCAGCCAGTAAGAATTAAACTCATGATAGAAATAATAGTCTGTGAGACCAAGCTGCTTAGCACAGCTCTCTTCTAATTCATTCCACTACTATTTACCAAGCTTAGTCTTGTCTGACACAAAGACACATATGTTAGGCTCTCAGTAAGAATTAAACTCACTATAGAAATAGTTTATGAGATCAAGTTGCTTAACTATAATTTCACTGTTTCATCCTGTCAGTATTGACCTAGCTTAGCCTTCTTTGACACAAGGACACATCTGTGGGATACTCTGAACTTACTATATTAAACTTACTATATTATTAGTTGTTACAATGGGAGTATGTTAACCATTACTCCTGTAGGATATAAAATCCTATATTTTATAACCAATAGAGGAAGCACAAATAAGCAAGAAATGCTTACACATTAATAGGATCAGAATCACTAAAACAGAGACTTTTGTACAAATCAGTAAACAAAATAGGATCCCAAATTAAATAAGTGGTTTCTGGAATTTGACAGTACAGTATCTTTCTGACTATGTCCGTCTATGTGAACTCTAAATGAATTGGTCGTTGGGTGCTATCCTGTATAAACTGAAAAGTTTTTGTTTGGAGCCAATCCCATGATCAGGATAACTATATATACACTGATTTCAGAAGTTATGATAACACACACAGCAAAATCCCAGTCAGCAGCTGGATATAGATCAACCATAGATGACGGGCCTTGGATCCGTAGGCATCTGACCAGGATTCTCTTGTTACCATGACAACCCCACAGTCAGTGACAGCTACACACCATTCAAAGGAATATTCATACAACTCAAAGAAATATTCATAGATGTAGAAAAAAGTAAGTCTGATCATTTATCTGTATGTCCATTTCCTTTTGGAACCATTGTAATCAGATTTCACGTATTAGCACTCACACACACAATGTTTATACTAATGTCCTTCATCCAAACATACATATGTTTGGTCAGCAGCCATGTATACACTCCGTTAAAATGTGCTTTAGACATATACACATATATACAGACTATATATTGACAAAGGCATATGACTTTATGAACTACCTTTTAACAAATGGAAGATTTTGTTGAACATTTAAACTTTGGAACTTTGGAATTTTACAATCAGAACAAACACAATGTTTACTATGTAAAAACAAATGTTAATATGTACATGATTATTTCAATCTGGTTTTCCTTTTTACCTATATAAAAAAATCGTTTCTTTGTGTTATGTTGTATTTGTGGGCATGACACTCAGATTTTAATTTTTCACTTTTAATCCGGGTAGACTGACACTACACTGCTTCGCAAGACTCGTGTTGATATCCACATGTGGTACACATGACACAAGGCTCAACACCTAGAAAAATCTTAATCAACTTTCCCTAACTGAAAAGTGAACACTGGAAATTAGAAAGGGTTTATCTTTAATCCACCCACATATAATTTTGGTTTATTGGCTAAAAATTTCAGGCCGGTGGGGTGCAAGGTCATAAAATGCTGTCTAAAACATAACACTCACTCTTTTGGATGCCTTTTGGCAGATCTTTTTCATTAGGTCCCAGCTAGCATAATTCTGATTAAAATGTATGGCTAAGACAGAAATAAACACCAAGACAGTCAATCCTCAAATGACAAAAAAATGGTTTCTGTGTTGGAGGATCTGTGACTCCTTTCAGTTAATAAATTAATCTTTTGAAAATAAATATTTAACATTTTTCAATCAATGCCTCATGTTCCTGCCAACAATAAAAAAACATGCTTAGTGAGCCATTTGAAGAGTATTTAAACAAAATCTCTCAATGGACATAAGCATTAAGGAGTAAGGAGAAAGAGCGTTAACATACTGCAACAGATTCACAACACCATGGTTTAACAGAAATTGCTTTACTGATTCAACCATCTTCCTAATCAAGTTACATGATATGTACACTCTTCTTCCCCAAGCTATGGGACACTTATATGTTTGTCCTCACTTTCTCTTTTTTCTCACATGCAAACACACAAAGAAATCACATTTCTTTCCATCTTAACAAACAATTAACAAGGAATTTTAACACTCATACATGCTGAGAAAAATTTAGTCGTAAAAATTTTATATCTTTATATAAATATAAAGATATAAAATTTTTACAACAAAAAAAACCTTTCTCACTTTTTTCTTTGTTGTGGTTTGATTCAAATCCAAAAGGAATATAACACTAAACCTGGCACCTATGGTGATATGTCACTGACTTACCAATCTTTCCCCAATGAAGTGTTCAGTCTTTGACAGAAAAAAAGAGATGGCTTATTGACATTGTCTGAAGCGACAAGGAGAAAAAATTGAAGAATCATAGAACAATAGAATACTATAGTCTAAGCCCATCAGGTTCTCATGGAAATTCTTGTGACAAACTAAAAACTTGCATGGATTAGAACTGACTTTATTTCCCAACTGCTCCACCTCTTTCCAAAATCCAGTAGAATATATAATAAATTTCTCAGAAGAACAGGATTCTCATTGACTTCAAAAGAAATACTTCTTTTATGTACTATGTCCCTTCAGGACTTAGCTGATAATGGCTCTCTATTTCTTCCTGTCTCTTGTAGCTTTCAATAAGTTTTGTCTTTTTGATATTTCTCCCAAACTCCCTTCCACCATCCACTTGCTTAAGCCTGTTAAGTATGTCACACATTACTTTCCCTTCTCCCTCTTTCCCTCTGTCCACCCTGTGAGTATCAGATTTTCCAAGCTCTCCTTTCACATTATGTGTCCCAGAAATTTCAGCTGCCTCTTTCTGATGTTAAGTATAAGTTTCCTCTTTGTTTGCATCCTCTTCAAGACCTCATTGTTCAGTCCATTGCATCCTTAGCATCCTTCTGTAGAACCATACCTCTGTTGCTTTGAGTTTCTTCTTCATCTTTGAGGAGACCCTCTAACATTTGCTGCCATAAAGGAGAACAGATATCATGTAACAATTCAGTACTCTTTTCTATGTTACCAACCAAACTCTCCTGTCTCATAATACTCTGCCTAGCTTTGGAATTCATCTTTGGCCATCCCAATACATCTGCAGATCTGAGCATCACAGTTTCCTTCCATATTTAAATTTCTGTACCAGCTTCATTTTAGTGTTCCTGACCTGTAAATCCCATTTCAAGCTCATTAGAATAGATTCCATGATAATCTGTTGTCCTACGCCCTTTGACCAACTCATCAAAAGTTCAGAATAAAGAAGGATATCTTGTATTTCACAGCCAGATTTTTTCCTGGATTGTATTTTATAGGACCTTGTACCTAAAAGGTTTACTGAAAGGAACATTAAAATTTTGTCTGATCTAGTTTCCCTATCAAAGCAAACATAAAAATGACTAACCCCCTTGGTAATGATAGTTGTAATACTAGCCCTTTCCTTATGAGAAAACATTCAGTATTCATTGACCGAGTTGTCAGTGCTGCATTCAGATGAAATTTTAAAAAATCTTTCTCTTAAAAATTTTTCACAAAAAATTTCCCTATTTATGTACCATATATACTTATATATTGATATTATATAATGGTTCAATACTCTTTCCATTGTTTCTAATGATATTTTCTTATTCCTTAATACTTTGCTTAGCTTTCAGAAGGTAACTTTCACTATATCCCAACTTGCCTTTGGGTTTCAGTGTCATGCCTTCCGTCTGCCGTTAAAACATTTCCCAGATATTTAAACTGTTGTACATGTTTGAATTTTGTATCTCCAATTTGTAATTTGCATGTGGGGCTGTTTCTTTTATTAACAAACACCCTTGCATTATTTTAAGTTGACAGCTTTTCTCTGCCAGAACATTTTATATAAATTTATTTTATAAAAATTCTAATCGATAATGATAGAAAACAAATGATTCATAGTAAAGACACCTGTATATTTCTTATTTTGCTACAAAACAATGCAGAGTTATAATGATAACTTTATTCATCAAATCAACCATTATTGATGTTCCTCAAATGCCAACCACTCTGGCCCTCAGCCAAACAGAAGTGGCAGGAGGTGATACTCAAACAAGAGATAAAAACAACACATTGACATTGGAGTAATATTTGCTCTGCTTGGTGCTTCTTGCCCTCTGAGGAATTACTTACTTTTTTTATCCCAATATCGAAAGGCGAAAATGTTTATTGAACAGTTGATGTTTGGTAAAAAATTAAGGAGAAAATTGTGAAAAATATTCTTGTAATGATGCCATGCCTAATTATAATTCCTTACCTGGTAAGCATTGCTTCTTGTTTTATTTCTTAACAAGAACCCAGTAAAAGTAATTTTGTTTGTTTTACTAACTGTTCACACAATACAAGACCTAAGAGCTACTCAAGGTAGAGGCTTACTCAATGAATTTGATGTTTGAATATAAGAAGAGAAAGTAAGTGCAAATTATGAGCAAATGTAAGATAGGCTCTTCACTTGAAAAAGATTGATGGTAGTGATCAGGAAAGCATACACATGAGTGTCTGTTGCATAAAGTCGTAATTCTTGAGAAGAAGATGTCTGGGTAGAACTTCCTTGTTTTTAATATGTTAGCGTTGGTGAATTCTTCAGCCATCCTTGGAAATTCTTAGGTAAATCACCATTATTTTAAAAATCTTTTGAAGTGCCATCCTCATATCTATTTCATTTTAATTCTATTTGCTTTTTTAGTGCAACTATTCAGAAGCTCTCCCCCAGATATGGGTTGAATAGCAAGGTAGACTGTGTGCTGTAACTGTGGATGATAACCAGTCTAGGCAAAGAACAACTTTGAATTCAAAAACAGTTTTTGTGCTAATTAAATTGGGAGCTTAAATGTTAATTCTCGCACTACTGCAGATAGGGAGCAGAGAATATGTCTGGCAATAGTAATCTTTTGGTAGGGTCTACTTTTGTCATTCTGTCTAGCATATTTTTAAATCTTAACTTTGAAAAGCACAAGAAGCAAGGAACAGAAATGTGAAACTGATATGTGTAGGTGCATTGAAATAGGGAATGTTGACTTTCAAAAGCTCAGCAAAGTATTAAGGAACAAGAAAAAGTGATTTGCATTTGTGAATTATTCTGTATCACTGAAATCTGAAAGCTCATTGTTCTAGTGAAAGATGACTACCAAAAGCTAAGAAAAATAATAGGAAACAAGAAAAGGTGATTTGTAAGTGTGAATTCTTTGATATACTTAAAATCTGAAAGCACATTGCCATAGTGAAAGATGACATCCAAGAGCTAAGAAAAATAATAAGAAAATGAAAAAGAGTTTTGCAATTTTGAGTTCTTTGGTATCCTCAAAATCTGAAGGTGCATTTGAATAGTGAAAGATGGCTTCCAAAAACTAAGCAAAGTAATAAGAAACAAGAAAAAGAAATTTACAGTTGTGAATTCTTCATTGTTCTCAAAATCTGAAGGTGCATTGGAATATTGAAAGGTGACTTTCAAAAGCTAACTAAAATATTAAGAAACAAGAAAAAGATTTACTGTTGCGAAAGTGCCTTCGAAAAGCTAAGCAAAATATTAAGAAACAGGAAAATTTGTTAGAAACAAAGAAAACCCTTTCTGAATTCTTATGTAATATTGGTCTTCCCATATGACAGTGAATGCTGAACAATCCCCTCGTCGATGAAGAATCGTGACAACAAAAATGAGGTTTTAGAGAAGGATTCTGAGAATACCAGGAACTGAACATATGAGCAATAACAATGTTTTGGAGAAAACAAAAACAAATAGAATACCTCTAGGTAGAATCAGAAAGAGGCATTTGAAATGTATCAAGTGTATGATAAGGATAGAGAACTTGGAGAATTTGATACTCACATGACAGGGAAAGAAGAAGATGGAAAAGCAGCAAAAATCCTATGTAACAGGTTTGTTTAAATGGTTGGCAGAACAAGGATTTGGGGAGATAGCAAAATGATAAATGTTACTAAGCATTACAAATTAGAGTATACAGTGGAGAGCCATGATCGCCTACGTCCCAAAGAAGGAGAGAGATAATTCTCTAGTTAGCAGAGAATTACCTCATCTTTGGATACTCGGTATGTAGTCACTGAAAAAGATTATGTACTTCACAATTAATTGCTATGTGAGGACACTATGGTTTCAACTATGGCTATTAATAAACATTTATCTATGTGCTGTGTCCCTTCAGGACGTTGGCGATTATAGTTCTCCATAATTTCCTGTCTTTCTTAGCTCTTAGTAAATCTTGTCTTTTTGTAATCTCCCATAATTTTGGCCCACTTTCCATTCACTCAAGCTTTCTAGGTACATTATGTGTTGTTTTCCTCTGTCACTACCCTGTGTGTATCAAATTTTCCAAGCCCTATCTCCCCTAAACATTGATCCACCTTCCATTCACTCAAGCTCTCTAGGTACATTATGTGTTGTTTTCCTCTGTCACTGCCCTGTGTGTATCAAATTTTCCACGCCCTATCTCCCCTAAACATTGATCCACCTTCCATTCACTCAAGCTCTCCAGGTACATTATGTGTTGTTTTCTTTTGTCACTGCCCTGTGTGTATCAAAATTTCCAAGCCCTCTTTCCTCATTGGGCACCCTAGAAGTTTCAACTATCTCTTGCTGATATTAAGTACTAGTGTTTGTTTCCATTTTTTCTAAAACTGTCATTGCTCGCATGTTTAGACTATGTTATTCTCAGCATCCCTTTTGTAGAACCTCATTTCTCTTGCTTCAAGTCTCTTCTTCATCTGTGAGGAGATTGTCCAGCATTCACTGCCATATAGGAGGATTGAGATTGCATAACAGTTCAGTACTTTTTCCATTGGGTTTCTAATGACATCTTTCTATTCCTTAATAATTTGCTTATCTTTTAGCTTCCTGGTGTTAAATATAAATGTCCTTTTTCTTTCCTTTGAGACCACTTGCCAAGTTGAAATTAATTAATCACACCCATTTATGCACTCAGTCACTCACTCACTCACTGAAACTGTAACTAAGGTCTGATCAGCATAGTTGCAGTATAAACCACAGGGGGATTCTTCTGGTTGAGTGGCTGTCTGTAATAGAGATTTGTTAGCCACCCTGGCAAATGGGCATGCTCAAAAACAAGTAGCCCTTATATATATATACATATATATATATATATATATATATATATATATATATATATATATATATATAATAATGGACTCTCATCGGTTTCGACGTATATGGATCTGACAGCTTATTGATTCAGTTATGAAAGTTTGTGCGATATTCTTAAGTGGCATTTAAGACCTGCTAGTGATTTACAAAGGAGGCCACATATGGAGCAAGTGTGAGGATTGTGAAATGAGATCACTGTTAGATTGGGTGACCTTTTAGATCTTGCTCTCGCTTCTTGAAGTTGATTCAGACAAGCAGACTGAAAATTGCTGAGTCCATTAAAACACATTGATCTCCATTTTACCTTGATATATATATATATATATATATATATATATATATATATATATATATATATATGAAAGGAAAATAAGTAATTCTAAAATGAATGTACCTGTTTTAACACCGAAAAGGGTAGAGTGCTTCATGCCACACATGGTGGCAGAGCTAGATTTTATAAACTAAATTCCTGTAAACAGCAACTGACCATGACTGTCAGTTTCAGGCACACTATGCAATCTTCAGGCAGTCAGTGTCTGTGATTAAAAATAGGTTTCTTTATCCACCCAGGTGAGTTGAAGATGGCAAGATTCATAATCAGTAATAAACTGACCAAACTAGACTGTTTATTTATACATGTATATATGTGTGTGTATGTGTGTGTGTATATATATATATTAGGTTGGTGCAAAAATAATGACGGTTTTTGACATTAAAAAATACGTCAAAAGCCGTCATTATTTTTGCACCAACCTAATATATATATATATATATATATATATATATATATATATATATATATATATATATATATATTCATCAAACCTATTTGTTTTAATGGAAGATTTGGTGTGAAACTGATAAAAGTAACTTCAGAAAGCATGTAAGAATGTCTGTCTCTGGGATTGATTTGTTTTTTTACAGCTTATCAACCTCTTGCAAGTTATTTAAAGGCAGAAAGTATTTTTAGATTGCAATAATTTTTTAGAGATAACAATGATTTACTGATACAAGTCCTACAAATTAATCCATAGCTGGGGGGAGAAGAGGTGGATTTATATCTTTTCTCAAGAGTATTTGTGTATAAGCGAATATAAGGAATCTGAGTGGAATTGGAACTCAGCTTTCAATTTGCAATTCCAAACTGTTATCCATTACACCATCTCTAAATCCAAACTTACAGCACCTTGTATTCACAAGGTACTGATCAAGCTCCTATTGTACAAGAACCTATATTTCAATGTGATATGGCAAATAAGCCCCTGAATCTCTGGGATAAGGAGTTACATTATTTACATTATTTAGACTTAAACTATTATCCTCATCTTTGTTGTTATTATCACATCCCTCATAATAATGTGCCCTGTTGTTTCTACTAACCTTTGTACTCTTCTGGAACTGACCAATGTCTTGATTTTTAACCCTAGTAGAATTAGCTATGAGTTCCTACATTGGTATAGTAATGTCAGATAGTATAATATCCATACTATTTTTGATGGCAATAATAACAACAAAGATTATAGTCTAAGTGTAAATAATATAAGAATTATTCTAAATATAGAGGTAGTCAAAGAGATTATATATATATCAGAACAAGAAATATGAAGAATAGCAAGGAAACAATAATTGCTTAGAGCTACAAAATGCATGAAGATTTATGAGCACTTATAATTTTTAAGAGACCTGCTATATAAATGAAGAAATTGGCCAGAATGTTTTTAATCTTTTTTTGCTTAAATGAGATAACTGCATTTTTTAACTTTTTCTAAAAATAACTGGATGACAGAACAGGGAGTTGGAATTATAGCAAGAGAACAAATATTGCTTAGAGTTACAAAGATAGGAAGTTATGAAAAGTCATGACCACCCACATTCTGAAGGGACATGTTGCATAAAAGAAGAAAATGAACAAAACAATCAAAATTAAACTTTTTTTTACTGTTGTTTTCTGTCTTAACAAATCCAGTAGGATTGGTTTATATATATATATATATATATATATATATATATATATATATATATATATATGTCACCATTTTATATTTTTAATTGTGTACATGTGCTTTGTTTGTTTCAGATTTTGTTGGTTGCTCAGTATAGTAGGGTTAGTTAGACACCATCTGTGAGAAAAACAGTATCATGACACAATTTGATCCACCAGAAATTTGCAAACGGCATGCTGTACTGCTTGGCATTCTCACTGAAAGCTCCAGTACAAACATTTCAAACTGGTTGGGTGTCAGTCTGAGGAAGGTGAAGAGGATTTGGAAAGAGTTGGATGCATCTAATTGTGATTAGAAAGGTGTTTGGAGTGATCACTAGTGACGGCAATTTTATGCCTCTATCGATCTTACCACAGGTCCTCAGACTGAACATGGAGGGCTACATCAAGTGCCTTAAGGAGGTAGTGCTGTCCTGGGTCAATAGGTTGACTACTGGAAGACCTTATGTCTGGCAACAGGACTCTGCACCATGTCACAGAAGCAGAAGAACCCAGTCATGGCTGCCAGACACTTTCTGCCACTATATCACCCTTTATATCTGGCCACCTAACTCCTCAGATTGCAACCCCTTTAATTATTATGTGTAAGGCTTAGTTGAGAGAAAGACCAAGAAAACTCCTTGTAACACCAAAGGTAAACTGAAGGCAAGGATTATAGCAGCATTCACCAACTTAAGCAAGGAGACCATCCAGAAGAGATGCAGGAGGT
Organism: Acanthosepion lycidas; assembly: GCA_963932145.1. NCBI lineage: Eukaryota > Metazoa > Mollusca > Cephalopoda > Sepiida > Sepiidae > Acanthosepion > Acanthosepion lycidas. The sequence goes on from OZ010590.1 coordinate 57,119,918, forward strand.
TCTAAAGTTGTCTGGAGTCTGTGGCTTAAGTCAATGTTAAGTTTACTGAATCAATTTACTCTTTTGTGTTTCAATATATTTTTGTGTAATTTTGTTAAATATATCTGTTAAAATGAGATGTCAGTGTTATTTTCATTTTTGTATAATTTAGATAACAATTTATCCATTGCACCCTGTATACTAAGCTCATCCCCTGGCTTATGCAGAGGAGGGTCATTGGGGGCCTCGGGCAGGGCTTTGTGACCCTCACTATCTTATCAACATTTGCTTTTTTCCATGGGCATTTATATACGTTAGAAATTAAACTAAGCACAACTATTAAGGAATTAAAATTTTTTTTGAATTTTGATGTCATTCTGGGGTCTTTTTTCTCCAAATCTGTGAATTTCATTTACTTATGCTAAGTCCCAAAGATACTATATAAAATTCACTATTTTTTTATCCATAATGTTGAATGTGTTAAAATTCGACTTTTTAACAAGAAGATCTCAAATCGATGATAAAAATTGATGATAGAAACATTGTTGATTTATTTAAGATAGAATGATATATTATGACATGTCTTGAATTTATCTTCATATTTATTTTAAACTTTTCTAGTTGAATTATTCACCTATACTGCATATGATCCATTAATGTACATAATTAGGTTACAATAAAATGGTACTTTACTTGTTCATTTGACATAGTCATTGTTTGATTCCTTGTGTATTCTATGAATACTACCTTATGATAATTGAGATGTACTCATGTGGTGGGGATCCCATATCATACAATTGGTGGGGGCCCCCATATCATAGATTCAGTGTGAGTCCTGAGACCTTGACACTGGCCCTGTACTTTATATATTTATTTATACAAAGATATAAAAATTAGTACATATTAGTTACTGTTATTTCTTAACTATTTTAGTACAATGGTACTTTACTTGTTCATTTGACATAGTCATTGTTTGATTCCTTGTGTATCTGAGATCACCTGTCATCCTGTTCACACTTCTTTTGTTTCCTATTTAGGATGGAATCTCCAGTTCCTTCTAAAGTCTTCTCATTCTCTTTCACTCCTAGTAGTTCCTTACATCTTAGGGGCATTATCGCCTTACTTGGGATGAATTAATTAAAAAGAAAAAAGTAATTATTTGATTCCTTGTGTATCTGAAATAGTCATAATTTGATTCCTTGTGCATCTGGTATAGTCATTATTTGATTCCTTGTGCATCTGGTATAGTCATTATTTGATTCCTTGTGCATCTGGTATAGTCATTATTTGATTCCTTGTGCATCTGGTATAGTCATTATTTGATTCTTTGTGCATCTGGTATAGTCATTATTTGATTCCTTGTGCATCTGGTATAGTCATTATTTGATTCCTTGTGTATCTGGTATAGTCATTATTTGATTTCCTATGCATCTGGTATAGTCCTTGGTTGGCTGGCAAGTTGTGCTTGCCAGCACTAGTAAGTCAGAGATTTATTACCTTATTCCATCATTGATTTTGTCCAACAAATCATGACACCACCAAATAACAATAAATAAATAAATAAAATAAAAATTAAAACAAACTTTGGAATTCACTGGTAAACAATTTTCACCTTTGTTACCAGTTTTAAAAGAAAAAAATATCATGTTTAGATAAGTTGTTCTTATGTCAGTTAGTCTTCACTCTGTTAAAGTAGGTTATCAACAAGTGGTGTCATTGAGTAAAGATTTTTATTGACTGCTTGCAAAACAAGATGGCTGCCATAATAACATGGCTGCTATATATACAAAGCTATGCAAAAAAAATGACTTCTATCACAATAAATTTTCTTCATGAAAACACAAAATATAGTTTATATAAATTACTTATAAACCTCTAGTTAAGGAACTATCAAATCAAGATGGCAGGTTACTAGCTGATATATCTGCATTGTTGTGCATATTTTATGACTTCTGATTGAACACTATTGTTTCTAATTGCCATAGTATTCTTTGGGGTTGATTAATACTCTTAACAATTTTTTTTATGCTCTTGGCTTGTGAAATTATGAGAGAAGAGAAATATAGACTAATGGTTGGTGAGCATTGATGGCAAATTCTTCCTTATTTTAGAGAAATGAGAGAAAATGTAAAAATAGGACCCTTACACTTAACATCAGGAAGAGACAGTTGAAATTTCTAGGGCACATAATGAGGAACATTTCAGTACTCCCTTCTTTGTTTCTAACAAAATTTTCTGTAACAAGCTCAAAGTAGATAAAAATATGATGCTTTTTTACACTTCTTGATTAAAATCAAATTTTTTTTAAATTGCAAATACTTAAAATTCTACACCAAGTTTTATTGTTGCTGGATAAAATTCACAGGAAATTGAAGGAAAAATGAAGGATTGGAAAAGATTTAAATGGAAGGTAGGTAAGAAATAAAAGGAAATAGGAAATTGGAAAGGAAAGAAAGAATAAATGAAAAGTGAAGAATTGAAAGCAATGAATATAAAAAGGATTTAAGAAAATCATTGAAAATATTTGCAAAAGAAAATGTTAAATAAAAAGTGAAGGAAGAAAAAGCAAACAATTTTGCTTTTGGTTCCTTTTCAACACCTAAGTATATCAATGTATGAGCTATAAAAATTAAGTCTTTATATATATATATATATATATATATATATATGAAGAAAATTATATGGAAAAAACAAACAAAAATCCTAATATGCAATTATGCTGTTTTAATACTAGACCTGGCTTCTTTCATATTTCCTCTTTTCTAGCAAGATTAATGCTCGACAAACGTACATATAAGTTTTAGATTAAAATAAAATTCTTTTCATTTTTCATTCAAAATACTATATTTTAGGAATACGTTTTCACAACATCACCCACGTGACGCTGATGTGATCATATTGAAACGGAATGCTGATCTTGAAAAATTTCAGTTGTCTGTTTTGATTAGTCTTACTCTTATGTCCATCGTCTTTTCATGTTGAATTAAATATAGTCTAATGTTAATTATGTTTCATGAATATGTTCTGAAGATGGTCTACTAGACCGAAACATCCGATGTTGACATTATATTAACATTGAAACAGCATAATTGCACATTAGGATTTTTGTTTGTTTTTTCCGTATATTTTTCTTCATACTGTCGGATCTATATCCATATATTTGCTTACATATATATATATATATATATATACATATATATAAATATGAAGAAATATAGTTTCAAGATGTGCTATATTTATGGGATAAGATGCTCAATATCAGAGATAGAGTGTATGTAAATATAAATATAAAAGTCAACATTAAAGTCAACACTCAGAGGCGACAAGCTGTTGTCATCCTAGACACAATTGTCAGGTCACAAAGGTTGGATTTTTCCTCAACTATTTATATATATGGGTCAGTGGTGCATTGTGGATAATCTATTGTTGGAGCAAGAGACCAACAAAATTTCTTGTAACATCATTCATGTAATAGCAATAATCAGGTGGATATAATCTGACGGTTTATATTATCTGATTATATAATCTGGCAGATTATATCAACCTGAAGATTTTAAGCTCTACACAATATATATATATATATATATATATATATATATATATATATATGAATATGGATGTAACAAAGTGGTTATTGAGATTGTCATCTTGTATCCAAATTCCAGTTAAGTATATATATATATATATATATATATATATATATATATGTAAATAAATTAGCAACAATTAACAACAAAACCAATGAAAATGGCTAAAGACATGGCCCAAAATGTTTGGGACAATAAACACTAAGGACAATATATATATATATATATAAATATAAATATAAATATATTTTTTATTATATATATATATATATATATATATATATATATAAATATATTTTTTATTATATATATATATATATATATATATATATATATATATATATATATATATATATATTATAAATTAACTTATTCTTATTTAAAAATATAGTTCCATCACTACACAGAAATTACCATGTTTCAAACAGAAGCTAAAAACTTCAAATTCAATTATAGAATTAAATTAAAGTCCCTAGTTCTGTTTCAATTTCAAGCGAATTTTGGAATAACTTATTTTGAAATTTACTGATTTTTATAAACATATACATTCATAACATTAGTTTCTATGCATATAGGGAAATTCAATCATTTTAACAAGGGGCAGTAGGGTATTCTTTTTCACTGACAACTATTGTATCAACATATTTTTTACTTTTGAAAGAGGTTAAGTCAAGGTAGGGTAGGGGGTGCCTTTTCAAACAAACGATGACATCCGTTCAACGCATGTCATCTGGTCTTTTTCAATGTCAAAAAGTTTTTCAGCACTTTTGTTTCGCCATTAAATTTCTACTTGTATACATAAAGATTTTTTTCTAAAGGGCTTGTTTGTATATGAATATGTCATATTGAACTACAATTTTAAAATATTATTCTTAATTTTAATTACTCACAGACTATACATCTTTTAAAACAAATAAATCTAATATAATTACTTAAATTATTTAAAAATTATTACTTAATATCACATATAAATATGTAAATTTCATTTATCAGGTTTTTTGGGTTTTTTATTTAAACATTACTTAAGGAAAATTTTTGATTATGCTGGCAAAGAATAGCTATTACATTTCTTTGATTAAGTAAATTTTTATTTTTTATAAACCTAGTAATATATAGTTTCTCATGTATGCACAAAGGACATGGGTCAGTTAATGACCTACATATTCTAGCTTTTCTTATTAATTTCCATTTCACAGTAGGTGTTTTATTGGTTTCTTTTAAGTGCCAGAAATATTTCAATAATATTTATGCTCTGTGGATTTGCATTGAGCAGTGTTTTGTAAAAAATAAAAATATTAATAAGAACACCAGATTATATATTTTAGTGTTCTTTCTCTTTATTATCATATATATATATATATATATATATATATATATATATATATACATATACATATATATATATATATATATATATATATATATATAGGTAACTATACTCGTTTCGAAAAACCTTCGAATTTTTGATATGCCAATAATCAAATCAATCACGAAGGAAAAAAAGGTTTTAAAAAAAGAAAGAGCTAGAAACATGAAAGTCTGTCGAAAAAAATCGCACAGATACAGGTTTAAAGCCCAATGAAAAAACCCTGATACGAGTAAACAACTAACTAAAAGAGATCAATACAACCGTAGAGCAATGTTCCCTGACGGATCGCTTAGGTGAAACCTGGGTAGGTTTGTCTGGCTCACTAGGTTTATCTATCTATCTATCTATCTATATATATATATATATATATATATATATATATATATATATGTTAACAGTTTGGATCAATAAGTCAAGTCTATAGTCTGGTTCAGTTATTAGCTTAAATTTACTGTGAAATTTACACTGTATTAAGCCAATAGCAAAGCATTAGTTAAGTACATTAACAAGGAAGAGAATTATGTTGAAAAATAGATATTTTTTTTGTTCATCATTAAGTTCATTATTATTTATGTACTTATGTATATAGGAATTCAAAAGTTAAGGGAATTTAACCCGGAAGCAAATTACCTCCCCTACTTGTTTGTCTTGTTTTCAGTGTAGTTCCTTTGCCTGTTGTTCTGCCTTGTAACTTATAAATAGCAGCGGCAAATATATCTGTACTACATTTAGTTTTCTGCATTCTGTGCAAATTCCTTTTAACTTTTCAGTCACTCACACACACACACACACATATATTTATGTCTTTGATTTTTATCTTGATTTTCTTGCTTAAGTTCTATGAATGGCTTCAAAGTTTCTTTTCTTTTAAACTTTAAATTTTAATTTAATATGACACAAAAAATTTGTCAAAATAATCTTAATTTTATTCTTGTACTGAGAACATATTTTACATTTTCTCTAAATTTATTTCTCTTGAAATTTCTTCAGTAATATAGAAAACCATTTTTTTTATTCAAAGACTGTATATTTATCAGCAGGCCTCAGTTAATTCATCTTCAAATAAATTCAGTTAAGTATGGTTTTCTATAAAATGTAGCTTAGTCTGGCACAAGGCCCCAATAGGATTGCAACTAGAAAGATCAAACTCATACAATCAGGGAATGGATCCATGGTACAAGCTTAGTAGCCATCATACCAATTGCAATTTTACTAAACAGAACTTATTCATAAGGTGACAGTAACTTAGGAACCAAGAGGACCAAACTGAATTGAATTGGTTTGCAAGAAAAGAAAGAATAGAAAGTCCTTAAATATGAAACCACTTTGCAATCACCTAAATCTTTATCAGGCATAACTCTGTTTAGCACTGTTTACATATTTTTGCATTCAAACTAATGTCTTCATTGTTGTTGTCATCACAACAGTGTGGCTATCATGCCTTCCATATTTCTTCAGGTATCTGTCAATCCTGATAACCTTCAAGGAATCTCAAACTGAACACTTTATTTCCTTTATACAAAAACAGGTGATGAAAAATGATTTGTTTACAACAATGTGAAGCAAAAAATGTCCCTAGGAAAATAAAATGAGCCTTTGTTAATCACTGCAAAAGATGGTCTGCACCTGAAGTAGGCAGGGCTTCTAATCTGGTGGGATTGGAATGGCATTGTGTATTAGGAGCTCCTTCTGCAAAATCAGACATTGAATTCCAATGAGTACTGTTCCTAACTGAACTGATTAAAAGAAGTAATAGATAAAAAGTGTTTGGAATTGACCAATTGGAAGAGTTTTGTCTTCCATCAGGACAACACCAAACTTGTTGTCTCTTTGGAGACCCAGTAGAAATTGGTACAGTTTAGATCGAATGTTCTACAACTCCCACTCTAATGCACTCACCTAACCTCACACATTTGGATTACCACTTATTTCAATCCTTACAAAATTCCCTTAATGGAAAGAGCTTCAATTCTCTGGAAGCCTGTAAAAAGTTCATCTACCCTGAAAGATCCCAATTTGGAATCATAAAGCTGCCTCAATGATGACAAAAGGTAATGAAACCAAATGTGACCTAAGTGGTTGAATAAATATTCAAAATGTCACATAAGTGGTTGAATAAATATTCAAAATGTCACATAAGTGGTTGAATAAATATTCAAAATGTCACATGATTGGTTGAATAAATATTCAAAATGTCACATAAGTGGTTGAATAAATATTCAAAATGTCACATGATTGGTTGAATAAATATTCAAAATGTCACATAAGTGGTTGAATAAATATTCAAAATGTCACATACGTGGTTGAATAAATATTCAAAATGTCAAATAAGTGGTTGAATAAATATTCAAAATGTCACATGATTGGTTGAATAAATATTCAAAATGTCACATAAGTGGTTGAATAAATATTCAAAATGTCACATAAGTGCTTACACAAATATTTAAGTATTGTCTTTGAGATTCACTTAAAAAATACTGTAATTTTGTACAATATTTACATTTCATGTTTTATATTGAATTTATTATACAAGCATTCAGAATTTTTGTAAGTTATTAAGTTATTGTTTATTTATTATACTTTATTATTAGCTTTTTATACTAAATTATCATAAACAAAGAAAACAGTGCTAAACTTCTATGTAATATTTATCCTCCTATATGACAATGGATGTGGAACAATTTCTTCACAGATGAAGAGGGAGGCTTCAGGCAACAGAAATGTGGTTTTACAGAATACCATGGGGGAATACATGTGAGCAACAAGTAAGTTTTTAAGAAAAATGGAAATAAAAAGGACACTTGAATTTAGAATTAGAAAAATGAGTTGAAATTTCTGGAACACATAATAAACAAAGAGGGCCATTTGAAACTCATAGGACATATTAAAAAGCAAAAGGAGGTGATTGAAATATGCTTGTATAAATGGATGACAGAACAGGGACTCTGTTTATATTTCTGAGATGAAGTATTATGCACAGTATTTACATTATTCGGACTATTGTCCTCATCTTTGTCGCCATATTTATCACAACGTTTCGGCCGTTGTATGCTCCGGCCTTCTTCAGGTGGTTGGAATATCGAATCACTGCGGTAGACTGTTCTAGTTCCACGTGCCATGTTTGATGGATGTCAGTTATCAGTTATCTCCTGCTAATTTTCCCTCTGAAAGTTCTCCACTGCCTTAACCGGGTATTGAACTCACACTCTTTGGGTATGAATTTCTGGGTATTATAAACCTAATGTTTTCAGCAACCATTTTTACCAGTGCTCATATTGTAATTTTGCTGTTATCATTCATGTTTTTACCAGAGCTCATATTGCAACTTTGTTATCATTGCTTTTCTCTGGCACTCCTTATTACTGGTTCCCATATTGTATTTATTTCTATGCTTGGTCGGCTCAGGAGATTTTTGTGGCCTAGCATATGTGCTGATTCCTTAAGTTTACAAATTTTCCAATGGTGTTACCTGTCTATGATCTCAACATGATCCTACAGGGGACGGTGATCTCCCTTCTCTCTCTATATGTGGTCAGCCATGCCTGATTTTTCTATTTTCCCTCACGTTACAGCTTTCTGGTGTTCTTGAAGCCTTACCTTGAGGGGCGGTCTGTCTCTCCTTTATATTCCTTTCCGCAGCTGACCAAGCATAGAAATAAATACAATCAGAGGGAAAATTAGCAGGAGATAACTGATAAAAATATCAGTGATCGAAATAAAGGGTTCAGTTTGAAATTTCAACCACCTGAAGAAGGCCGGAGCATACAACGGCCGAAACGTTGTGATAAATATGGCGACAAAGATGAGGACAATAGTCCAAATAATGTAAATATAGAATAGGGACTGGTAAGGATAATAATAAGTGAACAAATATAGCTTAGAGCTGCAAGTGATAGGAAGTTGTGTAGAGTTATGATCATCAATGTCAGAACTTGGATAAATTTGGCTGCTTAAGTGGAGATGTGAAAGTATCTTGCGATAAAAAAGTGTCTGCAAGCTGTATATGTGGAGCATCTATTACCCCCCCCCCCCGGTACAAGCAGATATGAGATATAGTTTTGATATCTTGTAAAATCATTTCTTGTCTTCAAATTTTGTGCAAAGTTTCTTGATTTTTTTCTTTGTCAACTCAGTTTCTTTTGATTTTTCTTTCAAAAAAGAAAAAAAATAAAATTCAAAATCAGGAATAATTAAAGATTTCTCTGCGGTATTGGAAAAAATTCAAATGATGTTTCCATGACTGAAGCTCTAGTCCTCTTAAATATCTTGAGTCGCATGAAGCGTTCAAAATTTCGACAAGAAGATACAGAAAGTATTAAATTATTCTCCTGGAGAATCCAAGAAATCCAGCAAGGATATATCGACTTAAATAGATGAAGATTTCTCTTCGGATGGAATTAAAGTAAAGAAAGAAACATCTTAGTTAAAGATTCATGGAAATGGAACACAGTCTTTTGACAATATGATAACTACATTTCATCAACTTATATTCATGTCATTTCTAACCTCATGTAGTGTCCTCACGAATGGAGCAAAATACACTTCTTAGATATCTTTTACTTTATCTTTCTACCAAACATTCACTCTCTTTATTTTTCTTTATCTGTGTATATCATTGAGAGGGTGCTGTAAAGTTCTCTATTTGATCAAGTAGAATTCAAAAAAATTCTAAGAATTCAAAAAAATTCTAAGAATTCAAAAAATTCTAAGAATTCAAAAAAATTCAAAGAATTCAAAAAAATTCCAAAAATGTTCTGAAACAGTGATATAAGAGAGTTGTCGGGACCGGAGAAGTCTCTTATATCCGGGTTTATCTTATATCCAGGTTTGGTCTATTTTGTTTACATTAACAGAGGCTCTAATTTGGGACCAGAGAAAATCTCTCTTATATCCGGGTCTCTTATATCCGGGTTACACTGTTCATTTTTTTTGTAATATTGTTCAACAATACAAGGCACAAGAGTCACTCAGGATAGAGAGTTACCAAATGAGGTTGTTGTAAGGGTGTAACAGAAGGAAGTAAGAAGTGCATATTATGAGGATATGTAGGATAGATAGTTAACAGTTGACCCTGGGCTTGAAGACATTAAGATTGTAGTAATTGGGAAGCATCCTTTCTGGTGTTTTGACCTTTGGTCAGAATTTGGGAAGTGGGTCTGTCTGAGAACTTTTCAGCACCCTCTGGATGGAAAATAAAACTACAGCACTCTGCATATTTGGGTAGGAGATGTGAATATTAATGGGTAGTAGATGTTCTGATAAGTCTCTGGCCATCTTGTGATGTAGTAACACTCATATCAGTGCACCATTTAAGTCAGAGCTAATGAATACTGCAATAACATCTGTTAGGGAAGTTTGATATACTTGGGAAAGATATTAGAATAATCTAATAATTAGAGTAAACCACCTGCATGCAGAAAGAAAATGAATTCAGGAAATATACAAAATAAAAAGGATGTATCTTTCCACCAGACTTATTCAACCTTCAGAGTGAGGTGATTCTGAGAGAATTAAAAGTTCTACCATTATTGGCAGCTGCAATGTTGGCAATCTAATGATATGCATATTTTAAATTTAAATTAAGGAACTCAGACAAGTGATGAAGTGAGAATGCTTTACTCTGGCTACTATGTTCTCCATGTGTGTCCACAATGAATGATGGCTTCTGAGTAAGATTTTGTCCTTCTTAGTTAGGAGAGTGTCCAAGGGGAACAACTCATGAAGATTTACTCAGATGACACAGTGTTGATAAGAGATATAGAAAGGAAAATACAGGAACTCCCACAGAAAGTAGTAAAGGAAACTGAGAAGAGAGGACTAAACATTAATTGTAAGAAGAGAGAATGTATGGCCATCAGCAAAATGAACAACCCAAAATGCATATTACAAATTGGAGATACCAAAATGAAGCAAGTACAGAAATTTAAATATCTAGCAAGTGTTTTAACACCAAAATCTGAAGGCTCATTGGAATAGTGAAAGTGGCCTTCTTAAAGCTAAGCAAAGTATTAAGAAACAGGACAATCTCATTAGAAACAAAGCAAAGAGTACTTAATTGTTATGTAATATTGGTCCTCCTATGTGACAGTGAATGCTGAACAATTTCGTCAGAGATGAAAAAGAGACTGAAGGTAACAGAAATGTGGTTCTATTGAAGGATGCTGAGAATAGCAAGGACTGAACGTGTGAGCAACAATGAAATTTTATAGAAAATATGTAGCATCAGAAAGAGCGAGTTGAAATTTCTAGGACACATAATGAGGAAAGGAAATTTGACACTGATAGGATATATTGCAGGTAAAAAGGACAGAGGAAAGCAGCACATAACCTACCTAATAGGCATGTGTAAATGGTCAGCAGAACAGAGATTAAGAGATATAGCAAAAGACAAAGCTAGAAAAGATGGGGAATTTTGGAGAGCTACAATTGCCCATGTCCTGAAGAAACACAGCACATATCATAAGACCGAAGAGTCATGGTATTAAAAAACAACAAAGTAATAAAATCAGAGTGCAAATCTTTTGAAACTACTCTCAAGTTATAAATGCTGATATATGATCATATAAAGTGAGTTGGTATTATTTAGTTCTTGCTGGAAATCCTTGATAATTATTTGCAGATGAATAATTTGGCCATTGCCTTTGAGCTTTGAGATGAATACTAAAAAAACTATTAGGTTTCTCATAACAGATGAATATGTATGTCTGTATCTGAAATGACATTACCTTGTTTGTCAGGAAACTTCACTAGGTGGAAAGGTAATCAGTGGTATAAAATGAAAGGACATAAACACTCTTTTTTTCTTTCGCTCTTTCAAACCCAGAATGTGGTAGTGGCAGGACATCTCATCCCTTCTGGGAAAACAGTCCCCTTGGTGGCAACTATAATTTCAATGGAACCACACACACACACACACACACACACACACACACACACATACCCATACCCACACCTTTTCAAACAGTTTCTCCCATAAATGCTTTTCTTCCCCTTTTCTGAGTTGCTTTTCTGTATAAACAGAAATATCTCTTCTTGAATCTATGGATTATCAACCTGTTGCTGGTTACTGAAAACCAGAAAATATTTTTAAATTAAACAATTGTGGGTGCAGATAATAATGATGACTTTAGTAATACAAGTCTTACTAATTAACCCATAGATGGCAGGAGAAAATGTGGATTCATAACATTCCCAAGGTTATTTGAGCATGTCTATCCAATTTTTTATTAACTTTTCAAATTTCTGAATTAGTTGTTTTTCTAATCAGCAAATTTACCAAAGTTCATTTTATTTTATTTTTCTTTGTACTTTCAAATGTTGCTACATTTGTTTATGTTTATGTGACTGTTTTTCATTAATTTCAAGTCATTCAAGGTGATTAAAATACACATAAAAATTCTGTTTGACCATTTAAATTACAGAGAGGATGTTTCCTCTGATCACTAGAATTGTAATCTATTCAACTCTTTATTCTTTATCTACCTCCTCATTCAGTAACCCACAGCCTTAAGTAGCTCTTCAGCATTGTATTGGACGAACAATACTAGAAGCTAATAGGATTCTTTTCTCACACTTCTCGCTTGTGATGCCATGCTTTCCAGCCAACTTTAATCTGCAAAAATTTAAATGCAATGTCAATCGATATCTACTGTCCACCTGATTACTCTTTTCTCTTTCTGCTCATTATTAATGCTTCTGTTCCTAATTCCTCCACATGCAGTAACTGCTTGCATTTTAGTGGTGCTTGCAAGGATACTGATTGAAAAAAAAGAAAGAATACAAGGCCGAAGAGCCAATCAGGGTTGGAGCTACATGTGGGTGCTTAAAGTAGTGGCTGACCCTAGACTTGGAAATTGTAGTGGTCAGATAAGCATCCTAGCAGGAGTTTGTTCCATTTTGGGGAAAAAAGCTGTTTGAGTGATACTTCTTTCTTACCACAAATACAAAGGATGATTTGATTCTGTGTAGGTGTCATGGTGTCTTCGAGATGTAAAGGTCTGAACTAATGCAACTAAGGAATATAGCACATTTGAACATTTGCCATCTAATCAATATTAAAAAATAATAATTGACTATTAATCTCCTGCTTTAATGTTTAATTTTGATAGAAGAGTTTTAGCCATTTTACCCTCATAAAGACATTAATTGTAACTCATCATCAAAAAAGTGGTTACTGATTTTAACAACTTTTTTTCAGTAGAAAAAGGATTATAGATTTCACCCTAAATCATATGTTAATTCATATGTCTCAAATGCCTCATCAAAGAGTTGCAGCAGGCAGACCATTACAGTTGCTCAGTACTTGTAACCTTGTGTCAGACTAAGTGTAGTAAATACTTTTAATCTATGCTTAAGAGTATAGCTTTTCAGCTGTTGTTCAATTGCATATCTACTTGAAAATATAGAGTCATATCAATAAAAAATAAATAAATAAAAATGAATTATAGTGTTAAAAATAATTAAAATAATTATAACAATTATAATTATCATTAATTCACTCATCCTAAATAAATGAGACTTGACCACACTTTTCTCCTCTACTCAGAAACACGTAACATTCTGAGTATTGGACAAACAGTTCATATGGACAGCTCGTTAACAGATGCATCAATGAAAAATTTAATCTCCTTTTCTTTTTTATGCCCTAATAATAACATTTATCTTTTAGCACTCAAAAAAATTTTTAAGGTAAGAAAATCCCAGACACTTCTTGTATTTTTTCAACTAAATTATTTGTATACACATCTATAAAAAAATACAAGAAAGACTATATACATTTTATTCATTCTTTATCTTATCATTCTGTTGAATTCATTTGACCCCAAACTCACAATTTTATTTGGTAGTACTGTTTCCCGTGTTTCCAAAACCACATAACAATAAAATAATATAGAGTTATAACTCCCCCTACAATAGTAATATGTGTCCTGCAAACAATATTGGTAGACTCATGTGAGTCCAGATAAAAATAATCACAATACATAGAATTTGAAGCAAAAATAGTATATATAAATGTAGTAAACAGACATGTTAAAAAAGAAAAAGTGAAGTTAAAGTTGTGAAGATCTCAAAGCAACCTTCAATATGTGTCTATGAGTTACTTATATAGCAACAGAGTGAGAAGAGACATCTTGTTGCGGTAAAAAGCCAAAAAGAGAGTGGTAATTCAATATCTCACTGCCAGTAATTATTGTCAGGGGTCAGTATTCTAACATACTCAGAAAAAGCTTGCTCAATCATTGAATTAAGAATTATGGTTCATCAGAAAATTTAAATAGAAATACCAATATATTTTCATGGATAGTGGTAGCAATATTAACTGTATGGCTCACATTGCTGGGAATTAACATAGCTGCTTCATATGCTATCCACCATTTCTTTTTTTTATGAGAAGGCACCACCATCTTTTATGTAGTGTTCAGTTGTATCTGGTTGTAGAATGGATCAGATAAAACATTAGAAGAACAAGAAATACAAAGAAACAGTTTTGCCTGAACAACTTTTGGAAGGATAATGACTCTTCTTAAAATTATAGACAGTATCAGAAATAAAATATAAAATAAAATAAACAGGATTCAAGACAGACCAATATTTTATAACATAAAAATGACAGGAAAACATTTTTACAAATAAAGAAATACTTGATTTAATCGATCTGTCAAATTGTATTTAGTGCCTGTTGGGCAAAGAGGTGGGTAGCAAGAACTTTTTCTTCTACAGAAGTCATGTGCTTCCTGCAGACTCTTTAATGTTCAAAGGCAGAAGGTGGCATGTGGAGTAGGAACTTATTTTCATGGAAATCATGTATTTCCTATAGACTCTTTATTTTTAGGTGATTCATGGTTCAATTTCAACAGAAATTGTGTCACTGCAATTCATATTTAAACAGGACTCTGACTATTGATGGATATATTGATAAAGCATTAGTGAAAGATATATTGTACAGTTTTATCTAACGGACAGTATAAAGTTCATTATTTAAGTCTGCCTTTGTTTAACTTGTGTTTGAAGTTTGATATGATCAGCAAAAATTATAAATTGGCTTAAACACACTTGAACAGATTTGGATTTAAAATGGAAGACTATTCTCCTTGCTATACTTGCCTCCTGCTTCTTCTGTTGGCAGCTGGTAAATGATAATAGTGAAATTAGTCATTTCCATACAGTACAAACATTTTTTCTTACTGTTGGTTGAAATTTGTAAAATCGTTTTTATTAAAAAACGTTTTTCAGGAAATTATACTTCTCAAGTCCACTAACTGTTATAGCTCTTTCTGCTATTAAATAAATTTTTTTCTTCCAAATCATGGAGGTTGATACTTGCTTTGGGGGAAAATGGACCAATCAGCAGCAGTGTGCTCAAGAGTACAGAGCTCAAGATTGTCCCACTTCAAGTTTTAATGATGTTTTTGTTGTACCTCTTTCTTGGGTGATTTTGGGCATAGCTTTCCTTCTCTGTAGATATATAGATGTTGCGATTGATTGAGATTGATGATTTTGATATGTAGTTATGAACTGATCTTGATTTACAGGAGCAGATTGTGATTGATTGATTCAGTGATGCTGACAGGTTAAGATGTCTAATCGCTGCTGTAGATCTGATAGATATGAACTGATCGTGCAGGATAGACAAAAATATGGAGACAGTGACAGATAACTTTGAGAAGCTGAGATCAATCTGTTACATATGATTAGACTATTGTCATGTTTGCAGTATAAGTAGCAACATCTTATTATGATTGTGCCTGCCCTTCCCTTCATTAGTTTGCACGACCGTTAAGCCCTGCCAGTACCTCATAAATAATGGACTATTCCATTTTTATTCACATGGAAAGATAATAGACTTAGCAGATGCTATTTAGTTCCAGTGAAATGTGAAGAAAGACAGTGATGTTTAATGTATCCAGCTAATACCTCATAAATAATGGACTATTCTGTTTTTATCCACATAAAAAGACAAAAGACACCAAAGATGTTACCTGGTTTCAGTCAGAAAATGAAAGGCAAAAGAGAAGATAGAAGTGTTTAACGTGAAATAGAAAAAAATTGTCAATTCCAAATCTGTTCATTTGTACCCCCTTACTTCTTTAAATAATGACCAGAATTCATATTTATGATTATTATTGCAATATTTTGTTAAAGCTGTTAAGCTCAAATATTTAGCAATGAAATTAGTGAATTTCTAGTAATATTTTATTGTCATAGAAATTTGCCCTGAGCTTATTCAATTATTGACAGGAGAATTTACATTCATTAGAAATTTAAAATAGGGAAATTTTGATTAGTAATTTCCTTTTAATTTTTAGTTGCTTTATTCACAACTTTACTCTGTCAATTTATGGCAGTAAGAAAACAACTTCTTTTATGTATCATATCCTTCCAGTGTATGGGCGACCGTGGCTCTCCACAACTTCCAGTCTTTTTTGGTTCTGAGTAACTTTTGACCCTTTGTTCTTGTCTTATTATTCATTCAAAGTTGCTTGTAGTTTACTCACTGTTTCACTCATTTATCTTGCTTTCAGTGGATCCTGTGAGTATTAAAGTCTCTAGGTTCTCTTTCCTTGTTATGTGATCATGGTTCTCCACAACTTCCTGTTTTTTGTTTTTCTAAGTAACTTTTAATCCTTTGATCTTGTTTTACATTCATTCACTTATCCATTAAGTAGGTCACTCATTCCTCACTTCTCTTGTTGGCAATATGCCTTGTGAGTGTTAAATTCTCCAAGCTCTCTTTCTTGGTTATGTATGGAAAACTTCCAATCTCCAGTCTCTTGTTTTTTTTAAAGTAATTTTTAGCCCTTTGCCATCTGCCTTGTTTTGGTATTCACTTAGTCATTAAGTAAATAACATTAATTCCCTCCCTTGCTGTCAATATGCCCCAAGTGTGTTGAAATCGCTCGCACCCCTTTCTTCATTATTTATGGGCAACCATAACTCTCCACAACTACCTTTATTTTGCTGTTCTAAGTAAAGCTTCCTATCTATCTTTGTCCTTTTTTAACTATTTGTTCAATTACTCATTAAATGGGTTATTTGCTGTTTCCCTTGTATGTTCTGTGAGTATTAAATTCTCTAAGCCCTCTTTCTTCATTATGCATCCCAAGAATATTTGGCTGTCCTTTTCTGATTTTGAATATGAGTTTAGTTGTAGTTTCTATATTCCTTAAAACTTCCTCATTGCTCATATGTTCAGTTCATGGTATTTTCTGCATCTTTCTATAGAACCATGTCACTTCTTCATCAGTAAGAAGATTTTTCACTGTGCTATAGATTAGAGATTACACTGCAGTTCATCACTCTTTTCTCTATCTCTAACAACATTTTTCTATCTCTTACTACTTGCTATCTGCATATATATATATATATATATATATATATATATATATATATATATGCAGATAGCAATATATAAGTTTTATTCACAAAACCATTTTAAAAAACATTTAATTAAAGAACAGACAGATATATGGCTTATTTTAAGAAAATATTTTAATTAAGAAGTGTATATATCCATCTGTACTTCATTTAATATAATTAATTATTATCCTACAACGATTGTGCAAATACTCCTGAAAAAAATGAAAAGTAAAAAAGAATAAAAAACAATTTTAAAATGTGGGAAACTTTTTTTAATTTTTACACTTGACATTTGAAAATAAAAACAAATTACACATAATGTCTTAAAAATTAGGGATTAATATTTTTTTTATATTTTTCATCCTATACAAGACCCAAGAGCCATTCAAGGTAGAGGGTTACTAAATGGATGTAAAAGTGTACAGAGAGATATTAGTTGACCCCCGATTTGAAGAGGCAGCAATCAGGGATGCATCCTCTTGGGAGTCTTTTCCATAATACAACAGTTCTGGGGAAGACGCTGTATAAATTTTTATAAGCTTTTTCAACCCATTCAAGGCAAAAAAAAAAGCCACTAAAAAACAAGGGGTTACTGGGTGTAGAAGAATTAGAAAGAGAAACATTACTAATCAGTGGGAAGAGAAAAGAGTAATCCGGAGGACAGTTGATAGCAATTAACATTGCATTTAAATTTTTGCAGATTAAAGTTGGTTGGAAAGCATGGATCCAGAAGGGAGTTCCACAAGTGAGGAGTGCAAGAAAAGAAACTGTTAGCATAGAATTTATGGTTACATCTAGCTAGCTCAACTGTAATTTGATGAGATCTTGACATCAGTCTAGTACTGTGCTTAAATTAAAAAATTCTAGGTACCACAAGATAGGGAATGAAGATTCAAGGGATGGAGAGCTCTGGCTTTTGTTGGGGTTCTCTTCTTCACTTCCATTTGCCTTTGGAGAGTCTAATGTTTCATGCAATGTGGTGGCCAAATTAGGTGGAGAGGTCACTGACACTACTGCAACTGTATCATAATTTTCAGCATTTAGTTCCGCTAAATTTAGTACTCTGGCCTGATCATAGACCTACAGTAATGTTAAGTTGCTGTTTTTAAGTTTTCTCTGTGAGATATCCATGGACCATAACCACTTTATGAAGGCACCTCATATTAGCTCAGCTTGATATTGTTCTGCTGATAATGAAGAAAATGAACAGTTCTCACTTAGTTTTATTAAGGCTTGATAAAATCTTTTAATGGATTCTGAGGGCAATTGATGCCTTGTAGCCAGTAAGTGTCAAGAGAACATTTCATTTTTCTTTTTTATGTAAATCCTGTAAGTATTGTAAATAACTTTTCATAGGAAGATGCATCCACGAAATACTCGGAAACTTATGCTGTAACATATTTGGTGAGATAGTGCTGCTTATTAGATCTTTGGTTGCAGTACAAGTTCAAGTTTATGAAAGTTATTCTCCAGTGACAATATTCTAATTAGGCATCAAACTCATTGGGGTCAATAATAAGTTTCTCTGGACAGAGTAAATTAGCCATTATCAAAATGGTAAACAATGGAGAATTAGTTAGAATTGAAGTTAAATTGTTCGAGACAATAAGAATTAGCTTAGCAGTAAGTATCAACTAAATTTGCATAGCAGCAGAGTTTGCCTGGTTAATAGGGGAAATGAATCATACAACAGTAAAAATGAAGGTTTAAGGAAAATGGAATTATATTTAGAATCAGAAAGGGATAGCTTAAATTTCTATGACACATAACACTCACAAGACATATTGAAAACAAGGACAGAGAAAAGCAGTGAAAAACCCACCTAATGAGATTGTAGTAATGGATAGCAAAACAGGGACTAGGAATGATAGCAAAAACAATCAATGCTGAAAGCTATAATGGATAGGAAGTTGTGGTGAGAACACAGCATATAAAAGAAGTACCAACAGCAGAATTATTATAAGTTATTTTTCCTTTATTGTATTTTGTTCATTACCTTGTCTAATTTTATCTTGACTAGTATTTATTTTCATCTTAATGTTAGGTTGGTGCAAAAATAATGTCGTTTTCCTCACATAGTTAAATAGGTGAGAAAACGATATTATTTTTGCACCAACCTAATACTTAGTTTTATTTTAATCTGTTTACTGCTATCAACTGCTAGCCTGAGCAGGGCGGATATAAAAAGCAACTAAAATTTAAAATGAAAGTAAATCACATCCCATCACAAGACCTGTAACACATTAGGGTTTTAAGGACACCACATCTCATGCAACCATAGAAGCAACGGTGAGTCTTGCACAAGACAACCTAAAGGAGTCCATTCTTCTTCAGGGTAGTTTTTAATTAAGAGTTTTTCTTCTAGACTGGTTGTCACCTCAAGGTAAGTTAGGCCAGTCTGCCCTGCTATTTAATCTATAACTGGAGAAAGTTAAATTAACACCTTTTCTATGGACATTAGCATAAAGCAAATGAAACAGAAAATTGAACTCAGGATGTTGAATCAAATTTCTGCACCAGTAGCCATTACATTCTCCAGAATAAAGTTGTCATAAAAATCAAGTAAAAATTACGACAAAGGGAAATACTAGTCAAAATTAATAATAATGAATAAACTGTGCCTGATAAAGAGATTGACTGATTCATTTTTTATGGCTTATCAACCTTTGCAGGTTATTTAAAACCAAAAAATATTTTTAGCTTGTCAGAATTGTTTTTGGAGATAATAATGGTTTTAGTGATACAAGTTTTACTAATTAACCCATACCTGGGAGTAAGAAGAGGTGAATTCATATCTTTCCCAAGGGTATTTACATGTAAGTAATGGACACAATGGGAATTAGAACTCAGTTCTCAAATTTACAATTCAGAGTCATTACCCATTACACCACCCACACATCCAAGCTTACAGCACTTGGTATTCCCAAACAGCACCCATCTAGATAGTGACCAGGCTCAATGTTGCTTAACTTTGGTAATTGTATGGAAACCAGTGTTTCAACATGATGTTGCTTGTAAGCCTGATGAGGAGAGGCTGAGTTAGATAAATTGATAAATTGATCAATAGCTATGAATATTCAGAGCAAGGCCAGTGCATACTACCACCACCCCCACCAAATAGTCAGAGTATATAAATAGTATATAGACAGACCAATCTGGGAATTGCCATAAGAATATTTTAGCATCATTTCTTTATAAGACAAAAATACTGACGGAGGCTGGAATCAGTTTCTACATGACAGTGTTTTGCCAGCTTTTGCAAATCTTACTCAATATAAATTATAATTACATTCTTTAATTGTTGCATGTCAAGGACCATTTTCTTTGATCATATTTGGAACAAAAGTAGCAGCATTGTCAACTTTTCAGAAACTTAACAGGAATAATATTCAAGGGAAGAGTTTGTTGCAAAGTGATTAGTTTGTTTAAATAAAATATAAATCAGAAGGTATTATTTTTTTGGCTCCATCAATGAAAAAATCTCCACAAACATTTTAATTTACTTGTATGTCACAAGGCTGTCAAACACCACAAATATGAGATGATAATATAGGATTTGTAAAGAATAAATCAGTTCAGAATGAAAGAAACAGTTTTTAAACAAATCTTTTTAGTTAAGAATTTTAATATTAAGACTACGTTAGAAATTGTCTACCTTGGTCTGTTAAATTGTTTCTTTGTCAAGGTTTAAAATGTAAAATACTTTTTTATCTGAAATAAGATAATAGTTTAAAATTACTTGATGAAAGTAGATTCCAGTTGAAAGGAAAGTTTTTCAAAGAAGAAATTGTTGTTCTTCCACAAAAGGTTCGTTGTAGATAATTCTTGAAAGTTTATTGAATAAGAGAAATACTTATAAAATGAGTTCAAAAGATCAAAAGTTGTGATTCGTGTTTAAAGAGAAACTTTACAATTCTGAGTTGATTTGATATTAAATTATTGAGATTTCCTTTGTTGAGTAATCTGTTGAATAAAAATGTGCTGAGAGTGAGTTTTGAGGTCTGTGAGCTCTCAAGCAAAAAGTTGCAAGTCAAAACTGATGAAAAATTTCATGGCTGGAAATAAATATCAAACAGTGAAAAATGCATTCGGCAACTATATATGCTGTAGTTAATTTCTCATTGTCTCACTGATGAGATCCACTCATTTGCTGTAATTATTTTGTTTTAGGTCACATGACTGGCCCCAAAACTTGTTCAATAAATCTTGGCATCAAACGACATTGCATAGGGGGTTTGTAAACATTTTTACATTTAACAACCAATCACCAATCAAATCTCTGTGATCCACTCTTTGCACAAAATTTAAATCGAAAGAAACTATCACAAAGAAAATGCATTGAAATCCTTTTTCAAACATTAGTATTCACTGAACTGAAAATAATAATATAATACAATCAAATGGAAGCAGAATGCTAAAGGTTTATATACAATAAAAATTCCAGCCTCTTCAAAGATCAAGGAAAAGTGTCCTAATGAGAATGCTATTGTACAGTGAATATATTGTAACTAATATTTCTGTTATAATACACTTTTTGACAATTGTTTTTGTGTTTCTCATGTGTGTTCAAAACAATTTAAAGAGGTAAGAATATTAATTGGTAATTGTATCTGTAACAGGTTAGGTAATATTGGGTGTTAATGTATTAGGTTGGTGCAAAAATAATGACGTAATAATGTCGTTTTTTGACGTATTTTTAACGTCAAAAAAAAACATTATTACGTCATTATTTTTTGCACCAACCTAATATTATTTTCCCTGTTGTTATTTGTTGACTGTAATAGGGTTGATATTAATGACAGAAATTAAAATGCATAAACATACAACAATAACAACAATAAAAACTTGAAACATGTGTTGACATAAATAATAACAAGAATTTGTATTTTCTTTTTGTGATGTAAATTACAGAATATTGGTATGGTGTTTTTAAAAATGTTCTCAGTGTCTCTTTTGTTCAAAAGTCAGTGCTTAGTTTGGTTCTGAGAATTTCGTTTGTCAGGATGCATTTGAAATCATCTGTTTTTGATCTTCCTGGAGCACTGACAGACGTTTGTTTCACTACTGCTACTTGTCTACTAGTTGACTGACTAATGCTGTGGGTATACTAGTCTACACTACCTTGCTCTACTGAATCTCTTATGGTGGAAAGGTCATTTTTATAATGATGAGGATTATGATAATGAAATATCCTTCTCTTCTAACATCACTGATGACAAGATTATTTTTAGAATGATGAACTATCATCATTATTCTGAACCATAACACTTTATCAAATCAAGCATCCATTTTGGTTGAATGTCTTTTCTCTATAGCAAATAGAATGGGTTGTCTTGATTTACATGCATACATTTTGAGTACTTTTTATATATTACAAAGGAAAAAAAACATAATATATAATCTATACAAATAATGTTAAATACCTGCTTGTCTGTTATTATACACTCAAAAACAGTTAGATGAATTTCAACCAAACTTGGCAAACAGATAAGCAATGACCA
The DNA here is from genome assembly GCA_963932145.1 of Acanthosepion lycidas. NCBI lineage: Eukaryota > Metazoa > Mollusca > Cephalopoda > Sepiida > Sepiidae > Acanthosepion > Acanthosepion lycidas. Next base: position 57,142,711 of record OZ010590.1, read on the forward strand.
AGAGGCTATATAAAGTTGACCTAGGCCAACTCTGAAGGTTAAGAAAGGTAAAAAATGAGGTCAAAGAAGTTATTGTCATTTTAATAATCTACGCAAATAAAATTAAGTGTCTGTCTGTTTGTCTTTTTATAAATGCCGGGTACCTCTGCTAGTAAAAAATATAATAAATGTCAAATGAGGTCTATCCATAAAATATTTAGCCATTTCCAATATATCAAGAACCAATTGCATAGATGGAATTTTGCAGCCAATCAGTGGTGACCTTACTGAGTGTGCATGAACAGACACTTATACATGGGGTTACTCAGTTAGCAGTGAGCTTGTGTATTGTGTGATCATCATATTCACCGTTAATATGCATCAACTTTTATTTAAAACTTGGACATTCATTCATGAAAAGTATTCAAATGTATATAATGACTTTCAGGGAAAGATTCATTGAACTAATTCCAAATAAAATTTTGGTAATGACATTTAAAACTTGGCCAAAACCAATCCAAATTGTGCAAGATGGGCAACAAGCAAAGGACACAAAAATGTTGAACACATGTGTGTTGCAATCAAAAGAAATTGGTGATTGATAGTGCAAGAATTCAAAGAAGGTGTGGAAATTTCAAAATATTCAAAAGAGCTGAATACTTACTGGACAGACCTTGTATATCACAGAGACCTTAATCTATTTATTTGTAATGTTACAAAATCTCTTTGTTGTTTAATCCTTAGTAACAGATTAGTGCTGGCCACTGGCACACACACACACACACACACACACACACACACACACACACACACACACACACGCACACACATTTTTTTAATCGTCTCAATCCGAGTAATAATGCCACTAAAATGCAAGATGTTACTGGAAGTGAAAGAAAAAGAAGACTTTAGTGAGGAGAGCGGACAAAAAATAGAATGGAATTCCAGAAGGCTGAAGATAGTAATTGACATTGCATTCAAGTTTTTGAAGATTATACGTGGCAAGGAATCAAATATATATATATATATATATATATATATATATATATATATATATGAAGAAATATAGTTTTAAAGTGTGCTATATTTATGGGATAAAGTGCTCAATATCAGAGATAGAGCGTATGTAAATATAAAAGTGAACATTGAAGGCAACACTCAGAGGCGACAGGCTGTTTCTTGCTGGACACAATCGTTAGGCAACCTGATATATATATATACATGCTCTGTTTATTTATTAAACAGTATATTTATTCTCTAATGTTATATTTCTTGAATATTCAGACTGATAAACAAAAATGAATAAATATACTACAGTGTAACCCGGATATAAGAGACCCACATATAAGAGAAACCCGGATATAAGAGAGATTTTATCTGGTCCCAAATTAGAGCCTCTGTTAATGTATATAAAATAGACCAAACCCGGATATAAGAGGAACCCGTATATAAGAGAAACCCGGATATAAGATACTTCTTTTCCGGTCCTGACAACTCTCTTATATCCGGGTTACACTGTATTTAATAAATAAATGGATCATCTACTCAAAAATGAGTATCCACTAAAAATAATGTTTAAGTAATAAAAAAAATACTTTTATAAACTTTGGAGGCAGTTTCCTCATAATTAAAACAAGGATAAATGTTCATATAAGTATATGTCTGCAAATCCTTCATTTTTGAGTAATTAATTTTAAAGAAAGTTTATGGTAGATGGCACTGTGTTGCTATGTAGACTAGGTTACATTTGTCATTTGTGTACATTTGTGGCTAGTCAGTCTTTAACATTTAATGTGTGTAGTAGTGAGTTAACTGAGAAGTATTTTGTTTAACAATGTCAGGATATCGTGAGCAGGCAGATATGATTTTTACATAAGACCGCACAAATGGCAATGGACACAAGGCTGCATGGCTGTATCAGGTTGCATTTCCAGACTGAAGACAGATGAATCATCTAACCTTTGCAAGTTATTTATCATATAAGCTTGTATAAATGGATGGCAGAATTGAGTTTGGGAGCCTTGGCAAAGGGAGATAACTGCAAAGAGTCAAATGAGATAAGAAGTCATGGAGGTCCATGATTGCCTATATCCTGAAGGTATGCAGTATATAGAAAAAAATTAAAAAAGTTAAACTTTAATATATTCTAGACTCATACCACATAAAGTAAAATATTTTGAGCATTTTTGTTTTAATTTTGATGATTATAACAGTTCATGAAAATTAAAAAAAAATTCACTATCACTAAATATTAAAACGTTTCATCATGACATCATTTTTAAGAAAGAAGGATTTAGAGTAAAGAAATGTGGAATTTGCAAAAAGTTGGGATTTCTTTTGTCGAAATTACTTCATCAATACTGTGTGGTTTAGAGTCTTGTGACACTGATGACGTGTCAGGAAAAACAAGATTACTTTGATAGTAAACCTTCAGCTCATCTCTATTGCTAGCTCTGGTGTCTCACATCTTTCTCTTGACAAGACTAGATTCACTATGGAATCTAGGTCAGGCAAGTTGGCTGGCCAGTCAAGCACAGTAATACCATGATCAGCAAACCAGTTACCAGTAACTTTGGAACTATGGATAGGTGCCAAGTTCTACTGGAAACAGCCAATCACCATAAAGCTTGTTACTAGACTGAAGCATGAACTGATCTAGTTGACAGCTGCATTGTCTTTGTACTTTGATAAAATACTGTGGACCAACATCAACAGGTGACATAACACCCTAAATCTTCACTGACTTGGAAAACTTCTGGATAACTGTTAAGCCTGGGGTCTTTCTCATGATTAGGTATGTGCATGAGTTTGACCGAATTAGTCATTATGCTAGTAATTTGAAAAAATAATCAACAGTCTAACAATTATAAAACAGAAACACTTTCAGTAAAAGTAAAACGAGATTTTTATTTTATGTCATATTGGACACTTGTGTCTCATATGCATTTTACTTGCTTTAATCTATATTCTTGTAAAATCTACAAAATCCAAATGAATCTTGCAGGCATTGACTTATTAAACAGAATGAATTATTCTAAAAATTAAAAAAAAAATAAATTTATCAAAAAACATTACATAATTTTTTTTAACAAACTAGAAATGAAATATTCAAATACTTTTAAGATAGAGTTTTCTTATTTTTAGTTGTAGGCTGTATTTATCAAAATTAAAAAATCCTTGAAAAATTTTAGCTTATATGTAACGAATGCACAACCGCAATTTTCGACGGATTTGCACCAAAACTTACATGCACATGCTCAAAGTTAGCGGAAAGGCCAAGACTGACGAGTGGAAATAATCAATTTTTTCATGCTTCTATGCCAGTTTTCATGTAGTTTGCGACCAATAGCTGGCTGCCACAGAATAGGCAGGAAGATTCTATTGGCCAGCGTGAGAGCCAACAGCTGACTGACACGAATGTTAAATAGCATGCTAGCATGCAAAAAAAATTGATAGCTGCATTCGTCACAAGTGGAAAAATTTAAATCTGCATGGCACTTTACTCCAATTGGCTCATTTGCTTGCTTAAACTCAACATTGATTCTGATTCCACAGAACTGGGTTGGGTGTGAAAAAGTATTTGTTGTTAACATTCTTTTTTCATTCGAGATAGGCAAGAAGTAAGGCATGTAGCAACATCAGCATGGCAAAGGGCACTCTTTTAAAGGCAAGGAAGGGCAAAAATATTTTAAGTCAAGTGATAGCAATTGCTGTATGAATTGTATGATTTTTGAATCAAGATGGACAATGCTGGGCCATGCTGCTAGTATAGAATATATACAATTTTAACTTTCTGAAATTATTGACAAAAACTATTGAACACTTCTATAACAGTCTATTTTTTTTTTTAGATGAAACTGTATGTATATATATATATATATATATATATATATATATATATATATATTAGAGCCATAACTCGGTGTATGGATCAGTTATAACAAAATTAGTATAGGAGAAAAGGATATTAAACATAGAATAATATGTGCCAAAGGTTGTCTCATCCAACATCACAAATTGCTAAAAAACCAAAACATCATCCTGAAAACTTGAATCATGTTCTTAAATAGCCTCTCAGTGTGAGACTTTCATATGGATTCCATACATGGCACCAAATTTGTTCAGAAATATCTAAACTGTCAGTTGTATACAACTGATTTCTAAGATCAATGGTTAAAAATATTGGCAAAGACCATCCTTCTTTGAAACTTGTGAATTGGTGCTACAGTATCAAACAAAGAGCAGTACCAAATAATAAAAACTACATCACTTGACTTGAGGACTATCAACAGCGGTAAGAACTAAATTGGATAGCACATGTAATTTGAAGAGAAAATAAAGACATAATGAAGATGTTGATGTTCCACACTACTTTAAACAAAAGGTTAGGAAGGAAAACACCATCAATACTAGAGTTGAGAAAGCTATTTTCCTGAAAAAACTGTTTGAAGAGAAGGATGTCATAAACAAAAACAATACCTTAGGCTTCATTGAGGAAACACATGTACTGGTTGAGAGCAGAGACACCTGTTGCAATCAGATGTATGTAGTATAGATAACGGTTGACCCTAGATTTGAAGAGGTGAAGATTTTAGTGATAGTGGAAGTGTTCTCATGGGAGTCTGTTCCACAATGTAGCAGTTCTTGGAAAGAAGCTGACCAAATAGAACTTTCTTCTTACCAATGGAATACAAAGGGAACGAGAATAATTGTAGCGGTCAGGGAAGCATCCTCTCAGGAGTCCTTTCCACAATTTGATAGTTTGATGGAAGAAGCTGTCAGAGTGAAACTTCTTCTTTACCAAATGACTACAAAGGAAATGATGAGGATTTCACCTGCTGTATGTTGCATGGTGTGTTCTAGATGTAAAGGTCTGAACTGATGCAACTAAGGAATGTAGCTCATTTGAACATTTGCCATCTGATCAATATTAAAAATTAGTCATTGACTTTTAATCTCCAGTATGGACAATCACACAGCTTTGATGTTTAATTCTGATAGAAGAGTTTTGGCCAATTTAGTAATTGTAAATCATTATCAAAAGGTGACTGCTGATTTCAACAACTTTAATTCCAGGAGAAAGAGATTTATTGATTTCAACCTCATACTCTAAATCATATGTTTATTCAGATGTCTCATATACCTCATCAAAGAGTTGTGGTGAGCAGATCATTACAACTGTATTCAGCTCAGTACTCCACATTTATAACCTTGTGCCAGACTAAGTGTAGTAAATACTTTTAATCTATGCTTCAAGGTATAGCTTTTCAGTTGTTGTTCAATCATATATCTTCTTGAAAATATAGTGTCAGGTCTATAAAAAAATAAATAAAATGAAAATTCATTATAGGGTCAAAAATAATTATAATAAATTATCATTACTTCACTCACCCAATGAGAATCGACCCACTTTTCTCCTCTACACAACATTCTGACTATCGGACAAGCAGTTTACACGGACAGGTCGTTAACACATACGTCAATGAAAATTTCATCTTCTTTTACTTTTCAAACCCTAATAGTCACATTTATCTTTTAACACCTAACAAAAATTTGAGGTAAGAAAACCCCAGATACTTCTTGAATTTTCCAACTGAATTATCCGGACACTCATTATCACACATCTATAAAAATAAAACTCATACGAAAATACTGTATACACTTTACTTATTCTTTATTTTATCATTCTGTTGGATTCTGATCCATAGTTGATCTACATTTGATCTCAAACTCACAATTTTACTTAGTATTACTGTCTGATGTGTCTCCAAAGCCACATAACAATCAGATAATAAATAACAGACATTTTGTTGTTGACATGTCTTTCTGTTTTCTCATTTTTATGAGTATTTTTGTATATATAAATGTTAGGGGGTTTATAATTATTTACTCCCTTATGTGTATATATATTATGTGAATGTAATAAATACTGGATTTTGAAATATGAATGAACAACAGGCTATTTCATCCAATACGAGAGCCAATTAGTGTTGTTGTTCATAAGGTTAATTCTGGCATTCCTTCATTTGCTGGAACCAATTTCAAGTCACTCAAGGTGATTAAAATACACATAAAAATTCTGTTTGACCATTTAAATTACAGAGAGGATGTTTCCTCTGATCACTAGAATTGTAACCTATTCAACTCTTTATTCTTTATCTACCTCCTCATTCAGTAACCTGCAGCCTTAAGTAGCTCTTCAGCATTGTATTGGACGAACAATACTAGAAGCTAATAGGATTCTTTTCTCACGCTTCTCGCTTGTGATGCCATGCTTTCCAGCCAACTTTAATCTGCAAAAATTTAAATGCAATGTCAATCGATATCTACTGTCCACCTGATTACTCTTTTCTCTTTCTGCTCATTATTAATGCTTCTGTTCCTAATTCCTCCACATGCAGTAACTGCTTGCATTTTAGTGGTGCAATTTCAATCACTATCTACTGTTCTCCTGATTACTTTTTTCTCTTTCTACTCATTACCAATGTCACTGTTTTTATTCCCTCCACATGCTGTAACCACTTATATTGCTTATGTTGAATGTCTCATATAATACAAGGCCGAAGAGCCAATCAAGGTTGGGGTTACATGTGGGTGCTTAAAGTATTGGTTGACCCTCGACTTGAAGAAGTTAAGATTATAGTGGTCAGGTAAATATCCTTCCAGAAATTTGTTCCAGTTTTGGGGAAAAAGCTGTTTGAGTGAAACTTCCTTCTAACCACAAATACAAAGGATGAGTTGATTCTGTGTAGGTGTCATGGTGTCTTCTAGATGTAAAGGTCTGAACTAATGCAACTAAGGAATATAGCACATTTGAACATTTGCCATCTGATCAATATTAAAAAATAATCATTGACTATTAATCTCCTGTATGGGCAATCACACAGCTTTGATGTTTAATTCTGATAAAAGAGTTTTGGCCATTTTACCCTCATAAAGACATTAATTGCAACTCATCATCAAAAAGGTGGTTACTGATTTCAACAACATTAATTCTAGGAGAAAGAGGTTTGTGGATTTGAACCTGATACCGTAAATCATATGTTTATTCGGATGTCTCACATGCCTCATCAAAGTGTCCTGGTGAGCAGACCATTACAATTGTATATAATTTCAGTGCTGCAAATTTGTAACCTTGTGTCAGACTAAGTGTAGTAAATACTTGTAATCTATGCTTCAGAGTATACCTTTTCAGCTGTTGTTCTATCGCATATCTTCTTGAAAATATCGTGTCATGTCCAAAAAAAATAAATAAATAAAAATTAACTATAGTGTCAAAAATGATTATAACAATTATAATTATCATTAATTAACTCATTTTAAAACAGTGAGTATTGACCCCACTTTTTTTCCTCTATGCCCACCAACATGTAACATTCTGATTATTGGACAAGGAGTTCACACAGACAGGTCGTTAACACGTGTGTCATTGAAAATTTCATTGTTCATGGCATAATAGTAACATTTTCAATAACTTTAATTTCAGGAGAAAGAGGTTTATAAATCTCACCCTGATGCCCTAAATTATATGCCAATTTATGCCTTGAGTGCCTCATTGATGAGTAGTGTTGGATAGACTATTACAATTGTATTCACTTTTGTGCTCCACATCTGTTGCCTTGTGCCACCGTGAGTGTATTAAATATTAGATTGGTGCAAAAATAATGTCGTTTTCTCACATATGTTACTATGTGAGAAAACGACATTATTTTTGCACCAACCTAATACCTATAATACATGGATGCACATGTTTAGCATATACTTTTTCTTGAAGATACATGTGTGCATATGTTATGTAAATGAACTAAAATATTTTGGCGGGGCTTTTGGAATGTGAATTTTACAAGTGTTTACATTGTCATTTTTAAAAAGCTAAGAAGGAAAGAAGGCAAATAAAAGAAAACTTAGCCAATAAAAATTGTTTTTTTTTCCTGAAATAATTTTCTTTCCTTAAAATAATTTATAGATCCTCGCATTTAATATTTTATGATGATACTCTAAATGTCTGTTCTGTCTCATGATGTGTGATATTTTTAAGGCATAAAGAAAATTCTTCAAAGTCTTTTTGAATAATTGACCCTTAAACCTCCCCTATTTATATATATATATATATATATAATGAGAGAGAGAGAAATATAGTAGGTTTGAAAAAGAAATAATAATGATAACATTTTTTGTATATTATTCAGTCAAACTATAAAATAGAAACAGGATAGGAAAAATGTTAAAAATCAAAATTTCTGGATATGCATGTGCCCTTTCTGAATGAAAAAATAAAATTATTTAAATAAATTCTCTTTTGTTGAGAAAGAACAAAGCATGTCTGAAAATGGCTTCCCACACAATAAATACACAATACATATTATTATTACTATTATTATCCTGTTTTTTTTTCTTTCATTTACCTACATATTAACATTCTATAAGAAGCGTATCTGGACAATCTTTCTCTACTATAAGTGCTGGAACATAGTAACCCTGGACCCCCCCCCCTGACCAGCGGGAGGGGGGTAAGCCTGTTTGGGGGCCCTGAGCTGTGCTTTGTGACATTTACAATATTATCAACATTTACATACATTTATATACGTTATAAATTAAATAAAGTATAATGATTAAAGGATGAAAAGTTTTCATGGATATTGATGGCATTCTTTTTTTTTGTTCAAATCTGTGAATTTGTTTTGCTTGTGTTAAATCTCAAAAAACACTATATAAAAATGTTTTATCCATAATGTTGAATGTATTAAAATTATTTAATTTTTTAACAAGAAAAATTTCAAGTTGATGTTAAAAATTGCTACAAACTGTTGATTTATTTAAGATAGAATGATCTGTTATGACGTCTCTAATTTGTATTTAGATACATTGTATTTATTTTCAATTTTTCTACTTGAAGGGTTCACCTATATTGCATGTGATCCATTATGGTACCTAATTAGGTTATAATAAAATTTATATTTTATATGAATATTACCTTATGAAAATTGTGATATAGTAGAATGGGTGGGTGTATATCATAGATTTCGTTGGTGGGTGTACACGAGAACCATGACTTGGCCCTGACTCTGTGTGTGTGTGTGTGTGTGTGTGTGTGTGTGTGCGTGTGTGTTCAAGGAGGTGCTAAAAATTTCTCGGCTCAAATCACTTAAAAAGTTTGTATTAAGCTGATTGATTTGTTATTCAAATATCGATTTTGAAAAGTGAGTCATGTTGATAATTTTTATGCACCGCCATTTATATATATATATATATATATATATATATATATATATATATATATATATGGGAAATTTCAATAAAACTAATGGATTTATTTTTAATCTGACATTTTTATTACTTCAAACATTATTATAGTGGATACTTTGCATTTAAAATTGACGCCCCATTCTTAATAAATGGTGTGTTATTACATCTTTTGGCCCAAGAAATTCCCAACATAGATTGGAATTGTGTCCAAATTTCTAGGGGAAATTACTTTTTTTAATCAGTGTACTTTTTAATGCCCCAAAAGCATTTATCTGATTCAACAGCATTTATTCTGCTAACAGCGTTTCTTAACCTTTTTACCCTTGCGTAACCCTTAAAATAAATTACATGTCTCAAGGAACCCCTGCTCAAAAACAAAATTATTTACCATATCTTTCTCATTTTATTTTCATTGTTGTTCATGGAGTAAATATCATAGTATATATTTTTGAATAACTGGTTTAAGGAAAAATTAATATTTTTTTGTCAAATTTTTCGATAATGCTAAATAAAATTCATACTGTTCGTTTATAATACTTCATCAGGGAGTTTTCATTCACACAAAAAAAATTCTAAACTCAACTGTAAAAAATAAACATAAGTAAACAATATCATATACCTATAATATAAATGTAAACAAAACAAAAACATAATTGCTGCATCAGTTTTTTTTATCCTTTACTGGCAATGTTGAAAAGACATAAGGTAAATCAAGGCAAAATCTATATAATAGGTTAGATAGAATGATGTCTATATTACAATATTACAATAACCAAGAATATATTGTGTGTGTTTAGTAATATTACATATATGAAATTAAATAAAAAGTCAAAAGCTTATCTCTCTTGTTGTCGTGGAACCCTTGGGGAGCTTTTGCAGAACCTTAGGGTTCTGGAGAACCCCGGTTGAGAAACTCTGCTATAGAACAAACATAATATAATTAAAATTTCAGCTCAGATTATAGCAAAGAACTATGTCAACATACAGACTTATTGAACCACCTTTGCATATATCATCAATGTTTGACCTTTATGTATTGTGCTTACCTTTCATATTTACCTGATATGAGAAAATATTTTTTTTCCCATTTCGTCTGCATCTCTTTTATGTTTTAGATTTTCATCCAAATACAATTATATTTTCCTATTCTACATTTTGACATTTCTCTTTCTTTCTTTCTTTCTTTTTTTCTCTGTCTTTCACTTCATTCATTTTCTCTTTTTCCTTCATTCTTACTCTTTCTTTTTGCTCTATTTTTAAGTAGGCTTATTATATATTTAACAAGGGGACTGTTCATACTTGAGGATTTTGTTCCTAGTGATCTCATTTTTTTTTCTGTCATCCCTGAAGAGTAAGTGGTCTTGGTTCATCTCTCTCTCTCTCTCTCTCTCTCTCTCTCTCTCTCTCTCTCTCTCTCACTTTATATATATATATATATATATATATATATATATATATATATATATATATATATATATGTATGTATGTATCACCAATTTGTGACTGGCAGAGATAATTCCAAGGAGGATATTAATCCATGGAGAACTCAATGTAAACTACAGAGCAATATAATAATAATAATAATCATGAATAAAACCATAAAGATCCATTTCAGTATTTTTTAATAAAAACAAAATAAATTATAACTGAAATGAATCTTTAAGGTTTTCTTCTTGATTATTATATATATATATATATATATATATATATATATATATATATATATATATATATATATATATATATAATTCTGTGGCATCCATTAATTCATCTGACCATTGTTTGGGATGAAATGCAAACAGGTTATGGGGTACAAAGTACAAAGTACCGTTGATTTTTACTAAGGCGTGTAGCCTAGTACAATAAATTTTCATTAATTTTTGTGGAAAAATTAAATGTTTCATTATTTAATGTACAAAATACTCCAACTATTTTACAAACAATTTAATGATTAAAATAACAAATATTTATTTTAGAAAAATGCAATATTGTTTTGTTGTATGTCTTTTCTTTAACTTTTTATATATACAAGAATCCAGTTTCCAGTTTTCCCTGTGTTTATTAGAACTATAAACAAATCACAAGGTCAAATGCTTCAAAAACTTAGAATTAGGCTCCAGAAAGAAATATTTACACCTAGCAAGTTGTATGTTGTAAGCAATCCTAAGAATTTATTCTTTGCTGTTAAAAAGGAAAAAAAAAAGAAATTTTCTTTAAAAATATTGTTTACCATGAAGTCCTATAAAATTAAATTAAATTATTTAACTACAAAGTAGGTTTCTTGTCAAAGTATTTTCCAAACAAGTCAGCTTATTCAAATTTCATCGATTGGTCTGTGAAATTGAATGAAACAGAGTTTATAAATCTCAATGAAAATTTTTAGCGATAACTTCAATAGTACTAAATACTGTGAGGATTTCAACAATAAAAGTAAAACTATAATAAAAAAGGAAAACTGTTCTTATTTGATATTTGGAAATTATGGAATGCCTAGTTATAAACTTCCCTTGTTCCCATTTTTTCCTCTTTCTTACTTATATCCATATTGTCATATCCATATTGTCATTTAATGTCTCATTGTTTTTGCACTTTCCTTTTTTTCTCTCTCATCCAAGAGAGCTCCATTTTCTAGTTTACAATTTGTTTGTCTCAGGTACACTTGTGATTCATTCTTTCAACTCACCCTTTCTATCTGAGTAGGTGTATGAATGAATACTGTTGTCTTATGTTTAGTGGTTCAATTTTGCACTCTGATCCCATTTATACAGGAAACTATTAATTTAAACTCAGTTTTGTGTTACACTCCTTTCAAGTGAGCACTTCAGATAAATCCCATTTTTATGTTAAATGGTCTGTTTTTGGCCTATGGTCCAATTTACTCATGCTTTCACTTACATGCTAATACCCTTGAAAAAGGAATGAATCCTCTTCTTCTCCCCTTCAGCTAATATTCCTCAAGTAAAATTTCAGGAAAGTACATTTTATTTTTGGAAGATATTTTAATAAAGAAAATTGCATTGCAATGGCAGATGTCTAAAAAAAAGATGCTAATCAGCTATTTTTATCCAAAAAAGTAAATCACTTCCAATCAATATAATTTCTGTTTGAAATACATTACAGAGTATTTTGCCTATTGGAAATAGTAAATTTAATCTTTTAACTTTCAACTAAAGCCAAAATGAAAGCTTCAAAAAAGATTTTAATTTTTTAAATTCATTTTAAATCTTAGGTATCATGAATTAGTGGCGGTACCTAGTTTTATCAGAGCTGATTTTGTTGTTTGCCTTACTGACATCCATCATTAAACACACGCACACACACACACACACACACACACATATATATATATATATATATATATGAAGAAAAATATACGGAAAAAACAAACAAAAATCCTTATATGCAATTATGCTGTTTTAATGTTAATATGTCAACGTCGGACGTTTCGGTCTAATAAACCATCTTCAGGACATATTCATTAGACTGAAACGTCCAACGTTGACATATTAACATTAAAACAGCATAATTGCATATAAGGATTTTTGTTTGTTTTTTCCGTATATTTTTCTGCATACTGTCGGATCTATATCCATATATTTGCTTACATATATATATATATATATAGGGGTAATTCCAAGGAGGATGAAATCTTGAGAGCTCAATGTGAATCCAGAGCTAATATTTAATGAAAAACAGACCACTTTAAGGTACCATTACAATAATTTATTTCACCAAAATCCTTTTAAAGGACTCCGGATCATCAGGTAACACTTCCAACAACGAAATGAAAGCAAAAATCTTTAAAAGGATTTTGGTGAAATAAATTATTGTAATGGTACCTTAAAGTGATCTGTTTTTCATTAAATATATATATATATATATATATATATATATATATATATATATATATATACAAGGTCTGTCTGAAAAGTAATGGGACTGGTATCACAAACAATTTATTTCAATTCCAAGCAACAAAACTACATAGTTTCCCCTTCAAAGTAATCCTTCTCTAGTCTAATGCACCTTTCCATCCTTCTCTGCTATGCTTCTATGCCTTGCTGGAAGGATACTTCTTGGATGCCACTCAGCTCCATCATTTCTCTACACCTTCAAAATGGGTCCCCTTGATGATCTCTTTCACCTTGGGGAAAAGAAAAAGTCATAATGAGCAAGATCTAGTGAATAAGGAGTTTGTTCCAGTACAGTGATGTTCTTCTCAGCCAGGAACTTTTGGATGCTTGGGGTTTGTGAGCAGGTGCATTGTTGTGGTGAAGTAGACATGATTTGTCCTGCCACAACTTTCATCTCTTCTTGTACACTGACTGAAGTAAATGTCGCAGTATCTCTTTGTAGCGGTGCTGATTCATTGTCTGGTCTTGTGGCAAGAACTCACTGTAGATGATGCCTCTCACATCAAAAAATGTGATCATTAATTGTTAATTTCCTGACAGACCTTGTATATTGTGCATTTAGGCTCCAATCACTCTTTTATACAGGTTTCATTGAACATGACTGACAAGGCAGTGTGATTAAGCTTTTTGCTATATTTTTCTTACATTTGTACAAGTGATTTCTCTTTTGGATATAGAGGGTGTGACTGTCTAAATAATTTGTGAAATAGAGGGTTTTTTGCTAATCTGTTAGCCATTATGAAGTATATTTTGTGTTTGTATGAATATGTAGATTTTTTTTATAGCAATAGGAAAGTTTTAATTTCTGAACACAGTCACTATGTTGTGGCCATGTTTGTAACTGATATTATTAAGAGTTGGTTTCTTTATTTTTATTGTTAACCTTTCCATTATACTGACTCTTGAGACCAGCATTTGATTCTATATGTACCATGCATATATGACAGATAAACTCTGTATCCTTGATTGGGTTGATTGGATCTGCATACCATTCACCTGTGTACCACTGTGTCCCTTCTCTGTCCAGATGATGATCTACAAACCTTATTGCAAACAACACAGATGTTAGCAGGACAATGAGACAGTTTGGCATAGTTGGCCAGCTTCTGCTTGTTATCATGACCTTTCAGATGGTTTATATAATCTGCCCTTGACAACAGCATGTGCACACACACACACACACACACACACACACACACACACACACACACATGACATTTCAAATATTAGTTGGCAAATCAGTGTGCCTCTTCACAGGTCATCATTCTTGATCTGATTATGCCTGATACATTCATCTTAAAACGATACACACACACACACACACACACAGACACACACACACACACACAGACACACAGACACACACACACACATATATATATACAATTGTATATTTAGGCAGCAATCTTTCATTTATGTATGTTTCATTAAAAACAACAGATAGCACTTGGTGTCTATTTTACTGGCACTGGTAAAATACCCAATTCGTGCATATATATATATATATATATATATACATATATATATACACACACACAAATATATATATATATATATATATATATATATATATATATATATAAATTGCATAAACTACATCATTGCAAAATTTGTACCCAATTAGAAAATTATAAATAAAATTTTACATACTCACAAAAAACAGTAATTACTCAAATACATTGTCTCCATAGTTTTTAACAACTGCCTCATATTGTTTTACAAGCTTGTTGATGCCATTTTCGTAGAAACTTTGTGTTTTGGGGGGAAAAAGATTGTAAGGTAGTATTTAACTGACTGAAGAGTCAATTTTTTTATCATTTTTGTCTTTTTGTCATTTAAATTGTTCTGTAGAGACTGGAACAAGTATAAATCTGAAAGAATCAGGAGAATATGCTGGAAGCTGTCAGTTTTTCCATTTCAACTCTGGTTTGCAACATGTGGTGTTGCGTTGATGTGGTTGAAAATGATACTTTTTCGATTTACCAAAATTTTTCTTGAATAGCCACATTAAATTTGGTAGATTGGTCTTTGAAGTTATTGTTTCGCTGGCTGGAAGAAGCTGAAAGTGAATTATCCCACTACAAGCCCACTAAATGGACCACAACAACTTCATCTGATGCAAGCCTGCTTTAGTCACAGATTTTGTACGCTCACAAGCTTGTTTCCAGCTCTGTTTGCATTGGACGTTATCATAAACAATCCATTTTTCTTTGTCTGTGACAATTTTGTCTAAGAATGGCTCCTGTTCAATTGCCTCAGAATCACGATTGAGCTTGTTCTGTTCCATCAAAGAATGTGGCATTCATATGTCAAGTTTGGAAACGAACCCAAGTTTCTTCAAATTGTGAAAGGTCATTGAAATATTGATTTTCAAATTTTTAGCAATCTCTTCTGTCAAAATCTTTGGTTTATTCTCACTGATGGCAAGCATAGCATCTTCATTGATGTTGGAAGTTCACCTGGAGCATGGTTGATAGTTTAGGTTAAAAATTAAACAAATGAAATCTACCAAACCACCTTTTTGACTGCTCGAAGTGCTGAAGTATAATCCAAATAAACCTTCTGAATAATCCAAATAAACCTTCTTTGTCACAGTTCAGATGCTTACATATTTCCAAAATTTGTAGAGAATTATATGATAAAAATGCAACTTTTCATCATACATCTTCCTTTGTGGACAAAAGGGTCAACATTTAACAAAGTCTGACCACCCACAAATGAACAGTGCAAGGTTTCAATCAAGATACACCAGAAATATTTTTTTATTTTCTAATATTTATGAAACTTTTAAATTAGGGAATGCCTTGTAAAACAAACAACCTTTATGCTTTTATCTAAATATTTGTTAAAAAATAAAATCCTTGCATTTGCTTTGATAAAGTCCCTGTGAGGATGAAATGTGTCTGCTAAGATAAGTTTTCTTGTTATCTTTATTTATATTGTCTGTTTTTACAGATATATTATATCTGTAGTTTCACATGTACACATACACATATATATTGTTATTACAAGTGAATTATTTAAAGTATTATTTTTTTTCAATGAGAAATATCCATTTCACAATTTGCTATATGACAAGTTATAAAAATGTCAAATAATTTCCAATCAATTTCTATCATAAAATAATCTGCAATAAATTTCTATATAAGCTTTAGGCATTTTGCTGTGACACTCTTTATAGATCAGAAAGCTTTAAAATATTTATATAATAATAAATCCTACCTGTCAGAACTTTTCTTTTTTAATATTTTTTTCTAATTGCTTTTTTTTTTTTTTATCTCTTCCTCCTTTTTTATTCACTTTGCCAGTTTCACATTGAACTTTTCTACTTTGTTTGACATTTTCTCAACATTTTTCTATCTTACAATATAACTTTTGCTTCTTTCCTTTCCTCTTTTCTTTTTCTATTTCTGTGTCCTCTCTCTTTCACATACTTCTCTCTCATTAATCTCCTTCACTCAAATTCTTTGGTTCTTTCCTTCTTTTATTTCTGCTCTCTTTCTTTTTCTCTTTTGTTCTTTCTTACCCTTACCTTTCTGCCATTTTTTTCTTAATCCTGCCAAAATTTTCTCCATCTCTACCACATCATATACCTCATAACTGGATTGGGAACCCCTGAGCAAATTTGAATATATATATATATATATATATATATATATATATATATATATATATATATATATATATATATATATATACACATACACTCTAATTAATATACTTGTATTTGAACAGACCCAAACACACACAAAGACATATTCTCATATATATGTACACATCCAAGAAAAGACTACATATACACATGCACGCACACATCAAATCAGGTGACCCGACATAATAAAAAGATTTTCATGAGAGCCAGGGAAATATTTCCGTCTTTTTCTCAGACATGAAGGAGCCACCGTCTTGTTAAACATCAAATACAGCAAGTGATCCAACCAACAGATCAGCAGGAAGATGAGATATTTCCACAAACATAAATCAGCTGAATCAGGAAAGCTGGAAAAATTTTAAGCCACCAGCAGAATTTAAATGAGTTATATTCAATAATTGAATCAGAGCCATGTAAGAGATATGGCGTACCTTGTTAGAGATTGTTTTGTGGACACAGCCTTTAGCTAGACATGAATGAGAGAAATAAAACCTCTGTTGATGATTACAATGTCCATCTGCTGGTCCAAGCCATTTTGGATGATGGGCTATGGTCACTTGCAGATGCAAATAAATGAAAAATGGAGAAGGTGTGGAATGAAAGCTTTCATAAAGATTGTGATAGAAATCCAAATCTTAAAAGAGTCAAGAAATGAAGAATGATTCTAAGAATGGATAATTTCTGGACAGAAAGGAACTTTGGAATTTGGGATGATTGCAAAGAGTGATTTAGTTGAGAAATTATGAGTATATTTGCCTCCATATTCAGACAGTTGATGAATAAAAACACATTTTTTATTTTTTTTAATCAAGTTCACATCATGCAAGGCAGTAAAATCACTAAGATATAAGGGGTTACTAAGTGTGGAAGAATAGAAAAAAAATTACTAATGACCAAGAACAAAAAGAGTGGTAGATAGCAACTGACATTACATTTAAATTTTTGAAGATTAAAGTTGGCTGGAAACCATGGAGCTGGAATGGAATTCCACAAGCAAGAAGTGTGAGAAAAGAAACTGTTATCATAGAAGTTATAGTTACATCTGGACAACTCAAATGTAAATTGATGAGATCATGATATCAGTCTAGTATTGCTCTTAAATTAAAAAATTCTATGTACCATAGCAAAAAGTTCATCAGAACAATTACCATGAAAATATTTATAGAAAAGGAACAATTAGGCAACCTTATGTGAGAAAGTCACTGAAGCTCATCTGCCAGATAAGAACCAATAATATTTCGGATTCTTTTTTGGATTTTATCAAGAAGCTCTAGATAAATAACAGGAGCACTGTGCCATATGTAGCAGCAGTATTCTAAGCATGGATAAATGGTAGACTTATAGATATGTAGGATAGATTTTGGAGAGATAAACATATAAAAATTTAGTTAAGAAAACTTGTACCATTTCATATTAAAGAAAATATAGCTTAAACTGCAGGCACTCCTATATAATTTAGTAAAATAAAATGAGAAGAAAGAACTAACCATAAATTGCAAGAAGACAGAATGTATGGCAGACAGCTTAAGGAACAGCCCAAGATGTGAACTATGAATTAGCAAGCAAGTGCAAAAATACAAAGATTTGCAAGAATAGTGAAAGATGTTTTCCAAAAAATAAGTAAAGTATTAAGAAACAGGAAAATTTTGTTAGAAATAAAAAGAAAATACCAACTTTTTACGTAATATAAATCCTTTTCTATGGCAGTGGATGCTGGGCAGATGAAGAAGAGACTTGAGACAACAGAAATGTGGTTCTATCAAAAGATTTTGAGAATATCATGGATTGAACATATAACTAATGAGGAAGATTTAAAGAAAATGAAAATAAAAAAGATGGTTATATTTAGAATCAGAAAGTTTAAATTTAAAGGACACATAATGAGGAAAGAGGGCCTGGAAAATTTGACACTTACAGGACATATCGAAGGTAGGAGGACAGAGGAAAACAACAAGTAACCTACCAAATGCACTTGTGCAGAATGAATGGCAGAACAAGGATTGGGAGAGAAAATGAAGACAGATTTTACTGAGAGCTACAAAGTCTAGGAAGTTGTAGAGAGCCATGATCACCCATGTCCTGAAGGAACATGTTACAAAGAAGAAGTACAATAGCTGTTTTAGTCCCCTTTAAAGTGCATTTGGGATTCCACACATTTATTCCAGTATTGCATTCCTTTATAAAACAACCTGCAAAGTACTCAGCTACCTCATCACATTTGTATTAATCTTATCCACCATCTGAATCTCTTTTTCAGTGTCAGTTTTAGCTTTGGAAAAGTCAGTGTTACATGGAGCAAAATCTTGACTGTAGATGAGGGTGGCTGACACACCTGGGTGATACAATGATTTGCTAAAAATCCTTGCACAAGACATGAAGAATGGGTAGGAGAATTGTCATGATGAATGCAATGGTCACATTGTACACAAGTTCACTTTATAGAATCTCCCTGCTGACTTATTAATAATGGTATGCTACATTTATGGCTAAAAGTGCTCAATATCAGAGATAGAGCATAAATAAATATAAAAGTAGACACTGAGGTCAACACCAAGTGGTGACATCCATTCATGCTTGAATGCAATATTCAGGCCCCGAAGATTGTGTTATTTGTCCTCTTGTGCTACCATACGCACATTTATAAAAATTCTCTCCTACCAATGTATTGCTACTAATTTCAGTAGATCTATTGCTAGCAGTGTTGAAACTTTACTTTGAACAAAAAGAAGCTCAGTTTGATGATTCTGAAAGATATGTTGATTTTGAAATCTTCTTAGATCTACCCACATTATCCATTGCCTGCTAGTAATGTATTACTACCAATTTCAGCAGATCTGTTGTTAGCAGTTAGTGTGGAAACACTGTTTTGAACAAAAAGATGCTCAAAGATGTTATGATCTCACAGTTTACTTTTCAGTTCTGCCAACATTGGCAAAAATTCAATCTTTCATTGTTTAGTTAAAATCATATATTTTTTTTCAGAAAGTGACTAAGCTCATACATTTTTCATCATGATAGAAGAAAGAGACTTACAAACTGATCTTCTTTATTTCATGTTTTTATATCTTGCTGATTTCTTTAGTTTTGCCCAATATTTTGGCAGTTCAGTCCCCAACCCCGTTTTTTTCAGGTGAAGGTGTTTTATCCTGTACAAAGTCTGTTCTTGATTTTTCAGTTAATAATGGAATCTAATGTCTGTATAATAAAAAAAAAAATCAAAATGGTTTAGCACAAGTTTGTAGAACATAAGTAAAGTTTTATTTTTTTAGAAAAAGAACATACTAACAAAGTATATATATTTCTTCTCTCTGAGCCTGAAAAGGAAAACTAGTACATATTACAAAAGTATATTATTACTCACAAGTTTAACATGTAATATTGCAAAAGGCTCTGTCAACCCAATCACCATAAAAGCATCTTCTCTTAGCAGTGTCTACTTAACAGTGTCCTCTTTGTAAAGATCAAACTCTGTTGCTTGAGTTACATGGCTAGTCAAACATGGTGTCTATTCATTAGGCAATAGAAAGTAAAGTTAACCCAACAATTTCTTTGTACCTGCTGCTATAAGCTCAATCTCAAGACAGTGCCTTTTGCATTGAAGGATATTATTAGCAAGTTACTTGTGGACTATGTTCCCTTGTAATCATTTCTTTTTTACCTCACACAAAGTTTTTGTAGGTTGTTTAAGTAGTGGTTTCTATTTTATATTAATTTCTGCATTATTATAAATATTGAATCTGATTCTGAAATTTCTGGGACATATAAAGGAAAGAGGACTTGGAAAATCTGACACTCACATAACATACTGAAGGTAAAAGATACAGGGGAAAGCAGCAGACCCCCCCTACCTGACAAGGTTATGTGGATAGATAATAAAATGGGTAGGGATGGTAAAAAACAAACATTGTTCAGAGCTGCAAAAAATAGGAAAATGAGGAGAGCTGTAGTCGCTCAAGGGGCACAGTACATAGAAGAAGACTGAATCAGTTATAGTAGTTATGTTTATTTAACCTTTAACAATATATTTCTGCACTGGAAAACAGTAAATAGTTCTTAACCTTTAGCACTCTGCAATATTCATAAATATTTCATCCATTGAGTATAAGTGACCTGGCAACTGCAGTAGCATCATCTTCGATTTTGAGTTAGTCATTTTCCTGTTGCCATAGTAGGATATAACAACACTAGTGCAAAATTCAACCACACTGTTGTCTGATGATCAGAATTGTATGCAATGGTTGTACAGACATTTTGTTTGACAAACGAAGTCACTTACATACAGAGTACTAAAGGTTAACAGGAAAAATTAATCATTTTGGATTTTTTGATGTCATAGTTTTATGGATATTTTTGATATTACTAGTTTGCATATGATATTAATTTCCTTGCTGAGTTTAATAATAGGCATTTTACAACAATAATAATAATAATAATAATAATAATATGTGCTGATTCTTTTAGATTTCATATTTTTCAGTATGATTCTAGCTGTTAAATTCTGTCCAGTGCAGAGTCAGTTGGCAATCAATTCTGGTTTTAATTCTGTTTGTGGTTGATATTGTCTCTTGAGTCACAGTGTAGAAGTTCTTAAGAAGAATAATAAGGATGCTGGTAAAATAAACTGATAAATGATGCTGATGCTTTTAATGATTATGATGACTGTTTTTATAAGCTTCTTTCTTTTATTTTTCAGTTTGTTTTTAATGATTTCTCTTTCAGACTGTACTATTAACCTCAATATTTCTTTTTTTGTCTTTGAAAAGATCTCAACTTACATCCATTTTTTCCTTTCTGATTCACTTCTGGTTCTCATTTTTCTAATATTTTCCTGCCTTTTTTTTTTTTATTTGTATGAGATTTTTGCTTCATTTTAGCCGGATTTTATGTAAAAGCTTTGGCAATCAGATTTGTTTGAAAACAATGGCTCCTCTGCAGAAAATGTGTATAGAAATGTGAACAAACATATTGTTCAGGTTTAATGATTAATCTAAACATATATATGAAAAAACAAAAAAAAAACTCAGACAATATAAATGCAACTGTGTCAAGAATTCTGAAAAAAAAAATGGCTGTTTTAAGATCTTCTCTTACTAGAAAGCTCATACAAAATAATCCTCCACATGAATAAGATACTTAGGTACAACAAAGATTACCCCTTACATTACTTTGTCTACAGAGATAAAAGAAAATATCAAAGAAAAACTTCTTTTTAGTTCCAATGTACTTACAGAAGTAACTACTCAAGCAGATTGTTCTGGAATATGACAGTTGTAAAATGACCAAACCCAAATTACTCATGCAAACTGGTGGTCAAGATAGTAATTTTGTATATTCAATAAAAGGCAGGTTTTAACAAATAAAAACTAAAGATGAAAAGAAATAAAGAGTCTTTTTTCTTAGTCTATAGCAAAAGCTAATTTTAAAGTATGGAAGACAAAAACCCCAAAAAAAAAATTTTTTTTATCTGAATTTCTGGGTTGAGGAGTTATCATTATTTACATGTGGACTTTTATCATGATTTTATTGCTATCATCAGGGCACAATAACCAAAATATTGCCATAATAAAAAAGAAAAATAGGGACAATTGTCTGTAAGTAAATAATGTAAATAATAAATGTTGCATTTCATCCCCCCCACCCTGGAAAAAAAGTAATAAAATCATAGATATTCCTCATTGGTCCTCCACCAAATAAATGAAAAGCCTAACCATAATCTTAACCACTAGATTTGGTGAGTAGGAACTAATAAAATAAATGTTAATATAATTCTATGAGTTTTGAAAATTGTCGTCTGTGATTACTAAAAAGTTCCAAAATTGTTACATATTTTTTATTTAAACTTTTCACAGTATTAGCCAATTTTTCAGGCAAACCATAGGAATCTGATAACTTGTCTGATCGAGAAACCAACTTGAAAGTATAAAACTTAATGTGAAAAAAATACAACCTTCTACAACTTACCCCTGCCTCTGCGTAATGACATCAACCAATGAGATATCAGGATACAACCATTTGGTTAAGCCTTAATTTTGAGCTTGATTACAGTGATGCTGTGTGTAGCTAAGGGTGATAAAAAAAAGGTATGTTCTAGAAAAAAGGATTGAGAAGAAAACTCAATCTTTGAATTATTTTCCATGAATTTGAAACTTCTGTGAGCTGCCAACCAATATACAGGGTGTCTCCCACAACTGACATCATTTAAAATATGAATATATGAGTAACTACATGTTCCCAGTTATACAAAATTAAATAGACTTCATCTTGAACAATGAAATATTTATTTATCTAAATTCAAACAAGATATTCAAAAGGGATGCAGATTTGAATTTTTTATTTCATTTGTTGGATTTATTTATTTTACTTGTTTTTCATTTTGTATTATTTATTATTTATTCTTTTCAGTTTTTGATGTTTTATTAACGTTGTAAAAATATTTGAGGGGGATATGCTTAGGTCACTTATTTAATAGTTTGTTTTGGTCTGGGAAGATAATTAATGCTATTTATTTATTATTATTTACTTATATATATATATATATGTGTGTGTGTATATATATATATATATATATATATATATATATATATATATATATATATATATTTGGTGTGATTGATGTGAGTTTGTGACCCTGGGTTTCACGCTTTTGTGATCGGCAGACAAACTGATTAATTTTTTAAAAACTTTGGGTTTATGTAGATTGCGTGTATTGGTGTTATTATGGAAGTGGTGGGGGATAGACACAACACCACCCGTATACATACATATGTCATATCCGAAACTGCCCACATATGTTTATATATGTATGAATCCCGACGGATGACCAAGTATGTATATGTGTCTGCGTACTTCATTGGGCATATGAACATACATCGATGTTTGCGTTAGTACGATGACACCACGACGATGTTTCCCGCCACCCCCACCACCTCCATAATAACACCAATACACACAATCTACATAAACCCAAAATTTAAAAAAAATTAATCAGTTTGTTTGACGATCACAAAAGTGTGAAACCCAGGGTCACAAACTCACATCAATCCAACCAAATATGTTAGCTCTATCTCTGATATTGAGTGCTTTCTAATAAGTACCGTGCATATAATATATAAATAATTATATATATATTTTTTTATATTTATATACACACACTTTTTCACATATATATATATATATATATATATATATATATATATATATATATATATATATCTGTGTGTTTTACATAGCTCCATAGAAAAGAAATTTTTTTCACATTAAGTTTTATTTCAGTCCTTTGATGATCCAATGTTAATTTTTTTTTTTAGTTGTATCTGTGTTTTGAAAGAATTTATCTTCTCATGCATGTGAATTTTTTATATACCAGATTATATTTATAAGCAGTAGTTGTAGCCATAGGTAAAATTTGGCTAGCGATAATGCAATTTTTGCATTTAGTTTAAAGAATGTTGGTGATCAAAATAAAAGGGAGTATTTATAGGAAATGCATTGATACTCTTCAGAGTTGAACAATGTTGAAAGTAAGTAATTGGTAACCTGTGAAATATAGAAAATAATTACTGAAGACTAGATAACTAAGATTATTTAACAAAATTTATAGAGAATAATACACTCAAAACAGGGACTAAAATTAAGAATTATTTCCTTTAGGTTAAAAATATATTTTGTTAATTTTTCATTTAATTATTTAAAAGGAAAAAGATATGTTTTGCGGTGAATTGTTCTTTCAATTTTTCTACAGAAAATCGACAAGTGACAGAAAATGTAGCACCCTTTTTTGTGGATTCTTATTAAAAAAATAGTCTTGACTATCCAGCTTGATGAGCTCTAAATCTATAGCAATTTTAGCTACCCAATGATCTTCTTTATACAGGGTGCCCCACCAAAAAAAAAATTGACATCATTTTGTAGTCTAATGACAGAGCCAATTCTTGGTCAAAAGATCTCAAATTGCAAGAAAATGTATAAAAACTAAGTTGTCTATGCGAACTTATCTCAATGAGAATCTACCAGGAAGATGGATCAGGCATGCCAGTGATAATGACAATGTGATGTTGAAATGGCCCCCACATTCACCTGACTTTTTGTGCTAGTCATGTTTGTCTTTTAGTGGTTTAGTACTAATTTACAGTTCACCATTCCTATAGGGAGTAGTAGTGTTGGTTTTGCTGATAATATTCCCAGACTATGTTCATTGATATGCATATTATGCTCTGTAAATGTGGTATAAGAGACAAATACATAGTTTATCATATAATGCTGTCTACACCTGACTGTCATCCTGCATTCTAGTGGCAGTTAATTTGAACTTGTTGATTTCCTACATAATCTAGAAAATGCTGCCAACAATGCTGGAATCTATGTCAATGTCTCTAAAACTAAATCCATAAACTTCAACCAGCAAGACTCAATACAAATTATCTCAGGTAAATCGATAAAATCTTTCAAATCTTTTACATACCTAGGAAGCAAAATAAATTCTACTGAAAAGGAAGTGAAAATTCACATAGCTAAAGTCTGGGCTACCTTTATTAAAATGGATGCAATCGAGAAATCTGATCTACCAGACAACCTCAAACAGAGATGCTTTCACACCACCATAGAGTCGGTTTACATGTATGTTGCTGCTGCTTACACATTAGCTAAGACCCTTGAGTCTAAGCTTGATGGAACCTACACTCAGATGCTGAGAGCTATATTTAACATCTCTTGGTGACAATATCCAACTGTAAATCTCAGCTCTATGAACCCATTACTGATATTTTTACAATTTTACTTGAATGAAGAATGCACTTTGCAGGACATTGCTAGCGAGAAAAACAAGTAATCTACTACTCTAGACACCTAACCATGGCACAAGATGGGTTAGTTGCCCACAATCACCTCCATTGACCAGCTATGTTATGATACAGAATGACACCCTAATGACCTTCCAACCTTGATGCAGGACCATGATGACTGGCATGACAGACTCATGTCTGAGCTAGCTCGACTGAATATATATGAAAATGGTGATATTCTACAATGTGTTAACAGTCTTAGACTATAAGTATGGCAACAGTGCTCTGATAAAAATGAAAAATAATTTTTTTTTTAAATATTAAAATAGTAAAAGTAAATAAATAAAAATAAACAATAAATAATAATAATAATAAAAATAATAATAATAAAAAATAAATAAATAATAATGAATAGCTAATTAATAATAAATAAATAATGATAAATAATGATAAACAATACATAATAATAAATAAAAATAAAAAAGAATAATACAAGTAAATAAATAAAAAATAGTAAAAGTAAATAAAAATAAATAAATAATAAATAAATAATAAATAATAATAATATAATATAATAATAATAAAAATAATAATAATAAATAAATAATAATGAATAATGATAAATAATAAATAATAATAAATAAAAAAATGAATAATAAAAGTAAATAAATAAAAAATAATAATAAAAGTAAATTGACAAATAACAAAGCAATTAATAATAAACTTGACAAAACATCCAAATTACGCATGAAATATTGTCAGTCCTTTGATGATCAAAATGTTGAATATTTTTAGCAACACTATAAAATAGCACAAAACTAAATTTGGTTTTACAATTATTTCTTCTTCTTCTTATTATTATTATTACCAGGTATAAACAACTAATATGTGAAAGAAAAACTCATAAAAATTATCTATGCTTTATCTAAGAAATTCAGACAATTCAAACTATTACATCTAATACTACTGCTAGGTGTAAGCAAGCACCAAATATAAGATGAAAGAAAGACTAGTCAAAATGTATAATAATGATAATATTTCATCTAAGAAATTCAGACAAAACTTGTCTGCCATGACACCTGCTAAGTGGTGCTTTTTCAGGACTATAAAAGGGAAAACAACATACCCTGAATACAGTTTCAGGACTGTAATAATTTTTTTGCCCTGCAATGTAGTAGCTACGACAACAAAACTCTTCTTCAAGTAGATTTCATCACACATGAAACTGACTAGCTAATTTTGAACAAGCCAAACAGACATCACACAAACATACATTAACTAACAAATTGTTTTTCTTTGTTTTTCAACTATGTGAGCCTTGGTTGAAAAAAAAATACACATACGAATCCATTTGAAATGAGCAAAGGAGAACATAAAGATTGATTTCTTGAAAGTTCTATTCACAGATGAAAGTCATGCAACATTTGATGGCCCTGATGGTTGGAGCAAAGGTTAGGTCGTAAATGGATGAGATTGTCATAAACGCTTGACACGCTAAGAAGGAGGAGGAAGTGTTATGATTTGGGCTGGTATTATTGGAGGTATCATGGTTGGTCTGTGGAGGGTACTTGACGGTACAAAAATAACCACAGATGCTTATATAGCTTTCCTCAAAGAGCACCTGAAATCTTGGCTAAAAGCAAAGAAGCACCTTCAGGAGAACCATTGTATTTCATGCGAGATAATTCTCCTTCACATTCAGTCCATAAAACTACAGAGTACCTGCAGAAATTAGGCTTCTGTGGACCTCTGAAGATGAATTGGCTGGTCAATTCTTCAAATTTAAACCCAACTGAAAACTTGTGGAGCATTCTGAAGTGACATTTCATCTTAGTTACAATATTTATCCATAAAAATCTGTAAATTAAGCTATTAAAGTGTTATTTTCTTTTTTTTACAGGGGTTTTTATTAATAATTTGACACACTAATAATTTAATTAAATTATGTAAATGACCGTAACATCTGTTCCTTCTTCTAGAACCTTATAATTTTTGCGGAGTAGGTGTATATGTATGTTATCATCATTTTCTGATAATTTTGTTAAATTTCAACCAGTAGTTTTCAGATAGGATGGAAAAGAGTTATCTCATTAATAATTTGAAACACAGTGTACATTGGATTTCCAAACTGAATCCTTTATTTTGTCTGGGGTAGACTGTTCTAGTTTCACATGCCATGCCTTTTTTGGATATTCAATTTCAGTTATTTCCCTTTAGTAACTAAGCTCTCCAAGTTTTTGTTCACCTCTGCTGTGGCCAGGTATTGAACTCACAACACTTTGGGTCAAGTCACTGAATTACTTTAACAAAAGCTTTTTATCTACTGGGCAATTTAACATCAAATATTCCAGAAAAGAAAGGACGAAGGTAATAACTGACTTATAAGCATAAATATGTTTTGCATAATCTGTTGGGGCACTCAGTGATGCATTGCCTTGTGTCTGAATGTTATTTTATATTTTTTAGGGTAGGAAAGTGCATCACTTGACCACAACAGGATTGTAATATTATAAATAAAATTATACATGAGATATAATAAAATACCATTCAGAAAGAGTTTGTGTGTTATAGGCAGTGAAAAAATGAAAATTCATTTATTTTACATTTGATTAGAATATTAGAATACTGCTGCCACACATGGACCAGTGACTCTGCTATTTACCCTGAGCTCCTTGATATAATCCAAAGAAGAACCAGCAATGTTATTGGTCTTGATCTGGTAGCTCAGCTCCAGTCACTTTCCCACAACTGTAAAGTTGCCTCTCTGTGTCTTTTCTATAAATAGTTCCATGGTATTTGTTTGAATGAGCTCTTTGCTATAGTACACATTGGGGTTAGTTTTTAAATTGTTGTTTTATGGTGGTTGAAGTAAGAATGGTAAGTAAGAATGTATTGTTTTGGTGTTAGGAATATTATGGTATATTTGGGTCAATGATTGTGGCTAGCTAAGTTTAATTTTAAGACAGTAGAAGACCGTTCTTTTCCACATTCCCCATTTTGGCCTTGTGCCATATTTTGTATTTTCACAAATAAATATCGCTCTTCACTACAGTACCTAGAGTTTTGGAATTTAAGTGCAGTACTAGACTGTCGTCAAGATCTCATCAATTTGCAGTTGAGCTGAATAGATGTAGCTGTAAATTCTATGCTAACATTCTTTTCTCACATTTCTTGCTTGTGGAACTCCCTTCCAGCTCCATGCTTTCCAGCCAACTTTAATCAGCAAAAATTTAAATGCAATGTCAATCACTATCTATTGTCTTCCTCTTTCAGCCCATTATTAATGTTTCTGTTCCTAATTCTTCCACACCCTGTAACCCCTTGTATCTTAGTGGATTTTCTGCCTTGCATGGGGTGACACTGATTAAAAAAAAAAATTCAGCATGTCAGTTAATATACATTAAGTAGCATTGAATGTATAAATAATTCAGATACAGTTTTTCTTGACAATGACGACAGAAAAGTTGTGGCCATATTAAGCTAAGCCTTGAACATATACAGACACTTAACTGTCAAGTTGTTATTAGCAAGTTAATCTAATAGATAATTATTAATGTAGTGTGTTCAATCTGCTCTGGGTTCCCCATATTTGGGAAAGTTGTAACATGGTGTTTCAAGTAGATGATTAATTTGAGGGATTAGAGAAATAAAAAAAATTTCCTAAGTAATAGGCAGCCCCATGTATTGTTGGAGATGTGTCGTGCTTCTGAAATACAATACAGGGTGGCAATAAAGTCACTATACAGTTAGTTACAATAACAATTAAGACAAAGCAATTAATCAACAGCCCAGAAATTTATTGAATTGGTTCTGGTTAATTCTGGTTAATAACAATAAAATGCTATGGTAAACAATAGTAAATTAATTACTGATACTGTTTGAATAGCAAGCCACCTGCTTCAATGCATTCCCTATATGCTTTGACAAATGTCTCGATACAAATGGTTCTGACGGTTTAAGTCTGCAAATGCATCTTGAATAAATTGCTTGAGGTCATCGATATTTCTCAGTTCTTTGCGAAAACCAAATCTTTGATTCCCCAGATAGTGAAATCCATCGAGGTCAAATCTGGTAAGCAAGGAGGCCACTCAATGCTGCCACATCATCCTAGCCATCTTCCTGGAAATGTTGCATCATGATAATTTCTTACTTTGAGAGTGCTCCATCCTGTTGAAAGTAAAGCTTTGAAGTATAGTGACTTTATTGCCACCTTGTATAGAAATATCCAATACCCTGGAGTTCAGAAGATTTGAAAACATAGCAAAATTCTCAGCAGAGGAAAGATAAACAAATAAATTATATTTAGCTATCACAAAAAAGAAAAAGTGGAGGCAAGATGTGGTGAAAGTGAGTATCTTTTCATTTGACAGTAAATTAACTAATTATCAATTAGTGAGAGTGCAAGGAATTACTTGTAAAAGGAATTTCTCATGCATAATTTTTCAGTGAGAATTTTTACCTTTTAGTGAGCAGGCAGATCTGAAACTGCTACGTTTTCCCAACACTCACTTCCTCTCTCTTTCCTTTACTGAAAAATAGTTGGTAAAATTTTCCTAATAAGTTCAGATTACATGCCTTGTGCTGTTTAACACAATAAGAAACCTTTCTTCTGGTGAAAAGACATCTAATTCAATTTTCAGCTCAAAGCAAAAACAGGCCAGTATACTAGTCTCAAGAAAGCTGTGGAAACTAGCATAGCAATACAACCAAATCAATCCACTATTGAATAATGATAGTGGTCGTTAAATATGCAACCACATATGATATTTTAACAGTGTCAAATCCATGCACTGTACTCAAGTAAATTTAGTAAATATTAAAATATTCTTAGTCATATTTGCCCATGCTTTGAATATTGTTGCCACATCTGGTCTGGTGCTTCTGCTATATATTTTGATATTCCTTATAAAATCCAAAGAAGAATTTACAATGTTATTGATCCTGACCTGACATCTTCAGTCACTTCCCCACTGCCGTAACATAGCTTCCTTATGCCTTTTCTATAAATATTTTCATGATAATTGTTCCGATGAACTTACCTCTATGGTACCTAAGCACAGTACTAGACTAGTGGTAAGGTCTCACCATTTTACAGTTGAAATGGCTAGATGAAACTGTAAGTTTTATGCTAACAGTTTCTTCTATCTCACGATGGTTAGTACCTCGATGGGTGACCACTTGCGAATATCAAGTGCTGTAAACTTGGATGCATGGATAGTGTAAGGGATAATGGCTTGGAATTGGAAATCAAACAGCTGAGTTCTAATTCCGGTTGGGTTTGTTATATACTCGTTTTAACATCTCTAAAACAAAACTGCTCTCTTTTAATCATCATAGAGAATGTTTTTACCTTCCCTCAGTATGGCTGATGCTAACCTCCAGGAGAGTGACTCCTTGTGGATTCTTGGGTTAACATTTTCTGCTGATATTTGAAATGATTATATTGAATCAATTCTGAGGTATGCTACTAAAAAATTTGCTTTACTAAGTTTAAGTCAACCATTCATTCATGCATTGAATATTGCTGCCACATTTGGTCTGATGTGTCTGCTATGTTTTTAAAATTTCTTGATAAAATATAAAGAAGATTCTGCAAGCAATGCTATGGGTCTTGACCTGGCATCTCGGCTTCAATCACTGTCCCACAGTTATAATGTAGCTTCTCTGTGCCTTTTCTATAAATATTTTCATGGTAATTGTTCTGATGAACTAACCTTTTTTTGGTATCTAGACCTTATGAATTTAAATGTATTACTAGATTGGCAGTAATGGCTCATTATTTTTCTATTGAAATTGCTAGATGTAACCATAAATTATATATTAGGTTGGTGCAAAAATAATATCGTTTTTTGAAGTTAAAAAATACGTCAAAAAACGATATTACTTTTGCACCAACCTAATATATGCTAACTTCTTTCTCTTACACTTCTCACTTGTAAATCTTCTCTTCTGGCTTCTTGCTTCCCTGTTAGCTTTGATCTACAAATATTTAAATGCAATGTCAATCATTATCTTCTGTCTTTTTAATTGTTGTTCTTTTGTTTTCTCTCTTTAATAATATATTTTTCTCATATTCTCTAACGCTCAATAACCCTTTGTGGCTTAGTGGCTTTATTGTCTTGCCTGGGGTGAAATGATTAAAAAACAAATATTTTTTTTCCTGATTTACAGAACAACTCAATGTTGCATAACTTAATTATAGAAAAAGTTCTCCTGTAGTTGTAAAAACTGTTAACACAAATATACTGCCTCAATATGCAGTCTCAAAATCCCAGTCATTTTGAAACTCCAAAAACAGTTAAATAGGAATTTTTTTTATTGACTTCAGAGAATTTAATCTGAACAAGCAATTAGTTCAACAAGATACAGATTTAATAAATTGATTGAAGAGAAAAGAGAGGTTAGGAAGTGAGACAAGAGAAATTGGCATTATTTGCCAAAGGTCTGTATAGTTTCTAATATGTGGCAACAAAGAAATTCTGAAATATGGAATACTGTGAGGGAAGTAGATTGTATGGGAATGGCGTGTCAGCATTTTGTCTCCATTTTGGAAAAAATGAAAGGCAAGAATTCACAAAGTATATCAGATAAAATTGCCAAATTTCTAATCTTAATTTGAAATTTGTTCCCTTCTATCACCAAATGGTACATTTAATATAATTGGCCGAAAAACAAAGAAACATGAGAAAAACAAAACATTTCTACTTATTTTCCTCTCTCTCCCCCTCTCCTTCCTTCTTTCTCCCTCCCTCTCTTTCTCCTTCCCTCTCACTGCCTCTGCCTCTCTCTGTCTCTTTCTCTCTCTCTCTCTCTCTCTCTCTCTCTCTCTCTATATATATATATATATATATATATATATATATATATATACATACTTTATAATTGTATGGTATCAACAAGTTTTATTTTTCAGTGCATAAAAAAATAGAACTTGTCATTGTATGCAACTGAGATACTTTGCTGCTGCAAAGGACTTTCTGACTTTTAATTTATTGGATTCAGTTTCAAACAAAAATATAAGAATACTTTATAAAATGACCTACACTTTTGATTTTTCTTCCCTTCACTTAACTTATTCACACACTTGAAGTTGACTCATTTGATACAGTCTTGATTTTGATATTTTTTGCATCTGCAGGAGCCAGATTTGTGGAAGGTGATTTGCAGTTTAGAAAGGATGATGGATAAAGCCGATAGAATGTCTATCATTTTTAATATATATATATATATATATATATATATATATATATATATATAGTGAACATTGAAGTCAACATCCAGCAGTGACATGCTTAAACACAATTGTCAGGCCTGATGATTATGTTTAAACATGTTACAGTTGGGTGTTGACTTCAATGTTCACTAAATATATATATATATATATATATATATATATATATGCTCTAGCCCTGATATTGAGCACTCTGACCCATAAATATAGAATACGTTAATACAATATATATAATCCCTGGTCACTTATATTTAATGATACCTGTCTACCAAGTGTTCCATCTACCCAATTTCCTTCACAAGGCTTGGGTGAACATGAGGGATGGTTTTTCTGGCACTTTCTAAAGGTGCCATACACTGGGATCATCCCCTTCCAGACCAATAAAATCAGGAAGTATACTTCCTGACAAATCAACTGGGGTGAGATTCGGACCCGGGTCCCATGGTCAGAAAGTGAATGTTCTAAGCACTCACGTTCATATATATATATATATATATATATATATATATATATATATATATATATATATATATATATATATACATATACATGAAGTGGTGTTGAAAATTTCTGTCCAACTACTGTCTCCAAGCTCTGATCAAACCTCACATTTCTTTGGCTAAGATTCTTCTTGATTATGTCAAGAACTTTTTTTAGCATTCCTGCTCACACATAGATGTGTAGCTGGTGTAATGGATAGCAACTCAAAATGTGAAATCAAAGGGATGAGTTCAAGTTCCAGTCAGGTTTATTACATTCACTTACATGGAAATACCCTTGGAAAATATAAGAATCCAGCTTCTCTCCCCAGCTATGGGTTAAATAGTATGATTGTATCTGGAAAAGTCATTGTAATTCTCCAAAAAATTTTAATGTAATATTCACTCATATTAAACAAAACAGAATTATTATTCTTACAATCCAAAATATGATTTGGCTTTAAAAATAACCAACGTTGATAAGTTATAAAATAATTGATCAGTTAATAAATCAACCTGCCACATACACTTGCAAGCATATGTGTGTGCATGTATCTGTGTGCATGTATTTGTGTACATATATGTGTGTGTGCATGTAAGTGTGTGTACACTTATGTGTGTGTATGTGCATGGGTTTAAGCAACAGTTCCTCATTAGTTTGATAAAAAAAAACTAAGAGAGAAATGGCAAATGCTAAAATACTGAGAATAAAAGTATTTACAAGTTAAAAACAAATAAAATATTCACTAGATCCAGGCATGGGTATTCTTTTATATAAATAAGAAAGATTGACTAGAAATTAAAGAATTATTATTATTTATTGCCTTTAATCAAACTTGTATTTATATAAATGGCTATCTTGTTTTAATGTTGGAAATATAAATTTTAGATATGGCCTTAAAGTTATCCATACTTCAGCTTTCTGCTGAGACACTCATAAGATTATAGTGTTTTCATAGGTAAGAAAAGTTTAAATATAGCATATATTATATATTAAAAAGAAACGTGTGCTTTATTATATATATATATATATATATATATATATATATATATATATATATATGCACACAGGGTGCGATATATAATTTGTCATCTAAATTACACAAAAACTTAAAATAACACTGACATCTCATTTTAACAGATATATTTACCAAAATTGCACAAAAATATCTTGCAATACTAAAAAGTAAATTTATTCAATAAAATTGCCATTGGCTTCAACCACGGCCTCCAATTGACTTCAGAATCTCCTGCAACTTTTCTAAATGGTCTCTTTGTTTAAGTTTGTGAATATTGTCATAATCCTTGCCTTCTGTTCATCTTTTGTGTTACTAGGAGTTTTCTTGGTCTCTCGCTCAACTATGCCCCACACATAATAATCAAGGTTGGGAGTGCAGTCTGAGGAGTTAGGTGGCCAAATGTTGATGTGGTCACAGAAATAGTTTGACAACCATGACTGAGATCTGCTGCTTGTGGGGAATGGTGCAGAGTCCTGTTGCCAGACATATGGTCTTCCAGCAGCCACCCTCTTGACCCAGGAGAGCACTACCTTCACAAGGGACTTGATGTAGGCCTTTGTATTGAGTCTGAGGCCCAGTGGGAAGATGAATGGAGGCATGTCATCATCACTAGTAATCACTCCGACTACCTTCATAATCACCATTAGACTCACCCAACTCTTTCCAGATCCTCTGCACTGACACCCAAACACTCTGGGTGATTATGCAGTCAACAAAAAAACAAAATAAACAATGGGCATGAAATTAATAAAAATAAAAATATAAAATGGTGACAATTTACCAATCTCACCCTGTATATATATATATATATATATATATATATATATATTGTGTATTTAGCCAGAAAATGTTCTTTAAGGCAAATAGTATAGATAGATATATAGATAGATTAATAGATAGATAGATAGACTGGATGATACTCCATCTTCTTGCTGTGTAGACCAGATTAATGTCTTGGTTTAAATGTTGACAAAAATAAGATAAAAAAACAATAAAACTAAGACATTATTTCATTAGAGAAATTTTTAATTGCTTTTATGAATAATATATATTAAAGACAATAGTGTTTGAAGAAAAAATAATTATTACAAGATTTGTTTTCATTTTTTACAAGTTTTTACAATTTAAAATTGAATAATTTATTGCATAGTTTAATTTAAATGTGATAAATTTTAGAGAATATTGTTATTAGGTAAAACAATATTTACTAATCATATATTGTAAAACTTATTACAATCTGAAGACAGTAACTATTTTTATATATGTATATCGATGCAGAATTTCTGAAATATGGATGTATAAACTGATAAATTTATTAATAAAAGGTCATGTGTTTTAAGGATTGTTTCCTCTTATGAGAACAAAAAAACCTCAATGAAAATTGTCATCTGCTACACCATAGATAAGTATGATCATGTTCAGCAGTCAATCCACATTGATTAACTCATCAAGAAAACAAGACCCTGTGTTTAAGAAATGCTTGTATACAACATTTTATGCTATAATTAAGTAATATTTGTTTTAAATCAGATTAACTTAAATTTAGCAATGCTAATTTTCCTCAAATAACATTTCAGAAATATATATTTTATTTTTTCAAGATTTTAAACGAAAAATTAGTTTTGTTTAAAAATGTCTTAAAAATGTCTTAAAAATGGCTGATGTGATTGATTTTACTGAAAAAAATGCAACTCTATTCAAATCAATATAATTTCTGCCTGAAATAAAACAAAGTATTTTACTTACTGGATATAGTAAATTTAATCCTTTAGCTTTCATTTAAAGCTAAATTGAAAACTTCAGGAAAGATTTTTCATTTTTAAATATTAATTTTAAACCTTATGTATACTGAATTCATGGAGGTACCTAATTTAGATTTATCAGTCAAGTAGATGCTTCAGTTCAAGGGTAAAAAAAGAAATTGGATAGGGGTTTGTTAATATAGGTCTTTTTTTCTGTAAGTGCACATTGTCTGCAGTGCTTAAAATTGCAGATACCTGTAAGTGCAATCATGCATGTATAATTTCCCTTTTCTTTTCAGCTGTGAAAAGGAAAAAGAAATTAAGTAAAATAGCTGGTTATTCGGTGTAATTTTCGAAAGTTATTTACTTGAGTTTTCTATGTTCTTAACCTTTTCTTCTTGTCTATATTTATTTTAGTTTTTGATTCTTGTTTCCTTTGCGTTGTTTTTTGTGGGGTACAGGAGGTTGTAGTTGAAATTAATCTAAATTGCAGCTGATGTCATTGTAATGCTTTCGCTTAATGAGAGAGAGTAAAACAATAGCAATGTAAGATAATGGGATTGGAAAAGAAAAAGAGAAAATAAAGAAAGAGTAAAAGAATAGGAATGTGTAATAATGGAAAAGAGAAAAAAAGGGGGAAATAAAGTAAGAGTAACATAATAGGAATGCAAGATAAGTGGAAAGAGAAGAAAAGGGAAAATAAAGATTGTGTAAAAGAACAGGAATATGAGAATGGGAAAGAGGAAGAAAAGGAAACTAAACCAATAAAGTGGTTGAAGAAAGGGGAAAAATACAAAGAAAGAAAGATAGAAAAGAAAAGAGAAGTGGGGGGAAAGAAAGAAAAATTCAACAACATTAAGGTAGAATGAAGAAATTTACCTGCCACTTGGCTGAACAACATTGGATTGCTATATGTTATGGCCCAGTTCCTTGTACCACGGTGATAGTCCAAGGTAGAACCAATAAAGAATAACTCGAACACAAGCATGGAATAACACAGGTATATTACAAGCAGGAATATATACAGAGAAGTAGAAGTGTTAGTATGAACAATCAGGTTTAGTAGGGAGAACCATGTAGTCTCAACCAGTATCACTATTCCAATGTCTTGCAGTAATTGTCTGAACGCGACTTTGTTTTGGACGGCCTCTGACTCGACTCTTGACTCGACTCTTGACTCGACTCTTGACTCGACTTGAACTACTCCTGAGGCGCAGTATTTATTAAGTATGGAATAGTCCATTATTATTATTATGGGTAAGATCCCATAACATATATATATATATATATATATATATATTGTTATGGTCCGGTTCCTTGTACCATGGTGTTAGTCCAAGGTAGAACCAATAAAGAAGAACTCGAACACAGGTATGGAATAACACAGATATATTACAAACAGGAATATATACAGAGAAGTAGAAGTGTTAGCATAAATAATCAGGTTTAGTATAGAGAACAATGTAGTCTCGACTAGTATCATTATTCCAATGTCTTGCAGTAATTGTCTGAACACGACTTTGTTTCGGACTGCCTCTGACTCGACTCTTGACAAGACTTGAACTACTGACTCCTTGAACTACTGATGATATTCAGTCACCCCACTACGAGGGTATCATGTGGCACAAGGCCAGTTTAACGTGGGATCTCCGATCCTGTGGGCCTGGCCAAAAATATGCCCATTGAACCCGTATAAACGGGTTCAGGGTTGGTTTACGTCCCCGAAAGAGAGTCCGCCCTTCGGCGTAGCCTCCTTCGGGTTCCTCCCGCCTGATGGCAGAGAGTTCAACGGAACAGCAGGTCAGGACTTGAACGACTGACGATATTCAGTCAAATGAGGGCATCATGTGGCACAAGGCCTTTTTAACGTGGGATCTTCAAGGCCATGGGCCCGGCCAAAAATATGCCCATTGAACCCGAATAAACGGGTTCATGGTCGGTTTACCTCCCCAAAAGAGAGTCCGCCCTTCGGCGTAGCCTCCTTCGGGTTCCTCTCGCCCGAAGGCAGAGAGTTCAACCGAACAGCCGGTCAAGGCTTGAAGGACTGACTCCTTGCCTACTCCTGAGGTGCAGTATTTATTAAGTATGGAATAGTTCATTATTATTATTATGGGTAAGATCCCATAACACTATATGATATCCATCCTCTTATATGGCAGATGAATAATGAACAACCTCCCCAAAGATGAAGTGAAAACTAGAGGCAACAGAAATATATACAGAAGGATGCTGAGAATTCCATGGATGGAATGTGAAAGCAACAGGAAAGTTATAAATAAAATAATAGCAGAAAACTGATATAGAAAATCAGGAAGTGATAGCTGAAATTTCTTGAATACAGGGCTCAGAAAACTTAACCCTCATAAGGCATATCAGAGGCATCTCATTAGGTATATCAGGAGTAACTGCTGTTACAGTGTAAACATGTCCACTCTGCTGGCAGTGTGCACCAAGGAGGAACAAAGATCAGTGATCTGAATCTGCAGAGGACATGCTACCTCATTGATGATAACTCACTGGTTTACCATTACCATCACTTGTGCTTGCTGAATCATTTTGTCAGTAGTGGAGGTTGACAGGCATCCTGCTCCTTCATGCGTCATGCTTGTCCAGCCATCTTTTTAAACTTCTCGATCCACTCATACACACTTCTATGCAATACCGTCACCATATTGGCTTAAAAGCAATTTCTGCCCCTGACCCACATTCTGATCAGAGAAATCAGATCACTGTACTTTTTTCCTCCTTGTTGCACACTGCTAGTGAAGTGTCCATGTTTACACTGTAACAACATCAAGAAAATTGATGTGATCAAGTTCAAACTTCGATCATGTGACCACAATAATACCAACTATAAGCAGGCATGAGCAGAAGGCAGTGGGACAAATCAAGAGATATGTTATGGCGAAAGTGCAGATAATTTTTGACTTACCCTCATACATATATATATATATATATATATATATATATATATATATATATATATATTCAATTAAAAGGTGCAAATATAATTTATAAATTCATGAATCATTCAGACAATAAACAAATATAGAGTTTAATGATTTATTCTCGCCATTTAAATCATTAACCTCTATATTTGTTTTTTATATGAATGATTCATGAATGATTCATGAATTTATATATATATATATATATATATAAAAGGAAAAGGCTATAGTAGTTCCAACAAGAGAAAAGTGTGTATATTAAAAAGAAGAGAGATACCACAAACGTTTTTGGTTGTAATGTGAATTTTTTTTTTTTAAATATTATGCTTTATCTTCCATAATTTTACTACATGTGTTTCTGGTCTTGTGACCATCATCAGGTAAAGGGTGGAGATTTCCACATATTATTAAAAACAATTAATTCTTTTCTCCTTTATGTTTTTCAATGTTAAATATTCTCAATATGAGACATTCTCTTTTTATGTGTTAGTAATCCGAATTTCTTTCTTGAACTGGCAGGGAAGAGTTCTGCATGAAGGGTCATAAAACAATTAAGATTGGTCTGAGAGAAATGATAAATTAATTATGAGTATCTTATCTTTTAATATTTTAATGAACCCTGTGAGTTCTGAGATCTATTTCCATTTTCGTGTGTTTCTGTCAGCATGCATATATATATGTGTATATTCCCTCTCTATACATACACGCTATCTCACTACGAGGAATTAGTTCACAGACCAGAAACACATGTAGAAAAATAATGAAAAATAAAGCATAATATTTGAAAAAAAAATACACATGACAACCAAAACTTTTGCAGTATCTCTCTTCTTTTTAATATATATATATATATATATATATATATATATATATATATATATATATATATATATATATATATACTGTGTATTTAGACAGCAAATGTTCTTTGAGGCAAATATTATTAAAAGCATCATGTTGGTTAATTTTACTCATTGACTTTTCTAAATTATGAATAATCCTTCTCAGATGAGGAGGAAATTCTGACAGAAATTGTTTGAAGGCTTTCTACAACTTTGGAAAATTTCAGAATTTCCTTATCTGAGAAAGATTATTCATAATTTTGAAAAGTCAATCAGTAAAATTAATTGACACAAAATGTCTGTTGTTTTTAATAATATTTAGCTTCAAGAATATATATATATATATATATATATATATATATATATATATATATATATATATATATATATTATAGCAATTAGATCAAGATATATTACTTTCTTCTGATAATGAAGTTTGTGAATGTCAAAATAAAAAGTGAAAAGTATTAATTTTATTAATCAAATTATTGGCATAATTAAGTATAATTATATTAAGATTATTTCGTGCAACTGAGCTTTAGCTTAATTCAATTAGTTTCAAATTGCGTTTTGATATAAGGTACATTATTTTTTAAGAGACCAAAAGTGTGAGTTCATGCCTGTTTTAAGAGCATTTGAACATGTTTTCCTGATTCCATTTCATGATAAATACATTTATACATTACACACAGACATACACATGCATACACACACACACACACACACAGATTGCAAGAAGTTACCTTAATATTTTATACATGTATTTAAGTAATTGATTTATTAATTCCAAAAGGATTATTAGAAATTAAGAGAAACTATTGTGTTGTCCCATTAACAAGTAATTTTTTCATTAAGAAATTAACTCTTCTTTGTTGATTGCATTTTCTATTCATGGTATTTTCAGCAACCTTATGTAGACACACATCTATGTTTCTTCTAATATCCTCTTCATCTGTGAGGAAATTCTTCAGCATTCACTTCCATATAGGAGGATTGATATTACATAGCAGTTCAGTAGTCTTTTCTATGTTTCTAATGATATTTTTTGTTTGATAGAAGAAAAGTTCAAACACAAAAGAAAGACTCAGTTTGAAATTTTACTTGTAATTTAAAAAACCGAGATTTTTCATGAAATAAAGTGTAAATCATTGAGTTTTAAAAATTCTGAGTTCTTGTTTCAAAGCCAAGAAAGCATTTCATATGCCCTTATACATCTCTTGGTTCAACCAGGTCTAATCTTTACAGATAGGACCCACCATTCTACTTACATAACAACAAACCACCCTCATTCCCTCTGTATTCCATTAGTGAGAGGTACGATTGACACAAACAGCTTTTTTCTCCACAAACCAATGCTTTCAAGAGGATATTTCTCTGATCACTACAATCTTGGCCTGTTCAGGTCTGGAGTCAAACATTATCTCCCCTTCCTATCCATATAAAATACCCCTTAACCTCGAGTGGCCCCTGGGCTTTGTACAGGGTGAACCTTACTGTAAAAAAAAAAACAAAAAAAAAAAACCTCAAATGAAGGGTGAACATTTAAGGTAACCACTTTAAAAATGTTATTTAGAGTTGGAGCACAATTATTTTTATACTATGAAATTGTTATATGATTTTTACAACTGTAAAATTTTTAAAATCTTGAGAAGATATTTTTTTAATTTTATGGACACATCGCTTCATGACATAAGTAATCATGGCTCTCCACAGCTTCCTCTTTTTTATTATCTGTGAATATTCTTGGGAAATATAGTAGAGTGAATTCCGGTTGACTTCTCTACATTTTTAATCCAGAGTTTTCCTTCTCTTACACTGGTTGACATCCAAAGTTAGAGAGCTTAATCTATCCTGCTATTTTGCTCAGCTGTGGGGAGGAGACTGATCCCTGCCTTTCTCAAGCGATATTTTGAATGTGAATGTATCAGATTAGTCTGGAATTTGTAACTTGATGTCTTTCTTTCTTTTTATGTGCCATGTCCTTTCAGAACATAGGCGATCATGGCTCTCCACCTCCCTGTATCCCTTGCAACTCTCAACAAGTTCCTTCCCTCTGCTTCATTCCTCAGACCACGTTCTGTCATCCACTTGCTTAAGTCCGCCAGGCATGACATGTGTTGTTTTCCCTTGTCTCTTTTTCCTTCTATTCAACCTGTGTGTATCAGATTCTCCAGACCTTCCTTCCTCATTATGTGTCCCAGAAACTTCAGCTACCTCTTCCTGATGTTAAGTATAAGCTTCCTCCTTGTTTGTAATCTCTCTAAGACCTCATCGTTGCTCACATGCTCAGTCCATGATGCAACTTGACTTACTGATACCATTTTAGGTTCCAATATTCTTCATACCAACTGCACATGCACCTTGAAAGGATCTATGTACTAAATATGAAAGACAATATCATAAAAAGTTGATATCATATAAAAGATCAATTATATTTAATATTATTGTATTATGGATTTCAGTTAGGTACATGCATTTGAAATCTATTGCACCTACATAAAGATTAAGCAGCAGATAAACCTTTCAATTTTGCATTTAAGACACAGCAGCTATTTTGGAATCTTTTCTGGCAATTATGCAAGGTGAGAATGATATAACACAGTGATGCTAAGTTAGAATGATAGAAGCAATGATACAAAGTGAAAGACATTGATAATGCAAGGAATGATGCAAGAAATGATACAAAAATGATACACAGTGAAAGATATTAATGACACAAGGAATGATACAAAGAAATGCAAATTGAATGACATTGATGAAGCAAGGAATGATATGAAAAATTGATACAAAGGGAAAGATATTGATGAAGCAAGGAATGATATTAAATGAAAGACATTGAAGATGCAAGGAATGATAGAAAGAAATGATAGAAAATGAGACATTGATAGAATGATGCAAGGAATGATACAAAGAAATGATTGAAAATCAAATTACTGATAGTGCTAAATGTGAATGATAGAAGCAATGATGTGAAACAACAAGTCTACAGTATATTTCTCTTTGCATTCAAAAGGTTGCTGGATGTTTTTAAAATAAATTACATCCCAGTAATCAATTCTCCTTTATTTTGGATAAACTGAAAATAAATTTATTCAAAATAATGAATAATTACTTATTGGAATGTAATTTATGTCAAAATATCCACCATTTCCAGTTATTTTTATTTTGTCCCATTTTCATTTTTCCAGAAAAGAATTCTTAAAAAGTCTAACTTACAGAACTTGAATGAGACTTAATATTTATATAGATATTTATTGATAGAAGTTTAGTTCAGGTCTTCAGGCAAGGATTTTCTTTTTTCTTTTTTATATATGATACTTGTTTGCTTATGACTGAAAATAAATTGATGGAATAATGAATATGAGAATGGTCCATAATGTTATGGCAGAACCCTTTGGCTATTTGTCTAGCCATCATCTTTCAACAAGTTTCTAGAATTTTGAATATATTTAAGAAGTAGTCATTACATTCTGCCAAGAGATGTTCACTTGTATACTAAACTGTACCTGATACCATAAGAATAAAATTTAACAATTTCACTACTGACATTTTCAAAAATATATATTATTTTATTA
The DNA here is from genome assembly GCA_963932145.1 of Acanthosepion lycidas. Classification (NCBI taxonomy): domain Eukaryota; kingdom Metazoa; phylum Mollusca; class Cephalopoda; order Sepiida; family Sepiidae; genus Acanthosepion; species Acanthosepion lycidas. The sequence goes on from OZ010590.1 coordinate 57,186,118, forward strand.
CTAGTTTTAGTCTATCTTATTATTATTGCCATTATCGCAGTTATAGAAATTATCAAAAGATTTTGAAACAGAAGGAAAAATTAAAGTCATGATTAATTATTCAACAAAAGCAAATATTAAAATCAAAATTTCTACAATCAGACAAAGGATAGATAAGATACGTGAAGCTGGTTGGATTGTTGTGGATTCCGGGATGAAATCCGGTCTTAAATGAATGACAAACGCAGGAATGAAATATAGCAAATAAATTTCTTGACGTAATAATACAATTGGTAATACGGTTAGTAGATCCATAATTGTGGTTAGTAGCAATAATAATATATATACAGTCAGGGTAATTCAGTATCGAAGTATGACTTCCTTCTGAGTCTACGTGCTTGCAACTGTGATTCCTACAAAGCAGTTACCTCACACTCTCACTGTCTCACTGTCTCACTTCCGGGTATTCATCAGCAGCAGTACAAGTACACACTGGTTGAGTCCACTTGTATAAAAAAGGGGTGGACCCCTTAACAAACTGTTTAAAACCTACCATCTAGAAATGCATTACTGGAAAAGTTTCTTCACATGGAAAGATTATTCATTCTTAAAATAAAGGCTCAATCTACATACAACACAAATACTGGAAATTAATGGTTTTTTGTCCTCAAAATAAATGCTCAATGTTCACAGGAGACATATTGTAAAAGAAAGAATTCTTATTCTCAAAATCTAAGTCACTGTAAATAAATATATTGTCTCCAAAGTCAACACTAATTCTAAGAAGCATATAAATAAATGATTTCTTGTCCATAAAAATCAATACTTAATCAATATAGAGGTATAGAAAATAAGTATTCAATACATACCACAGTTCCAGTATATTACTTTATTTGTTTATATGTATGGTAATTATATTATGTTTAATGTAATGTTTCATTTTTATACTAGCAAATATAAGTAATTGTGCATATAATTCTGAGATATATAATTAATATATATGTTAGTAAATAAGGCAATAAACTATTTTTTATAATGTGTATTGAGCATAAATTTTCGCCACTGTACATGCTGGCTCAAAAGTTACTTTATTACAAAATAAAAACAGTTAAAATAAAAACTGTGACAATAAAATTAATAAAAATACATGAATTAAAAAAAAAAAAAGTAAAACCCAAATGCCTATGAAAGCTACAAAAAAAAGCATGTGAAAATAACTTGATATCTAAATGTTTCTTCCTTTATCTATTTTGAGTTTCCAGACCCACCCAGGCAGCAGGAGAGGAGGGTTATAGGCCATAAAAAAAAATCAAAGACTCGTCTCGCATTGAACACAAATGCATGCATGTGTTCTGCATCTACTTATCAATTCAGTTTATTCTTTTTCTTCTAGGATTGATCTCAATTTTGCATGCTGGAATGCCCTCATTTACTTTAAAAAAGTCTTTGTGATGATAATGCTAATCAAATTTGCTACTTTGTTTTTAGTTTGATAAGAGATATCCCAACTTATATTAAGTTAAAGCATAATAGTTAAAATTATACTGACTGTTCCCTAACTAACCCTACCTGAATTCATGTATTCTTAGCTAATCCAAAACTAGAGACCCCACTACTGTCAAGCAGATCTTTAATTTTTTAATTTTTTTAGTGAGTGTGGTAAAAGAGATGGATGGATTTGTAAGTGAAAAGAGAAACAAGTTAAAAAACCAAAAACAAACAGCGTGCATTTTCATTTTTGTATAATTTAGATGACAATTTATCCATCGCACCCTGTGTATATATAATTTTATATAAATATAATTTTATATTTTTAAAATATAAAATTATATTTATATAAAATTATATTTTTAATTTCATGCATGAGCATTGTTTTTTTTTTATTTTGTCAGTACAGTAGGGCCAGTTGGGTACCATGTATGAAAAAATGAGCACTGATGCAATTCATTTCACTAGAAATTTGGAAATGGCATGCTGTACTGCTTGGTATTTGCAGAGTGTTTGGGTATCAATCTGAAGACAGTGCAGAGGATTTGGAAAGAGTTGGATGGGTCTAAGTGTGATTACAAATGTACAGCAGCTTTGAAATCTCACTATGATCATTCTGATAAGAAAATAAACCCTGGATTTGTTGGTGAGGTACTCAGACTCAACTTGGAGGCCTACATCAATCAACTTGAGGAAGTTGTGCTGCCCTGGGTCAAGAGAGTGGCTGCTGACAACAGGACTCTGCACCATGCCACACAAGCAGAACAGAATCATGGTTGTCAGACAATTTCTGCAACCACATCACCCCTTAGATCTATCCACCTAATTCCCCAGACTGCAAACAACTGACTGTTATGTGTGGGGCGCAGTTGAGTGAGAGACCAACAAAACTCCTTATAACACCAAAAATGAACTGAAGTCAAGGATTATGGCAGCATTCACCAACTTAAACAAGGAGAATGTCCAGAAGAGTTGCAGGAGATTCTGAAGTTGTCTGGAGTCCATAGTTAAAGCCAATGGCAATTTTATTGAATAGATTTATGCTTTAGTATTTCAAGATATCTGTTAAAATGAGATGTCAGTGTTATTTTCATTTTTGCATAATTTAGATGACAATTTATTCATCACACCCTGTGTGTGTGTGTGTGTGTGTGTGTGTGTGTATATATATATATATATATATATATATATATATATATATATATGTATGTATCTGAACACATGATTTACTTTCACACATGACTGAAATTTATGATATATATATATATATATATATATATATTCTGAAAGGTAGCTACCACAGTAGCATGTAACCACTTCAAAAGACTTTATTTTTCATCTAGAAACTGTCTACCAAGCTCCAAATCCTCTAAATGTCTGGATCTCATAGAAGAACTATATAAGACGACAAAGTTATACATGTCAGGTGAGGACTTCAATTCCAGAACATTACAAACATCATTTGGAGTACAACACATATCGACCTTCCTAGACTCTGCTCAGTACATATACAAGCACAGATATGAAGAAATGGGTGATGATCACCTAAAAATTCAATACCATATCCCAAATGAATCTACTAATAGAACAAAATATTCCTGCTTCCCTTCCTGAGGCCAATGTACAGAGGATGAGTGGGGGACTATGCTGAAGACATAGGCATTCATAGATGAGACAAGAATGATCTTAAACAAAATATCAGCATCCTCTACCAAGTATTTAAAAAAAAGTAGTACTCAGGATAAACCTTTCCAAAACAAACAATAATCTGTAATTTGAATGAAAGCAATGATGGTGTATACCCTGAATCCATCATAAAAATTCATGATATGGAATTAGTAAATACTAAACACTTAAGTACCTCAGCACATGGATCAGTTACAACAAATTTAATATAGGAGAAAAGGAAATTGAACTTAGAATAAGCTGTGCTAGAAATAGTTTTGTCAACACTGTTACAAAACCAAAGCATTAACATGAAATCTAAAGGCATATTCTTATATAGCCTCATCAGATTGAGACTTTCATATAGATGTCATGTTTGCCATCAAACCCATTGAGAAATATCTGAACTGTCTGCTGTAATACAACTGATTTCTAAGATTGATCCTTCAAATGAGTGAGGCATGTAGGCCTCAGCAAGTAACATTATTCCTCAAATCTCATGGACTGACATTACAGAATCATAAACTAAGAATTATACCAGACAACAGAAAGCACATCAGTTGAGGACTTTCAACAGTGGAAACAACTAAAATGGGTAGCACCTGTAACTAAAAGAGAGAATAATGATATAATCAAGATGCTGGTATACCTCATTAAAAGGCAAGAAAAGAAACTACCATCAATCCTGGAAAGAACGATAACAGCTACTGGACTTGAGAAACCTATTTTCCTGAAAAATTGTTTCAAGAGAAAGTTTTAAAAATTTCAACCGGATGTAACACTGACTGCTTTATCAATGAATTCTGAATATTTCCTTATAAAGAAATGGCTAATATTACTATATTTTTTTTTATCATTTCACTCCAAGCAAGGCAATAAAGCCACAAAAAAAACAAAGGGTTACTAAGTGTGATATAATATGAGGAAATAAATTATTATTATGAAGAGTTAACAATAAAAGAACAGGAATTAAAGTTGCCTAAAATGGGAAAAGCTGGAAGAGAGTTCCACAGACAAGAAGAGCAAGAGAAAAAGTTAGCATAGAACAATTTTGACTGTAAAATGATGAGACCTTTCTGCCAATCTAGTAATACATTTAAATTCATAAGGTCTAGATACCAAAAAAAGGTTAGTTCATCAGAACAATTACCATGAAAATATTTATAGAAAAGGCACAGAGAAGTTACATTATAACTGTGGTACAGTGATTGAAGCCGAGATGCCAGGTCAAGACCCATAGCATTGCTTGCAGAATCTTCTTTGTATTTTATCAAGAAATTTTAAAAACATAGCCGACACATCAGACCAAATGTGGCAGCAATATTCAATGCATGAATGAATGGTTGACTTAAACTTAGTAAAGCAAATTTTCTAGTAGCAGACCTCAGAATTGATTCAATATAATCATTCCAGATGTCAGCGGAAAACATTAATCCAAGAATCCACAAGAAGTCACTCTCTTGGAGGTTAGCATCAGCGATGCTGGGGGAAGATAAAAACGTTCTCTATGATGATTAAAAGAGAGCAGTTTTGTTTTAGAGATTTCAAAATGAACATATAACAAACCTGACTGGAATTTGAACTCAGCTGTCTGATTTCCAATTCCAAGACATTATCCATTACACCAACTGTGCATCCAAATTTACAACAGCTGGTATTCCCAAGTAGTCACCCATCTAGGTACTAACCAGGCCCAAAGTTGCTTAAATTTGGGATGTTTTGATGTGATATGCCCATAAGCCTTAAATAATGTTTGTGTATATATACATCAATTAATTGAGAAAGTGAAATTTGTAGGTGTAAAAAGATTTGCACTTATCAGTGCATTTAAGAAAAATTGTGTGTGTGTGTTAGTGTATTTATGTGTGTATGTGTATTAAAGACATTTTTATGTTTAACGTTCTTTTTATAGATACAAGTATTTAAAGTAAATGCTCTGTTTATAATAAACAGTATTAAATAACATTTACCGGCCTGAATGTCCGAGAAATTTTCATAGAAAATATTCGTCCTTGGACAGGATTCGAACCTGCATCCTATACGGAACCGTCATTTACGCTGACGTGCCTAACCGATTCGACCGGTAAATGTTATTTAATACTGTTTATTATAAACAGAGCATTTACTTAAATACTTGTATCTATAAAAAGAACGTTAAACATAAAAATGTCCTTAATAAATAAATTGTCGGACTTTGTCCATTTCTTAATGTGTGTATGTGTGTAGTGTATGTATAACCCACACACATATTTATATACTCCTGAAGAGTGGACTATGTGATTGCGGGGCTTCCATCTATGAAACTCCGGCATTGGAATACTAAAAGTAACACCAATCAGCTAAGTACCAAACCTTATATGTGTATTAATTATATATATATATATATATATATATATATATATATATATATATAGTATTTTTTGGTTATACTTGGATATATATATATATATATATATATATATATATATATATAGTATTTTTTGGTTATACTTGGATATATATATATATATATATATATATATATATATATATATATAGTATTTTTTGGTTATACTTGGATATATATATATATATATATATATATATATATATATATATATATATATCCAAGTATATATATATATCCTATACTTTGCTATATATTAGGTTGGTGCAAAAATAATGTCGGTTTTTGACGTTAAAAAATACGTCACAAACCGACATTATTTTTGCACCAACCTAATATATATATATATATATATATATATATATATATATCCAAGTATAGGATTGGTGTATATGGAACAAATTCCAATAACCAAAAAATACTATTCTTAAAAGAGTGCTCAATGCAGAGTAGAGCAAATATAATTATTTATTTGAAGTAGAAGGTTGGCAAATGGTGGATGAGGTTTTTATAGGAACCAAAGTTAGACAATGTGTTCATTTATTTATATTTATTAGTCAGTGAAAGTAGTGTCAGTTTAGATGGCAATCATCACATAATGTAATCATCATCATTTTCTGTCTGGATAAATTGATTCCATTTCTTAAAAATATTCAATCTGAAGAGATGAATATAACAATATTCATAAAATAAATTATAACTGATATGGATTTTTAAGGTGTTTTCTTAACTTATCATTATATATATATATATATATATATATATATATATATATATATGTGTGTGTGTGTGTGTGTATGTGTGTGTGTGTGTGTGTGTGTGTGTGCGCACACATGTGTAGAGAGAAAAATGATGACAGAGGCACTTGTGCATGTGTGTCTGTTTTTCTTAAAATTGATTGTGTATTTGAGTGCATTATTCCTGTTTGATGAATAAGAAAGATTTCAGAAAGTGTTTTACTAAGCCCCAACCAATTACTCACTGAATCTTTGCAAAGGCTTCTCAAAGAAATTAATGCATAAACAAAAGTTGCAAAGAACATGCAAAAACTGCATTCAAAGACTTCTTAGTGTCTAAACCTTTAGAAAAAAGCCATCAAACAGGGCAAAAATGTTATTGGTTTTTCTAAATATTTAGGAGTGCTCATGAATATTCATTAGGTTAGTGGAAAAATCAGGCAATTCGATGGATGTGAACATTTTTGCTCTTGTATACAAATACTTGTCAAAAAATAAAATCTTTACATTTACCTTGATAGTCCCTCAGAGGACAAAAATGTGTTGGCTAAGATAAGTTTCTCTTTGGTCTTTACTCTTTATTCATATGTATGTGTCTATACACACACACACACATATATATATATATATATATATATATATATATATATATATATATATATATATATATATATATATGTGTGTGTGTGTGTGTGTGTGTGTGTGTGTGTGTGTGAAGTGTGTGTATATAAATATAAATAAATATGTATGTATAATTATTTATATATTATATGCGCGGTACTTATTAGAAAGCGCTCAATATCAGAGATAGAGCTAAGAACATATATGGTTGGATAGATAGATGTGAGCTTGTGATCCTGGCTTTCACGCTTTAGCAATCGTCAGACAAACTGATTAATTTAAAAAAAAATTTTGGTTTTATGTAGATTGCGTGTATTGGTGTTATTGTGGAAGTGGTGGGGGAAACTTCGTCGTTTTTTCATCGTACTGACGCAAACATCGATGTATGCAGACACATATACATACTTGGTCGTCCGTCGGGACTCATACATAAACATATGTGGGCAGTTTCGGATATGACATATATATACGGGTGGTGTTGTGTCTATACATACGCATTTCAAACACCAACAACCACTCTTTAGCTACCACCACTATATCTACAATACATTCATGGTTTCATCATTCTCCCACCACCGTTACTAATCATTTCTACCAATTTACAATTTCTACCAATTTACAATAACTATATTAGCTAATTATATTATCATTGCCTCCGATCCCTTGCAACATTACTATCACATCATATCATATAGACCCGTTATTAAATCAAACTACCCTCTCACCCAGCATATTAAATATTAAACATCACCATATAAATAACCAATAAGAAGGATTACAAATTTCTACCTGTTATACACAGTCAAAAACAAACAAATAACCAGCTTTAACAAATAAACCGCCATTTTTTTCAAAATTTAAAAATAAATATAAATAATAATAATTTTTACCTATCATAATTTCACACAAACCACACCACACGTACACGCGAGGAAATATTATTCAGTGGAAAAAAAAAAAAATGACATGTATACATTCACGAGACATTCACGAGACATTTCCGCCACACTTCCAATCTTTAAATTTCAACATACAAATGCGTATGTATAGACATAACACCACCTGTATACATACATATGTCATATCCGAAACTGCCCACATATATGAGTCCCGACGGATGACCAAGTATGTATATGTGTCTGCATACATCGATGTTTGCGTCAGTACGATGAAAAAACGACGAAGTTTCCCCCACCACTTCCACAATAACACAAATCACGCAATCTACATAAAACCAAAATTTTTTTTTTAAATTAATCAGTTTGTCTGACGATCTCTAAAGCGTGAAACTCAGGGTCACAAGCTGACATCTATCCAACCACACACACACACACACACACACACACACACACACATATATATATATATATATATATATATATATATATATATATATATATATATATATATAATACCAATTGGTAATTTGTAGGGATAATTCCAAGGAGGACATTAATCCAAAGAGAACACAATGTAAGTAACAGAGCAATATAATAAGTAAAGAAAATCCATCTCAGTTATAATTTATTTCGTGAATATACACAAATTGTAACTGAAATGGATTTTTAAGGATTATTTTACTTATTATTATCGTTATTATATATATATATATATATATATATATATATATATATATATATATATATATATCAGGAGGATTTGATAATTATAATTAAGTAATACATTGTGTCTGATAGGATATATTATATATAATATTATTTTCATAAATAAACTTACTACTGAGTTCAGAAAACACTGGACAGCCGTTTCGTCCTATATTTGAGACTCATCTACCGAGAATTGAAACCTTGACAGTTAGGTTATCATGAAAACATTGTACCAGCTGTTCCAACGGGCTTCAGTGATGAAGAGGTAGCAAATCAGACTCAATATAGAGCTGCTTGTTCACATATTCTGTGGTAAAAACTCAACTGAGTTTCTCTATAACCATACGACTACTATCACAAAGCCGCTCAAACTTGAGCATTAGAAGCCAGTACAAGCAATGATATATGTGATTTTTATATTTCTTGTTTCATTGTGTTTTCTAACTTGAAACTAAATCTGTATCTTTGTGGTCAAAGATAATTGGACAGCTGTGATTAAACATGGATTGAGTGAGCAGCATTTGTGTTGACATCTTTCATAAATAAACTTACTACATTGACACAGATAATTATATCCCAGTAAAAATACACTATTAGAAGGAAAACTTACCCACATTAGCATATTCACTTGTATACTACATATGTAAGTAAAAATACAATAAAAAGATGTATTATTAGTATGGTACCATACTATGATTATACTATTGATTAGAAATGCAAAACCAATTAATAATAATGACTGGTATCCAAGTTACTGAGTCTACTAATAGATATCATACTATCTATTTTTTTACTGTTAGTTGATCCAGTACAAGGCTCAAGGGGCGCTCAAGGTAGAAGGTTGCTGAGTGATATGGTTGTAAGTGATAGGGGAGGGAAGTAAGAATTATGAGGATGAGCAGGATAGATATCAGTTGATCTTGGACTTAAAGGCACCACGATTATAGTAATCAGGGAAGAATTATCTCTGGAGATTATCCAAAAAGTAACAGTTCCAGGGAAGAATCTTTCTGAGTGGAACTTGCTTTTTAGCAACTTGAAGGGAATGGGAATTGTTTGACACCATGAACATGGAATGGTAGGTCCTAGCTGTGAGGGTCAGATCTGGTGGAACCAGGCCATCTTATTCAAACATCTCCCATAGTAATTCTGCTCAGATGAACTGGTCTGAGAGGTTTTTACAGTCTTCAAGAGAATTGAAGTTTTCCATTAAGAGAAAAAAATGTCGAGCTAGGGTGGATATTCATGAGGCTATCAGGCTCTCAACACAGTCCGCTATCAAGGTCAGAATGTCATTAGGGTGGCATACAGTGTTATTATATAGTTGGTCAATATAAGTGGTTGATAGGTGAGCAACCTATCTTATGCCATAGTTAGGTGTCCAGAGAAGTAGATCATTCATGAGTTCTTGCAAAGTGCATTCTGCATTCATGTAAGATTGTAGAAATATCAGGGATGGGTACATAGATCTCTGATTTAGTTGGATGTTGTCACCAAGAGATGTTAAATATAGCTCTCAGCATCCGAGTGTAGGTTCCATCAAGCTTAGACTCAAGGGTCTTAGCTAATGTGTAAGCAACAGCAACATATATGTAAACCGACTCTATGGTGGTGTGAAAGCATCTCTGTTTGAGGTTGTCTGGTAGAGCAGATTTCTCAGTTGCATCCATTTTAATAAAGGTAGCCCAGACTTTAGCTATGTGAATTTTCACATCCTTTTCAGTAGAATTTATTTTGCTTCCTAGGTATGTAAAAGATTTGAAAGATTTTATCGATTTACCTGAGATAATTTGTATTGAGTCTTGCTGGTTGAAGTTTATGGATTTAGTTTTAGAGACATTGACATAGATTCCAGCATTGTTGGCAGCATTTTCTAGATTATGTGGGAAATCAACAAGTTTAAATTAACTGCCACTAGAATGCAGGATGACAGTCAGGTGTAGACAGCATTATATGATAAACTATGTATTTGTCTTTTATACAACATTTGCAGAGCATAATATGCATATCAATGAACATAGTCTGGGAATATTATAAGCAAAACTGACACTGCTATTCTCTACAGGAATGGTGAACTGTAGATGAGTACTAATCTACTAAAAGACAAATTGATAATCTGATAGTGCAAGATCAGATTTTGGTTTGTTTAATGCCATATCAACTCCTTATGCACCATTTAATACCAAAATTTAATTTCTTTGGGAGCTTTGGTAAGTTTTTTTACTATTAATATCTATTGTTGGAACTTTTGTTTTTACTAGTAAAATTTGTTGCTGGAAATTTTTACTATAAAAATGTATTTTTATACTTTCATAGGGTTTTGTAGTAATCTCTCTTTTTGTTGTGGATTTTGTGAATGGAATCTTGCACAAATAAATAAACAACGCCAGTAATTGAGATAGAAAAATAAGTGTATTAAACGTAAGAATACAGACTGGAAGTGAAGATTAGTAGTCCAGGAATGCGGGTTAGTAGAAAGTATATGTACAAGTCTCTGTAAGTAAAGCCGTAATCATCTCTCTCTCTCTCTGGATTCTTGTATAACTCTGAGAACACCCTGTGTCTGTCTCCATATCTCTCAACCTGTCTCAACATATCTCCATGTATCTCCATGTATCTCAACATATCTCAACAGCAAGTATTCTCTCTGTCAGTATAAGTATACTTTGGACGAGTCCATCTTATGTAAAAAGGGGAGAGCCCTACAAAACTTTTGTACAAGTTTTATTAAAGACAAGAGATTAAGCTTTTTATTCATGTTTATACATTCAAGTATTTTCTTTTCTGGACATAAAGTGTGTAAAAACTGTCCAAATATTGTATATGTCCCAGCGCTTTCTGCTATTTTTTTAGCCATTATCAAGAATGTTTTTTTTATTAGTCTTGTTTGTTTAACGTCATATCAACTCCTTATGGGTTATTTAATGCTGAAATTTAATTTTCTTGGGAGTTTTTATATATTTATTTGTTTACTATTAAAATTTATTGCTGGTATTTTTACTATAAAAATGTATTTTTATACATTCATAGTGTTTTGTTTGGAATTTCACTATTTACCCAAAGCTGGGACCCTAACAGATGCTACTACCACAGGTCAGGGTGGAGATGGGAACAATAGTAATTAAGTGGTGGTTCCATACTCCTTAAAACCTCCATTGCTGCCACATATATTTTGTTGTCATACCCAGGTAAGATCTTAAACAGCCAATGTATGACTGATAATATTGTATACTGACCTAGCATACATTCTGTTAATGATGTTAAATTTTATTTTAGTTCCACTGAAAATCCTTGGAAATTTCATTTTTACCATCATCAAATGACTTTAGACAATATAAATACATAAATAGCACTGCTCTTTCAAATCATTTCTGGCAATTAAAGAATGGTGGTAATACAACCATTATTACATGGGATATTGTAGCAAGAGCCAAACCTTATAAGGGTTGTTATATGGGAATAAAGTGTCTCTGCTGGCACTGGTGTTTGAATACAGATCACCAGAGAGCAAACACAGGTGATCCCATTCTGAATAATTAGATCATGTGATGATAATGGAAATGTATATATGGGAATTAGTGTGGTGTCTAAGTGATCACTATATGGATTACTATTCAGATCACTATTTGGTGGTTACTTTTCCAGCAAGTATTATCATGCAAGTATTATCAAGCAAGTACTATTAGTGTGACTGTTATTCAAAGTCGACTGACACTGGTATTGTTCAACTTCATTACTATAGTTGTATCTGCCATTACAGAGTCTCTACTACAACAAGCATTACGAAAGTGACAACGAGTATTCGTTGACATTACAAAAGTGGCAACAAGTGTTTGTTGTCATCACAAAAGTGGTGATGAAGAAGACATTCAAACTCAGTGGAAAAGGCAATAGATGTAATTTATGTCTTGTTGAAAAATTAGTTATCTTAAATAATCCAAGTTTATTAAACAAGAGAAATTAATTGATTGCTACATGTAGGCATAAAAATAAATATCTGCTCAAAGACCTTGATCCAGATTAATTTTTAATGTAAATTACTTTTTTTAAAAAAATGAACCAGTAATCTTTTCTTGTTCTTAATATAAAAATTAATATTCACAATGTTAAGGTAATGTTTTCATATATATATATATATATATATACACATATATATATATATATAAAATATAATAATATTTTAAATGCCAATTACATTTTAAAAATAAAAAAAACAGTAATCCTCATATAATATATGACTGCACCAATATTGTGGTAACCAAATATTTTTCAGTAAAATTTAAATTATGTAACAGTCAGTCTATAATCAGCACCTGAAGATTGCATTGCACATGAAACTCTGAGTCTTGATACTGACCAGGGATAATATGCATAATTATTAATAGCTCTGTTATATTACATTAACCACTGTTTTACTAACACCAGCACTATATGTATACTATATATATACATACATATATACATACATACATATATATATATATATATATATGTGTGTGTGTGCTAGCAGCCATACCCAGCTGGTCAATCAGAAAAAGCATTCAATTAGAATGGAGCAAAAACAGCATCATGTTTAGATGTAACAGAGTCTATCTTCTTCAATTATTTTAAAATACTTTCATTAAAAAACATTCTGAATTAATGTAGTTACTGATATGACAGAAATAGTCTGTATTTATTCAATCAAAGTTAGCCAAGGACATATAGTGGTAAAAAAGGTTACATAAAGACCCACTTTAGACCACAATTATTTTGTAGTTTTTGAAATACAATTTGTCAGTATACTACTAGGGATGTAAAAAAGGATAAAGCCATTTTTCACTATTTACATGGGTTTTCATTATATGGGTGGACTCAATTATCAAGTTAAATTACTGTTAAACAATCAACTTATTGTTGGCTACAATTGAGTGAAATTTGTATTAGATAGCTTGAAAATTGAAGGAGTTTTTAGTTTTAAATCTGTGTTGAAAACGATATGTGCTGAAATTGATTTTTTGTTTTTCACAGTTTTTTGCTAAACACAGTGATGTAGAAATAGATATGAGGTATCATTGAGCTTGTCATGATGTAAGTAACCTATGTACTGAGTTTGAATGAAATTGGAGGTAAAAAGTTGAATTTATTGATTTTTGATTGGCTTTATCAATTATTGATTTTGTAAAAATTTCACAATATGGGCAGACTCAATTATCAAGTTAAATGACTGCTAAATAATCAACTTATTGTTGGCTAAAATTCAGTGAAATTTGTATTAGATTGCTTGAAAATTAAGGGAGATTTTAGTTTAAGATTTGTGTTGAAATTTTTTTTTATTTTTCATGGTTTTTCGCTAAACACAGTGGCATAGAAATAAAAAATGTGATATTGGTGAGCTCATCATGATGTAAGTACCCTACATACTGAGTTTGAATGAAATTGGAGGAAAAAAGTTGAATTCATCGGTTTTTGATCAGCTTTATTGATTAGTGATTTTTTAAAAATTATCGAGTTTTTATGCCAAGAAACTATCTCTTACATTGTACAATGTATGTGCCAAGTTTGGTCAAAATCTGTTGGATTGATCTTGAGTGAAAAAATATCACACAGACACACAGACAGACACACAGACATCCTCTGTTTTGTATATATATATATGCACACATGCATATATATATATATATATATATATATATATATATATAAATATATACACACACATATATATACACACACATATATATATATATATATATATATATATATATATATATATATATATATATATATTATAAAGAAGTGGTCATACAAAGAATAAGTTAGTAAAATTAATGTAATTAATGGTGAATTCACTTCACTAACAGATTAAATAAAGCATTAACTTACTCACTGATTGACATGATCTTTGTTTTTAAAAATTGTAAAATAGATTACATGTCCAGTACATTTGCAAGTAATTTGATGAATCCTTTCATCACCTTCAGTCATGGATATTATTTTTCTATTCCAGGTAATTTCAGGTAACTTTCAAGATGAAAATAAAAGTAATACAGGTCGAAAGATGTTTTTTTAAAAGTGTATTATTATTAACAGTCACAAAATTTTGGAGCATGCAGTGTTGTGATGCTAGAGTTTTATTTTGAATATTGTAAATGAGAACATTTTTTAAAACACTAATATGGCAATTCACAAATTTTATTATTGTAAGTGTTTTCTTCCAGTTAACGTGACATGGACTAATTGGTCTAATCATTAGAATAATGTCCCAGCAGATTTACAGAAATATATATATATATATGCATTTTAAATCAAGTATCTTGGATTATAAAAATAACATATAGTACCAAATATGTTTATTACATAACTGATATCCAAGAGTTCACAATATCTAAGATTTGAATATTACATCCCTGAGAAGGTCACCACCATAGAGAGAACATGAACGAGCTTGCTCTGTAATTTCAAACACAAACATTATGGGGCTTCACAGTCAACAAAAGAGATATCTGACATCTACAGGAAATGGAAAAATCTTAAATAGGTTAAAATTTTGTATAGCAGTTACATAAAAAATATATTTGGTGCTCTATATCATTTTTATAATCTAAGATATTTGCTGTGTCTAATCATTATAGGACACCCTGTATATATATATATATATATATATATATATATATATATATATATATATATATATATATATATACATATATATATATATATATATATATACATATATATATATATATACATATATATATATATACATATATATATATATATATATATATATATACATACATATATATATATATATATATATATACATATATATATATATATATATACATATATATATATATATACATATATATATATATATATATATACATATATATATACATATATATATATGTATATATATATATATGTATATTTATATATATATATATATATACATATATATATATATGTATATATATATATATATATATATATATATATATATATACATATATATATATGTATATATGTATTTATATATATATATATTTATATATATATATATATATATATATATATATATATATATATATATATACATCATTATGTTTGTGCATGATAGATTCAGTGTGAATGCCAAGCAGAACAGAATACCATTTCCAAATTTCTGACAGAGTAAATTGCGTAATGTTCCTTTTTTTCTCACAGATGGAGCCCAACTGACCCTACTATACTGTGCAGTTGACAAAATAAAAACAAACAATGCACATGTGTGAAGTTAAAAATATAAAATACCAACAATTTACCCATCGCACCATGTATCCACACACACATACACACACACACACACATATATATATATATATATATATATATATATATATATATATATATATATATATATATATAGCATAATGAGAAGCCACGTATACTTTCTTAATATGTATATATAGAAAAAGTTGTAAATTAAAAAAATAATAATGTTTTATTTTATGAAAGTATTTATTTATTTATATATATATGATATTTCAGATTGCCCTCAATCGTTCATCAGAAATAACTGTTTGTGACAAATAAATTAAAATTACTTTATTTAAAATTAATTTAATTGTAACAAACAGTTATTTCTGATGAAAGATTGAGGGCAATCTGAAATATCAAATATATATATATAAATAAATAAATACTTTCATAAAATAAAACATTATTATTTTTTTAATTTGCAACTTATATATATATATATATATATATATATATATATATATATATATATATATATATATATATATATATAATAGTTTTACTTTTTCTGAGATAACTATATGCAACATTTATACACATCAATATATATATATATTATCTATATTTTTTCTTAGATAACTATATGCAACATTTATACACATCAGTATATATATATATATATATATATATATATATATATATATATATATATATTGATGTGTATAGATGTTGCATATAGTTATCTCAGAAAAAGTAAAACTATTTACATACAAAAATACATTAAAGCATTTTAAATAAAGATACATTTACATACATATATAATTGTAATTGCATGCATATATATATATATATATATATACATATATATATATATTATATTTGCATTAATGTTTAAAAATGTTTCTTTATATAAAACTCTTTCAGTATATACGCTGATTATATATATATATAATACTCTGAATGATATATATACACTCATAAATATCACAAAATATATATTTCATACACACATATATATCACAAAATATATATCTTATATATATCTTATGTATATATATATATATATATATATATATATATATATATATATATATATATATATAAGATATGCACATACACATTTGATTTATTCAGTATATTATAAATAGTTATAAGACATTCATTCATTCATATATATATATATATATATATATATATATATATATATATGTCAGAATGTTTGTGTATGCTAGATTGATGTGCAAAATAGTTTCATTATTTGAACATGAGGAAATGGAAGTTACAAAACCATTTCAAGTTCAGATTGCTTATTGCTGCTCTTATTTCCTGTTCAAGTCCAAAGCAAAGAAATACATTTTTATTCTTTTGCACCTTGTGACCTCATCAAATTTGGTGGAAGCAAGAGGAAAGATGATCTGAGCTCAAATCCAATTACAGAATCAAGTATCATGTCACCTCAAGGGAGTTGAATTGATCCTAAACCTTCATGACAACTAAAGTTTCAAGAAAAAAACCAATCGAAAATATTCTCTCTCTAACTCATCCACCCACACTGGCACAACCACACCCACATATCTATGTATTTGATATGAAATATCTTAAGGCACTACCTTGCTGAGACTAAAAGTTTCATGCAATGAATGATAGTGTTCAGAGAATGCCAGTTAGACAAGGAATATAATTTAGAAATACCTAAAGAAAGGCCCTGATCTACCATGACTAAAAAAGTTTCCCCTGCAGTAAGAAATCTTTAGATGGTTCAGAGACCCTTTAGGTTCCTGCTCTAACATTGGTGATTCTCTTGGTGTTTTATTTGGCCTCAGATTTGCTTACCTTTTTTTGATGAGACTTTATGTTGTTTCTATTAGGTTGGTGCAAAAATAATGACGTAATAATGTCGTTTTTTGACGTATTTTTTAACTTCAAAAAACGACATTATTACGTCATTATTTTTGGACCGACCTAATAGTTCATATAGATTTCTTGCATGTTTATTTTATTATTATTATTTCTTTTTCTTGGTTTGTTTTGTTATTTATTTATTTTTTATTTGTTAATTTTGGTTTTCATAAGTTTAGTTAAAATACTCTTTCTCTTGTGCATAAAAATTGGATAAAAATTTGCCAAAATATTTGTTTTCGATCATATTCAATGAAACATGCATAAACGGTTCGTTTCTATATATATATATATATATATATATATATATATATATATATATATATATGTGGTTGGATTGATGTGAGTTTATGACCCTGTTTCCTGCTTTTGACAATCGCAAAAGCGTGAAACCCAGGGTCACAAACTCACATCAATCCAACCAATTATGTTAGCTCTATCTCTGATATTGAGCGCTTTCTAATAAGTACCGCGCATATAATATATAAATAATTATATATATATATATATATATTTATTTATATTTATATACACATACTTTTCACACACACACACACACACACACACACATATATATATATATATATATATATATATATATATATATATATATATATATAATTCAAATTCATTGTTAATTGGTTAGAATTTAAATTCTATGATTCGATGGAATAGAATTGGTTGAATCTCTTTTTAGTTTATCTCACCTACCTCCCCTTTTTTTTTCAATGTTTATTTCCTTTTCTTGACTTTTTTCCTCTTATTTCTCTTCTCTCTTTCACTGTTATTAATCCCTTAGCTTTCTTTCTTTCCCCACATGTAAATTCCTTTTTACCATTTATGGAAAACTTTCCAATGATGGTAGTAAAAGGTATGCTTTGTTAACTGCAATTTGGAATAAAATATTTTAGTAGCATCATGATCTCCAAACTGATGAAACGTTAAAAGAAATTTTTTAACATTGAAACAAGATGTACAGTTTTGTAGTGGGTATATGCATGTTCTAATGTAATATATATATATATATATATATATATATATATATATATATATATATATATATATATATAGTATAATATAAAAGGCTCAAGCGTTAATATCCCATGGTTATAAATTATTACATTAGAATCATAATCACAATCCAATTCATCAGACCTACAAATTCAAAAAGAAATCGGAAATATATAACCCTGGATATTTGGAGTTATATTTTCTTATTCCTTTTTGAATTTGTAGGCCTGATGAATTGGATCGTGATTACGATTCCAATGTAATAAATTATAACCATGGAATATTAGTGCTTGAGCCTTTTATATTATATTCTTACTCTGTACTGGACATTGAGCTCTACCTGGATTCTATCTTCTTGGAAATATATATATATATATATATATATATATATATATATATATATATATATATATATATAGAATGTTACCATGTAACCAAGTGCGTTGAACTTTAGGATTCTGAGCATGAACACATACGCTTGAATTTTATCATGGTCAATTTATGATGTCTTGTTAATATTGGCCTGGGGAGATGATCTCTGTGTGCACCACTGATGGGAAGTGCGTGAAGGCCATACCATTGTAAGTGAAATTGGGTAGATGATTTGGAAATTGTCAATGCTTGTGTACTGGTCTTGTTAAAACTGGAGATCGTCCCAGAAACTGTAGCTAAGGTTCACTCAGCTGAGTTGCAGGATAAACCACAGGTTGACTCAATTCTGTATTAAAATCAATATATAAAATGATCCTTCATTTTGTGGCCACGGTTGTTTCTATACATTTATATTCCAGAGAATTTCCATCCTGGGTATGATGATAAACTACGTCCAACAGCAAGGCCTCTGATCTGGAGGTTTTGAAGAGTGTGGAACCACCTCTTCATTGCTGGCATTCCGAGGTCTACCCTGACCCAGGATGGTAGCACCTGTTAGGGTCCCAGGTATGGGTAAATAGTTAACCCCCAAACTGGGGACAAAACACTATGAAAGTGTAAAAATAAGTTTTAATACCAGAAATACTTTGTAAAAAAATTATTACCAGCAATAAGTTTTTGAAGAAAAAACAAAATCCCAGCATTACAAACAGCTATACATTTTTTGAAGGAAAAATATTCCCAGAAATAGATTTTTGAAGGAAAACATATTACCAGCAATACATTTTTGGAAAAAAAAAATATTACCAGCAATAAAAATTTTTTCAGCATTAAATAACCCATTGAAGTTGATATGTTGTAAAACAAACCAAATCAAACCAATCCAGAGAATGTGAATAAATCAAAATGATATACTTGTGTTGCTAATCATTCAGTGCTTTTCAGGTTATTTTAATGTTTTTAGATTGTAAGAATTGTTTTTGAGATTATAATGATTTTAGTGAAACAAGTCTTACTAATTAACCCATAACTGAGGGGAAAGAGGTAGATTACTATACTATTCCCAAGTGCATCTCTATATTGTGAAAGTTTTCATGTTAACTCTGAGTCGTGTTTGTTGCATTTCTTTGTAATGCCCACTGTCCTTGTCCTTTCTATATGATACACGGCTGTGAAAATTGTTAAAAGAAAATGGCTGAATGAATAACCTACTGTCATTTAAAAAATATATAACAATTAAATTATAGGCACCTTGTAGGCGGTGTAATGGTTAGCAAGCTTGTCTCATTAGAGCATGTACTACTAAGTAGTGAGCTTGATTCTCACTGTGTTCCCCCTGCTTTCAGTCTTGTGCCACATCTAAGTTACACTTGGAAAATCACTATATTTTTTGGGCACCTCAAGACAGTGTAATGGTTAGCAAGCTTGTCTCACTAGAACAGTTATGACTGAGTAGTGAGTTTGATCCTCACTGGGTACCCCCTACTTTTGGCTTTGTGCCACATGTAAGATATGCTTGGAAAAATCACTATAACACTTAAATTTATCTAGTACTAAAATAATTTAAATATTAATTGCCTAAAAAAAAGAAAATTCAACAACATTCAATTTCGTTTATTAGATATTACATTAAATTACTCTCCAATTAACAATCTCAAGCCATAATTCATTATATCAGCTGCACATCCAGGCTTACAACACCTGGTATTTCTAAGCAGTCACTCACCTAGATACTAACCAGGCTTGGTGTTTTAATGTGATATGGCTGTAAGCCTTACAGTGTCAGGTAACCTGGCAAGTATATGAATATAGCAAATGTGTGACACAGAAACAGATTATTGGGACTTAGGTAATCAAGACTAAATGGTTATTGACTTGTAGGGCAACTACTATTCTATCTGTCATATATATCCTGCGATAAATCATGTAAGGCTTCTCATGTTCTACCTTCATGCGAACTGGTCGTTCTTTCCCACCAGATCTTTGTGAATTGTTTTCAGTCGATTATCCAGATATTCAACCATAATGAGATTCATTTGTACTAATTATAACGCTGGCTTGGTCAGCATCAGAGTCAATTAAAGAGGCAATATTGCATACATACGTATCCCTTGCCTCGATCTGAACTACTAATGAGGAATGAAGAAAAGAAGAAGTATATCTTACAAGAAGTAAGTAAGGCATTTTTTGTAATCTTTTAAAACAATTTAGTTCAGGGATGTTTTTGTTGACCAGAAAATGTGCCTCTACAGAAGGATGTTGAGAAAACCATGAGCCAAGCATGTGAGCAACAAGTTTTAGAGAAAATGGAAACACTTATACATCATCAGAAAGAGAGAGTTGAAATTTCTAGTACACAATATGAGGGAAGAAGGCTTGGAAAATTTGATGCTCACAGATTGAATGCAAGAATCAGAAGAAAACGACGCATAACCTATCTAGCAATCCTAAGTAAATGGATGACAGAACAGGGTTTAGGAGAGATAACAAAAAGACAAAATATATTAATAGCTACAAAGGACAGCAAATTGTCGAGAGCCATGATCACCAATGACCTGAATAGATACAGTACATAGAAGAATCAAAATTTTCTATTTCTGATATCAAAGTTGACAAGGATTTTGAGATAACACTGCTCAGGTAGTAAAACCAAGGAGGATAATTCATAGATGACAACATGTTTCAAGCCATAATTCTTTGTCTACTTGAAGAAGTCTAGTTGCTAGCTATTTTCTCGTTATACAGTTAAATTAGATCTGATATGTGAATATCCTGATGGCTTGTAATCTGAAAAAATATTTAGCAATAATGAATTTAAAAATTTACTTATTCGTATGAGTAAACAATATCTTCTTTTTGAACTGTCTTTCAAATAATGACTATTTCCCCCATAGATTATTTTAGTTGTCAGGAAGGATGTTTAATTGTTAAAACTGAGAAAGGGGATGATATTGAAATGGCCACTTGGAACTTTCTGTTTATAAAATATATGGATAAAATTTGGGGGCAGGGGGAATAATTTTTGTAGACTAACATTCATTAGATTTTCTTCTATTCATGATATTTGTGAGAATAAAAGAATATTGGCTTTTATCATTTTAGAAGTGGGGGTCCAGTTCATAATATAAATACAATGTCAAATTGATCCCTAACTTCTTAAAAAGTTATCTATACTTTGTTTTTATTTTACAAATGTCAAGTTTGAAACTGTGCTTATGTCATTGATAATGGTATACTACTGATCATGTATGAATGAATCTTTATTGTTAAATCATTTTTTTAATCATTTCACATCAAGCAAGGTGGAAATGCCACTAGTATGTTGGAGTGACAGGGAGTGAAAGAGGAGGATCGAGTAAAGGACAAGAGATGGATGGGATTGAAGACAACAAAAGATGGCGATTGATCTTGCATTTAGAATTTTTAAAGATTGTAGCTTTCAAGGAAGGAAGTAAATGGAAAAGAGTTCCACAGGTGGGAAGTGCGAGAAAAGAAACTAATGAGGTAGAAGTGGTGGTTACATTTAGCTATTTCAATAGTAAACAGGTTGAACCTTGATGCCAATCTAGTAGCACACTTAAATTCATGTACAGTGGGGAAAATAAGTACTTCATCTCTTGATGATTTTCTGAGTTTGCCACCTTACAAAAATGGGAACAGTCTATAATTTTCAGGATGGGTCCATCTTGAAAGTGAGAGATAGAATATAAAAAAATTCTAGAAAATCACATTATATTAATTTTTGAACATTTATTTCTTTTTTATTGAAAAAATAAATATTTCACCTCCTACCAACCAGTAATGATTCAGGCCCCACAGAATGGTCATGTGACCAGAAGGCATATTGACTAGTCCTGTTATCCAATTATTACTCCTAATCAAAGAATTCCCAAGCATTATATCACCAAATTCACAAATCAACACTTTTAACCACTGTCCTTTTATTTTATTTAATCTATAATGGTAGATTGTTATCATTCCATGGACAGTGTCTATGGATTTCTTGTCTAATTCTTACTGTTCAATTATTATTCACCTTTGTTTCTATTGAGTTCACATATACACTGTCCAAGCGTAGGGAATGAACTCACAATTAATATGTCACCAAATTCATGAAGAAATGATTTATTCCATTAAACTACTGTCCTGAAGCTAGAACTTGATTTTAAATGTCAATATTATAATAAGACATATGCTGAAAAAAGGTATGAAGGTTAGACAAATCAACAAGCTCATGATGAAGGCTTGAATGAACAATGGCTGAAACATTGTGCTGATAGAAAAAAATAGTTTGATGTAAATAATGTAAATAATTTATCACTATTATACACGATACCACAATGTATATATACCACAATACAACCAATGTACCTTCTGGCAATTTCTTTTGAATTTATGAGATCAAGTGTACCTAGCTATTTTTTGAATTTCTGAAAGCAAGTGTCATTACTGAGACATTTATTGAAATTCTGAAAGCGAGTGTCATTGCTGAGCCATTTTTTGAAATTCTGAAAGCGAGTGTCATTACTGAGCCATTTTTTGAAATTCTGAAAGCGAGTGTCATTACTGAGCCATTTTTTGAAATTCTGAAAGTGATTGTCATTACTGAGCCATTTTTTGAAATTCTGAAAGCGAGTGTCATTACTGAGCCATTTTTTGAAATTCTGAAAGCGAGTGTCATTACTGAGCCATTTTTTGAAATTCTGAAAGCGAGTGTCATTACTGAGCCATTTTTTGAATTTCTGAAAGCGAGTGTCATTACTGAGCCATTTTTTGAAATTCTGAAAGTGATTGTCATTACTGAGCCATTTTTTGAAATTCTGAAAGCGAGTGTCATTACTGAGCCATTCTTTGAAATTCTGAAAGCGAGTGTCATTACTGAGCCATTTTTTGAATTTCTGAAAGCGAGTGTCATTACTGAGCCATTTTTTGAAATTCTGAAAGCGAGTGTCATTACTGAGCCATTTTTTGAAATTCTGAAAGCGAGTGTCATTACTGAGCCATTTTTTGAAATTCTGAAAGTGATTGTCATTACTGAGCCATTTTTTGAAATTCTGAAAGCGAGTGTCATTACTGAGCCATTTTTTGAAATTCTGAAAGCGAGTGTCATTACTGAGCCATTTTTTGAATTTCTGAAAGCGAGTGTCATTACTGAGCCATTTTTTGAATTTCTGAAAGCGAGTGTCATTACTGAGCCATTTTTTGAAATTCTGAAAGCGAGTGTCATTACTGAGCCATTTTTTGAAATTCTGAAAGCGAGTGTCATTACTGAGCCATTTTTTGAATTTCTGAAAGCGAGTGTCATTACTGAGCCATTTTTTGAATTTCTGAAAGTGATTGTCATTACTGAGCCATTTTTTGAATTTCTGAAAGCGAGTGTCATTACTAAGCAATTTTTTGAAATTCTGAAAGTGAGTCTTATTACTGAGCCTTTTTTTGAATTTCTGAAAGTGCGTGTCATTACTAAGCCATATTGAGTCCTTTGAACTCTTGCCTTTTTTGCCTTTATTACTGTATTTCTTCTGCTATTCTCTCTGGCCTTCTTTTTATTTAAATTTCACAGACAAGGTTTTCTTATAATTATACTCTGATTCACACAGATCAGTTTTCTTGTTTTTTTCATCTTTATTACAGCTTGTCATAATGAGGTATCTGTACCAAAGATTATTGACTTCTTTCTAAGCTGAAAGTTGATCATCTGATGGGGTAGAAGTCTTCCTTTTTGTCTGGTAAACATCTAAATAATTCAGTCTGTTCTCTTCTTGCTATCTCTAATGTTATCTTCATCTTGCTGACAACCAATGCACAAATATAGCACATTCAGCATGCAGCCAGCATACGGCTGCAACAGCCATCACAAAAAGCAACTATCATGATATTCTTTGCTTTTCTGACTAATATCTTTATCTTTGTTGTTTTTATCACCAGATTCAGTTCATTATTCAAATTTTTAACAAGATAAATCTCAAGTTGATGTCAAAAATTGCTGCAAAGCATTGCTGGTTTGTTTTAGATGGAATGATCTATTATGACATGTCTCTAATTTGTATTTAGATGTATTTTATTTATTTACAATTTTTCTAGTTGAATTGTTCACCTATATTTCTTATGATCCATTATTGTACATTACTAAGAGCTACAAAGTTATGGAGGACTATGATCTTCCATGTCCTGAAGAGACACACCACATAGAAAAAGACAAAGTAGAAGCTGATGAAGAGATTAGTTGCATATGTACACACACATACACAAAATTATATATAACCAGTCACATCTAAACACAATGTATATCCTCTGTCTGTATTTCTGAGATGAGGTATTGTAACACATGGGCTATTGGATAAAAGCAGTAGTTGAAGTAATCCAAATACATGACCCAAAGAGTTGTGAGTACAATACGTAGTCTAAGCAGAAGGGACAAAAACTTGGAGAGTTGAGATACTAAAGGGAAATAACTGAAACTGAGATATCCAGAAAAGGCATGGCATGTGGAATTAGAACAATCTACACCATAGACACAATCCAGGGTTTGGTTTAGAATGTATATCACCTGAAGAAGGGTGGAGTATACAAAGGCTGAAACATTGTTAATATGGTAATAAAGATGATAACAACAATTCAAACAATGTAAATAGTGTAAACAATGTGTATCCATTTTTGTTATCATTTCACTCCAAGCAAGGCAATAAAGCCATTAATATGCAAGGCATTACTGAGTCTTAATATGAAAAAAAATACTACGAAAGAGAGATAACTATAAAAGAACAAGTATTAAGAAGATAGAAGATAACGATTGACATTGCTTTTAAATTTTTGAAGATCAAAATTGACTGGAAAGCAAGAAGCTGTAAGAGTGTTTCACAAGCAAGAAGTGTAATAAAAGAAACTAATAGCATAGAACTTGCCATGACATCTAGCCATTTCAACTGTAATATGATAAGACCTTGTCACCAATCTAGTACTGCAC
>OZ010590.1:57217073-57529573 GCA_963932145.1 Acanthosepion lycidas
GCAATTTTCAATTTCTTTTTGAATTTCTTCTAAATTTGCTACTATTTCTTTACGCCTGTAAAATTTTCTTTTATTTTTTTTTTTGTACCATTCTTCACTGTTTCTTTGTATCTACATCATATTTCTTTTTTCTTAATCTATTCTTCATATATTCTTACATGGCATAGTTAAATTCTTTCTTTGATTTTTTTTCTTCTTTATTTCATATCTTTTTTCTTCCTTCTATTAAGCCATGTCTTTCTCCTTCCATTACTTCATTCATTCATCCCAAATGAAAGCATTTCTTACTGCTCATTTCATCTTTGTTTCTGCATAAATATGGCTTCCAAGGTTACTTTAGAGATTAATACACACACATCTCAACACTTGATAAGCTTTGTTAAATATACCGATTGCTTGCATTGAGGGATGAAGAATTTATCATCCAATCTCACAATTCTTACCTCCATTGGCAATCACAATACAAATAGTTGCAATTTTCATTTACATCAACAATTTTCTTGTATTTTGATTTCTTGTATATCTTTATCCCTTCAGCTGGAAAATGCTGCCAGAAGAAATAAAAAGAAATGGAAGTAGATATAACACATTATGTATATATATATATATAGATATATAATATATATATATATATATATATATATATATATATACATATATATATATATATATATATATATATATATATATATATATATATATATATATATATATACAATAAGATAAAGAACAAATAGGAAATGTTTATAAATTTAACGTTTTGCTTTTATTTAAGGCTCATCAGAAAATGAAATATCGTGGCGAAAAGAAAATTCTGGGTCTTATGGCTATATCATGTTGAAATACTGGTTCCTGTACAATCACCAATGTTAAGCAACATTGAGCATACTCAGTATGTAGATGGGTAACCACTTAGGGATACCAGGAGCTGTAAGGCTGGGTGTGCAGGTGGTGTAATGTATAATGGCTTTGAATTGTTAATTGGAGAGCGGAGTTCCAATTCCAGCTATAATCTCTTATGCCCAAATATCCTTGGAAAAGGTATGAATCCAGCCCTTCTGCCCCCAGCTATGGATTCATTAGTAAGACTTGTATCACTAAATCATTATCTCCCCTCAAAATTCTTACTATCTAAAAATATTTTCTAAAGTGTCATAGAAAATGAATAAATCAATCAAAATTCTGGTATTTTTTTTATTTTTGTGATGTTTGTTTTTTATTGGTTAAGCAGACTTCACATGTATTTCTCCTGTCAAGCAGCATTTGTGTGCATAATTTTTGTGTGTTTATGTATCATAATTCTAGCTGATCTCTGCAGAATTTGGTTAATAATGTCTCTGCGCGTGTGCATGTAAGCATCTAGTGGGCATTTTCTTTTATGTCTGGTAGTATTTGTATTTTGATTGTCGGATGTTTTGTGTGAAACATTTCTCATTTGTTCCTTATTCTATCATTCTATTATATTCTAATCAATACTTGATCTCAATTCACACACACACACACACACACACACATATATATATATATATATATATATCAAATATGTGGTGCAGTTTAATTTACAATGAATCATTCATACAAAAAGTATGATATGCAAATTTTCAGGATAACAACTGAGACATTACTCTATTGAACTATTTTCTTCATGTCATGATAAACTAGAAAAAAAAAAAATTCTTAAATTGCCGTATTAGTAAAAAATGCTCTCACTTAAATTTTCAAAAATTCAACCTTAGTGTTGTGAATGCATGCTCCACAAGTTTGTATCTGTTATCAATAATACATTTAAAAAAAAAAAACATTTCGATTTGCATTTATATTTTTTGTCTCAGATGCTACCACAATTTCCCCCCAAATAAAATAGTTTCCATGCTTGAGGATGATTGGAGGAACTGTCAGAAGTACCTCTATATTTAAGGAAGACCTAATACAGTTTATAATTTTAAAAAACAAGGATCATAACTGTTGTGGATTCTGAGATGAAATTCGGTCTCCAATAAATGACAAACGCAAGAATTAAAGATAAGAAATTAAATGTATTTACACAATAATACAATGGGTAATTCTTTTAGTAAATCCAGGAACGCGGTTAGCAGCAATAATAATATATATATATATATATATACAGTCTCGAAGTAGGACTTCCTTAGAGTCTACGTGCTTGTAACTGTGACTTCTACAAGCGGTTACCTCACACTATTACTCTACCTCCAACTCAATCACAATCTCTGCTCTCACTCTCACTCACTATATTCTGACTGACTCTGGGTATTTAACGGCAGCAGTCCAAGTAACACCCTGGTCGAGTCCACTTATATGAAAAAGAGGAGGACCCAATAACAATAACATTCATCAAGTAATTAGTGGCTTAATGTATCTTTAAAATTTAGTTAATGAAGGGATGTCACCATTTTATATCATTAACTTCACTAATTTAATTTTTGTATGAATAATTCATTGTAATATATATATATATATATATATATATATATATATATATATACATACACAGTGTGGTGCAGGTAAATTTGGAAATTTCATGTGGCAATAGTGTCACAGCATAGGGAGGTTTCATAAGTGCCACTGGAAAGTACAACACCTCAATCGCCATCTGGCCATTGATGTATAAAGTATTTAGTAATCAACATGTCTTCAGAATATAAAAGTTGAGCTGATATTGTGGAGAGCTTTCATGCCAGCTACAAAGGCAAAGAAACCATTTAAATACCCTAAAACCATGATCTACAACCTTGCAAAGGCATTTGGTGCCTCAAATGATTTCAGGCCAAAACATAAAAACTAATAAGAAGTGCTCTGGCACAACAAAAACACCCAAGTTTGTCACTGATGTTACGAAGTTTGGAAGGAGAACCCCAGCAAATCATGAAGAAAATTGCCAGGGAAATGGGCAGCAGAAGGTGAACAATTGGGCATATTGTCAAGGAGAACATGAATTATAAATCTTATATGCTCAAGAGCACCACCATATTACAGTTCACCCAACTTATGGCCCAGCTCATCAGCAGACTGCAATTCTCTCGACTATTTCATGTGAGACATCTTAGAGAGGGAGGTGAACAGCAAGGTCTTATAGTTTTCATTATACATTTATTTTTTACAGATTTATCTACACCATGCTATATATATATATATATATATATATATATATATATATATATATATATATATAAAAGGTTAATGGTCAGGGTTGAATCAGACCAGGAAACACTAGGATTAAAAAGTGCTTAATGCACATGTGAAAAAAATTAAAAAGTAATAAATAACATGTAGAGCTTTTAACTTTAAAAATTAGGAGATCAGTTGAATCCACAACCTTGGTTTCAACTTTATGCTGTCTTCCATAGGAAGATCAATTGATAAAAATTGCCTGAGGATATCGTAAGGTTGAAACCAAGGTAGCAGATTCAACTGATCACCTAATTTTTAAAGTATATATATATATATATATATATATATATATATATATGGCCTGACGATTGCATATAGCATGAAACAGACTGTCGCCTCAAAGTATTGACTTCTATGTTCACTTTTATATTTACGGACGCTCTGTCTCTGATATTTCTCGTCTTTTGACAACAGATATCTACTAAGGTGGTTAGGAAATCCCTGCTGTAGATGCCTGCTCAGACACATTTGTGTTTGTTCAATGTCCACAGAGCTCACTTGTGGTTTATGCTGCAACTATGCTGTGCAGACTGTAGTTACAGTTTTGGGGAGAGAAAGTGAATTATCTGGCATGATCAGCAGTTTGAACAATGCTAGTACTCTGAAATCCTCTGTCATGATGACTTGTGAAGTCATGCTCAGCACAATTACTGATAGTTTCTGAATAACTCTATCTGCCCAGTTTCATGTACAAGGCTTAGGCCAACCTGGAGTTTTGATTTCCTACATTGTTTTGACACTGATTTAGTATGAAATAAAAAAATATATTGAAATAGCCATGTATATTCATCAAGTGTAATCATTACATATTCAATGTTTAAGAATGACTTCAAGTAAATGAACCCTGTAGGTCTTGGAGAAGACCATTCTTCTTTGAACCTTGTAGACTGGCGCATCACAAACAAAGGACTATACCAAACAACTGAAGCCAGATCATTTGAGGACTTCCAACAACAGCAACAACTAAAATGGACAACAAATGTAATTCAAAGAGTAAATGTCAAGATGTTGGCATTCCAACTTTGAACAAAAGGGTAGGAAAGAAGGCCCCATCAATACCAGAAAGAATAATACTAATTAGTGGTCTTGAGAAACCTATTTTCCCGCGTAAGTATATATATATATATATATATATATATATATATATATATATATATATATATATATATGTATGTATGTATATATATATATCCAGGTATGATGAGAACGAATAGAGTATAATTCCAACGTTCGTAACAGTCTATTTAAAAGAGGGCTCAATACAGAGTAGAGCAATATTACACCGAAAACCGACGCACAAAAAAAAAAAAAAAATAAAATAAAATCGACGCACAATTGCAGTCGTGTTTCAATGCATATCAATTTTCGCCTGATGAGATGCATTATTGATATGCATTGAAACACGACTGCAATTGTATAATTTTTATAGATTATAAGAACGCAAAAGCGACATTTAAACAGTTGCACAAAACGTATTAGTTTTTCAATGGAATGGCACTGACCCCAATTTTCATATAAAAAATGCTACTCAAATCAAAAGAGAAAATAATTTACTAAGACGAAAATGTTTAGAAAGTACTTTAATCGCTGGTTCAGACATAATAAATTTAGGTCCATGTTCCTACAGCGTTTTATCATTCTTGGCAGATCTTCTATTAAGAAGAGTTAGCTTACAGCATTTGAGGAGAGATAGGCGGAGACACAAGTTTGAGTAGTCTGGAGATTCGAGAGAGAGCTCTCTAGCCAGCGGGAGATGGTCTTTGATGTATACTCTATAGTCGTGCATGTGGGCTTGAGAGGAAGGTAACCGGTGATCGAGAGGTCAGAGGAGGGGATAAACGAATCGAGTTTGGTCTCACAGAGAACCAATATATCGGGAGACTTCTCAACGACCAACGATTCCTCACCGCAGAAGTTGGTTCGAATGCCACGACGTTAGAAAAAGAAATGTTAAAGGGTTTAGGTGATTTTTTTAAGAGCTGGTTTAGGTCTGCTTTTTTCATCGTTATTTATCATGTTTGGTAATTTAGGAAGTGAAAATGAGAAGGCCTGAAGTAGAAGTAGCAGACAGTCATCGACTGTGATATGGGGAGAAAGAAACTGGCACGGCGTGCAACATAATGTGGCTTCAGGGTTGCCCACCGGAGAATCACGGCAGTACTAGTAGTGAGGCCAGACAATAGGAGAGGAAGTTTTCCGGGAACCCCTTCCTAAACAAGAAACAAAGGGTGAGCCTCTACTCTTGTTCAAGAGAAGCGGGAGTGAGTTTTGCTTTATAATTTTTATTAGAAATATTTCCAATATATTATTTAGTGTTATTAAATTTTATTGCTAAACTCAATTTGATCATGTTGTATATATATATATATATATATATATATATATATATATATATATATATATATATATATATATATATATATATATATGTATGAATATGAGTATAGCTATTGATATTTATTTTTTTAATCCCAGGTATATAGAGATTGCCATGGTTCATATGAAAAAGATAATCTTCGAAGAAAATCAAGATATAGCTAAGTGATTGAGTGATGAGAAAACAACATTGGAAATTGCAAAAATGTTCAGTAGAAAGAAAACAATCAAAAAAGAGATAAGACTATATAAGAATAGCTTTTTTTTAGAATATCACAAAAAGAGATTTGAAAAAAAAAAGAAATTAAAAGCGAAGTAAACAAAATGCAGATGGACGAGTAAGAAAATATTTAAGAAACTCGAGTCGTGAATGTAAACAGAGAGAAAAGATGTAGAATGTTAAGAGTATTGGCTGAAGACATGAAAAACAACCATGGTATCATATTTAAGTAAGCATCTAAAAAAGAAAGTGTAATTTTGCTGAAAAAATGCATGCAAAATGATTTCTCAACAGTAATGTTAATGATGAATGCAGAGCTTCATTAGATGGACTTGATAGTTAATTGGGTTCATCATGGATATAGTTAACCAACATGGCTTAGAAGACGATTGGGGACGTGGAGTCATATTTTAGGTTATGGCCAGCAAAATTATAAGCCTTTTTAGTGTTGTTAATAGTATCCAGATAAATACAGAAAATTATTATAAATGCTTGAACAAGAATTTTTTCTGCATAGTTCAGGGCACAACTAAGAAGCTTGGAGCTAATGAATATAATATTATATCTATAATAGCCTGCCACTCATATCCTAGTATGTTAGTCAGCGTAGGTTGGCTAACCAATCCCTGTTGCAGACGTCTGTTCAGGTATATTTTGTTTGCTTCCCTTTCCATTTTTTCCAAATCTCTATTTTTTGTGATTAAAATGTCCTTGAAAGTGGCGCTTATATAGCCATTGTTGTGTGGACATTACAGGAATAGTGATTGGTTCTTTTTTTAGCCATTCAGCGTCCTCGTTTTATTCTGTGTTTAATTAATCTTATTTTCTGATTGGTAACTCTAAATTCCAATAGTAGATGCCTAAAGTATATATGACTTTAAAGTATGTATGATTGTATGATTTAGTTACTCGGATATCGAGCTTATACATTTCGAAATTTGTTAGATAGGAGTCAATAGTGGTATTTTTGTCTTTTGCTGTTTTGAGTCATGAGCGACTTAGTATTGGGCAGAGGGTTGAACATGCAAGTCTTCATTTATTCACCATTTCGCTGGCCGGTCATAAAACAATTTATATACCGTAAGATAAATGTTATGATATTTAAAAAAAAAATCTTTCTACTGTTTTTAATGAATTATTTTATCTTCTATAATTGTATCATTTTATTATTCTTTTTTTAATGATTACAACATTTTATCTGGTCTGTGTTACAAGGAGACATGGTGGATAGCGGCTCGGATTAAGGACTCTGAGACCCGAGTTCGAATTCCAGTCGAATCCATTCTAATACGCTTGGGAAAGGTATGAATCTATCGGTATGAATCTATGGGTAAATAGCAGAACAGACCTTGAATGGCAATTAGTCTACTGCAGAAAGAAAATGACACCCCCCTCAGTCATGTATCGAAAGATACATGATCACCCGTATCACACATGGCACATAACTGACTAATTGATTACAAGAGTGCCGTAATGGTTAGCTACTCAGAACAAGAAATTAGCGAGATTACTGTGAATACTGACTGAGTTCGGCTTGCTAAAAGTATTTACCTCCACTATGGTTGAATAACAGAACAGACTAGACTCTCTAGCCGTCGTTCTCAACCAGTCTATGAGAAAGACAACTCTGAATTCAAAACCGTATAATACCCTGGCCGGAAATATATTTGAACTGTAACTAGGCATAACTGTAACTGCATTATAGTTGCAGTATAAAGCAGAGAAGAAACAGAAAAAAAAATGACCTGCGCAGATGGAAACGATCAGCCATGTTGACGATGAGAAATCACACTGATTTACAGTATACCTTTAAATCGAAACAACTCTTATGATAATGATGGCATTACATCCTGTCGACATTTTAATCGTTCGATATTATATATTTGACATTTTGTTTGTCAACATCTTACGCATTCGAAATGTCTGTCGACCTTCTATCTTTATTTCGCCTATTTTTCATAGCGACTCTAGGAATATTCTAAATGCTTTGTTAATGGACATATAGGCTCAAGCTTGATGTATCTTGAAACTCTTAGGTGATGGGTTCTTTTAATATGCAGCTCTGACATTTAACGTGCAAATCATGGAAATACTGTCTGGGCTCTTTTTATCTCCACAGTTAATGTAAACGGTAAATAAGAAAGAAATTCAATTTTTATAAGTATTCGTCGGTGAACTTTGACACCACTGGATTAGAATGTAAATTTTATGTTCATGTTAACAACCTAAGTTCTATGGAAAGATTTCAATGGGAATTTTTCTTCAGTGCCGAGGAAACATTTTCTTAAAATATTGAAAAAACAAATTCGGAATAAAGTAAATGAAAGGTTTTATCCTATACAAAGAAAACATAATAACGAAGTTTAGAAATGTGTTCCCTTCTTTGCACGCCACACAATTAGGCGAGATAACAAGTTCTAGTTACAATTATGTTTGGCTCATAAAAACAATTATAATGAATATCAACAAAATTTTCACTTACTTCGATTCAGACGATTGTCGAAAGGTGTTGAGTAGGGTCCTGGCTTGTTTTAACAATAGTTTAGTTTTACAAACTGAGATGAGATAAATTTCACAAATAACGATAGAAATATAATCTGATATCTCTCTAAATTTCTTGAAACTTCTCCTTTCTGCGTTCTTTATTTTCAATTTCTTTCCTTTCTTTTTCTTCTGTTACTTCCTTTTCGTTGTCTGTGACGACATGATCGGCTTTTAGTTTTACTTTTTTTCTTCCTACTCGCCGTCGTTGTAGTCAGTGGCGTTGTACTTGTGAACGACAAAACCCTTAATACTTTTTACTCTTTTTTTCTTCTTCTTCGTCTAAGTTCCGCTCCCAGCTGACCTTGTGAATGCTGAATCCATTCTGCTTTCTGTCTCTCAGCTGCTACCACCCTTCGCCTGTAAAAAAAGTTCCTTCGCCTGTAAAAAAAAGTCCGTTCTGTTTTCTGTCTCCCATCAGCCAACCGACTTCTTTCGCATGTGAAAGCCAACTCCCTTCGTCCTTCCAGCAGCTACTGTCCTTCGCCCGTGATAGCAAAGTCACTACTGCTTGTCCGACAAGCCAGATTTCTTAAATAACCATGAATCGGCTCCGAATAGGATCAGAAATTTAATACTCTGGACTCGAAATTTACTTTACCAGTGGTTAAAAAAACACAAACGTATCTTTTTAAACCAGGCCTTTTCGTAAACTTTATTTAAGCGTGTTTCGAGACTTAAACCTCTTTCTTTTTTTACAAATTTGAAAATCAAATTTTATAACATATATCTTTTTGACGAACCATCATGCTTTATTTTTACAATATCAATTTGAGCCTCACATATCCAAAGTTTTACTCATCAAATTTTATTCCAGCTATTTTTTTTTACTGATCGTCTGGCTTCATCATAGCAGTTTTTATTTAAAGAATACTTGTTAGTAACTATTCTTTTAATAAATGTTTTTAAAACACTCCTTCAAAAGAAAGTGTAATAAAAAATATCTGGTCTATTATATTATTTTTTTTTTATTTACACTTTAATTATTTTTATGTAATTTTATATTTATTTTTTATTATATGCATTTTTATAACTAGTGCATCACTTATTGGCCGATAAAGGTCACATGACTGGACAGACGCGGTGCATACTAATTATGGAAGAGGAAGGAAAGCAGCATCGGGAATTAGTGCGGTTAAACAACATTTCTGGTCACAAGAGTTATAGAGAAATATCTATGTTTCACGGTACTCAAATATTTAGATGTTATGTGTATCATACATAAAGTATAGTTATCTCTTTG
Source organism: Acanthosepion lycidas (assembly GCA_963932145.1). Lineage (NCBI taxonomy): Eukaryota > Metazoa > Mollusca > Cephalopoda > Sepiida > Sepiidae > Acanthosepion > Acanthosepion lycidas. Next base: position 57,226,643 of record OZ010590.1, read on the forward strand.
ATATACTTATCCTGTATACGGTATGTTCTGCTAAATATGCCAGTTCTCGCCATATTCTCTGATATATTCAACGAATAAGCATTCTCCGGGTACTAGATAAGACAAAAATGGACAGACTGGAAATACTGCATTGTGCAAACGCCAAATGACACCGTCTCAAAACAATGACACCTTGAAGATTATTGTGCAGGATTTCTTACTCGTCATTTTGACAGTTAATTTCTATCTATGTTTTTATATAAAAAGTAAGATAAGACACATAAAAATTTGTTGCTCGATTGGGGAGATGAGAAATTTAGTCTCGGATCTATTTCCTTGGGGTCTTATGCGGATGAATATTCTGCTTATGGCTTCATCTTAGTGGCTTTTTAAAACTATTTCACCCCAAGCAAAGTGATACAACCATTAAGACGAAATGAGTTACTGAGTATTAACGAATCTGAAAAAAATTTAAAAGAACAGCAATTATTAAGACAGAAATTAACGAGTGAAACTGTATTTAAACATTTGAAGATCAAAGTTGATCGGAAAGCATTAAAACTGAAAAGAGTTCCACAAGTGAGAAGTGCAAGAGAAGAACCCGTTAACATAAAATATACGGTTACATCCAGCAATTTATACTGTAAAACAATGAAACCTAACTGACAATCCAATCTAATACAGTTGTGTAGACGCACATCCATTACATCTGCGTGACTGTGTAGTGCCACGCCTACATTTCTTCAATTTTGATTGGTCGATAAATACATACTAAAAATAATAGGACAATTTATCGATCGCATTTCACCATACTGAATGTTTTCCTACACTTTGCTCACAAACAAGTTTTGCTTTAAAATCACTGATTGGTCCATTTTTCGTCCAATCGAGTATTTTTCGTGTACATTCAAAAATATATCCAGCGTTTGTGCTGGGAGCCACCCTAAGTAATATAAATATTGGATGCATTCCAAAAAACTAGTAATAATTCCAGCACCACAGTCGAGTACATCGGGAGACAATAGATCTCAACTACTCACTCGTGTTATTCATCCTACTCACTCCGCACGTACGTACACACAGATTCAGAACTTTATTTGATACACCATCAGTTCTCTGTGGTCATACTAAGTTGAATCAACTCTGTAAGTTGCAACACAACTGAACAATTTCCTAAAAGAAATATTCTATTTCAACACTGAACTCTGAACTTTATACTCAGACAAATCTCCCTTAAAACATTTCCTTACAGTTAAAGGGAAGCTACTTTTTTCTCCCTATTCACTCATATTACAACTACTGTGTATTATTGTTGAATTTTAATATATATTTATTCGTTAAAACAAATTGGTTCTTCATTGTTTTTCCTTGATATTTTAAATATTATGTATGAATGTTAAATGCCTTCTCAACACGCAGCAACATTTATCTATTTAACCACTTCAACATTGGTGACTACCTTCAACGTTCAGATTAACATTCTACAACCGTAAGTAAAAAATTATATTTGCCTGATCACAATATAAATAAACAGATAAAGTATGTTTGAAAACAACACAAACAACAACAACAATAATAATAATAATAATAATAATAATAATAATAATAATAATCTCGGGAGTTTCAAAAAAGGTGAAGCTGCTGATTTCAGAGCGTAGATTAGAATGAGTCAGTGGAACGTTGTCATGATTCATTTCGAGAGAAAGAGCAGAAAAACGAAGGCATGGCGAAATAATGTCTACTTAAATATCTACGCATATTTGACCAGCATTACCGCGTCCTGTTAATTGAGATTAATATGAATTCATTTTAGACGGACGTAGTCAACTGAAACCGAAGGTCAAGAGGAATATGTGGCTTTCGGAAAAGGCCTCCCCATGACGCATTGGCGTGATTTGCCTTTCAGTTGGCTCATTCTCTTGCCTTCATCGGCCATATATCTCTTTTTTTTGTAGACGTTGGTCAGTAGATAATTTTTTCGATACACTGAAGAAACACAGCGACACACGCTGTAAAAAGAAATGTTGTTGTTGCTTGGGGAATTGTCTGGGCAGACATTGATACTGTGAGTTGAAATTTATAAAATCGTTCTCCTAAAACATTTTTCAGGAAAATAAGTTTTTCAAGTTCAATAGCTATCGCTCTTTCCAGTATTGGTGAGGGACTTCCTTCATAATATTTTATTTGAAATAGTGGGCCACCATCTTGATTATATTGTTGGGGACGTGCAGAATTTATTAATTATGCTTGAAAGAATCAGAAGGAATTTGTGTAGGTTGCGTGACTTTCTGCATCCACAACAAATAAATAAACGAAATTTAAAATACGTTTAAGAACAAGACATATTCAATTAGAAACTAATAAAACATTTATATACAATTCAAAACAATATACAAGCAGGATAATTGGTATATGTTATCTTGGCAAAAATGTGTCTGATGTTTTAGGTTTCAGAATGTCTCTCTTTGTAATCGTTCGTTCATTTGCAGTCCGTTTTAGATTTGTGTTGGTATTAGAATTGTCAATATTAAGTGTCTTTTTAGAAGAAGTTCTTAGGGAGTGATCTACCTTTGACTGTAAATTTTTTAAGGTCGTTCGCACATGGATGTTTACTTAATAGGTAGTGAATATAATTCACTTTGGATAAGCAATGTTCGAGAATTGATGTTCACAGAGTTGGTTGATTTTAAATTGTGAGTGAATCAGCGTTGATGTACCTTTGCGCGGTAAAATCGTGATTTCGAGTGACGTAGAGTATGTTGACAATTTCACTGTGGGAGTTCGTGACTGACTGCTTGGGTCAGTCGACGTTTTCTTTTATAAGTTCTGAAAAGTTCGAAATCGGCTCACGGAGTTTTGGCGCAATTTCGCTTTTGCACGTGAACTTTCAGATTATCGTGTTATTAACCAATGAGATTGGTTGATTCGCCTAGTACGGTGTTTATTGATTGAAGTTTTCCATACGTAGGCGTAAAATATAGACTGTTCAGTTGCTAGGGGTGATAGGTAAGAAAAAGACGAGTCTACAATATCATTATTTTCTCTTCGAGTTACATATAGATATCCATTTTAGTTGTTGCTGTTCTTGAGAGCCCTCAAGTAATATCGTTTCTGTTATTGGCACAGTTCTTTGTTTGTGATTCTGTAGCGCCAATCTACGAGTTCCGAAAAGGGATGATCCACGCTAAGAGCTACAGTCTTCATTCTCTCAAAGACATTTTAAATTATTTATCTGGGAAAATGGTTTAGATTATTTTACATTGATGTTCACCCTGTACAAGGTCCAAGAGCCACTCGAGGTCGAAGGTTACAGAGTACCACTCCAAGAAATAAGATAATGCCACTAAGACGCAAGGGGCCACCGGAAGTGAAAAGAAGGAAAAGGCCTTGAAAGCAACATAAAACCCAATCTTAAACAGGAAACAATTGATGATATTCTACCACTGTTCAAAAGACCGGGGAGGACATTCAGGCGAGAGGCAAACCTATCTACTCCTATTGAGAAAAGAAAAGCAAATGAATAGTAAATAAAAGTTTAGAATTTTAGGCGGAGACTTTAGAAATATAGGGTTAAAGTAGCCTTTAGATATTTATGATCGGGTTTGTCGCCATCCGTATGAAAGTCTCGACCTAACGAGGCTATTTAAGAAGACGACTCGAGATATTAGGTTAATGTTTTAGTTTTGTATCAATTTGTGGTGTCTGGCGAAACTACCTCAAACTCGGCCTATTCTATGTTCAAGTTCCTTATCTACTTTGTTCTAATTGATCTATACACCAAAGTAGGCAAAGGTATATATTGTTTACTTGCTGTTAAAGGAAATATCTGTGGCTAAAATAGAATGCCCAGCCTAGGGATTGAACTCGCAATGTGTACTTGCATTCAGTGGAAAAAGGCGAGCAGTAACTGAACAGTCATTTAGCTATGTGCTATGCATGATACACGCTTAGGCGATCATGTATCTTTCGATACATGACTGACGGGGCAGATTTTTTCCCGCAGTAGGTTGCCATTTCTTTTTGCGGTAGACCAATCAAGTAGCCATCCAAGCCTACAGAACACGGTCTGTTCTGCTATTTACCCATAGCTGGGGGTGGAAGAAGAAGATCCATACCTTTCCCAAGGGTATTAGCACGTAAGTGAATTTAATGGATTCCACTGGAATTCGAACTCGGCTCTCCGATTCCTCAATCCGAACTGCTATCCATTACTCCACCGTAAATAGAAAAAAGAACTAGACGTGAGCAGTGGAACGAGAACAGTAGATTAAATAAAGAGTTCAGTTATTAATTCCTCGTAGTTTACTCATATCGATATATACCTGAAGAAGGTCGTAGGACACAACAACCGAAACGTTGTAATAGCAACAAAAAAATGATGAAGTATATCTACTTCTTTACGTGGCTCTGTCTCCTTAGGACGAAGGCGATCACGGTTCTCCACAATTTCTTGTCCTTTGTAGCTCTTAATAAATTTTCCCGTTTCGTTACTTCTCCTAAACCTTTTTTCCGCCATCCATTTACTCATCAAGTATGTTATGCGCTGTTTTCCTCTGTCCCTCAATATGTCTTGTGGGTATCAGATTTGCCAAGACATCCTTCCTCATTATATGCCCCCAAAATTTTAACTGTCACTTCCTGGTGTTAAATATAAGTTTCCTTTTTGATTCCATTCTCTCCAAATAATGATAACTCCTCATCGCATAAATTCAGATAGAAATGATGCTTACGCAATTCAGTCTTTAAATTTTCATATAAGAGAATTGCAACCTTCAAATTCGGTAATCTGAAGAGTGCATGTTGAACGAACGGAGTGTGGACTTCGTGAGCTATTGTACTAACAGTAAGCAAAGAGTTACTTTGATGGAAGTTTTTTTTTTAACGCTATGCTTCTCCAGAAGACCTTTCACAGCTTCCTTTATTATAGCAGGTGTAACATCAAAATTGTCGCAATCGTGTAAAAGCATGCGATAATTGTCCATCCCACAAAATGTTTAATATCTAAAAAAAAAATAAAAATAAAATAAAACAAAAAAACACTAAACTAATTGAGTTTCCTTTTCCCAGGTTGTCAGATAAGACGTTTAGCTATCTTGATACGATTTTTCGTAAAAATCACTAAAAAGAAAAAAAAAACATTTTGAGTTATTCCGCTAGAAAGAGAACAGGTTAAAATGGTTTTGTGCCAGCCCCACTACAACTTGGCAATGGTGAGAGGAAAAAGATCATTCAGGCCTTCAGTAATGGTACCAACATTCATACTCTGGCCTCTATCTTCCAAGTCCATTCAAAAACCGTCAAGAGAATGGCGAATAATTTAAAAAAAAGAGGGAACAGTAGAGAGGAAAACTGGATCAGTATGTCACAACAGCAAGAGGGATCATCATTTCAACTTAGAGCTAAATACATTCTTACTGTTCAAAATAGTGTTCAATAGTGTTATAAAAACCTCGAAGAATTCCAGTATGATAGCTTTAATCATTTCTAAGCTACAACGATTCAAAGCTTAATCTAACAATTGGACAATTTTGCTGTTAAACCCGGTATATGAATTGCCATGCATACTTAGGAAAGACAGCGGAGTGGTTTTTCGTTACCTTCTTCACGAATTTCATTCTCTTAGGCTAATTTCCACTCAGGACTAGAAAGTCCACTCTATCCTGCTAATTAACCCATAGCTGGGAGGAAGAGAGACAGATACATGCCTTTACGAAGAACATTTGTGCCAAGACTAGACCGAAATTTGAACCCAGTTCTTGGTCAAATATACATTATAAATACAACTTTAAACAAAATTTATATTTTCGTATGTCTTTTATGGATGTAGGCGATCATAGCTCTCCACAGCTTCCTTTTCCTTAATATTTATGAATTGCCGTAGCTTTTTAGTAATGTCGTTTTCCGTTGCTTTCTTTACGGTTTTTGAAATCAGTGAGGTGTTTCTAAACCGGTCACCGGCTGAAGCTAGCGAAACAAGTCTATGCGGATAATTGACGCATAGCCAGGATGAAGAAAAAGAAAGGGGTTCATACCTTTTTCATGTGAACAAGGGTAGAATTTGAATTCGACCCAGCGATTCTACTTCTCGCGGTGGTAACAGTTACGCTATTCGCCCATCTCTAGTTTTAACTAGACCACACGTGACCCGTTGGGTCACTGACGATTCAGACTATAAGACATTGAAGTTGATTTCAACATTAAAAAATTGTCTGTTTGAAGAAAGTTGAAATAAAAATGTTTCCTGTAAACAACTCGTATTTTTAAATCTTATCCACTTAAAATATTTTTTAAAATCAGATTAACTTAAAAAATGTTTTTTAATATACCAAAAATATTTAAAAATCACCCTGGACGCAAAGCTACTACAAAACTGATAGGGAGTGATTCGTTTGGCCAAATATGTCCGCCAACATTAAACACTGGACACAATGTTGTACTAAGTGCCAAAAAACTAAAGTCCAGCGGCACACGAAATCACCTCCGGGACATTTCGCAGCACCAGATGGTCGTTTCAAACACATACACGTCGACTTAGTCGGTCCTCTAACTGAAGTCGATCGTTGTCAGTATCTATTAACCATTATCGATCGTTTTACACGTTGACCAGTGGTTGTCCCACTCAAATCGATCACCGCAGATGTAATTTCTCAAGCGATTCTGCGCGAGTGGATTTCTATATTTGGATGCCCTTCTGTCATCACCACTGACCGAGGCACTCAGTTTCAATCTGTTCTTTTTACAGAATTCACAAACTTGCTAGGTGCCAAACATGTGTCGACTACTGCCTATCATCCATGTGCCAACGGATTAGTCGAACGATTTCATAGGCAGCTTAAGGTTGCACTTACAGCTACGGAAGACTCTCAAACATGGATTGAAAGATTACCACTGGTAATGCTTTCACTCCATAACGTAGTAAAAGAAGATCTACATTGTACCACAGCCGAACTAGTTTTCGGGAGTTCGCTTACACTCCCTGGCCAATTCATTGAAAAAGATATCCCGACTCGGCCAACAACGTATTTTATTCAGGACTTGAAGCAACGCATTTCCGATCTTTCGTTTACTCCTACTCGCACACAATTATTCCAAAATCTTTGGAAAATTGTGAATACATATTTGTCCGCAGAGATGCAGTAAAAAAAAACACTTACGCCAGCATATTCTGGCCCATACAGATTGGAGGCAGCATTTCTGGATGTACCGACACAACCTTTCTCCAGTTCAACTCGAAATCTTACCCCTCAACAGACACAAACACAGCCCAAGGAAGTTACTACAAGAGCTGGGAGGCACGTTCATTGGCATACCAAGATAAAAAAATATTATATATATTAGAAAAAAATCTTTTGGAATATTTTACAACCTGCCGGAGGGTATTATAAACTCAACCAAAATTAGACACATGTTCCTTTCAGCCACAAGGACAGTACCCTTTTTACATATTAAAAGTTTTAGTTTCCTGCAACTTTTAATCTCGCGGGGTATTGTGGAATCTTCCACAACACAACCAGCCTTACCTCTTTTTAGGAAATGCACTCTTCCTATCTGATAAGCAAAATTCTACTTTCATACAATATAACAAGTATTCATTGGTCATTCACCTCCAATCTGGCTTGCTGATTGGTCAGTTCCGACCAATCAAACCGCCTGCACGCGACCAATCTGTTTTCCCGCTCATGTGCTGGGAGCCACTTGACCAGTATAAAAGCAAAAACACGTGTGAACTTTTTAGAGAGAGAAAGGATTAGTAATTTTCATTCATCTCTCTCACACGTCTCAAGATGTAACCTTCGCCAACTTCCGTCTTAGTCATTGCTGACAAGACGTTTTTAAGAAAATTACCAACATTCATGAACTCTGAAATCACTCCTGAACTTTTATCAACTTTAGAACTCACAATTCCAAACTTTATTCTTCTTCTAAAGTTCAAAGTTTTACATTAAAAGGTAAATTACTTCTTAAGAACTTTCTGTTTAAAAGACACTTAATATTAACAACTTTAATATCAACATTAATGAACGATTACAAGAAAGACATTCTGAAACCTAAAACATCATACATATTTGCCAATATAACATATACCAAATATTCTGCTTGTACATTGTTTTGAATGTTTTATTAGTTTCTAATTAAATATGTCTTGTTCGTAATATGAACTCTGGTACAAATATTTCCAAATCAAAGGGACACAACTCTGTCCTACCTTTTCTTTGCATGTTGTACACCAACCTAAATAAATCTAATTGTTACGTTTTAAAACAATTCAGTTGAATTTTGTATTTTATTTTGATGTTAGTGGAAATAGTTAATTGACATGCAACTTATTCTCAACAAATATTACCACATAATTAACCCATCCACTACAAACTCCTCAAATGAAGTCCACTACCAATATGGCAGACTCGGAGAATGAGTCTACCAAAAAGAAAATGTAACAGAAAAAAAGCAACAACAAATCATTATACATGTACAAACAGGTATATGTATTACAGTATTAAACAACAAAAAGGTTTTGTTTTACAAAATATAAAATTAGTGTGTGCATGTATGAACGAAAAGACTTTGTGTTTCAAAGTATGTTCGTACGTACGTATGTGTGTATGTGTGCATAATGTTCATGGTGTCTTTCCAAGGAAAAGCATAGCACCCACGCCACGAAGGGAAAAATGCAATCTTCTGCGAGAGCCTTATATGGGCGCAGTGTCCGCTGGAAAGAGAGAACGATATATTCTCGAGTATTTATACTTTTGGGATAGCGACCCCTAGGAACAATTTGGAAAATTATAAAATTAAACAATTATGTGGAGTTAACTCCGACACAGTATATTTATTTTCGTTTACCGGCCTGAATATTCGAGAAAAATATGCTTCTCCTGGAGGATTCGTTCCTGCGTTCGCCTATCCACTGAAAAAAATAACGTTTAGGCAATAAAAATCTATCAGATTAATAAAAAAAAAAAATCTATCCCCTTCATTTATCTGTATATAAATAGGTAGTGCTCAGAAAAAGGAAAGCAAAATATTTATGTGAGTCGCTCTAGTGTGTTTGGATGTGTTTGTGTATGCGTGTGTGTGCGAGAGAAAGAGAGCGCCACGTTGTTTAGTTGAAATTAAGTAATCGGCTCACCATGCAACTAAATCTCTCCAGATGGGAAACGGGGTGTCTTGTCATTACGACAGCATAAGGGTAAAGGGATCGAAATGGATAAAGAGCGTCTTTGTCACTTACTTTTATAGTGGGCGTTAAGTGAATTCCTCCGGTAGAAAAGGTCGGGTATCCCATACTTTCATTACATATAGTGTAGAATTTATTTTTAACTTTTACATATAGTGTAAAAAAACCCCCAAAAAACAAAAACTCTTAGTTGAAGTATTTGTATTGGTGATATTTGGCTAACCTTTTGTTAATTTTATCGTTGCTTTTTACTTGAAGTTTTCACTGTTTCTATCTTTATTCGAATTTCGATCTGCTTTAAAGGTCAGGTATCATTTACGAGAATTTAGCAATTAAAACAGTTTGCATATAATGAAGATATTCATTGATTTTTTTTCATTTTTTAACCAGCGTCTTAATCGTGTACTTGCGCGAATGTTTTTTCACGCCTTTTTATCTGCTTTTCTGGCTTGTGAATATTGATGTTGCAAAATATATGAATCTTCTGTCTTCTTTCATTTCTACGAGTTTAATTATGTTCCTTTTTCTTAACCCATTTATCTCCTCCTACTGTTTCCCTCTCTATCTCTTCATATCTATCTATCCATCTCTCATCCACTTCTATCTATCTATCTATCTTTTTAAAGACATTTTTATGTTTATACATTCTTTTTTTATAGATACAAATATTTAAGTAAATGCTCTGTTTATAATAAACAGTATTAGCAACATTTACTGGCCTGAATGTCCGAGAAATTGTCAGAGAAAACATGCATCCTCTGTCAGGAATCGAACCTGTATTCTATATGGAACCGTCATATAGCCTGACGTGCTTTTACCGATTTCGCCACAGAGGAGCGTTTCGGTTATCAAGGCCGATTTTACTGTTTTTAAACTACAATTTTCCATGATTTTCTCACGTACATTGATATCTGTTCGATGCGTATCCAAATGTAAACAAATGACGTCACATATTATGAAATGGACAAAGTTCGACAATTATTTTAAGACATTTTTATGTTTATACATTCTTTTTCTTATAGATACAAATATTTAAGTAAATGCTCTGTGTATCTATCTATCTAGCGGGTATTGCTGAAATATTTCCATCTTTTTTTCGAGAAATATTTTCATGGCAACTGCTTTGGCCTGCTTTTTTCCCCTGGTGTCCCGACTACATGAATTTAAGCGAGCTACTAGATTGGCATCTAGGTCCCGCCCTTTTACTTTTGAAACAGATAAATGCCGCCGCCACCTCTACTCAAACAGTTTATTTTCTCGCACTCCCCGCCTGTGGAACACCCTTCCATTTACTTGTTTCCCTAGTAACTAAATTCTTCAAAAATTTAAATTCAACGTCAATCTATCTTCTTGAATCCCGTTCATCTTTGTCCTTTCCTCAATCCTCCTTATACTCAGTCTTTTCCTCTCACTTTCACTCCCTGTTACTCCCCCACCCTGCGTACTAGTAGCATTCTCACCTTGCTTGGGGTGAAATGATTAAAAAGAAAAAAAAAGACGTTTTTCTAAAACCTGAGCAAATGACTGAATATCCAAATTTATTTTGGAATCCGTTTTTGTTCGGGCCGATAAATTTTCTGCACAATCTCTTCCAAATGCATTAGAGGCAAATCAATAAATAGAAATGTCAAAGACTTCCCTCCAATAAGTAATTCTTCATTTCTTCAAGTATGTTATTTACTAAAAATAAAAAAAAATGAGATATTCTTACTTTTGTAAAACATTGTAATTTTTCACTTCTACTGGACGGTGTCGATTTTGATTGGAGAATAAATCCCTCTGCTGATACTATATCCAGAAATATTACATCTTATGAAAGGGTCGAGCGTATAAAAAATGATATAATTATGGCCGAACATTCTAACCAGAGACTTGAGAAAAAAAAAACTTTTGAACTTCGCGTATAAAAATAGAAACTGTAGTGATAGCAACAAATAAATTACTAAACCACCAACAACCCGTATTACTAGACCAGACATGGACAACTTTTTACGAGCAGTGGGCAGCATGATCTATGGCTTATCACAAGGCGGGTCGCACTACTAAGATTCAACATAGTTTTTCATATTAAGTACCTCAGATATTTTTACTACGGAAAACCATATACGCAAACATATACTTTAGAAATGGGGGGGGGGTATGGAATATAGAGATGAAGTAAAGACCAAATTTATTGTATATAGGACCATTTATTGTTGACTCCATTTGGTTACAGGGTTTAAAAAAGTTGACTATCGTCATAGTTCTTTTTTGGGGGATTTGCGAGTTCATACAGAGGTTGTTTTGTTCCTTCTGGTTGGCGGAAATTAATTCGTTGCATTCATCCTTTCTTCTGCTTTCTCTTCTGGAGTTGTATGTCAGGTCAAACTCACGGCCGATGAATCACCAACCCTCGCGTCTCGAACTGCTACTTTGAATCAATTTCATCTCCATTGCGGCGTCTCTAGTCTCGTATGTGGTTTTCTTCTTTTTATTGGGGCTGACACATCCGTCTTTCCCGTTTGATTTTTGGCGGGACGTATTGTCATTGTTTGATTTTTTTATGATGTTCACTGACCCACATAAACTAAGTCCGGGTTCATGTCCGTTACCGAGGATAGAAATAACAGAGGAAAAAAATTATTACGGATTTTTTTCTGCTTCGAAAGCAAAAGATATTTACATGTATGCTTTTACTTAGTGAAAATCGCGAATGGTTTAAAATGATGTAAACGTTATTTTCACCGAAAGTTTACAAAATTCAAGAAGCATCGTACTTAATCATTGTTTCTATACGTTTTTATACTGAGAGAGTGTGTGAGTGAACAAGTGCGAACGAAACAAAACAAAATTTTAAGAAACTTTATTTTCCTTATGAAAGAGCGTTCCACAGGCGAGAAGTTAGCAAAACACTTACGATTATATCTAGTCAATAATAATATATCATAATATGTACTGCTATTTACTGTTAGAACTTATGCAAAATATAAACTTCAGAAAAATACCTAAAGATTCCATTTTAGTCTCCATTTTTTTTTAAATTCTTAAATACGGTATTGAAATACAGCTATAGTAATGGTAATGTCAGCCGTTTCCTTTTATCAAAACATTCACCTATCATTGACCGACAGGGCATTGCTATTATCGGTTGAAATTTATAAAAAAAACTTTCCCCCTAAAACAATTTTCAGGAAAATAGGTTTCTCAAGTTCCAGTATTGAGTGGAGCTTCCTTCCTAAGCTTTTGTTCGAAATCGTGTGGAGCTACAATATCTTGATTATTTCATTATTTTCTCTTCTAGTTACACGTGATATCGATTTTAGTTGTTGAAAGCACTCAATTGATATTATTTCTGTTATTGATACAGTCCTTTTTTGTGGTTCTGTAGCGCCAGTCCACGAGACTCGAAAAAGGATGGCTGTCTCAAAGACCTATAGGATTCACTCGTTCAAAGCCATTTTTAACCACTGATCTGAGAAAGTGGTTATATATACAGTTAGCAGCTTAGACATTTCTGAACGAATTTGGCGCCATGGATGACATTTATAGGAAAGTCTCAATCTGACGAGGCTATTTAAAAACATGACTCGAGTTTTCAGGTTAATGTTTTGGTTTTGTAACATCTTACGGAGTTGGACAGAGCGAGGCACAAGCTTAATACTTATGTGGAATCTCGTTTAAATTAACCATGGATTTCCTAATAGAATTCGGTGGAAAATTCCAATTTATAACACCTCGCCAAAAAAAAAAAAAAAAAAAAAAAAAAAAAGAGAAGGAAGTAAAATCATTTACTACGATATTTTTATATGGTTCAAACAAAAGCTAGAGATACAAAACAAGGAAATTGAGTTTGCGTAATTTAAAATCTATTAATATAAGGAAGGCATGCATGCTCTTTTGAAGGAATGGGTTAATAAAATGTCTGCATGTGTAACTTTCACTGAAGTTCTAGTCTGCAGAGTATCAGGCATTTTTTAAAAACCATTTCACCTCAAGCAAGGCAGCAAACCACTACGACCCAACGCATTACTGAGTGTTATGAGAAATAACTGCTATTAAATAGAGAGAACGATAAAAGAACAAGAATTAAGAAGAGAGAATATAATGATAGACGTTGAGTTTAAATTGTTGAAGACCAAAGTTGACTGGGAAGCAAGAAACCGGAAGAGAGTTCCACAAGTCAGAAATGCGATAGAAGAAACTGTTAGCATAGAACTTACGGTTACATCTAGCCTTTTCAACTATAAAATGATGAGACCTTAAATTTATTCACGTATTTTTTTTTATATCGAACTCACTTCGAATTAACATACTCATTATTAATCCGTTTATTATTCATCAGCTTAGAGAATGGAAGATCGCATAGAATGAAAGGGAGGCAATAAATATTAAAGAACCGCCGGTGATTTGTTCACGTTTCTTTCTTTTGCCTCAGGTTAGTCATACAAAGGCAACACGTTAATTATCTAATCTCTGCTATGTCTGAAAATTCTTCCGCTCTAAGACACGAGATGTCCCGTGATCATTTCCTTGAGTTTGTTCGAAATTCTTTATTGTTTCTCTTTGAAAACTGTTTATATACTGTGTATACTTGTGTATAAGCCGACCTCATGTATAGTACTACCCCTAATTTTATTTGGCCTGAATTTTAACGTCGTAGAAAAAACTGCTTGTGCAACCGGTCACCAAAAATGTATGATTTTAACCTCTTCAAAAAGATTACCTGTGTATAGTGCAGCCGGTCACCTAAAATGTATGATTTTAACCTCTTCAAAAAGATTACCTGTGTATAGTGCAACCTGTTAGCGAAAATGTATGATTTTTAACCTCATCAAAAAGTAACCTGTGACTAGTGCATTCGGTCTGCGAAAATGTATAATTTTTAAACTTTGAATTTTCCTCTTTGATACCTCGACGTTACGAATTTAAGCACAGCAATTGATTGACAGCTACGTTTCGTTATTTCACATTTGAAATGGCTAGATGTAACAGTAATTTTTATATTAAAAGTTTCTTCTCTCCCATGTTTTGCTTGTGGAACTCTCTTCCAGCCTCTTGTTTTTCAATAAACGTTGAATTTCAAAACTTAAAATGCATGTGTTGCGGGGCAGTTTATGTGTTGAGAAATAAACACTTTGGTGTAAGCGTGTCGGCGAACTTGTATAGACGATCAGCAACTGTTCTTTTGAAGCCGCTTATAACAATCAGATCCGGTTGAAGCAAGTGATTCTCCTGATTTTGCAGTTACCGCCTTTGCTTTCCTTTTTTCTCTGAGAGACTTCGAACTGCAGACTCTAGAAAACTGAAATGACGCTATGTGATTAGTTTCTTATTCTTCTTCTTCGTCACGCGTCTTGGTTTGCTGCTATGTCAACCAAGAGACGCAGTCAGTGAAACCAATTGTGAAATTTACACCAACGAGGGTACCATCATTAATTATTGCGTAGTGGTATGTGCATGCAGCCCACAAAGAAGAACTTGCAATAGCCCACTTTTAGTAATTACTGTTTTTAGTATAAGAAATTGTAAGGCGTTTACAGAGCTCTGAATGAATAAAATAACCACAGTAACATTGTTAGCGTTTCTTCTGCTTTATGGGACGTTGGCTCTCCACAATTTCCTGTCCTTTGTAGCTCTTAATAAATTTTGTCTATTCGTTCTTTCTCCTAAGACCTGTCCAGCTATCCATATAATTCAGATCATCAAGTATGTTATGCGCTGTTTTCCTCTGTCCCTCTTGCCACCCATCTGTCCCGTGAGTATCAAATTATCCAAGCCCTCCTTCCTCATTATGTCCCATATAAGGTGAATTTGAGTACGTGTGAAATTTTCCAATATAAAGAACATATTCACTGAGAAATGAAGGTAATGTTATTAGTTCTGAAAATATTTCTATAAAAAATGATTGATGATAGCATTATAAAGAGTGGAAATCATGATTTTTTTTTTTAAAATCTAGTTCATAAGAAAAAAAAATAAAAGAAGCAGATTTTTTTTTTTTTTTTTACATTGGTGTTCACCCTGTATAAGGCCCGGGAGCCACTAGAGGTAGAGGGTTACAAAGTAAGAGACACGGTTTATGCGGATATGTAGGGAATATAATGGTTAATCCTAGACTTGAACAGGTCATGATTATAGTGATCGAGAAAACACCATGTTGGGGGTCAGTCAAACAGAACAGCGGTTTGCGGGGAAGAAGCTGCTCGAGTGGAACTTACATCTTACAAATGAAATAAGAAGGGAACGAGTATGATTTGCTACAATGCGTGTGGCATGGCGGGTCCTAGCCCTGAAGATTAGGACTGGTGGAACAAGGATTGTAGTTCGTCTGAGCACTTTTCATGGGAATAGGGATAGAGTAATGATACAATGAGAAGTTTTTGATGAAAATTTTTAAAATACCAATCAGAATTTGATAAACAAACAAGAAATTATAATGTATATAAAGTGGGGGTTCAAATCTGTATTAAAATCAATATATAAAATGATCCTTCATTTTGTGGCCACGGTTGTTTCTATACATTTATATTCCAGAGAATTTCCATCCAGGGTATGATGATAAACTACATCCACGTCCTGGGTATGACGATAAACTACGTCCAACAGCATGGCCTCTGGTCAGGAGGTTTGGAGGAGCGTGGAACCACCTCTTAATTGCTGGTGTTCCCGGGTCCACTTTGACCGGGGAGGGGGGTTAGCACCTGTTAGGGTCCCAGCTATGGGTAAATAGTATACACCTAAACTTGTGTAGAAATAGGTTTTAATACTAGGAATATTTTGTAATAATTAGAAAAATTATTGCCAGCAATAATTTTTGAAGGAAAAATTATTATCAGCAATATTTAAAAAAAAAAAAAATACAAGCAATAAAAACAGCTATACATTCTTTGAAAAAATTATGACCATCCATAGAATTCTTTAAGGAAAAATATTCCCAGAAATAGACTTTTTAAGAAAAGCATATTACCACCAATAAATTTTTTTTTATCAGCATTAAATAACCCATTGAGGTTGATATGCCGTAAAACAAACCAAACCAAACCAAACCAGTCAAATACGATTTTCAAAAATTTAAATGCAATGTCAATCATTATCTTCTGTTTTCTTGAACCCTGTTCCTTTATTGTCCTCTCTCCTTAATAATGATTTTTCTCGGAATCTCTGTTTCTTTAAATCCCAATGACACCCTCATCTGCAATAGGTATCATCTGACCATCAGACTACTCGGGTTGTGTTTAGCACAGGCAGTCTCCAATTATCTTGATTAGTTCTTGCTATTAAATCAAGACTGCCTGATGCTTAACGTCCACATAGTGTTGCGTAAAATATGCAGGACTATAGACAATTGCACGGTTACCGTCGAGTTTCCAGAGGTTGGGTGGAACAACCTCATCTGCTGCGCCCTATTAGATGATTGTCTTCATGCAGTGAGCGTGAAGATATCGTCAAACGTAATATGTAAATGCTTTTCTGTTGATTTCACTATAAAAATTGCATTGAAAATAAGGAATAAAAAGCAATTTGTACACGTGTCTACCGTAGTTTGCAATTTGCTAATATAGATATTGATGATCAGTTGATGTCCCGATATTGTGTCACTTGCATTGACGGTCCTAGTGTCGCTAGCACTCCGTGCAAACTGAACTTCGGCGCCCTTACAAATATATATATATATATATATATATATATATATATATATATATATATATATATATATATATATAAATTTTTACAAGAGGAAAGACTGAAAATGTAGAATAAAGAGTTTATTACAATATTCAACTTAATACAAGTTTAATACAACACTCATTTGCCTACCTAAAACATGTTTTCTAGTCTTTAGATCTGCATATCTTTTCATGCAAACTGAACTTCGGCGCCCTTACAAATATATATATATATATATATATATATATATATATATATATATATATATATATATATATATATATATATATATATAAATTTTTACAAGAGGAAAGACTGAAAATGTAGAATAAAGAGTTTATTACAATATTCAACTTAATACAAGTTTAATACAACACTCATTTGCCTACCTAAAACATGTTTTCTAGTCTTTAGATCTGCATATCTTTTCATGACATTTTCTATACCCATCTTCTTTACAAAATCATTTTCTATTGACAAAAATAGCCAAAGAATATGATTCTGTCATGGACGACCGCGAGTATGTTTTTATAAGCTTGTCTGAATATCCCAAACATATGACATGGTAGCATGATGGCGCTCTCGGCTTTGATGACGCTCCGAGCGACTGTACAAGTTGCCAGAATCTTGAGCCGCTCCTGGTTAGATGTAATGGTAAGTTTTATGCTAACACGAGTGTATATCAGTGACGGTCCTAGTGTTGCTGGCAACCCTGGAAAGCTGAACTTTGGCCCCCTTGCAAGTATAGTTTTTTTTTAAATTTTTACAAGGAGAAAAACTGAAAATGCAGAATAACGTGTTTATGACAATATAAAACTTAATACAAACTAAAGAAAACATTCATTATCCTACCTAAAACATTTTTCTAGCATTTAGATCTGCAAATCTTTCCGTGACACTTTCTACACCTATCTACTTTACAAGATCATTTTCTATTGGCAAAATAGCCAAATGATTTAATCTGTCACGAGTCATGGACAACCGCAAGTATGTTTTTATAAGCTTTAGTTTTGGGAGATCCCAAACACATGACATGGTAGAATGAAGGCGTCCTCGGTTTTGGTAGTACCCAGGGCGACTGTCCGTGTTGCCAGTACTATGAGCCGGCACTGTCTGTTGTATACATTTACGCATGTACATAACCATTAGAAATTCTCTTACTTTACTGTGCGCTGTTTGTACACTCAGACAACTATTCGTTTGCCTTCTGAGACGATCGTCAGATTCTACTTTGCAAACCCAAAGATTGAAATATGAAATGAAACTATTTGATTGAATTTTACTGATCCGTTAATTTTTTCCTTTCCTTTTTCGATTTCTAATAATTTCTATTGCTGGCATATTTCGTGCGTGAAATATTCAGCATTTATGTTTATTTTTAGCTCATATTGAACATCTCTGAATAATGTTTCATCAATCTATCTTGCATAAAAAAAACTCCTCGATTTCCATCAACTGAACGTCTGCAGGCTCAGTTCCTTTTTTCTCATCGTTGTCTTCTCAATCTACGTCCTGTTTAAATCTTGGCGAGGAAATAGCCATGAATAAATTCCTGAAATGCACAACATGACATTCTACTGTTGAGAGTCAATTCTCACATTTCTACATTCCCTAGAAATGTCATCGAGAAGCCATTATCGCATCTCTGCAAGTACGAGGAAAAAGATTTGGAAATCAAGCATTAATTCGTTTCGCCCGACCATTATTTACAATTTCCGATTTTTCTATAGCATCTACTTGATTACAAACGAGATGTAATAGCATCTAACTTTTCGTCTCTTTCTGGAGATAGCACTATTCCTATGGTATTTTTTCTAGAAGGAAGTTGAATGTAAAAAGGCTTTAAATCATTTTCATTTTCTAAAAACCTTTTTTATGCTACGTTGGAAACAAAGAGCGTTTAGTAGTATTCCATCGGCGAGATTAAGTTCCACTCGAACAGCTTCTTCCCGCGTAGAACAGGCTCCCAAGAGGATGTTTCCCTGATGACTGCAATCTTAACCTGTTTAACTCTAGAATCAACCTTAATCTTCCACTCCTATTCGTATAAACTACCCCTTACCGTGGCCCACAAATTGGAGTGGCCCTGGCTTTGCACAAGGTGAATCTTACTGTAAAAAAAGGGTATAATTTTTAATATTGCAGTTTTTAAACTTTTCTTTCTGTGGTAGGTTTTACGGAAGAATGCTAATTAATATATTGTTATGGTCCAGGTTAGGACCAAGGAAGAACAACACGAACACAAGAGTAGAAATAACGAAGGTATATTACACGAAATAATAATACAAGATGTGGAAGTTGTTAGTATGACTGTCAGTCTGGTTTGGAGTGAACTACTATCAGCTCGACTCGATTCGGTATCTAGCCACCCACTACGAGGGTTGCATGTGGCACAAGGCCGAGTTTTACGTGGGTTTCCCGAGCCCGAAGTCTTGGCAAAAAAATACCTGTAGAAACTGTAAAAACAGAATCGGGTTGGTCAACCTCCCCGAACGAGGCACTACCCTTCGGCGGAGCCTCGTCCGGGTTCCTCTCCGCTCAGAGGCAGAGAGTTCGACCGTCAAGTCGAGAAGCTCGGCTCGCTTCGACCCTCTCTCTTGAGAGGCGTAGTATACATAGTGTTAGGAAGAGTTCATTCTGTAGTTATAGGTAAGGACCAATGATATATTTTGAATGATTTTTTTTCTTTAACTATTAATCTTTTTTATTGCAACTTAGAATTAATATAAATTACAATTAAAAGAAGCAACCACAGGCAGAACAGGAGTTATGCTCCTTTATTTTGACACGGTCAGTACGCAGTAAATTCAAGTTTCCTTGTTAACCAAAATTAAACCCCTAATAATACTGACGTCATGCTCGTCTATATAAAGCGCTAAACATTAATCAACGGTTCTTATTGTTTTGCACCCACCGGGGCATGGTCAAAAAGACAGAAATAATCTAAGGGGACTGCTGCTATTACAAGACGCTACCAGATTCTAAGTTGTACCTAGTGACTGTTAAAGGACATCTATAAGTTCGCAAAGCACTAAAGTCTGCAGAATTTATTTTATTTTTATTCCTAATGTTTTATTAAATGCTTATAAAACATATAATGTTGTTGTGTTTTTCACCCACTTCAAGCGGAGTAACCTCGTTGTCCTAATACTGCATCCCATTCTCCCATATCAAAAGTAATAAAAATTAATAATGAAAATAATTTCAAAAAGCTTAATCTGGTGACTGCTTATAGTTAGTAAACAAACAAAGAATTACGCACAAGAATTAACGCTCGCTTAATCACGAATTTTCCGCGAGCGAACTAGTTAAGATGGCTACCATAAGAGATGAATTCTTGGGCTGTAAGATGCAGGCTAACGTTTCATTAGAAATTAGTTATACTTTCTTACTACGCACAAATGTTATGGCGATTTTCACGCTATCTACTATCCTCCTGATTATTTGTTTTTGTTCACCTTCCTTAGTCATGTTTCTGTTTTCTAATTCTTCCACACTCAGTAACCCTTTGTGTCTTAGTGGCTTTACTGCCTTCCTTACTCAATTTAAACAAAAAAAAAATGATTTACATCAGCAGAAATTCCACTTTTCCACGGTTTCCACTCTTGTCAAATAATTACAAGAAACTAAAGCAAAAGTTCGCTAAGGATGAAAAATTAGGCAATTGGAGATTTGAAAAAAAAATGGCTGATCTGGCAACCCTTAACTGTGAGATTAGAAGGGTATAGCCAGAACTGTGCATAAACAACATTAAAATATAAAGTCACCTTGTATTTTATCAACTGTGCAAACCGGTGGTGGTGGTGTAATGGTATGAGGGAATATTTCCTTGGCATACGTTGACCCTTGATATGGTTGTGTACAGTCTACCTAAGTAATATGGCTGACAACGTGCTTCAATTTATGACACATCATCTAGTAGTCACTTCAGTCAGGACAACACACCATGTCACAAATAAAAAAAATATAGTGGAAGATTGGTTCATGGAGCACAGAACAACTCTGTGTTAAAATTGCTTTCACAGTCACCGGATCTCAATCCCATATAGTACCTTTGAGATATGGTAGAAAGGAAGATTCGAAACCGTGAAAACGCAGCCAACCAGTCTAGTAGAAGTGCGAGGTGCTATAGTAACAACATGGTCACAAATTTCGAAAAAAAAAAAAAACAAACTTCCAGAACATTTTCGAACTCGTGTCAGAAAGAATCGAGACAAAATAGTCTCTAACGCAATACTAGAAGGGGGATATCTAATAAAGTGATCCTGCGTGAAAATTTACCCAGACGAACAAAATCCCTTAATAGAAACGTGGCTCTGCAGGAGGATACTGAGAATACCATGGACCGAACATACAACGACGAAGTTTTCGAGAAAATGGAAAAAAAGAAACACTTATACTTGATATCAGAAAGAAAGTTGATATTTCTAGGGTACATACTGAGGAAAGAGGGCTTGGAAAATTTTATACTCACAGGGAAGATAGAAGGCATGAGGAATAGAGGAAAAAAACGCGTAACCTACCTAGCAAGTTTGAGTAAATGGATGACAGAACAGGGATTAGGAGAGATAACAAAAATACAGGATATATTAGGAGCTACAAAGGACAGGAAATTGTGGAGAACCATGATCGTGAAACTCCCGAAGGAACACGGCACATAGAATAATAATAATAATAATAATAATAATAATAATAATAATAATAATAACACACTTTTAAATATGAATATCTCATATCCTTGAAGCAATATCTGTCTATCTTTCTGAGATGAGGTAATGTAACTACACTATTTACATCGTTCAGACTGTTGTCTTCATCTTTATTGCTATTTCACGACCATTCGGTCGTTGTATGTTCCAACCATCTTCAGGTGATATATGTTGGAATTTCAATAAACAATGCAGATTTAAAACATTTTGTCTTATAATTTGTCCCCAGCAATATTGTGGTGTTATATAGATTTTTTTTTAATTAATTATGATCTAACAAATCTTATTTCTTGAGTAGCTTTCTTTGTAAACTTTTACAGTTTTTTTTTACATTTTATAATTATCGAATACAGAAAAAAAAGGCATATTTTTATTTGTGGTGATTCATAATGAGAATTTGGTTTTAATATATCAGGTCATCCCATAAGTTCTGTCCGAATTTTGAATAAAGAAAACAAGTGACCAAATGTTACATTTAATTACAGATTCAATCAACAATGTATTTTCCCTGATTATCTATGACTTCCTTCCATCTATTAACAAGCTTACTAATTCCATTACTGTAAAATTCTTTTGTCTTTGATTCGAAGAACTCACAAATGTCAGTTTTAACCTCTTTCTGTGTTACAAAAGCTGTTTCTTCGAAATGATTCTGTAAGCTACGAAACAAATAGTAGTCTGAAGGAGCAAGATCGGGAGAATAAGGTGGATGAGGAATTTTCTCCCAACCAAGTTCTTCGATGTTTTTTGACGTGATTCTTTCTGTGTGGGGTCGCGCATTGTCCTGATGAAACATCACCTCTTTTCGATTCACTAGAGCAGGTCTTTTTCCCTGTTTACGACGCTTAACATTTCGATAAAAGATCCATTTTTCGTCACCAGTCACAAGTCTATCCAAAAAAAAGGTGAAACAAGTTGGCGAGAATGTAGAGAAGAGCAGATGTCAACTCGGGATTTGAGGTTGTTTTCAGACAATTCATGAGGCACCCATTTTCCATATTTAGGAACTTTTCCAAGTTGTTGAAGATGACGATGAACAGTTGTATGGTTTGAACTGAGAACAACTGCCAATTCCTCAACTGATAAAGCAGGATTATCTTCAAGGTCTGCTTCAAGAAGCTTTTCATCAAACTCAACTGGACGTCCGGTTCGATCTTCATCTTCAAGGGTGAAATCTCCACCTCTGAATTTTACAAGCCATCTTCTGCAAGTTCTTTCATTCACACATTCCTCTCCATAAACTGAGTGAATGTTTCTAGCCGCTTCGGCTGCTGAGTTTCCTTTCTTGAACTCATAAAGCATTATGTGCCTCAAATAATTCTTGGGTACTTCCATGTTAGCAGGGTTTTAATTAAACAAAATTTAATTTTATTGTACTCTGAAATAAAATTTGATCAGTTTAAATGCATCTAAACGTAAAAATAATGTTCAGCTCCATTAGACATTATAAAATACTCTTTAAATTTCGTTCAAAAAGTTAAAATTCGGACAGAACTTATGGGATGACCTGATATTTTACATTAAATGTATCTAATACAAAAGATATCAACATTTTTTTTTTATTTATTCTTGAAATATTAAAATTTTGAAGTCAGTTTGAAAGCGAAAACCTGCGGAAATTAGGTATTTCTGTAAAAAAATTTTTCAGATGACCTTAAAAACTAAATGCTTAAAAGCTATGAATCTAATTTTTGGTGTCAGTACTTATCATATCCCAAATTTTATACCGAGTGGAATGTTGATTTTCTAAAAAAAAAGGTGAAAAACCAATCTGCCTAGCATTTCTTATCTGAGAGGGGCTCTACGGTTGCCCATATGAAGAAGAATATTGCTTGTCTTCCAGTAGACCTAAAGAGATACAATGTACTCGTAATCTTTATTCAGATTAAAAAGTTTCCGCAAAAAATCGGTACTAACAAGGCGGCACCTTAAATCTTTCAGCACTCAAACTGCTTTAACATAAAGACAACCTCGTAAAAGATTTTTCCCGGAACGGTGAAGCCCTCCACTATCCGCGGCGAGCGTACAAACACTTGAACGAGCCTAACAAAGCGAGATGAACGCTGTTAAGTAAACCTAGAGGCCATCAATGATTGTTCTAATCTTTGGGGAAATTTAACAAATAATTTGGAACACTGAAATCCAGGAAATAATGAGGAGACATAAGCGAATGTTTTTCGGATCAGCAACAAGGCCTGCAAATTGATAAACAGGAAACTCTAATTTAATCGCAAGGGTCATTACCGTTGAGATAAATGACATTTACGGACATTTATGTGTGTTGGCTGATCATTACTTTTAAAGATAACGCGGTTTCAATACGAGTGGATCGTATTTGCAATGAGTCACTTGTACTTGTCCTGTTACACAAGGAAAGAGACATGGCAACAAGAACTAAGAAATTTATATTAATAAAAGCTCTCAAATGTTTATTAACATTAACTAAATTGAGCTTAGTGCGATACAAGTTCAAATGGGAAACATGTGAGCAAGATGATTATGCAGCGCCACTCACCAAATGTCTACCTTGAAAACCATTTTTTTGCTTCATTTATGTAATTCAGACACTTCTTACTGATTTAGTAACACATCGAACTCCTTCTAAGTTTCAAATGGGTAACATGAAAGCAAGATGATTGTGTTGCACCAGACTTAAGATATCTACCTTGAAAATCATTATTTTGCTTCTCTTATGAAAATTCAGACCTTTCTTACTGCTTTCTAAGGTTGGACTCATTCTTAGATTGGCTCAAGTATGAATGGGTAACATAAAAATGATAGTGTTGCGCCATGTTTCTAATGTTTTCCCGGAAAATCAGTATATGCCTTGCGTTCTGACAGCAGACACCTCTTTGCACGTTAGTAACAGATGGGACTAATTCTGAGGTTAACAGTAGAACAAAATGGAAGAGAAGAGAATAAGGTGATCATGTTGTGCCAGTCTCCAAATGTCTACTAAAATTCTTTGCTTTCTTCAGTTATGAAAGGGTAGGCTCTTCTGTATAATAGATACGCCTTTTTGGCATCACGTTTTCTACTGACATGAAGTAGAGCGACTATATCGAATCAATTGCTACATCTACTGCAAGGATACTTGGCTCACTGTATTGTGCGAGATTTTTTTTGTGTCTGAATTCATCTTACACATAAATCTAACTGGAATTCGAACTCGGCTCTCCGATTCTTCAATCCGAAACGCTATCCATTACTCCACCTTATGCAGACGACACTACCATTTACTCCTGTCTCAGTAGCAAATTCGATAGATCTGACAAAGTAAACATGCCAACTGCTCTTGAAAAGGACTTCCAATCAGTGGTTAACTGGGGCAAGAAATGGCTTGTAAATTTTAACGCCTCCAAAACAAAACTATTTTGATTTAACCTCCACACAGAACATTTTCTGTCTGCCATCAGCATAACAGATGCTAAACTCCAAGAGAGCATTCCACGCCTTCTTGGCCTCAGGTTTTCCAGACATGAAGTGGAGCGACTATATCGAATCAATTGCTACGTCTGCTGCAAGGAGACTTGGTTCACTGTGTCGTGCTAGAAGTTTTTGGTTTGCATCCATCTTATACATTTATAAATCTAACATTCGTTCATGCATTGAATACTGTTGCCATATCTGGTCAGGTACTCCTACTCTACATCTCGTGATTCTTGAAAAAATTCAGAGAAGGGGCTGTAATACGATCGAACCTGACCAGAAATCTGGACTTCAGTTACTTCCCCACCGACGTAACGTGACTTCCCTTTATCTTTTCTACAAATATTAACATGACTCTGATGAGCCTTTTTTCCATGGAACACCGACGACATTAATTTAAGCGTACTACTAAATTTAGAACTAGGTTTCACCGTTTTATTGTTGAACTAGTAAACATCTAGCAGATTTTTTCTCGCACTTCCCACCTGGAGAACTCCCTCTTAACTCCCTTGATAACTACAATCTTTAAAAACATTAAGTGCAACGTCAATCGCCAACTTCCGTCTACTTGAATCCTGTTCATTTTTGTCCTTTTCCTCAATCCCCACCATTCTCAGTCTTCTTAATATCTTTCACTTTCACTCCCTGTACCCCTCGCCCACTTACGTTCTAGTGGCATTATCACCTTGCTTGAGATGAAACGATTAAAAAAAAGGGAAAGATTGCATTCCTTTTAAATTCGACAATACGGCCAAGAGCTTTTTTTGTTGTCACTGTTTGGGAATAAAAGATAATTATATGAGAGTGGTTTATTTAAATACACACTCATTTCTCCGACCAGCCATCGGAATAATATTTAGCAAATAGATACTTTGCAGCGTAAGGAAATTTATGTAGTCAAACGAATAAATATAAAACAAAGGTTTCAAGAAAATAAAATGTGACAACTATACGTTTTCATATTAATGTGGATATAATACTAGAAAAAACATAATCTTTTAATAAAAATGAATGAGTTTCTTAAATATATAAGTCCACTAGTAGGAAAAATAATTCCAGAAATAATTGCTGCAAATTAGCATTCATTAGTCCTCGTTCAACCTACAGCATTTCTAAGAATTGGTAATTATTGACATTTTTTTATCTATTTAGAATGAGTGTCCTGTTCATAAATACAAGAATTCCTCGATTAGTGCAGCTAATGCGTTCATTAAAAATACGCAGTAATCGAAAACGCATTAATCGAATATAATAAATTGTTGCAGTGGGCCGAGAGGGGTGAGTGCCAATCGACCGTACAACTAAAAAGGTGGACACAAAGGCAAGGGGACGGCAATAGCAAAGAAGGATGACAAACGCAGATGGTCAGTTGTAGACGATGGAAATCGTGTCTTTATTTGCGAACGGTGGATGGTTAGCCGACAGAGGTCGTTTGTTCGGGAACGGTATCCGGACGTCAAAGGGTGCTGGACGTCAGTGGGCACTGGATCAGATCGTCAGGCGTCAGCGGGCGCTGGAATAGGTAGCGGGACGTCAGTAAAGCGCCGCAGGACTGAGCCGGAGGCCGCTGGAGGCTGTAGGAGTGAGCTGGAGACCGCGGTATTTAATTGACTCTTACGAGGTCAAGATGTGACACAAGGTCGTTTTTCCTGGGAAACCCGAGCGTTTCTGCATAGGGTCACTGGTCAAAGATGAGTCATAACATGTCCAAGCTGGTCAAAGCTTAGTCAAGTTTTAGTCGAAGTTGGTCTTGGCTTGTCTTAGCAGGTCCTGATATGGTCGAAACTAGACGTAGCCATGGTCGCAACCCAGCCCGAAGGCGGGGCTGCTCCCTGGCCGGCGATATTTACTTGACTTCCACGAGGTCAAGATGTGACACAAGATCGTTTTTCGTGGGAAACCCGAGCGTTTCCGCATAGGGTCACTGGTCAAAGATTGGCCGAAGGTATTTAATTGACTCCCACGAGGTCAAGATGTGACACAAGGTCGTTTTTCGTGGGATTAATAGACTCCCACGGGGTCAAGTCGTGACACAAGTTCGTTTTTCGTGGGAAACCCGAGCGTTTCCGCATAGGGTCACTGGTCAAAGATTGGGCATAACATATCCAAGCTGGTCAAAGCTTAGTCAAAGTTTTGGTCATAACATGTCCAAGCGAGTCAAAGCTAGGTCAAGTTTTAGTCCAAATTGGACTTGGCTTGTCTTAGCAGGTCCTGATATGGTCCAAACTAGACGTAGCCATGGTCGCAACCCAGCCCGAAGGCCGGGCTGCGGCCTGGCCGGCGGGATTTACTTGACTCCCGCGGGATCAAGATGTGACACAAGGTCGTTTTTCGTGGGAAACCCGAGCGTTTCCGCATAGGGTCATTGTTTACAGATTGGTCATAACATGTCCAAGCTGGTCAAAGCTTAGTCAAGTTTTACTCCAAGTTGGTCTTGGCTTGTCTTAGCAGGTCCTGATATGGTCCAAACTAGACTTTGCCGAAGGCCGGGCTGCGGCCTGGCCTGCTAAAAACTGCTGTGAAGTCTCTGGCATCTATATAAAACTTTTCACACGAAGAAACTGTGACGCTAAACAAGTAAATAAATATAATTAATTTCAGGCCGTATTAATTACAGTCAAAAGTGTGTTCGGTGTTTGTTGACTTTATTTAAATTAATTTCGGTTCGAAATTAAAGGTCTTTTATTTTTCTTTAGTGGCGAAAATTGAGTTTTGTGTTTTTTATTTTTGTGAGTTTGAAAGGAGGTCGTTGCTATTTT
Organism: Acanthosepion lycidas; assembly: GCA_963932145.1. NCBI lineage: Eukaryota > Metazoa > Mollusca > Cephalopoda > Sepiida > Sepiidae > Acanthosepion > Acanthosepion lycidas. The sequence continues at coordinate 57,254,344 of OZ010590.1, forward strand.
TAGCACACGAGGGTCGTGACCTTTCTCTACCGGCGGGCATATCCGGGATTGTTTACGAAAGGTGGGAGTGGTGATCGGGCACACTGCGACAAACTTATAGGAAATTATGTTTGCACCTCAAATTGTAGTCTCATTTACAATTAATTTCTAATTTGCGTACTTTATAATTTAGAAAATATAGGTACATATTTTCTATTTTGGGAAATTTTCCAAACATATCTTACTCATTAGTATTTTAATCTGAAAATTTTATTTCTAATCTTTCCATAGTAAAAAGGCATCGCATACATCTTTTTTTCTTTTATATTTCGATATTGCTAAATGTAAATTTCAGTATCTACTTTTTTTTTTAACAAAAAATCAGAATTTACCTTTTAAGACCTTCCAAAATAAACATGAATAAGAAATCAAATTATTAAAAAAATTAATAGAGATAAATATTTAAATATGTATTTTTATTACCGGCTGATAAAATTTCTTTTTATAACTATCCATTTTCTTGAACACTAACTAAATGTAATTACTTAGATAACGTAATACAGTGTAACCCGGATATAAGAGAGTTGTCGGGACCGGAGAAGAAGTATCTTATAACTGGGTTTCTCTTATATCCGGGTTACACTGTACTTGACAAACAAAATAGTTACTCATTTTCTACTTTTAAATTTTAGAAAATTGGTAATTAATCGATAAATATAAAAAAAAATAAATTTTCAACTACAGTGTAACCCGGATATAAGAGACCCGGATATAAGAGAAATTTTTATGGTCCCAAATTAGAGCCATACTTACCTAAACAAAATAGACCAAACCCAGATATAAGAGAAACCCGGATATAAGATATTTCTTCTCCGGTCCCGACAACTCTCTTATATCCGGGTTACTCTGTACTATGGTTAAAAAACTGAATAATGTTTTACCGCACTAATCGAGTATTTTGTATGCACTAATCGAATTTGGGTATATAAACATTTTAGTGCACTAATCGAAAATGCATTAATCGAATGCAGGGATGCCTGCACAGTGACTTTTTACAGAGTTATAGTACTTAGTTGTTATTTACAAATGTCAATTTTGAAACTGCTTATACCACTAGTTTCTGTATATTTCTTGTTTTAATTTTCTGAATTTTTAAAAGCTATTTTTCTTCTCGGTGGAAGGACAAGGCGACTAAAAAAACATTGGTGATAATAATTAATCTTAAAAGAATAAACGGGTATATACTTTTATTAATTTATATAAATTTTGGTTCTTTAACTTAAAATCTATATATCCGTTTGATCCCTTATTTAATATATTTTTGTCAAAAAATAAATAAATAAATTAAACAAAAAAAAAAAAAAGGAAAAAAGGCTGTTTTTTCGTACACCCAACAACAAAGTTCAATAATTCTGTAAAGAATCAGGGATCGATTTTACACTGTATCGATATTATGAACTGAAATGATAAGAAAATCAATATTTTTCTGTTCGGAAAAATGTCGCGCCTAGAGGAAAGTCTACTGAATATTAACCTATAAAAATTATTCCTTCACAAATATTTACCAATATTTTAAGAACTGACCAGTCAATTTAGGTAGTGCTGAGTTTCTTTCTTTAAAACTTCCTTGTTGCACACATGTTTAGTCCATGGACAGTCGACATGAAAAGATAAAAAATAAAGAATATGTTCTTGGTGGGGCTCAAACTTTTGCCTCATGAGAGTGATAGATAAATTTGAACAAACTGAGATAGACAGACAGACAGATGCCGTTTCAAACTTGACATTAAAATGTCATGGATCGATTTTTCACCCCCTCTCCCCCACAGCACTTCTAAAATGCTAAAAACATAACTCAATATTTTTCTGTTCTGACAAATGTTACATCTTGAGAAAAGTATAATGAATAGTGATCTACAAAAACCTTTCCCTATTTTTTAAAAGTATAGTGCCAAAGCAATACCTCAATCCTAAAACAGCTAATCTGAGTGATTTTTCTAAGCCTAACTGGAAACTGTTTTCACAACAGAATTGAAATTGGAATATGTGCATTTTTTAAAATGTACACGTTACCAAAATAGTCAAAATTCAGTTATTAAAAAATTACAGATCCTATTGGCTGAAATCAATCTAGAAAACAGTATCGTTTTTCACAAAAAAGAAAGGAATAATTAATACGCAGAGATTTGAAATAGTAAATCTTTTTCGATGCTCATCAGCAGAAAAGATCAGCGAAGGAGCAAAGACGGGTTTTTAGAATTTACGTCTTACCGAATGCATGTTTACAACTGATTTGTATGAAGCTCAAAATATATTTGTAAGTTAACATAGAGATGCATTCAAAGAATACTTGAATTTGGTATAAAATCAGTGAAGAACGCATTTCTTAAGTAAGTTTCCAGAAGTGAAACATGACTTTATAATTGCATCAAAGTGAAATTGAAGTATCTATGCTGTTGTCAACATTTTTAAAAAAATCATTTCCGGTTAGGATCAAAGTGTAGTATCTGTGCTTTGTGAGCATCCGGGCTGGCTTCTGTCGAACTCTCTAATGCAGAGAGGAACTCGGAGGAAGCTTTGCCGAAGGGCAAGGTTTCCTTCGGGGAGGTAGACAGGACCTGAACCCGTCTAGGGGGGTTCAAAGGTCATATTTTTGGCCGAGCCTACGGGCTCGCGGGCTACCCACATTAAACCGGCAAACGAAGGGCTTCGACGAACTTAGCCATTTAACGATTCGACGAACTTACGCACTTACCTTCTGACGCGCATTATGGGAGTCCGGCTACGGCAAACGAAGGGCTTCGACGAACTTAGCCATTTAACGACTCGACGGAGTTACGCACGTACCTTCTGAGGCGCATTACGGGAGTCCGGCTACGGCAAACGAAGGCCTTCAAAATTGGCACTAGTTAAATGTACTGGTCCGACCTACCACTGCCGAGGCGCATTACGGGAGTCCGTCTACGGCAAACGAAGGGCTTCGACGAACTTAAGCATTTAACGATTCGACGGACTTACGCACTTACAGCCTATATATATATATATATATATATATATATATATATATATATATATATATATATATATATATATATATATATATATATATATATGAATAAATATACATATTACCTTAAGTCGAAAGTACGGCTCCGAGTTTTATGTTCAATACAATCTTCAGGTACTTATAATCGTGATGATCTCTTCGTTATGATGGTTAGTATTTTCCAAAATTTGGGGTCTTGTTGACGTAACGTTATATTAATTGGAGATACCGATATATATATATATATATATATATATATATATATATATATATATATATATATATATATATATATATATATATTAGGTTGGTGCAAAAATAATGTCGTTTTTTGACGATTTTTTCTATTATCGTTCACCCATTATTCCAACTTTTTTGACTTCCCTATTTGCTTTAAATGGCGAACGACTGTTGAGTGGTCGACCTCGAGTTCAACAGCAACTTCTCGTGTGGTTTTGCGAGGATCGCAATTAAGGCTTTCAAATGTTCGTTATTAACCGCAGTCGGCCGGCCGCGACCGGCTTCATCTTCGAGGCTCTCGTCACCATTGCGAAATTTCTTGAACCACCGTTGTTCCACACGTTCGTTAGTGGTTCCTGGACCAAACGCATCATTGATATCACGCGCTGTCTCGGCAGCTTTTCGGTCTAGTTTGAACTGGAACAAGAAAATCGTGCGGATTTGAATTTTGTCCATGCTGTCGAAAAGCCTGCAAAAAAATGAATGAAGAGATTGAGAACGGTAACGAATAACACGATTCGATAGAGCGAAAAACGCGCTTCAAAATGATATATAACATGGCTATATATATCAATGAATTAATTTAGAAATCATATATAAAAGTAACATATGTGAGAAAACGACATTATTTTTGCACCAACCTAATATATATAGATATATATATATATAACGTCATCCACAGACAGACTGTTTCGCAGCCCATCAGTGTGGCTAGACATCCGGTTGCCTCTAGCTAGGATCGAAACCCGACTGAATTGGTATCAGCCGGAGATTCTACCACTAAGCCGTCGGCGCACGGCAAGGTAGCAGGCGGATTTTTAGCGTATTTATTTCTAGAATGACGCCCAGTGACTGACAGTGACTCGATTCGCTATGCGAAGAGTCTCGCTATATATAAGCTATAATAGTCACTGTTTACAAACCCAAACCTACTCCCTAGAGAGCTCAACCGAAATTAATATTTATTTCAGGCGCCAATATGTATGTATTATGGAATAGTGTAAAGGAATAGCGAACCAAGGGGTCACTTTATATAAATAAGCGTGGGAAATACTTTATATAAATAAGAGTGGAAAATACTTTATATAAATAAGCGTGGAAAATACTTTATATAAATAAGAGTGGAAAATACTTTATATAAATAAGAGTGGAAAATACTTTATATAAATAAGCGTGGAAAATACTTTATATAAATAAGCGTGGGAAATACTTTATATAAATAAGAGTGGGAAATACTTTATATAAATAAGCGTGGAAAATACTTTATATAAATAAGAGTGGAAAATACTTTATATAAATAAGCGTGGGAAATACTTTATATAAATAAGCGTGGGAAATACTTTATATAAATAAGAGTGGAAAATACTTTATATAAATAAGCGTGGGAAATACTTTATATAAATAAGCGTGGAAAATACTTTATATAAATAAGCGTGGGAAATACTTTATATAAATAAGCGTGGGAAATACTTTATATAAATAAGCGTGGAAAATACTTTATATAAATAAGCGTGGGAAATACTTTATATAAATAAGAGTGGAAAATACTTTATATAAATAAGCGTGGAAAATACTTTATATAAATAAGCGTGGGAAATACTTTATATAAATAAGCGTGGAAAATACTTTATATAAATAAGCGTGGAAAATACTTTATATAAATAAGAGTGGAAAATACTTTATATAAATAAGCGTGGGAAATACTTAATATAAATAAGAGTGGGAAATACTTTATATAAATAAGCGTGGAAAATACTTTATAAAAATAAGCGTGGAAAATACTTTATATAAATAAGCGTGGAAAATACTTTATATAAATAAGCGTAGGAAATACTTTATATAAATAAGCGTGGGAAATACTTTATATAAATAAGCATGGGAAATACTTTATATAAATAAGAGTGGAAAATACTTTATATAAATAAGCGTGGGAAATACTTTATATAAATAAGCGTGGAAAATACTTTATATAAATAAGAGTGGAAAATACTTTATATAAAGAAGAGTGGAAAATACTTTATATAAATAAGCGTGGGAAATACTTTATATAAATAAGAGTGGAAAATACTTTATATAAATAAGCGTGGGAAATACTTTATATAAATAAGAGTGGAAAATACTTTATATAAATAAGCGTGGGAAATACTTTATATAAATAAGCGTGGGAAATACTTTATATAAATAAGAGTGGAAAATACTTTATATAAATAAGAGTGGAAAATACTTTATATAAATAACCGTGGGAAATACATTATATAAATAAGCGTGGAAAATACTTTATATAAATAAGCGTGGAAAATACTTTATATAAATAAGAGTGGAAAATACTTTATATAAATAAGCGTGGGAAATACTTTATATAAATAAGCGTGGGAAATACTTTATATAAATAAGAGTGGAAAATACTTTATATAAATAAGCGTGGGAAATACTTTATATAAATAAGCGTGGGAAATACTTTATATAAATAAGAGTGGAAAATACTTTATATAAATAAGCGTGGGAAATACTTTATATAAATAAGAGTGGAAAATACTTTATATAAATAAGCGTGGGAAATACTTTATATAAATAAGAGTTGAATATACTTTATATAAATAAGCGTGGGAAATACTTTATATAAATAAGAGTGGAAAATACTTTATATAAATAAGCATGGGAAATACTTTATATAAATAAGAGTGGAAAATACTTTATATAAATAAGCGTGGGAAATACTTTATATAAATAAGCGTGGAAAATACTTTATATAAATAAGAGTGGAAAATACTTTATATAAATAAGCGTGGGAAATACTTTATATAAATAAGAGTGGAAAATACTTTATATAAATAAGCGTGGGAAATACTTTATATAAATAAGAGTGGAAAATACTTTATATAAATAAGCGTGGAAAATACTTTATATAAATAAGCGTGGGAAATACTTTATATAAATAAGAGTGGAAAATACTTTATATAAATAAGCGTGGGAAATACTTTATATAAATAAGAGTGGAAAATACATTATATAAATAAGCGTGGAAAATACTTTATATAAATAAGCGTGGAAAATACTTTATATAAATAAGAGTGGAAAATACTTTATATAAATAAGCGTGGGAAATACTTTATATAAATAAGCGTGGGAAATACTTTATATAAATAAGAGTGGAAAATACTTTATATAAATAAGCGTGGGAAATACTTTATATAAATAAGCGTGGGAAATACTTTATATAAATAAGAGTGGAAAATACTTTATATAAATAAGCGTGGGAAATACTTTATATAAATAAGAGTGGAAAATACTTTATATAAATAAGCGTGGGAAATACTTTATATAAATAAGAGTTGAATATACTTTATATAAATAAGCGTGGGAAATACTTTATATAAATAAGAGTGGAAAATACTTTATATAAATAAGCGTGGGAAATACTTTATATAAATAAGCGTGGAAAATACTTTATATAAATAAGCGTGGAAAATACTTTATATAAATAAGAGTGGAAAATACTTTATATAAATAAGCGTGGGAAATACTTTATATAAATAAGCGTGGAAAATACTTTATATAAATAAGCGTGGAAAATACTTTATATAAATAAGAGTGGAAAATACTTTATATAAATAAGCGTGGGAAATACTTTATATAAATAAGCGTGGGAAATACTTTATATAAATAAGAGTGGAAAATACTTCATATAAATAAGCGTGGGAAATACTTTATATAAATAAGCATGGGAAATACTTTATATAAATAAGAGTGGAAAATACTTTATATAAATAAGCGTGGGAAATACTTTATATAAATAAGAGTGGAAAATACTTTATATAAATAAGCGTGGGAAATACTTTATATAAATAAGAGTTGAATATACTTTATATAAATAAGCGTGGGAAATACTTTATATAAATAAGAGTGGAAAATACTTTATATAAATAAGCGTGGGAAATACTTTATATAAATAAGCGTGGAAAATACTTTATATAAATAAGCGTGGAAAATACTTTATATAAATAAGAGTGGAAAATACTTTATATAAATAAGCGTGGGAAATACTTTATATAAATAAGCGTGGAAAATACTTTATATAAATAAGCGTGGAAAATACTTTATATAAATAAGAGTGGAAAATACTTTATATAAATAAGCGTGATAACTAATTAAGAAAATTAAAGGAATATAAATAATAATATTAAATATGCGTAGATGTAAAGATAAGAAAAATGGTTTCTTGTATCTATATTTATTTAATTCATGTATATATATGTCTGTGTGTGTGTTATATACAATTCACCCCAAGCAAGGCGTTAATGCCACAAAGACGCAAGAGTCTACTGCAAGTGAAAGTGAATGTAAAGACATTCGCAATCCTAAACAGGAAACAATTAATAAACCTCTACTCCTGTTCTATATGCCGGAGAGGAGTGTGAACCGGACGATTGGCCAACCTGTCTACTCATATTGAGGAAAAATAAATAGTACATACAATTTCAGAGATCAGGCGGAGACGTTAGAAGTACAGAGTTAAAGTAGACTTTAGGAGGAACCAGAAACTCAATCCTAAGCAGGGAACAAAGGATAAACTTCTTCTCCTGCTCAAACGACCGAAGAGGAGTGTGAACCGGGCGATAGGCGAACCTATCTACTCCCTTATTACTTTGGTTAATTTGGAACGAGACCGAAGCAAAACAGCAATCAAAAGGTGAAACAACTCCTTGAATTCCTCTCCAATTTTAAAATCAATTCACTTATTATCGAATATTTGATTTTCTACTTCGATGAAAGCTCAGTCCGCATGCAGCAGAACAGTGTCGCGTCTGGTTTAGCTGGAAGGGTCACTTCGCGTGTTCAACGAAGAGGTGAGTAGGATTAAGCTGCTCGTCAACTGGACGAAGAGCAAACTGATGTACGTAGGAGACGGCCTCAATCCACAGCCCAACATCTTTGGCAATAACCCCGTTGAGTTCGTCACTTCTTTCGTCTGCCTAGACATTTCCAACACCGCCGTACTCTTCTCGCAGATCAACGGACCACTATAGCGGCGTTGTGATATTTACAGACCCCATCATGTTACGAGTCTACAACGCCGCCGTTATCTGTGCTACTATACGGTTCCGAGATGTGGCCTCGCAGCAAGACGTTCGCGTCGCGCATTCATGGTTTTGAGTCCCGTACCCTCAGGAACATCGAGGGAATGCGCTGTTTCGAGCTTTTGTCCACTGAGCAGCCCCGCTAGATGGCTGGCCAGCCAAATTCATGTTCATCATATATTCAGTTTTTGTACAATTCTAATCATCGCGTTTTAAAAATTAAACATTGCCGAAGGGTGAAACCAGTTAAAATAAAAGCGGTGTCAGTAGAAAAACCGTCCTTTTGACACTTCGTTTTTTTTTCGAGCACGAAGATCCATGTTTGCCAAAAATACGATATTTAAATGGCTTGTGGAAATAAATTGATCTTACCATCCCAGTATAGCATTCCTATACCCGCAATATGGTAAGACTGTTCATAGATGAAAACAGACAAGGATATTTATATATTTTGGGGAGAAAATGTTATTTATGTATTTACAGACACTAAATGTGAACCATAGTTTGTTCATGAAGAGAACCGAATGTATGTTTGACAACATAGAAAAGAAAACTGAAATGTCATCTTACTGGGAGTTGACTTGGTCATACATTGTGTCAGTGGTGCGGCCTTGACATAAAAGGTAAGAAAAAAAAATTAAGGTTCGGATTAGACATGATGTCTCACTGATGAACTGGTACCAAATGGTAAGGTACATTATATATATATACTAGCAGCATGGCCCGGCGTTGCCCATGCTTAATTCAAACATCGTACGACTCATACAGCAATCGTTATCACTTGACTTAAAATATTTTTGCCCTTCCTTGCCTTTAAAGGAGTGCCTTTGCCGTGCTGATGTTGATACATGCCTTACTTCTTGCCTATCTCACACTGCAATTTTTTTCTAAGCTCTTTACTAAACATTAAATATGTTATGAAAAAAGAACTAAACAAAATGAACACAAAACGATCAGCTTTAAAAAGGACTCGTAACTGGAAAAACCGAATGAAAAAAGAATGTTAACAACAAATACTTTTTCACACCCAACCCAGTTCTGCGGAATCAGAATCAACGTTGAGTTTAAGCAAGCGAATGAGCCAATTGGAGTAAAGTGCCATGCAGATTTAAATTTTTCCCACTTGTGACGAATGCAGCTATCGATTTTTTTTTTGGCATGCTAGCATGCTAGTTAACATTCGTGTCAGTCAGCTGTTGGCTCTCACTCTGGCCAATAGAATCTTTCTGCCTATTCGTGGCAGCCAGCTGTAGGCTCTCACTATGGCCAGTAGAAAATGGCCGCAAACTACATGAAAAGTGTCGTAGAAGCATGAAAAAATCGATTATTTCCACTATTGATGGGAGTTGGGAAATGCAAAGTCGGTCTTTGCCTTCCCGCTAACTTGGAGCATGTGCATGTAAATTTTGATACAAATCCGTCGAAAATTGCGGCCGTGTATTCGTTACACACACACACACACACACACACACACACACATCCTGCCTTATATATATATATATATATATATATATATATATATATATATATATATATATATATATCGCACCTCTAGCAAGACTGTCACATGATATATTTCTTACACTTTACCGTATGCACAAATTATAGCTGAATTTAATTAAGTTTTCTAACGTGACAATAGAGTAAATAGCTTTTTAGAAAAACTGTTCAAATATCGGAATGTTTGCTTTATAAATATTAAAATTAAAAAATGTCGTTTTTTAAATTTTATCAGAAGTTTTAAATTTTTTTTCATGTTCCAAAATATAAAAAATATACAAGAGTTTAAGTTAACCCTACTAAAAATCTCAGCCATACAATCAAACTTTTCGCAAAAAATTTCTAGCCATACAATCAAACTGTTCGCAAGAAATACCGAATTTTGAACATTTTGTGAGATCTTTTTAAATTCATTCTCGCTCACTTTTATTTTTTAACTCTTCATGGGAGAATGCATATGCTTAATAAATAAATAAATAACTACATGAACAAATAATCTAATATAGATACAACAGATAATGAAAAATAACAACAGACACATTGGTAGTCATACGATCTCCAACTAATAATGATTGTCATAAAGCCAACTATTTAAAGAAAAATAATATTTTTAGAATGAAAAGGATGTTGCCAGAAGTAGAAACGAATTACATATTATTTTTTTGTGTTGGAAAATAAGCTGTCTGACGTCATGTCAATGTGAGCTGATGGCTTATTCAAACATGAAAGTTGTCGGCTGCTGCTTCGTTTCATTTCACTGTTTTAATGAGACGCCAGGAAGGATATCTATATATATGCGCATGTGTAGTGTAACAGAATTAAAATTAGTCAGAAGTCAAAACGAGGAGCATAATGTCAACGGACTTTAAATTCATTTCATTTGTTTTTATACAGTTTATATATTTGGGGGGGGGGGTATTTTTCTCAATTCCAAGAACAAATTATAATAGTATTCAAATCGAATGCTTTCTTTGAGTATAAGACAATTTATATTTTTAGTTTGGCTTAATCCATTGCCAGATTTAGGTACATGTTAAACAAGCTGTAGCTTCGAGCCTGACAAGCCGAAGGGTCCTTATTTGAGAACATTTTTTCTTTTGCAGTTGGAAAGTTTTATATTGTTTTTACACAAGAAGCCAAAACTTTCATAGCTGAGGGATTCACCAAGTTTAAATCTAGCATTGGTATAATCTTAGGAGTTGAACGTCAAATAAATCAAAGACAAAAAGTTTTTCAATTAAATGGGAGCGGATAAGCGTGGGGCATTTTAGTGTATAGACAAAATAAAGTATGACATTGCAATTGAAATATTTGGGGGGCAGTACAGAAGTAAATTAATATTTTATATCATGATTTATTTTGATATTATAAATAAGTATTTTAATTGATGAATATCAACCGAAATTAGTAATATTAAATTACTATGTGTATAGTTTCGATGCTTTCTGCCAAATGCTTAAAAGAAGAGGCACTGAAGTAAGATATATAGGAAGAATAAAAGAATAAAAGAAGAATCTGCAATGATGGTGGTCCGGGCCTGGCATCTCGGTTTCAGTCACTTTCCCATCGCTTTAATATGGCTTCCCTGAACCTTTTCTAGAAATATTTTCAAAGCAATTGTTCTGATGAACTTTCCCCTTTGGTCTCTCGACTTCACGAATTTAAGCGCAGTTGTAGATTGGTTGCTAGGTTTCATCAATTTACAGTTGACATGGTTAGATGCAACCATAAGTTCTATGCTGACAATTTCTTCTCTCGTGGTTCTCGCTTGTGGAATTCTTGTCTGGCTTCTTGCTTTCCAGTCAACTTAGATTTTCTAAACTTTAAATGCAATGACACTCGGCTCGTTATCTTGTCTTATTAATTCCTTGTCTTTTATTGTCCTCTCGCCTTAATAATGATTTTTAACAAATTCTTTAACTCTTTAGTAGCTTTGTCGGAGTTAGCTCCCCCTCAGTTCCTTAATCCTTCACCAGGGGTCTCTCTCCCCTGGCTATAAATACAGGGTGACTCTTTGCCTCGATCTCTTTTTTCCTCAGGCCTTGGGCCATATACCACCTCGCATATGTGAGCTCTCACAGATACAGCGTTTCCCAAATTCTGGAAACACGCTAAGAACAATACACGTACGTACGAACACTCACCACAATACACACACATAATATTCACCACACGCACTCAATGTAACTGTCCCTGTGCTTGTAACCTTGTTAATTAAAGTCCAACATTCTCATGTAACTGGGCTGGCTAGCAGGAAATTTTAACCCTCGTGTGTTCTTTACACCTTCACCGCAATGGTCCACTACAGCTTTATCGTCTTGTTTGGGGGTGAAATTATTTATATTGCTCTGACTCCAATAGATATAAAATAGGTTGCTGATGCCAATCTATAATAGAAATGACCACCAGAAATCCCACCCTCAAAACCTATAGACATAATTCTTAATTTGTGAGCTTTTTATCCCATTATATTGTTGCTTTGCCTGTTTTTGTCTTGCATATGTTGATTTTTGGCTTTGGCATGCAAAATCTTATTACACCTTACATCTCGCTGTTTGTCTACTGTTTTATAGTGACATTCATCTTTGCTGAGATATCGCATATGTATGCACTTAATAATAAGGCTGTTCTGGCTGTTGCGAGAAGTATTACTCTCTATTGCTTCATTCTCTTTAGAGCTTTCAATTGTTTCCAATTGAAAGAATGGTCGAAAAAAATATCCCCTCTTCAAATTTATAGGCAAAAATTACACAGATACATACTGGGATTTCTTCCAAGCCAATTAAATAGGCCCTTCTCAGTTTCATCTGACTCAGTTCGGGGGTTTCGTGTCCAGAACGATTGACTGTCCGTATCCCCTTTTGTGTGTTAACATCATTCTTAGTTTGTGAACTTTTTACCTTGTTACTGTTACTTTGCCTTATGGCTACTATTTTGCCTTTCATATATTGCTTGCTCAATATTGTTTTTGTACTGTTCTTTTCTTTCTTTTGATATTATTTATTACAAACTTTGTCAGTTCTGTTTGTTTGGTATTTCAGCCAATTACATTTAACTATGATCAATTATTCTGCAGAAAGAAAACGTGAAGATTTAAAATTTGACAATATAATTTATTAAACGTAATTGGTGTAGAATTTATAAGCAAGCAGTGTTTTAGCAAAAGGAACATGCAAGAGGATAGCAAAAAAGAGTGGGAAATGTACAACTGTAGTGAGTTTATAACAGCAGCAGCACATACAGACAATTGACTATAGTGGATATATTCATCAGCAATAGGAACTCTCTTCTTTTTCACGTTGTGTCATAGCCCAAAAGGGAAGCACTCTTCTCCAACCGATCAGTAAGTAAAGCATTTGTTTGTTCTAGAAAAGAAAACATTTACATTCGGACACAGTTTTTAATAAAAGGCGTGTGTTTTCCACAATCAGACTTATTTTTATTTTATGGAATAAATTTCGCAAGTTTTAAACCAGTCCTGTATTTTGTTCTATGTCGTTTTATTGTAAACATTTTAAAGATTATCTCTATACATCTGCACTGGATATCTAATATCATTTCCCAATGAAGCCTTAGGCAAATTCTTTTTCGCATTAATTCAGATTATTTTAAATTGGGCTATTGGAATAGTGAATGTATCCAATAAAATTCCTGAGGAGGATGAAGAAAAGTTTTCTTTTATCGAAACAGTCATCGATTGATTCGTTTTCCACGGCTTATCAACTCTTTTCAGGTTATTTGAAACCAGAAAATATTTTTAGATTGTAAGAATTTTTTTCAGAAAATAATGATTTCGTGATACAAGGCTTATTAATTAACCCATAGGTAAGGGAAAAGAGGAAGATAATTGCCTTTCACAAGATATTGGTGCATGTGAATTTAACGAAGCCACCTGAAATTGGAACTCGGCTCTCCGATTAACAATTCCGGGCAATTAACCATTACACCACCTGCACATCCAAAATTACAGCAACTTGTATTCTCAAGCGGTTACCCATGTAGATACTGACAAGGCTCGACGTTGTTTAACTTCGGCGATCGTACAGGGACCTGTATTCCAACGTCATATGTTCATAATTCTGACCCCAGTTTGGGGGTTAAATATTTTCCCACAGCTGGGACACTAAAGGTGCTACCACCCCAGGTAAGGGTGGACCTGGGAACAACAGCATTTAAGACGTAGTACTATACTCCTCAAACCTCCCGATCGGAGGCCTTGCTGCCGGGTGTAGTTTATCGTCATACCCAGGACGTATTGATTATCAACCTTTTGTGGGTCATTTCAAGCTGAAATACTTTTTGGTGGATTGTAAGAATAATTCTTATTTTGCAAGTGAATATTGCATAAACAATTTTTTAAGAATAACAGTAACTTTTTACAGATAACAAGATGCACTATTTAACTATCATATAGAGTGTTCCAATAACTTGAACCGATTATAAATGTGAATTAAGTTTAAGCATCTAATGTTTTTTTTCTTTTTCTTTCAGATTTAACAACTTAGGTCTTTAGCAATTTCAACCATGGAAAGATTAACAATTAAACAACGTTAAATCTGAAAGAAAAAAGAAAAAAAAACATTAGGTTCTTAAACGTAATTCACATTTAAAATCGGTTCAAGTTATTGGAACATTCTATATATTAGTTAAATAGTGCATCTTGTATCTGTAAAAAGTTACTGTTATTCTTAAAAAACTGTTTATGCAATATTCACTTGCAAAATAAGAATTATTAGTTATTGGAACAACCTATATTACCTTTCAATAATAATGATGTGTGAGATTCCCCAGAGGATGCTTCTCTCTTGTGTGATCATGGCTCTCCCAAGCTTCCTGTTCTTTTGAGCTCTTAGTAAAGTTTGTCCTTTTCTTTCTTTGCTAATCATTACAATCTTAACTTATTCAAGTTTAGAGTCAACTGTTATCTATCCTATATATCTTTTTACAGATACGAGACGCACGATTTAACTATTATATATATATATATATATATATATATATATGATCGACTCTCCCGTCGAGATTCGACGTATGAGGGTCAAGCAGATCAGTTTCCAGGAAACCGACAGCCTAACACCGGCACATGAGATTTGATTATAGTGGTGAAGGCCTCGTGCAGGACCATCCACACTTTTTGGAGGGACGAATACAGAGACCTGGTGCACCGAATGCCACAAGGTTCCCAAACGACCCTCCGCAGGTTTTGAATTTAGAGTTGTCCTTCTCTTAGACCTGTTGCCATCCAATGCTATAGAACCCAGTCTGTCCTGCTATTTTACCCATAGCTGGAGGGAGAAGAAGAGGATTCATACCTTTCCCAAGGGTATTAGCACGTAAGTGAATGTAATGAACTCGACTGGAATTCGAACACGGCTCTCCAATTTACCACTGCGATAGGGCAAGCAGAAAGTGTAATATAGATAGACTTACGCCTTTTCGTACTTAGTTTCAAGTGACTTTCGATCATATTTGCCCATTCATTCGTCACACCTATTTTTTGTCTCCCGCTATATGTCACCTCACGCAACTTTCTAAATGGATGTGTGTATGGCATCCTGTGATCTTTTACTTTTAATATCCGAAAACGTATGAAAAAAATGAGTTTAAAAATGGAAAAAAAAAGGTCAATATATTCAAATAAATTCAGATTTTCAATTTTGAGAGTTTTAATTGACATTGAAAATTCACAAGACACGTTATTTCAAATGCTCCAAATATCTGTCTCAGTATATTCATATCTATCTATCTATCACGCTGTTTTCAGATCTATCTATCTGTGTGAGCACATCTATCTATCTATCTATCTATCTATCACGCTGTTTTCAGATCTATCTATCTGTGTGCGCACATCTATCTATCTATCTATCTATCTATCTATCTATCTATCACGCTGTTTTCAGATCTATCTATCTGTGTGCGCATATCTATCTATCTATCTATCTATCTATCTATCACGCTGTTTTCAGATCTATCTATCTGTGTGAGCACATCTATCTATCTATCTATCTATCTATCTATCTATCTATCTATCTATCACGCTGTTTTCAGATCTATCTATCTGTGTGCGCACATCTATCTATCTATCTATCTATCTATCTATCTATCTCGCTGTTTTCAGATCTATCTCCCTATCCATCTATCATTTAAAATTTTCAGAGCATAAAGCGTTTACGATATACACAAGGTATGTTCAGAATGTAATACCTGTTCTAATTTAAAGATTAATTAATTTATTTTTTACGGCTTATCAACCTTTTGCAGGTTATGTAACGCCAGGAAATATTTAGGGATTTTAAGAATGTTTAGGAGATAATAACGATTTATACTAATCAGCCCATTGCTGGGTGGAGAAGATGTGGATTCATGCCTTCCCCAAGAGTATTTTCGCATAAATCAATATAACAAACCGAACTAGAACTAGAACTCTTCTCGCCAATTTTCAGTTGCCAGACTTTATCCATTAAATCAACCAAACAGCTTATAGCACTTGGTATTCCCAACCTGTCACCCATCTCTTACTAACCAAGCTCGACATTGCTTAACTTCGGTGTTTGAATTAGAACCGGTGTTTCAACGTGATATGGCCGTATGCGCGTAATTTTTAAAGTATTAGAATACTTTTAAAATATTTTTGGATCCCAAGAAAACAATTTGCAGTCTTCTTTTTCTTCTTCTTCTTCTTTGTACGATTTCCCTTCAGTACTTGGGTGATCATGGTTCTCCCAAGCTTCCTGTCCTTTTGAGCTCTTAGTAAAGTTTATCCGTTTCTTTCTTTGTTAATCCCTTTCTGACAACCGTTTACACAAGCTCGTTAGGTAGGTCATTCGCTACATTCCTCTTGTCTTCAATGTGTTATGTGAGGGTTAACTTCTCCGAGTCTTCTTTCCTCATTATGTTCCCTAGAAATTTCAGCGGTCTCTTATTCTAAGGAAGTATCCTTTTTGTTTCCATTTATCTTAAAACTTCGTCGTTACTCCCACGTTCGATTCATGTTATTCTCAACATCCTTCTGTAGAACCACAAATTCTATTTCCTCAAGTTTCTTCCTCATCAGTGATGAAGTTGTCAAACCCCCTCTGCCATTATGTAATATCTATCCTCCTATAGGAGGACCGATATTACATAACAGTTTAGTGCACTTTTCTTTGTCTCTACTGATACTTTTCTCTTTCATAATACTTTGCTTAAAGTATTTCGAAGGTATCTTTCTGTATTCCAATGCGTCTTTAGATTACAGTGCAACATTTTCAGTCCTCTAGCTGTTCCAATTTAATTTTTAAAGTATTAGGATTCTTTTAAAAGAATCTTGAAGCCCAAAGAAAGAATTTGTGGTGTTATCTTACCATAACCTTCTTTCAAACTGGCTGCCGCTCTAGACACAAATAGAAATTCAAAAGCTGTCATAGAATGTGTTTCTGAAAGGAGGAAGTGCTTCATATATTTACAGGAGGTTGCTGAATGTCGATTGAAAGCTTCAATTGATGTAAGAATATGGGCCAAGAGAGCTAATGGCAATATTAGAGAGAAAATATAAACCTACGTGACAGGCTCTAAGACCGAAGAGGCTGATACTCTCCTTATAAATAACAGACGAATCATTGTTGTAAAACTGCTTGAAAGCCTTCAAATAAGCTATGATAATACACGAAGTTTATTGCTATCTCAGTTCAATCAAGAAGAGGTTAAAATTTATTATGTTTACTGAAATATTTTCAAGTGAGTCGAGCGGAAAATCTTTCAGCACATTCTAAAGCACACCAGATCAGTTTTTTTCTCATAAAAGTGGGGAAGCAGGTTCTATATATATATATATATATATATATATATATATATATATATATATATATATATATTTAAGCATTTCACCCCAAGCAAGGCGGGAAGCCACGAGAACGCAAGGGATTACAGAAAATTTGGAGCAAGATCAGATAGGAGTGATAGAAGAAAGGATGAGGATAGTGGATAGATCAAGGCAACTGGAGATGTCGATTGACATTACACTTGAATAGCTGGAGATTATAGCTCACAGGGAAACAGGAATAGGGGAGGGAGTTCCACAGGCGAGAGGTGCGAGACATGAAGCTATTGGAGTAGAAGAGACGGCTACATTTAGGAGTTTCGACAGTAAAGGGGTGAGAGCGGGATGCCAGCCTCGTAGGGCGCTTGAACTCATGACGTCTGGGAACCAGCGAATGCAGCTCCTCGGAGCAATTTCCATGGAAGTATTTGTAGAACAGACAGAGGGAGGCGACGGCGCATCTGTGAGAAAGTGACTGTGGACGAGACGACAGAGCAGGGCCAACTACATTGCATATCCGCCTCTGGAGCCTATCAAGAACCCCGAGGCAAACAGAAGGGGCACCAGACCATATATGATAGCAATATGTGTGTGTGTGTGTAAAAAATATATAGAGAATAGGAAAGAACTCGTAAGGTAAATAATCCAAAGTTCTTTAGTATTTTTGTTATTATTTAAAAAAAATAGTGCTCGATACAAAAGTAAAGCCTAAATATAATTATTTATTTAAAAATATAATTCCATCGCTACATAAGAGTTCTCATGTTACAAAACAAAAGCCGAAAACTTCAATATAATTATTTGAATTAAATTGAATTAATGTACTGTTACGAGGATGCATTTTTATAATAAGGGATTCTACTGAGCCCTACTTGTTATTACAAAAAAGTTTTCATTTATGAAGTAGTTGTAAAATAGAGAAATTAGAAATAGAATGTTTGGAAGATTCTAGATCATTCTAGTAAAAAAAAAAAAAAAAAAAAGAAAATCTAGATGATACGAGAAATATCTAGAAATATTCAAATTAGGTGTTAGCCCCTATAAAAACGGGTTGTCAGTTGATTAAAAGAAATTTCTGCTGTTATCAACTCCGGCTTTTGATTCAAGGACTATTATATCCAGCCGAAAGAATCTCTATAAAAAGTTGCCGACCAACCAAAACCCAAAAAAGAATTTCATGGAACAAATTTCGTAAATAGAATTTTGACTAATTTTCATTGACCAAACTAAAAATTAATATTTATTTACACACCTTTGTGGATTTCCAAATATAGCACTTAGATTACTTCACTAGCCCTAGAGTGATAAAGATATTTGATTCCCTTTCCTTCTCCCTCGTAGCACTTCTCCAGTAACTCTGTGTTTTCTGTTTTGTAGGCCACAATTGTTTATCCTGTATATATTTTATGTTCTGTTTTAGTAAATTAAATATTTGATTGTGATTTAGCTCTGTGTTGTGGTAAATCATTTTTTCTTTTGTTACAATTATCAACACGTAACAATATGGGGGCTCGTCCAACTCTATAATATCGTACAAAAACAAAACAAAAATTTGTTTTTGTTTTGTTTTTGTACGATATGTGCCTACTGTAAGAAGGATAATCACATCATATCCGATTGCCGAACCCTAAAAAGAAAACGGGAAGAAAATAACTCCCTTCAGCCTCATGCCTTTGTTAGACAACAAATTAAGAGTAACTCCTTTCCTCAGTTTTCCTTCTCAAAACCAGGTGTTACTGAAAACAATAAAAACTCATTTGGAAAATTATAGACCATTTTTGTCCCAGGGCTCTGTTTACATCAACGACCCTGAGAAAGCTAGGTCTGTCCAAATCTTACGAGACACCGGTGCGTCTCAAACTTTACTATTAGAAGGTATACTACAGCTATCGGAATCGACCTTCACTGGCGATTTTGTTTTATTACAAGGCATTGAATTGGGCGTCATTAAGGTGCCCCTTCACAAAATTTATATAAAATCGGAATTGGTGAATGGTCCCGTTGTAGTCGGTATACGACCAACCCTACCAGTTAAAGGGGTCTCCTTACTGTTAGGCAACGACTTAGCAGGCAACAGGGTAGTAGCAGAACCAATCGTCTGTGATAAAATACAAATAAACGATGAATTTGTGGTTGAAGAAAACTGACGTATATCCTGATTGTGTTATTACTAGGGCTAAAGCAAAGAAGCAAATTTCAGAAAAGAAAATTAATGATGTAAATTATATCATCCGCACCCCAGATCGAAGGAAAAAGAAAAGAATTTGCCACATTAATATGTTAAAAAATTACACCGACAGAAATTATGTAACTAATACTAAACCTGTCTCAACCTTAGTAAACATTAGTAATACAAATCAATTTGAAGATGATTTAAATAATAATGAAGATACAGTTATTAGGGAGAAGGACATGGGTCAGAGTAGTCATTTAAAAAACTCGGAAATCCTGTCTAATTTAAATGTAAAATTCAAACATTTATCAAATGAGAAAAGAAAAGACATTCATGGTTTGGCCAATGATTTTCGAAATCTTTTTCCTGATGTTCCTAGAAAAACAACGGTTGCAGTACATGATGTTTTAGTTGGAAATGAAAAAAACCCATCAAACAACATTTTTACCGGGTAAATCCAATCAAGCTTCAGCAGTTGAGAGAAGAGATTAAATAAAAATCTTCTAAAAGCTCTAGACTCCCACAGAACCTTGGAGAAATTTGTTCATCTCCAGAGATTGCTTGGTAAATATGATAAATCACTATTGACATTGTAAAAAGCTTCTCTCTGTTAATATTTCGTGAATCACACACACACACACACACACACACACACACACACACACACACACACACACACACACACACACACATTTATATATGTATATGTATATATATAACCCAAAGTACTCGTCGAAGAGATTAACATTTGTATTGCTGCAGTAAAGCAAGATTCCTTAATCCTGAAAAATAGTTCCATAGAATTTCTTATAGTAAGGTGAAACTTCTTTTATGTTCCTTGTGCCACCAGAGCGTGGGTAATCATGGCTCTCCATAACATCCTTTTCTATGTAGCATTTAGTAAAGTTTGTCTTTTTACTATCTATCTTACTCCCTATTCTACCATCATTTATGCAAGTTCCTTTGCTTGATTATTCAGTTTCCCTCTGAACCTGTTTCTGTCAATATGACCTGTGAGTTTTAGAATCACCAAATCTTCTTTCCTCATTATGTTTCCCAGAAATTTCAAATTAAATAGTTTTTGTTTTTACAATTTTTGTTCATTAAAAATATGTTATCTCATTGTTAAGGTTCATATACAGTCAGACCGGTTATGAATATGATGTTTTTTGTTTCGTTTACAAAAATGCATAGTCAACTCCGGTGGGCAACCCTGGGGCCACATTATGATGCTGGCTGTGCCAACTCCTCTCTGCTCATGTTGCGGTCGATAACCGTCTTCTTCTCTTACTTCAGGCCTTCTCATCCTCCAACTTTTACTCCACGTGAAGACTAAGGCCTGAAGTACTTCAGGCCTTCTCATCTTCCAGCAATTACTCTACATGAAGACTAAAATGAACCAAAAAGAAAACCTAAACCAGCCACTCAAAAATCACCTAAACCCTTCAACATTTCGTTCAGCAACATCCGTGGCATTAGAACAAATTTTTGCAATGTGGAATCTTTCCTCACTCCAAATAGCCCGGATATAATGGCCCTGTGCGAGACAAACCTTGTCCCGTCTATTCCCTCCTCTGATCTCTCGATCCCCGGCTACCTTCCTATCCTCAGGAAAGACTCTCTAACCCACATGCACGGTCTTGGTGTCTATCTCAAGGATCATCTCGCCCTGGCCATAGAGATGTCTCTCGAATCACCAGAACATTCGTACATGTGTCTTCGACTATCTCTCCTCAATGCCGTAAGCTATCTCTTCTTCCTCTATCGCTCTCCATCCTCTCAAGACTGTGGGATACTCGACAGCATATCGGACAGCATAGACAAGGTCCTCTCTCTCCACCCGTTTGCTCAAGTATTCGTGTTTGGTGACTTTAACGCCCATCATACCAAGTGGCTCGAGAATGCTACTACTGACCGGGCTGGCATTCAAACACTTAACTTCTCAATTTCTCAATCCCTCACGCAGATAGTCAAATTCCCCACGTGTTTTGCCCTCAACCTGGCAGATAAGGCCTCCCTACTCGATCTGTGTTTTACCTCCATCCCCGAATCCTGTAGCGCCACACAGCTCTGCCCTCTTGGTAACTCCGACCATGCCGTGGTATCTGTTAACATTTCCTTCAACTCCACACCCCGCAAAGAACCTCCCATTACTAGAACCTCGTTCTACTACCAACGATCGGATTGGGACTCGTTCCGTGACTTCCTCCGCGATGTCCCCTGGGATGTTGTCTTTACACTCCCTGTCCATTAATGTGCTTCTGAGGTCTCATCCTGGGTTAAAGCTGGAATCGACGCTTTCATCCCCTCAAGGAAATTTAAGGTCAAGTTGCACTCCTCCCCTTGGTTCTCCGCTGCTTGCTCAGCCGCCATTGCCCATAGGAACCACTTCTTTCACTTATTTGGTAGCGACATGTCGGATTGTAATAGACGTCTCTTTGCCTCCGCTCGTAGCGAGTGCAAACGTGTCCTCAACGAAGCTAAGACAATATTTGCTGCTCGGATGAGGGAGCGTATTGCATCTCGCAAATTTGGCTCCAAAGATTATTGGCGGCTCTGCAAGAGTGTCCCGAACAATAGAAAACCCTCCATACCTCGTTTATTCAACCAGTTCGAGGTCTTGACCTCCTCAACCGACAAGGCTGAATGCCTTGCTCGGAAGTTCTCGTATAACTCGACGCTTGACTCCACCGGTGTACCCATACCTGACTTCTCTCTAAGAACTGAGGCCCTATTGAGCGGCTTACGCATAACCCCGTCATCAGTACTGGGTATTATCTCCAAATTAGACCCCCACAAGGCTAGTGGTGGAGACGACATACCAGCCATTGTCTTGAAGAAATGTGCGCCTGAGCTAGCACCCGCCCTCTCTAAACTGTATAATTACTGCCTCAAGGAATCCTGCTTTCCCGACTGCTGGAAGTCCGCATCCATTGTTCCTGTCTTTAAGAACTCTGGAGACCCCTCTGACCCTGCTAATTACCGTCCTATTAGTCTCCTACCCCTCTTCGGCAAAGTCTTCGAAGCCCTAATCAACGCAGAAGTGGTTAACCACCTTACCACACACGACCTTCTCTCAGACAAGCAATACGGTTTCCGCTACGCCCGTTCTACTGCTGACGTGCTTACGGCCATCACGGAAACCGTCTACCAAGCGCTTCAAAATAATGGTGAGGCTCGTGCCGTGGCCCTAGACATTTCCAAAGCGTTTGATAGGGTTTGGCATACCGGCCTTCTTCGTAAGCTCCAGAGTTACGGTATTACTGGTCGACTGTTTGATCTGATACAATCATTCCTATCAAATCGAGAATTGAAGGTCGTTCTCAACGGTTTCTCCTCCAGTTCCTATCCCACGAACGCAGGTGTTCCCCAAGGCTCCATCCTTGGCCCTACACTTTTCCTTATTTTCATCAACGACCTTCCTGACGCCATAGGTTCCCAAGTTGGCATCTACGCGGACGACACTACAATTTACTCCTGCCTCAAAACTAAATCTAGTGTCGCGGTCAAAACTAACCTGGCCGCGCGTCTTGAAATGGACCTCCAATCGGTTGTTAACTGGGGCAACAATTGGATGGTCAAATTTAACGCCTCTAAAACTAAACTACTCTCCATTAACCACCATAGATATCCTTACCTGCCCCTATTAGAATGTCTGATAGTCAACTTCTTGAGAGTGACTCCCTGCGTCTGCTCGGTCTCACGCTGACTGCTGACCTGAGATGGAACAAATACATTGAGTCAATTGCATCGTCCACCGCGAGGAAAGTTGGCTCTCTGTGCCGCGCCAGGAAATTTTTCTCCTCTGAATCGATACTTCAAATATACAAAACGACCATTCGCCCTTGCATGGAGTATTGCTGCCATATATGGTCTGGGGCACCATCTGTCTACCTCGGAGTTCTTGACAAGATCCAGAGACGGATATGTAATGTGATTGGCCCTGATCTGGCGTCTCGCTTGCAGCCACTATCTCACAGACGCGTCGTCGCCTCTCTCTGTCTCTTCTACAAATACTTTCATGGCAATTGCTCCAATGAGCTGCTTTCCCTGGTCCCCAGTCTCCATGAATACAAGCGCCTTACACTGTAGAAACTTTAAAATGTAGCCGTCTCTTCTACTCCAATAGCTTCATACCTCGCACCTCTCGCCTGTGGAACACCCTTCCCAATTACTGTTTCCCTGATAGCTATAATCTCCAACTATTCAAATGCAATGTCAATCGACATCTCCAGTTACCTTGATCTACACACTACCCTTCCCTTCATCCTTTCTTCTATCACTCCTATCTGCTCTTGCTACAAATCTTCTGCAACCCCCCTGCATCCTAGTGGCTTCATGCCTTGCTCGGGGCTCTAAGCTTAAATATATATATATATATATATATATATATATATATATATATATATATATATATATATACAACATTTAGCAGGTTGCAAGAAAATTTTCTTTTTTTAGGTGAATATCCAAGGAAAAAATACTGAGAAAAGTATATTTGGTATGTAAAATTGTTCAGGGTTATTATTAAAGCATACAAATATTTTATTGTACTGATGTTAATCACGGAAATTTTAGTTTTATACATAAAGGTTACAATCAGTAATTGCTATTATTAAATATAAATTAAATATAAATCCATATTCCAAAAATAAGATACGGACTGCCTTTTTCCATTAGGCATAAATTTTATGTAAAAACTTATACCACATTATGAGAATTATATATATATATATATATATATATATATATATATATAAGGCTCCAACACTTATATTCCATGGTTATAATTTATTACACTGGAACCGTAATCACGATCTAATTCATCAGACCTACAAATTCAAAAGCTTTTGAATTTGTAGGTCTGATGAATTGGATCATGATTACGGTTCCAATGTAATAAATTATAACAATGGAATATTAGTGTTTGAGCCTTCTATATTATATTCTTGCTCTGTACTGTACATAGAGCTTTACCTGGATTTTATCCCCTTGGATATATATATATATATATATATATATATATATATATATATATATATATATGTGTGTGTGTGTGTGTGTGTATTATTACTATATCTATGTATTATTACTTTTCGGCAGGATACGAACCTACTTTCCCTTGGAAGCAGAAGCAGGAGAGCCCATACTGTTTCTTTTTAATAAGATTTCTCGAATATTCAGGCCAGTAGATGAAAATAAATAAATATACTGTTTAATAAATAAATAGTGCATCTACTCAAATATAAGTATTTATTAAAAATAACGTTTAAGTAATAAAATCTGTCGAATTATTAAATAAAAAGCTATGACTTCTTTAGCTCTCGAATAATTAAACTCGGTCGAGCACTGTGGGGAGAAAAGCGAGAATTTGTAAACTGTCACGATTATTGCTGATAATGCATGACCCGCCAAATTGGACTGACTTCTCTTGATCACTGAAGTGTTTATGAAAAAATAAATACATAAAAATTCACCTTTCTCTCTGTTGGGCATCGATAGCCTAGGGATTAGAATCTCCGACTGATGCCGAATCCCGGCTTGAAGCGATCGGATGTCTAGCCACACTGAGGAGCTATGATACAGCGAAACAGTCTGTCTGTGGATGACGATATAAAATATATATATATATGTGTGTGTGTGTGTGTGTGTGCGTATCTGTATATGTGTGTTTGTGTGTGTGTGTATGTATGCTGCCGTGTGTATCCTAGTATGTTTATATTCTACTTTCAATAATTATATATATATATATATATATATATATATATATATATATATATATATTTCAGCGCTCGGAATTTTAGAACATTTGGACAGATTCTACATAATTGTCGCTCCGCAAAAAATACTTGTTCGAACACAAGAAAAATTAAATAAAATGCTCAATCTTAGTACCTTGTCTGTCGTTTTTAGTGAAATATGCATAAATGAAGAATTGCTGCCTAAATTCACAATACATATATATATATATATATATATATATATATATATATATATATATATATATATATATATAAAGTTATAAAGAGAAAAGGAAAACTTATCTTAGTTGACGCGTTTCGTCTTCCGATGGCAAATATAAGGATTTTATTTCGCAACAAGTATTTATAAACAGAAATAAAAATGTCGTTAGATTTTCTGAATTTTAAAATTTAAGAACGCTCATAAATATCCATCAAGCACACACACACACACACACACACACACACACATATATATATATATATATATATATATATATATATATATATGACCATTACTCCGAAAGTAAAAACTTATTTTATTATGATAGCTCACGACGTCAGGATGCTGGAAGTATAGCAATTGAGGTTGTCTTCTTCCCAATAATTCATTTTGGGAGCTTTGAAACATCATAACGCCAAGCACCATATCAGTTTGGAGAACGGATCACGTAGCAAATTTCAGTTGGATTGTCCTGCTACTCCCATCAAATCATCCTAGTTTGGCGCCTTCTGACTTATAACTGTTCAGGCAGACGAAAAATGGACCACTCGGATAACATTTTCTTGACAACGACCCCGTTATCGATGCTGTAAAAAATACATCGCATATTACTGTGCAGCAGTAAGATACAAAAGTCTTCGGCCACATATTTATCATCGAGAAAATTTAGACAGAACTATAGAGGAGAGTTCGCCAGAAAAGTCCATCTCATACATAGTGACAAATAGTAAAAGATTTGTACGATTTCTATATGCATTGAATGAATTCAAGACAATGGAAACCATACAAAAAATATTAACACTGTTCAGAAACTTACTGAAATGATCATTATATCATACATTTTAATGATCATTATATCATACATTTTAATTATAGTCATTATTTTTTTTTGTTTTAAAACACTTTTTCTGACATGGTTAATGTGAGATGGCCTAAAAACTTTTGCGCGTCAATTTTAGGATTTCGTCTACTATATTCCTTTCTCATTCAGAAATATGAAATATAATTCAAGTGGAACCAATCTTTTGTTTATAGAATGTACAGTACGAAGCATTCATTTATAAACTGTAAATGTGCAGGGCCGGTGCAAGTGTCTCGTGCCCCACCTCGAATCTATGATATAGCCTCCCTGAATCTATGATACTCTACAATATCTCAATTTTCATAAGGTAATATTTTTATTAAATTATATTATTGTAACCTAATTATGTACAATAATGGATCATAACCTATATAGGTGAACTATTCAAGTAGAATAAAACTGAATATAAATACAATGTATCTAAATACAAATTAGAGACATGTCATAATAGATAATTTCCTCTTAAAAAAATTAACTATGTTTGCGGCAATTTTTAACAACTTGAGATTTTTCTTGTTAAAAAGTTAAATAATTTTAATACATTCAACATTATGGATAAAAAAAAAATAGTTAATTTTATATAGTTTTTTCGAGACTTAGCATAATTAAAACAAATTCGCGGATTTGGACGAAAAAAAAAAACACCCCCCAAAAAAACCAGAATGACCCGGGAATGTAGTTTGTCCGATCATTTTCCGTGGAAGTTGCGGTAAAGCAGCGATTTGCTTGCCACTCCCCGCCTGTGGGAGAGAGCTTGAAGGGTGGAGAACAATTCGTCACCTACAAGGACTCGGAGATGCTTTAGAACTCTATCAAGACTGGACAGCTCCCGACCAAATATGACAACAATACTCCATTTTGGGTCTGATCTGCCTCTTGTAAAGGTAGAAGAAAGCAGGAGGAGTAACGAGTCATATGTAATATAGGTGAACAATTCAATTCGAAAAATTGAAAATGAATACAATGTATCTAAATATAAAATTAAATAATTTTAACATATTGAACATTATGGATAAAAACATAGTGAATTTTATATAGTGTTTTTTTTTTTCGTTGACTTAGCATGAGCAAAACAAATTCATGGATTTGGACGACCCCCCCCCCGCGTAAGAATTACGTCAAAATCACGAAATTTATCATACTTTGATAGTTGTATTAGGTTGGTGCAAAAATAATGACGTAATAATGTTGTTTTTGGACGTTAAAAAATACGACAAAAAACGACATTATTACGTCATTATTTTTGCACCAAACTAATACTTTAATTTGTAACGTATATAAATGTAGGTATAAAAAAGTAAATGTTGATAAGATAGCAAGAGTCAAAAAGCATTTCCCGGACCGCCATCCAATAAGTCTTAACTTCCCTCAGTTAAGAGGTCCGGGGGTCGTACACACCACCCTGGTGCATGTGACTGCATTATTTATATATACAAAAATGTGCACTTTTTTTTTTCATCGGTCAGCGTTTTCCCCAGTCATGACTGCTGCAAGAAATGTTACTTCCCTGCGTCGTGCCAGACAGTTTTTCTTGCCATAATAGCACGTCTTGCAAGATAGCACGTCTATAAATTTACCATTCAACCATGCATTGAATGTAGCAGCCACATATGGCCTGATACTCCTGCTAGACAGGGTGTATCAAAAATAATTTTGGAGGCGGGTTTTATGAATAATCAAGAGTAGTCTCCTCTTGTTTTGTTACTCTCCTCTTTGACAGCGCTATTTCTGTTTACTGGGCCTATAAAAGGACACTATACGCGAACCTTGTATTCTCAGATAATTAAAGCATTTGTAAAGCCTACACCTGCGTACTTTTGTCATTACATCAAGTTGCTCACGCCAATACAAGGACAAAAGTCCATATTAACATATGTTCATAAATCCTTTCTTTTTTTAGTTATTACGTTTACAGTATACCGGAGACGCTGTTAAATTTACAATCCAAGATACAATCCAAAAATACTTTTACAAACATTGGAGGTGCGTTCCTAACGCCAAAACAATGTAAAATGTCCATATAAACATTTGTTCCAAAGGCCATCGTTGTACCTCAACACAGCAACTCATAGCATGTTCAAAATGTCCTCTGCTTGCTTCTACAAAACGCATGCACCCTTCGAATCATTGACTGGCGGACCCTTTCAAATACTTCCACACGGCGTAGAATGGTTTCGCAAGCCTCAGTTGTTTTGGCGTGAGGAACCCGCCCTCAAAGTTTGTAAAAGTGTTTTTGATACATCCTATATATCTCTAGATTCTTGACAAAATCTAAAAATTGGTCTGCAATGTTATCGCTCATGATCTTGCATCTTGTCTTCAGTCACTTTCCGACAACCATAACGGGCTTTTTTTAAATAAATATTTTCATGGCAATTGTTCTCACGAGTCTTTCTCCTTAGTGTTGTTATATTTACACCCCCAACAGATAAATTGTATATATGGGAACTAGTTAGGACTACATAGAGATTTTGAGGTATTATGGTGACTGTAGTAAGAATGGTAAGTAGAATTTATTGTTTGGCGTAAGGAATGTTTGGGTCAGTAATCGTGGCTAGCTATGTTTAAGATAAGAAAGACTGAAGACCACCCTTCCCCTGTCCCTCTTTTGGCTTTGTTTGACATTTTTGTATTTTTCAAAATAAATATTGCTTTCCTCCTTAACACTTTGATATTATGAATTTAAGTGTGGTATTCGATTGGCAAATATATTTCATCGTTTTGCCTTTGAAATGGCTAGATGAAACCGTAAGTTTTATTCTAATAGTTTGTTTTCTCGCACTTTATGCCGGTGGACCTCTTCCGGTTTCAGCTTCCCCCTCGCCTACGAGCTTCAAAAATTTAAATGCAATATTAATCACCATTTTCTGTCTTCTTGGATTCTGTATTTTTATTACCTATTTTTATGAAAAATTGTTTTAAGAGAACGATTTTATAAATTTCAATCGACAACAACTCTAGCGGTTTGATCAATGACGGCTAATATTATCATTATCATTAGATTGGAGCTACAGAATAACGACTTAATAACTTTACCAAATAACAAAAATCACATCACTTGAGGATTCCACACAATAACAATTAAAATGGATAAAATATGCAAATAGAAGGGAAAATAATGATATAATCAAGATGTTGACTTTTTAACGCTTTTCTCGTGTTCTTTCACCGTTAGTAACCCCTTGCATTTTGGTGCCACTATCGACTTGCAAGGTGGAGAAAAGAGCGCCCCCCCCAAAAAAAACCTAGTAACAGGCGTACGTGTATAGTTATTTTCTAAGAGTAACTGAGATGTAATACAAAGCCGAAAGTATAGGGTACCCAATGAGGATCGAACTCACAACTCAGTCATAATTGTTCTAGCGAGACAAGATTGCTAAGCATTACACATATATTTGTAGACGGAAGAATGTCACTTTGAATTGAGCTGATTCGGCAATGCATTAGATGCAACAATAGAGTTGATTGATCTTGGCTAGGTTCTGTGGCAGTAAGAAACGAGCTTACGGTAATCCGAGTCATGGCACTTGGCTGGATTTCTTTTTCGCCTGGCATTCGTATAATGCTGATCAACCTCAGGAGACACAGGGGATTTTGGCCCAACGCAAGGCTTAAATCCTTACCGATGTTATTGCTTCACCGCTGCTCGCGTGAGGATAGGGCGTTGTAAGATATTTATTTTCACTTATTCACGTCGGCTGACACTTGAGATCAAGTGACAACAAGCCTCCTCAATTTTCCGAAAACAATTTTAGTAAAAGAGCGTGCAACGACAAAGGAGTTAACATTCAATATCTTGGGAGATCTAACACCTTTAGTAGCATATTGTCAAAATGGTTTATTTATAGATTTGGTGCAACACTCCTTTGAAAGAAGCATATTATTAATGAGGAAGCAGTTCATTTTCTATTTATAGCAAGCCATCCTATGCAGAGTACAAGCAGAGATAGGGAGAAATGGGCCTTGTTAATTTTGTAAATTCCGTACCACATCTCAAACAAAACAGAAGAAGCCGCTCTTGTTTTCCCTCAAGGCTAGTTTCGTGATGATGGAGTTAGTTGCCGTTGATATTTATAGTTGCTATAAGAATGTGGAGGAACGGTGGTTAGCAACTCGGGTCGAGCAATCGGAAATTCGTTACATTCGGGTCCGTTACTTTCACCGACATGAAGAATCTATCTCCAACTATGGGTTACATAGTAGGACAGACTATAGTCTTGGGTGGCAATCGGTCTAGGAGAAAGACAGCTCTTAATTCAAAATCTCCATGGGTTAAATATCTCCACCAACCTGCAATTGGTCAAACGTGGGGAATACGGCTATATCCCTGAAGACATGGTCAATCGGGAAGGTGTGCCGCCAACAGGAGTGAGAAAGCAACTAGATTTTATTTGGATAAGAATGATCTTGAACAAAAATCAGTATCCCTTCCCAAGCGTTCCAAAAAGTAGGAATTCAAATGAAATTAGTGATGACACCTGCTCTAAATCTATCATAACATTGCAACATGTGGAATTGGTAAATTCTAAACACTTCAGGTACTTCGGTGTATGGATCTGTTATAACAAATTTAAACTAGGAGATAAGGAAATGGAACATAAGAGAAATTTCACTTGTGGGTACTTTTGTCTAACACTGTAGGATGTTACAAAGCCAAAACTTTAACTTGAGAATTTGTCATGTTCTTAAATACTTTGTCACATCTAGACTCTACTATAGATGACATGTGATGGCGCTGAACTCGTTCAGAAATGTCTAAACCATCATCTATTTAAAACCGTTTTACCAGATCATTAAAAAAATGACTTTAAACGAATGGATCCGTTAGGTCTTAAAGAAGATACTTTATCAGACCCTCAAGACGTTGATATTCCACACCTTTTCACATAAAACATTAGGAAGGAAACCCCCATCAACACGGGAAAGAGCGATAACAGCTACCGGACGTTATAAACCTATTTATATGAAAAATTGTTTTAAGAGAACGATTTTATAAATTTCAATCGACAACAACTCTAGCGGTTTGATCAATGACGGCTAATATTATCATTATCATTAGATTGGAGCTACAGAATCACGACTTAATAACTTTACCAAATAACAAAAATCACATCACTTGAGGATTCCACACAATAACAATTAAAATGGATAAAATATGCAAATAGAAGGGAAAATAATGATATAATCAAGATGTTGACTTTCTACTCTACCTTGAACTAAAAAATTAGGAAAGAAATCCCCATCTATATTAGAAAGAGTGATAACAGTGGAGCTGCTATGTATATTTACCTGAAGAACTTTTAAGATAGAACATGTAACACTAACTATTCGGTCAATGAACATCGAATGTTTCTTGCATGGAAACAGTTAATATCACCGTAACCATTCTGAATATTTTCATGCCTTATCGCAGAAACGCATTTATCCAAGCAAATTTTTCTCTCAGGGAAATTAAACCCCCTGTATACGGATGGAAAATGAATTCAGTAAATACACAAAAATAGAAATGGTCATAAGACAGCAGTGTTTCATTTCAACAGATTTATTCAACCTTTACAGTGAAACAATCCTGGGAAACTTAGCAGTCTATGTGCTGAGTTCCTTCATGCGACACTGAAATCCGAAGGCGCATTGGTGTAGAGAATAATGTTTTCCAAAAGCTAAATAAAGTATTAAGAAACAAGAAAATTTCATTAGAAACAAAAACAAAAAAATATATAAGTACTGAACTGTTATGCATTATCGATCCTCCTATATGACAGTAAATGCTAGACAATCTCCTCACAGATGGAGAAGCAACAACAGAAATGTGGTTCTACAGGAGGATTCTGAGAATACCATGGACTGAACTTTTGAGCAACGACGACGTTTTAGAGAAAATAGAAACAAAAAGAACACTTAGAATAAGAAAGAGATAGTTTAAATTTCTAGGGCACATAATGAGGAAAGAGGGCTTGAGAAATTTGACACTCAGAGGACATACTGAAGATAAAAGCGACAAAAGAAATGAGCACATAACCTACCTAACGAGATTGTGACATGACAGATTAGGAGATAGCGAAAAGAAAAACTTTACGAAGAGCTACAGAGGACAGGAAATTGAAGAGAGCTATGATCGCCCACACTCTGAAAGGACACGGCATACAGAGGAAGTGAGTTCGACTTTCACAGGGTTTCCTTATTGCTTCGGTCTTGAACCAGACTCTGCTATATTTCGCAAATAACCAACAAGTTATTTCATTCAGTCACCAGATTAATGTTGGATTAAAAATCAGAAAAAAATTCAAATTCTTAAAAACCGGGAATCTGGAAATCTGTGACATCTAAGTGATGCCAACGTCTGTAGCTTCCGTTTTTTTTTTTTTTTTTTTTGGCCTTCACACGTGGCTTAAGCAAATTCCTCTTTACACGTGTGAGAGTAGTTGGTTTTCGATTCTCTGTAAAATTGGGTTTTTTAATCTGGATTTTCAAGTCAGAAAAGCGAGTCCTACTTATATGTAAATTAGCCGCACTACAATCTTCTTACCTGGGCTGAGGCGATAATCAGCAGTACTGAAGGAAAGAATAATATAATAAGCACTAGGAAATGAAGTGTTATGATGGTTGGTGTTCGAGCTCATAAAAAACCCAGGGATTCGAATGCGGATTTTCAAGGCAGACAAGCCATTACTATTTGAATGATTGACACAAGACAATCTTCCTATTTTCTATTGGTCTTGTGTCAGATTAGTAAGTTTTTATGGCATTAATTTCTTGAATTCTAACTGCTGGCTTTAGTTGTGTTCCTTTTGGCAAGTGGAACTTCTCTATTAAGCGTTTTACGTGGATAGGGTAATAAAAAAAAAAGGAAAAAGGTAGGAATATCTTTGCAGTGGGTGACGTAAATGGCTGTGAGCTAGCGTCTTGCTCATAACTAACAAAATTGGACATCTTGATTCCAGCTATGGCCGTCTCAAGATTAACTTCCTGTGAGCCATTCCTCTCCCTGAAGGAATTCTTTTACAATATGACTTGATCTGTTTTAATGTTTTGACATTGGCGATGAACTTCTAGAACCGATACGCCTTCCGACACAAATAAGCACACCTCACCTTTTTGCATTCTTTCAAGCATATTGAGATTTTCTCTCATTTGTATGCAAAAGGACACACCTTACTTTATGGTCTCTCAACGATTATACGATGCCGAAAATAGAACAAGCTTTAGAAGAAAGATGCATAAACCATCATATATATTTCCATCGCCTCATTCCTTTTCTCATTTTAAGCTTCTCTTCTTGCATTATTTTACTGCTTTTACATTTAAATTATTGTCGTCTTTATTACGAAAACTATATAAATACGACTAAAATATAGACACCTTACGAAGAAAACTATTAGTTTACAAAAATTACTAAACGTATGTTTTTGGAGAGGAGGAGAAGAGAAAACGTTATATCTTTTATCCGGTGTATTATGAATTACGTAAACCCTGTCGAGAAATTTAAAAGTACCTTTATTAATTGACATGAAACATCACAATAACACAGAATACAAAATTTATGAAACAAGCATGAAAAAATGTTTGTTTGTGCGCCAAACACTTAAGCAAGATAATATGTTCCAATTACAAGTCTGTTGTGCTCATAAAAGCAATTATGATTATCAACAAAATGTTCGCTTCTTTCGATTCATTACACTGTCGAAAGAAGTTGAGAAGATCGAACATTCACAAACGTCGCTGAGTTTATTTTTGACAATATTTCAATTTTATAAACTGAGGTTCAAAAATGAGATAAATGTCGTATTTTCTTTAAAAAATTCAAAATCGGGGCTAATACCGCTAATTTTGTGTCAAACATTCACAAACAACAATAGAAATATAATCATACATTTCACTAAATTTATAGACTTGTCTCCTTTCTGGTTTTATTTCTTTTTCTTCTGTAACTTTCTTTTGTTTTCTTTCATCTTTTTTGCTTTTCTTCGCCGTCGTGCTCAGCAACTTTTAGTTTGTTTTTGTTTAGTTCCCAGAAGCAACCCACGTTCATTCGCCTGTGAAAGCCGAAACCCTTCAGGTCCTTAGACCAACCAAACTTCTTTGATAGCCACAAACCGGCTTCAAAATTGAATAAAAAATTGACCAAGAGGGTTTACTTTCTCCATTGGTTAAAAAAAAAATAATAATCACAAAATGTATCTCTTTAAACCACACCTGTTTGCAAAGTTTTCAGACCATATTTTTTCTTTATAAGTTTTTGAAAAAGAAATTTTATATATGTAACTTTTTTTTATGAACTGTCGGGTTTCATTTTAGCGGTATTTTTACATCAACTCGAGTCTCACTTATACAAAATTTTACACATCAAATTTTATTCGAATCATTTATTTACTTCATTATAGCAGTTTTTTTTATTTAAAGAATACATGTTAGTAACTTTTTTCTTTTAATAAATGTTTTTTCAAACACTCTCCTCAAAGGAAAATGTAACAAACAAACCTAGTCTACTGTATTGTTTTGTATTCACCCTTTATTTTTATATAATTTTACATTTCTTTTTTATTAAATAAACGTTATATTACTATTGTCCTTACAAAGAAAACTGTACGTCTGCAACTAAATTACTATTATCCTCATTAATAAAAATATACATCGACAAAAGATTATTGTCATAACGAAAACCTATGCACCTATAACTAATTTATTATCTTCACTAAGAAAACTTCAACTAAATTCGTGTTGTCTTTACTAAATAAAAACAATGGCGAATTGGGTCTAAACATATTGGTTACCAGGAGACAAATGGGGCCTACTCACAACTACAATGCTATCATTTGATTTTCATAACGAATAAATATAATTTTCAAAAATTACATAGGGAAAATGAGTGCAAATCCATTTTGCGGAAAAATGTGCATTTCTTAGTAACTAGAGTCTACATGTACTATACATATTACTGGTAATAGATACCAAATTTAAATACAGAATGTTATAATTTAATATTTTTGTTAGTTTTAAGTAATTGGTTGATATTTTTAAATAGTTTATTTCATAATTTACACATTAACAGATAATTAAATGGCTTAAATATTTTATTGAACAATTTACATATTAACAGGCAGTTTAAAAGCACAACAGAACCTTGTATGCAGTCCACTATATTAAAAGCAGTCGTTTGTGTTCACTAGATGATTGTACGAATCTGCAAGTAATTGTTCTAGATCAATTCATCTAACAATTTCCTATTAATGGTTCAATATCTTTTCATTTATGTGCCCAAATTCTCCTCGGGCAAATAATAATAAAGCCTTTTCTTTATGATCTTTAGCTTTGAAAATGTCCTCTCACGTTGGACTTGTGTAGTTTAAAGTGTGCAGATGACTTTATAAAGTTCTTATTCCTTGATATTACTAAAGCAGTTTCGTGTATTTGTTTCTTTATTACAATTTTTTCTGATATAGAGGACCCACTCCATTATGATGCCCATGTGCCATCGGGCAAGCAGACACCATGGCCAGTCGTCCACTGCAAAAAATAGGAAACTTTTTACAAGCAACTTATTAACTAAATTACGACTAGTATTACGTAGCAAACTAAACTTCTACAACAAATTCCGAATGTTTACAATACAGTAAAGTTCGTCCAACTAATGAACTTAAAAATACAAGAAAACTAATTGACTATGATTACAACTAATTTGCTACCAAAAATCCATTATTACGAGCGAAACTAAACTGGTTCTAATTTCATAGTCATTAATATTTCGACAGCTGGCACTGTGAGTATTCTCCGACTTGAATGTGTGGGGATTACTCCGCTTTGTCTGCTAATGGACTTCACGCAATGCCCGCTGGATGGCGTGGCGATCAGCGGTATAAAAATAATGGATTCTTTCTCTCTTTGCTCCGGGATCTAGTAGTGATAGCATGGGACTTTTCTCCTCCGTGGAGACACTCGCCGGCAAATCTGATTACTTAATTTCAGCCCAACCACGTAGCGTGGGCGTTTTACCCATAAATGTTTTTTTCTTTTCTGAAACTAACTATCCACACACACGTAAATATAATTTTCTCTCTATTTTCTTTGTGAGTCATAATATCTTTTCCATAAAAATATATGCATAGAAATCTCCCACGTGATGAATTAATTTCTTTTGAAAATGTTGAATTCATTTAATTTGAAAGTCTTCATCCAACTCAGCAAGAAAAGGCAACTTCTGTTATTAAGTTGTGACCAGCAGCAACCTCATCCATTAACACTTTGGTTAAAAAAAAAACAAAAAACGCCTCTTTGCTATCTATTAAATTACAGCTACTACCATGAATACTACTATTAATAATAATCTATTATTAAAGGTTAAAGTTGAAATTTCCTAACGTTAATTGTTATGTCGGGTACTAAGCCAACAAACTCGTCGTATCATGACATACTATGAGGAAGATCTGGAGAAGTGGTAATGATATTAGGTTGGTGCAAAAATAATGACGTAATAATGTCGTTTTTTGACGTATTTTTTAACGTCAAAAAACGACATTATTACGTCATTATTTTTGCACCAAAAATTTCAATTTGGTATCTATTACCAGTAATATGTATAGTACATGTAGCTTGGTTCTATGTTTTTTAAGGCTTTGTTGAAGGCACTGTTGTTGCTAAGAGATAAGGACTCACAATTTTTCTTTTCATTTTTTAAAGTTCCTTTGGCGTGGTATCTGGTATATTCATAATAAATATCTTCTAAATGTCTTGTCCATTCAGGACGTTGTTGATCATGTCTCTTTGCAATTCCTTGTAACTCTTAGCAACGTTTGTCTTTTGCCATCCCTTCCATCTCCATTTCGCAATCCATTCACACAATCTCATCAGGTAGGCGCCTCGTTATCTCTCTCAGTTCCCTTTGCCTTTGATATGTCATGTGAATGTCACATTCTCCAAGCCCTCTTTCCTCAGTATGTGTAACATAAATTTTAGATGTCTCTGGTTCTAAGCATATCTTTCCATTTTACTTAAAATTTCCTCGTTATTCACATGCTCAGTTCATGATATTCTTAACAATCATCTGTAAAACCATATTTCTGTTGCCTCTAGACATCTCTCCATTTTTGAGGGAATTGTTCAGCATCCACTGCCATATAGATGGGCTGATATTGCATAATAGTACTTTTTTTTTTCTAAAGATTTTTTTTATTGTTTCTTAGTATTTTGTTTTTAGAAAGCTTCTTTTGCGCCTTCAAATTTTGGTGTTAAAATAATCAAACTCTACTTATGTGTAGATAGATCAATAAAGGGGTATTCTGATCACGAAAAAGAAAGTATTTATTTTACGTAATAAATATCAATTTTACAACATAATTTCCTTCTTTGTCAATGCACGCAATCAACACCTCTGCATTAAACAGATGAAAATTTCATTTGAAAATTTACGTATAAATGTATTGATACTTTCGTATATACAAGACATATACTCAAGCACATGTAACACACACACACACGCAGGCACTCACACATATATATATACTAATTATGCAAACATCCATACTATAATAATATTATTTTATACTTCTGCAGCCTGATGTATATAAATATATATATACACACACACACAGCAGGCTGCAAAAGTAAGTAGGCAGTAAGTATAATACTTTCTGTATATCTACCAGTGTTGATGTTTGTTTAATCAATATATATATATATATATATATATATATATATATATATGTATATATATATAATGGATTCAATCCGACAAATATTTCAATATATTTTCTGTTTATACGTTATTTTTTTTTTTTTTATAGATACAAGTTATTTGAGTAAATGCTCTGTTTTTAATTAAACATTATTAATTACATTTACCGGCCTGAATATTCGAGAAATTTCGCAGAAAATATGCGATCTCCGATATTGCGACCGGTAAATGTAATTAATACTGTTTAATTAAAAACACAGCTATTTACTCAAATAAGTTGTATCCATAAAAACAACGTATAAACAGAAAAATGTATTAAAATATTTGTCGGATTTTTTTCATCATAGTTTACATTAGGTTATGTTTCTGCGTAGAAATGAATTATCAAGAAAGGTCGTCGAACGTGTGTGTTTATAAGCAGTAGTTTGTGCTTTGTTAAACCGGAACTCTTCTGTGGATGAATCGGTTAACAGCACGTCAGGCTAAATTCCGGTTTCCGCATAGGATAACAGGTTCGATTTCTGTCAGAGGACGCATATTTTTTGCGAAGTTCATCGAAAATTGAGGCCAGTAATTGTAACTAATGCTGTTTAATTAAAAAAAACAGAGCATTTACTCAAATAAGCTGTATCCATAAAAATAAGGTATAAACAGAAAATATATTAAAAATATTTCTATGTATATACAGCGAGCTGCAAAAGTAGGTATACAGTAAGTATTATACCAGCATTGATCTTCGTATAATCTATACAATACTGTTTGCATATATGTATTGTTTTTCAATACTGTATACCTACATTTGCACACCTTGTATATATGTCTAAAATGTTAAAAAAAAAGAAGATATTTGACAATGCACGCAATACTCATAACCCTTTCTTTTATTCGAGTGAACCTTACGACAGGCGATGTAAAAATCTTTTTTGACACGTTTAGGTTAGTCTTTAAGCTTCATTCAGTAAATGAATGTTTTCTTTTTATCATTTCGCCCCCAAGGAAGGCGGTAATGCCGCCACTAAGACGTAAGGGAGATCCTGAGAGTGAAGGAGAATGAGAAGACTTTACTAAGGAGAAAGAACAATATAAGAACAGAATTCAGGAAGATATAAGATGGCAATTGACGTTGCCTTTAATCTTTTCAAGATTGTAGGTGGTAAGGAAGCAAGAAGTGAATTCCAAAGGCGAGAAGTGCGAGAAAAGAAACTATTCAAAAAGAATAGTTAAACCGCAAAAACAGTGAGACCTAATTGCCAATCTAGTAGTACGTTTACATTCGTGCGGTCGAGGTACTAAAGAGGAATGCAATATTTATTTTATAAAAATTGACAAAAATGTGGCACAAGGCCAAATGGTGGGATGGACAAGGTTGGTCTTCTCTCTTACAATTAAGCTGAGCTAGCCACTATCACTGGTCCAAACAACACACACTTACCATTCTTAAAGCATACAACATGATACCTCAGAATCTCCATGAAGTCCTAACTAGTCCCTATATGTACAATTCTTGTCTGTTAGGGGAGGGAAATAAAAAACACTTTAAAAATCTAAACCCCAATGAGTACCAAGGAGGAGAACTCATTAGAACGATTGCTACGAAAATATTCATAGAAAAGGCAAGTCACGACAATGGGACAATGGCTGAAGCCGAGAAATATGACCAGAGGAAAAAAAAAAAAAAAAAAAGACAGCCCAAAATCGTTTGCAATCTTTATACTTGTCATATATTTTTATCTATTTTATACAACAGATCAGATTTTACGTCATCAGGTCTTTTTTCTTACAACTTAAAGAGGCACTGAAAATCCATGTGATTTTCCCATTTCAACATGGCTACTCGCTTCCGAGCATTGCCTACCTACTCCGGCTCATTTGTTTGTTTGTTAACACTCAATAAGCCAACCTCTGGTTTATACTGCAACTTGACTGTTCAAGTATGAGACCCGATTGAGTTATACTTTATCGTATACTAATTGCCAACCACGATAGAGAGCCTAGTCTGTCATGCTATTTAGCTCATAGCTGGTGGGAAAAGAGATGGATTTATACCTTTACCATGGTGCGAAATTGAATGCAGAAATCTCAACTGAAATTCGAACTCGGCACGCCGATTTCAAGCAATTTAGTAATTACACTACCTGAACATCCCAGATAATAGTAATGTTGACTTTTCTTATTCGATGAAGTGCATACAGGGTACTTATCACAAACTTACACATCCCCCATCCAAACCCAACATCTTAGTATTGGGACTGGATACAGACCACTTTGAAATCTATGTTACGCTCAATTTTCATAAAGCGTATGTTCTTCTTTTCTTTTCTTTACCATATCCCGCCAGGACGTGGGCGATCATGGCTCTCCACAAATCTCCACATGGCTTCCCTATTCTTTATAGCTCTATGCAATATTTGTCACCTTGCTACACCTTCCAATTACTGTTTTATCATCCATTTAATCAAGCTTGCTTGATAGATTATTGCTACCCCTCTGTTCTTCTTACCTTCATTATCCTTGTAAGTGTTAAATTTTCAAAGCCATCTTTCCACATTATATGCAGATGTAGTAAATTCTGGCAAACCTCTTATTTCAAATAATTTAAAGAAAGATATTTGTTTAATTTAAATTCCTGAATCTTAATATCTGAAATTCTTTAAATGTCATATCCTATCGTGGCTCTCTATAATTTCCTATCCTTTGTAAGTCTTAATAAGTTTTGTCTTTTTGCTATTTCTCCTAAAGCCTTTGCCGCCATCGGTTTACTTATCAAGTATGCTATGCACTATTTTCCTCTGTCCCTCTTGACCTCAATCTGTCCTGTGAGTATCATATTTTTCAAGCCTTCCTTCCTCATTGTGAGTCCCAGAAATTTCAACTGTCTCCTCCTGGCGTTAAGTATATAATATTTTTTAACTTTTCCGTACCTCTTAATTCATGCTCTGCTATCCATTTACACAAAATTTCTGCATTCACTGTCCCAAAAAGGACGCTCTTTTACATATATAAGAAAAATATAGTTAAACTTAAAAGTACCTGACAGTAATATTTAATGAAATATATATATATATATATATATATATATATATATATATATATATATATAACCCAGTGAGCCAGAACCTACCTACCAAGGTTTCACCTGACGGATCTTCACCGTTAGGTGAAAACTTGGGGCATTAGGTTTTTTTAGATTTTGCTCTACTTAGTGTATTGAGCACTTTTATGTTTTTACTTAATTTACTCTGACCGTAGTTTTTTTTGGGCGGGTGGGGACCAGGCATTGCGGTGCTGATAATTTTCAACTCGCACAGATGTCTTTAGTCTTTTTTTTTTTTTTACTGAATTTTTTTCCCCTGACATCGGTTTTCTCAAACATATTTTTATTTTACAAATTGTAATATACAGGGTTTTTTTTTCTCACACCGCTAGAGTATAGGTATTAAAATAATATATATATATATATATATATATATATATATATATATATATATATATATTGTTACGAACTTGTATCATATAGATGAACCACGGCTTAAAAAAAAAGGAAAACGTGGGCTCTTTTCTCGGTCTTCACTCAGAAATGGAAGCGACACAAGGGAGTCAACAAAGAACAGACACAAGACGATGGATTTCAAAATATAACATTTATTTATAAATATATAAACAGGTAAAGAACAAAAAAAAGGAAAATTCATTTAACAAACGGGGACGGGATCATGAAAGAACAGAAAGCCCGAGCGAATACATACATATATAAAAAAAGATCAAGCCAAGAGAATCAACTTATCTTTCAGTCGAGTTGATATTTTCACACAAAATTCTGATTCGTCGAAGCGAGAGTTCTTATGCTAAAACAATATTTTGGCCGGACGGCGATTTTCCTGGATTTCCTTTTTTTCTCCCAAGTGTACGGGAGTCCACAGCATTTCGTATAGGCGTTTCGTTGGGTTGATTCAGTTTCATAGCAGTCCTTTCATCCCTAGTCGACAGACTTTGCTGTCTTCTTCATCTCAGTGGGCAGTCTTTTTGGAATCGGGGCGATTTTGCCCAGGGACGTTCAACTGCCACTGGTCAGAGGGGAAACTGAAAATCCTTCTTTAGATTTTTGCAGTCCCCAAAGACATTCACGTGGGTTCTCTTCGTCCTTGACCGGGTACGCAGGAGAATGGGGCGCAAATCACGCAGTGTTTGTGTGATGGCCAAAAGTTCGATCCACGCTTAGTATGATCTGATTACGTGAATCGCAGCAGGAGATCCTGATGGCGCCTGGAATTCACTTATGGTCAAATGCCTGATGGCTGCGAAATTTTGGAACCATGTTATTCTCGCGTCGGGTCACTTCAAAGTTCACGGGCCCTTAGCTTGTGGGTGGAAGAGTAGGTAAAGAGGAAAATAATTTGTGAAGAGAAGAGGAGGATATGGCTGATCATAGAACATATTCGCTTGCAAGTCGAAAGCATTGGATTAAATTTCTATTTTTATTTATTTATTTATTTTTCTTTTATTTTTTAATTAATTTTCGACTAGAATTTGAGATTTTACTTTGGGATGCTTTTTAGCCTTACGGCTATATGGTTAATGAAATCGTGGCTAAGTCACAATATATATATATATATATATATATATATATATATATATATATATATACGTATTTATCT
This sequence comes from Acanthosepion lycidas, assembly GCA_963932145.1. Taxonomy (NCBI): domain Eukaryota; kingdom Metazoa; phylum Mollusca; class Cephalopoda; order Sepiida; family Sepiidae; genus Acanthosepion; species Acanthosepion lycidas. The sequence goes on from OZ010590.1 coordinate 57,297,307, forward strand.
TTAAACGTTATTTTTAGTGAATACTCGTATTTGAGCGTCTTCTCAAATACGGTTATCCACTAAAAATAGTGTTTGATCGATTAATTCTTTAGAAATATATATAATCTTATTGAAACATTACACACATACCTATCTGTATATAATCTTATTCAAACAAGAAAAACTCCTGTAGTTTGATTGGTATAGATGCCAAACCACTTTTGAAAAGTTCTATTCTTGATGTTGTGAGAGAATGAAAATTTTGTCTGTTTTCTGTACGCATGCGCCAAGTGACGACACTTTTATTTCCATCCAATATTCAGAAATTTGTATACAAAATCGTACTTTATCGATCGTTGTAGAATAGCTGCACACTTTTTACTTTTTTATTTGTTTATTTTTTTTCTAAGTTAGTCTGTAAATTATTCCTGCTTGTACAAATTAGACACCAAATTCCAGGTCAAACTTTATGCGATTGAATGCTGTTTTCTGTTTTCAACTCATTTGTTTTTTTTTGTTTTGTTTTTTTTGTTTTTTTTGTTTGCTTAGTATTCTCTCCTCCTCCATTGGGAGAGCTCCATTCTCGGTGATGACTGTAATTTGTGTAATTCGAAGAAACACTCTTTTTCAGCGATTTTCACTTACTCGACCATTCTTTTTCAAAACTGTATTCTTGTTCAAAAATGTCTCTTTCCCCAAAGCGAATTTAAGTCAACCGTGGATTTCAATCAGCTATGTTTGATCTACGGCTAGTTAATTGACTCCAGCTTTCGTTCAGATATTCTCTTAAAACATGTGGTTGAGAATACTTGGAGAACTGTTGGCGCCTCGAGCTCTCTCCTGTGTACTTGTTGAAAGAACTGTTCCTGAAGCAGAATCAAATAAGCATCAGGAGTATGGGTTGGAGTCTAAATCAATCTTATGTATATATAGCTTATAGCTGTCTATGATTAGGTGAGATATCGTATCAGTCGATAATATCTAATCTGTTCGCTTTCGTATCGTTTTTCAGTTTCTTTCACTGACCTAGAGTACATGACTTTTCTGAATCACCCCAACCCAAGGATAGAATTCGTGTCTGCCAGAAAAGCATGTGTAAGTTAACTAACTAGGTCATATTTCTCTTAGAAACGGGTGTAATGTGAGAGTCTTAAATCTAACGTCGGTGCATAAATTTTCGAGTATTGCCTGCTTTTTATTCAGAGGCTCTTATATAGTATTCCAAATTGTCAAGTGTTTTCAGCGCCTAACATGTGGGCTAATTCTTTCAAACGTTTTATCATCCAGTGTTGTTCTCTGTTATATTAATTATATTCTACAGGTAGTGGATGCGCACTTTTCCCCCTCCATACATGATCAGCTATATCTGATTTCAATTATGTTTAGGGAAATGAACAAGCGATACAAAGGCTAGTCTGTTTGACGTTTACAATTGAGTAGTGACTTCCATCTTTACTGGGTTCAAAATTGCAGCTTTGTACTAAAATAAGTTAAGACGAGTAAATTAGAGGGCTCATCGGCACAAGGTAATGGTCAATGAAACGGGCCTGATTGACCATTAGTATTGAGTTTGCCTCGCACTTTGACACGCACTACTTTTGAGTTTGACTCGCACTGGGTGACCTATACCTGTAAACTTGTGCTAACGCTAAGCTAGCAGTAAGTTTGGTGTTAATATATCTTCAGGACATAGGCATTCATCACTCTTCAAAGATTTCTTTATTATTTTGAGCTGTGAACGGTGTAGAGGAGGATTCGTACTTTCCCCAAAGTGGACGCAACAGACTAGCCCGTAATTTGAACTCCAGTTTCCGCGCCGATAACTCTTACAGTGCAGAGGTTTAATAAGCTTAGCTTTGTATGGCACAAGGACATAATTGTGGAGCACTGAATGATAATCAAACTTACTGCTAATATAGAGCCCGCTCACTGGACTGTTTTGCCAGGTACAGGAAACTTTGAAGTTGGTACCTATAGCTGTAATGGTCTGAAATTGCGAAATGAAGCTCATCTTAACATTTGCCATGGAAATATCAATAGAATAGCGATAGACTTGCAACATTGCGACTGTGGGAAAGAGGCTGTAGAGTGAAAGACTATATAAACGATTTTGAACAATATCAAGGCTCAACAATGAATACTGAACAGCTCCAGCTCACATATCGGTAGAGTTTAGTGACTCTAGTGCCTCGTATTGGGTGAAATTTAGTAAATAAATATCAGTTGATTTCAAGGAAGTATTGTATCTTAATTTTCTCTTAGCAACAAGAATGAACATTTATTTCTCATATCCTTGAAGAACGATTCGTCTAATTTCCGATGTTCCGAATGAGAGATGAACATAAGGATAATGTGTGACAAAACTCGGTCATGAATATTTAGTCTGAAGTTTTGAAGTTAAAACTTGTTGGCTTATTCGCCTGAGTTAGAATTCTGAATTTTTAAGATCTTGCTTTTAGCGTACCGTCTGAGCTTGTCACTTTTCCATTATCAGCTCAACTTAACATCTGGTAACCATATTGTTTAAAGTTGTCTTACTGTGTTCACAAATGTTTTACGATTTTGAAGCCATACTTATAAATTAAGCTTTGCCAGGTCTCAAAGCATTAGTCACTGATACTAGTGGTAAATACACTAATGATGTGTCTATTGAGTAAATAAACAAAAAATACAGCACATGTAGAGCTTATCTAATAAGGTGAACAATACATACACATGTATATTTGGGCAGCAATCTTTCTTTTGTAAATGTTTCATTGAATGTGACGGACAAAGATAATTTTAGAAGTTTTTTATTCAGTTTTCAGGCTGTTTATACAGTTTGTCTTTTATTAGGAAAATAACAAAGTTCTGTCTTTTTGTTTATTTTCTCTCAGTCTCTGACAAAGTTTTAATGAAAGTGAAACATGTTAGATTGATAAACGTTTTTTTTTATTTGTTCTTTACTTTATCTTACCATCCTGTCCGATTCCGATCCATATTTGATCTACATTTGATCTTTAATTCATATATATATATATATATATATATATATATATATATATATATATATATATAGTCATCCATAGACAGACTGCTTCGCTGTATCACAGCTCATTCGTGTGCCTAGACATCCGATTGCTTCAAACCGAAACACGACAGATTTGGCATCAATCGGAGATTCTAACCCCTAGGCTATCGGTGCCCGACAGAGAGAAAGGCTAATTTTTTCGTATTTATTTTTTTATAAACACACCAGTGAGCCAGAGAACAGAGTCTTGCATCATCAGCAGTAACCTTCAGTGTTTACAAATTCACGCTTTCTTCCCACAGTGCTCGACCGAATTAATTTTTTTCCAGGAGCTAATATAGTCATACGCAGACAGACTGTTTCGCTGTATCACAGATCATCAGTGTGGCTATGTATATATATATATATATATATATATATATATATATAGTACAGGTAATTGATCCGTTGGTATATAATCCAGGTGGATCCTAGTAATAATAATTATTAAAACTGATCTACAGAGAGCTCGATATTTTTATTTTTACAGAGCATATGTATTTTTTAGAAACAGAAATTTACAAATAGAAATTTGAAATAGTCTATTCCGATGGTGAGGTCATTTTTGTTTTTTGCTGAATATATATATATACATATATATATATATATATATATATATATATATATACACACACACACACACACACACACACACATATATTCTGTTCATACGTTATTTTTATAGATACAATTTATTTATGTAAATGCTCTGTTTTTAACTAAACAGTATTAATTACATTTACCGGTCTGAATGTTCAAGAAACATCGTAGGAAATATGCGTTCTTCGACATATATAAGTGGACACTAACGTCAACACTAAGTGGCGGTAGTGTATTTCAGGCTTGAACGCAATCTTCAGGCCACGTGTGTTGTTTTGGCTCGACTATTTATACATGCTGGTCGATGTGTCATTAGGAGGTAAAGTCTATTGTATTAGCCCAACGGTTATTAGGTAGGCGGTAGCAGTTATGTTTAAAATTATTCTAGAGGATTTTGAGTAGAAACTCTTGTGATTTCAACTGCGGTTATTTGTAGATGTATTTTATAGTTGTTGTTTTTCTACCCTTTTTCTCCTTATTTATTATTGATTATTTAATGATTTATTATTGATTATTAATAATACATTTTCTTGTGTTTATGTGTGCATTGGTAGTTTGGTAATTTGTTTATATATTTATTTAGATTTTTATTTATTTGTTTATATACTTTTTCTTAGAAGTTAGTTATGTTATTTGTTTAAGGTACTGGCTTTGTTTAAAGTATGTTACATTATGTGCGTTGTATATGGTGTATGAGTTTGCAATTATTAAGGTACTATTCTACAAGGTATTCGTTTTTAGTTTTCGATTTTTAAGTAACGCAGTAAAAAATTGTTTTCGTGTTCTCATTTTGAGATAAATTCTAATCGTTTATTTACAAATCTGTGTTGGTCTAGTAAAATGATTATAGCTATTTTTTCTTCCAGACAGAGTTTACAGTTTTTGTATTCATTGTTGTAGGCTGATACTGTTTTCCTTATTTTTCATGATATTTTTTATGTAATTTTTTTAAATTTCCCATATATATTTAGAAAGTATTTCAAAGCTTTTTATGTTATGATTTGTTCAAATAATTTCAGCAGTCTCTTCCTCATTTTGACTATACGTGTTCTTGTTGCCATATTCCTTGTTGTATAACCTCCTTGTTGTTTAGTGGCTCCGTTCACGGAATTCTCAGCATCCTTCTGTAGAATCAGATTTCTGTTACTTCTACTTTTCTCTTCATCTCTGATTGTCCTGCATTCACTGATATATAAGGAGATGGATATCACATAGCAACCCAACACTTTTTTACGTCTAACGAATATCTTTCTGTTTCTCTGAAAATTTCTTTAGTTTTTGAAAGGCATCTTTTTCTAGTCCATTGCATTTTCTTTGTCGCTTTTTCTATCCTTTGTTAAAACACTTGCCAGATATTTAAACTTTTGCACCTGCTTAATGTTGGCATCTCAATTTGTAACTGGTATCTTCAGATTTTTCTCTTGCTGATGACCAAACTTTCTGTTTGGGGAATATAAACGCTTGAAATATAGGCTTGTCAAATGATATATGTGGCTGTTATGTTCATTTTGTATTAATACTCTTGGGAAAGGTATGGCTCCATCTCTTCTCTTTCTTCAGTTATGAGTTAAATAGCAGAACAGACTGGTGGCTGCCAATCTAGAAAAATACAATTTCGAATTCAAAATTGAGCAGAAACAAACGAGAAACCAGGCAACTAACTTCTAATTCAAAGACGTTAAAGAGACTGAGATGTTATGTAGAGACTTGACTGCTTACGCCCTGGAGGGATATAGCATTAAAAATAATAAAACTTAAACGAAAATATTAAAAAAGCAAGCACACCACAGAATCAATCACACTGTCTCGTTCCCTAGGTCAGTAATTCCTAAACGTTGCGGCACGCGTCATAGATGCAGCGGAAGAGGATACATGGCCAAGCGGAATGATTGAAAGATAATCAAAGATTTAGAAAGAGTTTTTAAAAAATTGATATGCAAAAAATAAATATGATTTCAAAATTGAAAATATTATTATAGATTACTTGTAATTACGTGCATGAGTCCAAGTATAAAAAGTTATAAATAATTATTGACCGATTTTATCATTGTGATATTTTTGCATTATATCAAGTATTAAGAATATAGTAACTGGGGTCCGCTAATTGAAGGAGAGAGTTATCAATGATAATGTTCTGACTTCAAATCTGCAGTCATCTCCCTTTAACCCTCTCTCTGTTTTTTTTGTGTTTTTTTTTTTAATGTACTTTTTATCACATAAAATTTGTTGAGTTGTGAAGAAGTTTTCATTCGGAAAATTCGGTCAGAGAAAAACTTTGGGAACCACTGAACTAATTCCTGTCATTGTCAACTTACAATATATTCTCATTGTGGCACAGCAAATATTAATGCATGGATAGAAAATTATTGGAAATTATTACAGAATGTTTTGGCAAATTCTATTGACATGTAAATACAATACAAATAGTTTATTATAAAAATGCATTGATTAATGAGCCATTTATGTAACCAAGTTTCCTCATAGGCACAGCAGAAGGGGATAGCAGGTGAGGCAGAATGATTGAAATACAAAGATTTAGAAACGATTTCCAAAAATCCACATGCCGAAAATAAATATGGTTTCAAAATTTAAAATATTCTTTACACTATTTACATTATTCGTACTACTGTCCTCGTCTTTGCCGCCATATTTATCACAACGTTTCGGTCGTTGTACGCTCCTGCCTTCTTCAGGCGGTTGGAATGTCAAACTAAAACCCTTTATTTCGCTCACTGGGGTAGACTGTTCTAGTTCCACGTGCCAATGTCTAATGGATGTCAGCTATCAGTTATCTTCTGTTAATTTCCCTCTCCAAGTTCTCCACTGCCTTAACTCACACTCTTTGGGTCCTGTCACTGAATCTAACTAACGCCTTTATCCACTGTGCCATGTGTCCTGAAGGATAAATATGGCCACAAAGATGAGAACATTAGTCCGAATAATGTAAATAGTGTACATAATACCTCATCTCAAGAATATAGACAGATACTAAAATATTATTATAGGCTGGCATCCCGCTCTCACCCTTTCACTGTCGAAACTCCTAAATGTAGCCGTCTCTTCTACTCCAATAGCTTCATGTCTCGCACCTCTCGCCTGTGGAACCCCCTTCCCGATTCCAGTTTCCCTGATAGCTATAATCTCCAGCTGTTCAAATGTAATGTCAACCGACATCTCCAGTTGCCTTGATCTATCCACTATCCTTCTCCTCATCTTTCCCTCTATCACTCCTATCTGATCTTGTTCCAAATTTTCTGTAACCCCTTGCGTCCTAGTGGCTTCTCGCCTTGTTTGGGGTGAAACGCTTAAAAAAAAACAAGAAAAAAAAAACGATTACTTGTAATTGCATGCATGAGTCCCAGTATAAAAAGTTATAAATAATTATTGACTGATTTTGTGATATTTTTACATTATATCAATTATTAAGAATATAGTAACTAGGGTCCGCAAACTGGAGGAGAGAGTTATTAATGATAATGTTCTGATTTTGAATCTACAGTCCTCTCTCTTTAACCCTCTCTCCCGACCTTCTTTTCCGTAAGCCTGCTTGCACCTGTTCATCTGTACGTTCTTTCCCCTGAGCCGGTCTCTTCGTACATAAAATTTGGTGAGGCGCGAGCAAATTTTCATTCCAAAAATGCAGCCCATAGAAAAAAAAAAAAAAAGGGGTTTGGAAACCATTGTCCTAGGTGATCGCCAAGTGTCATGCTGTATCCGACAATAAATTTCTTGAGAATATTGGCGTTTGGGGGTACTTTTCGGGGACAGTTTCTCTCCAAATACCATCTAACAGCTAGAACTGGGTTACATAATACCAACAGCAGAATCTTTGACCCATTTGGAGGAATTGTTTCATGCCTTTCAAAAAGATATTTGTATGAAATGAATATAAACTATTTCAGATAGAATTTGAACTGGGTTCATTTTTTCTATTCTTTACCGTTTGACTAACTCTTTAAAGAGTTGAAATCTGACACTCAAAATCTTTCTTTTTTCACTTTTTTCTAAAAGTTCAAGAAGTAAATGAAAAACAACGGTGGTTAGAATAGTAATAATAAAACTAAATTCTTTAATCGTATTTTCAAATAATTCCTAAAGAAACAATTTCTTACGGGTGTTTGCTAGAAATATCTATGGGAGGCAGACGTTTTATTCAGCGTTAAAGTGTTGAAACAGGAAACTATTGTTAGAAGCCCCAAAGAAGTGTTGTATTGCTATGTGGTATCCATCCTTTTATATGATAATTAAAATTGGACAATCTACCCACAGATGAGGACGATTACTGGAGGCACCAGAAATGTTGTTCTATAAAAGGATACTGAGAACTTCATGAAGCAAGTAAGTAACAAGGGATTATTAAAGAAAATGGTACGAAAAAGAATACCTGCTAAGAACCAGGAAGAAAGAACTAAAATTCCATGGATATATAACGAAGAAAAAGGGCGAGGAAATCTTAACCTTCACAGGACGTACTGAGAATAAGAGAGTTAGGAAAATGCAGCGAACCTGTCGATCTTGTGTGAATATATAGCGCAACTTGGGGCAGGTGGCTTAGCAAAGGGATAAAAACTGCTAAAGGCCATAAGATGTAAGTTGTAGTGGAGAGCCATGATCGACGATATCCTGAAGCATATTGGAGAAAAAAATTGATTCAGTGGCTGCTCCTTACCTCTCTGTCGTGTGTTTATTTTCGGAGAGTTCACGAAAAAGCTTTGAGGGATGACTGGTCCCGGGGAATCCAAATCTGCGGCAGAAACTCCTTCACTGGCTCAAGATGAAGGGTTAAGTGAAATACCAATGCCGGAGTTACAGGCGTTTTTCATCCTGATCCTCTACGTACGCGTATTTGGCACCCCACATTAAAAAAGACCCTGTATCATATCCCGAAACCGTGGTCTAAAAAAAAAGTAAACGTTTTCTCCATCTCCTGCAGAATTCGTAACTCACCCGACTGATAAATTTCCATGGGCAGATGCATCCACAGGAGTGGTTAAGGCTTGTTGGCAGTTGGGTGATTTTATCGAGTCAGGATTTCTAGAATGGTTACCAACAAAGTCTATAGAACATAGTCTGTCCTGCTATTTAATCCATAACTGGTTGGCAGAAGAGATGGATTCATCATTGATTTCCAAATGCGTAAGTCAATGTAATGAACTCGACTAAAATTTGAACACTGCTCACCGATTTCTCATTCAGAGCCGCAATCCATTACACCACACGCACATCCATTTCCCGTGGTAGGAAGTGGGTGAGTAAATATCCAACTATTTTATTCTAACTTTGATTATCGATGAACGTGTTGTTCGTCTCTTTTTCATTTTATCTATATCGTGACTATCATCACGTTTTGATCCGGGCCAGATGAGAACGTTACTTCCACTGCTTGTTATCGATGGCGCGGTACCTCTCACAAATGGCTCCGACTATTGTTAACATGTCCAAAACATAAAAAGAGCTGATAAAAAAACAAAAAAAAAAAACTTTTTCTTTCCCCACATCATATCTATGCTGTCTCGTCTTGTCTCGATGGGAAAGAGATATAGATAGCAATTGAAAGAGAAAGATGACGATAAGGGTAGAGGCTAAAGAAGAGAACTGGGTTTATTGTTAATTCTCTGGTCGAAAGGAACGAGAAGAGATATCGCGAGATATGAGCGAGATTGGCGGGAAGATGTTCTTTTCGTTATTTCTTCTTCTTTTTTTTTAACCAGTTCGTGTTGACGTAGAAGAGGAAGAAACGTTATGCTTTTATTAATCTATTCTCGTTGTTATGTTACTTTGTTTCGCAAGGATGAGATAACGAGAAATATGCAAGTTGATACGGACTGGAAGATGTCAGATAAATAAAAAGAATATTTTTAAAAATGGCTAACTCTAGAAGGTACAGAACGAATCAATTACATATTTTCTTTTTAATACTGCATCAGTTCGGGACGCAGGCAATCAAAGCTCTCTACAGATTCTATTTTATTTTTTGTTATTTGTAAATTGCAATGACTTCTTTGATTGAATTGCCAACTCCCGAAAATTAAAATAAAGGACGATGATTTTTTAAGTATGGGGTCTGCGAACTCCATCAGGGACAGTTTTCCAACAAAGTGTTCACGGACGAACATAGCTGGATACAGGCCATGAAGGAAAAAATTAATTATTTTTAATAATATGTGGAAATCTCCGCCTTTTACCTGAAGACGGTCGCGAGACCAGAAACACGTGTAGTAAAATTATGGAAAATAAAGCATAATATTTAAAAAAAAAATCCACATTACAACGAAAAACATTTGCGGCAGCTCTCTTCTTTTTAATATACACATTTTTCTCTCGTTGGAACCACTATAACCACTTTATATATATATATATATATATATATATATATATATATATATATATATATATATATATAGTTTATGCAAACTTAGGTAATCCGTATGGGTAGACCCGAGGAGGATGATATCCGGAGAGCTCAATGTAAAATTCAGAGCAGATATGTTTGAATAAAAACAGACCACGTTAAGGTTCCATGTAATAAAACTTATTACATGGAACCTTAACGTGGTCTGTTTTTATTCAAATATATATATATATATAAATGTGTGTGTGTGTGTGTGTGTGTGTGTGTGTGTGTGTGTGTGTGTGCAAATATGTAGAAAAATGCGAAAGAACACATTAGGTAAATAATTAGACACTTCACGACGTATTATGGTGCCAACAGCTATCTTATTCCTAAATTGTTGTTTGAGAATGAAACAGGGCTTGATACTTTAATTCAATTTAATTTTAATAATTATATTGAGGTTTTCGGCTGTTGTTTTTGAAACATGGGATTCTTATGTAGCGAAGGAATCATATTTTTTTAAATAATTATAATATATGTATATATATATATATGTGTGTGTGTGTGTGTGTGTGTGTCTGTGTGTGTGTCACTTTAAACAGTATTATTAGAGGATATTCGTATTTGAGTAGGCGCTCCGTTTATATATTAAATATATTTATTTATATTCACTTGCCGGTTTGTTTAATATATAATTTGAGCATCTACTCAAACACAAGTATTCACCGTTTAAAGTGATATATATATATATATATATATATATATATATATATATATATATATATATATATATGTTTCATTAAAGACGACAGAGAAGATACTACGATTAAGCTTTTTATTTAATTTTTTCTTTTGGGATACAGAGTGTGTAGAAACTGTTCGAATGTTCTATAATTCCGAGCTCTTTCGGCTATACTCTTAGCAAGAATCATTTTATTTATTCAATTTAAATGAGTGCGTGCGTTATGTATATGTTTTTATTGTTACAGAGATGTTTTATTTTCTGAACACAGTTAGAACATTGTGTCCGTGTTTGTAGTTAAAGTGTTGGCTTTTTCTTTTTTTTATTATTAAAGTTTCCATTATTTTTAATCTTTTCTTTTACAAAAACTATAAGCCTGAACACAATATCTTGAGCGTGTTTTAAAAATGAAAACATTATATAAATATATACAACAATCTATTTCTTGTTAACAGTTAATATATTTCAACCTTGAAAATGGCTAAATGTATTGGCCAGTTTTTATATAATTTATCAACCGAAAAGAAAAAAAAATATTAGAATACATGAGAAATTGTTCACAAAACTAAATCAAAGCACCTTGGCTGTCGTATTCAATGAAATGTGCATGAAAGAAGGATTGCTGCCTAAACACAAACACACACACACACACACACACACACACATATATATATATATATATATATATATATATATATATATAATTATTTATTTAAAAATGATAACATAAATATGTTTTAAAACCATTTATTCTACGTTCAACATCATCACTTGATAAGATAGTGGAGGTGTTGAAACAAAATGGCTATTTTTGTAGTCATTTTATAACATATTTATGTTATAATTTTTAAATAAATAATTATATCTGCTCTACTATGTATTGAGCACTCTTTTAAGAATACTAATTCTTGGTTATTAGAATTTATTCCGTTTACACGCAAATATTATTTATTCAAAAGTTATGTTTATGTGATAAGTTTTTATTAAATAATTATATATATATATATATATATATATATATATATATATATATATATATAATTATTTATTTAAAAAAAAATTATAACATAAATATGTTATAAAATCACTACAAAAATAGCCATTTTGTTTCAATACCCCAGGTGTCTTATCAAGTGATGATGTTGAATGTAAAATAAATGGTTTTAAAAGTTTCAAATTAATTAACAATCCTTCGCAAGAAAAAAGGGGAAAACGTTGTTACAAAAGCTAGATGGACCAATCAAAATACAAGTATAGGAAAATTCAAAAAGCTTGACAACGAAGTCATGTTATAATATCTATTCAGATCTTTAAAATATGGGTAATATTAAAAAAGAATTTATTCTAACCAATAATTACTAAATTATATGATAAAATTTAATATTAAAATTAAAAACTACCAATTTCAAAATCCAAATTTAATCGCTATTAAGTTTACAACTATAAAATTACTGAGGAAAAAAGAAGAAATACATATGTTATATATATATATATATATATATATATTAATCCTTTCGTCCTCACCAAGGCGGTAATGCCACTAAGACGCCATGGGTTATTGAGAGTGAAAGACAATAAGAAGACATTAATAAGGAGAAAGGAAACTAAAAGAACAGGATTCAAGAAGAGAGATTATGATACTTGTTTGGCCACTGTTTTTTACTTAATAATGAATGGCTTACTTTTGCAATGGAAAGGTGAGGAATATAAACATTTGGTTTACGACTAATGCTCATTCTGGTGTAGTCAGATGTTGGTTATCCTTCTCATTTCGATCTTGATATATCTAACAGATCTATGGCAGATATAAAAAGGGTTGTGCTTCAAGAACAAAGCCTCGTGCTTTTTGTAAGATACTACTGGAGCACTCTGGGATAATGTCAATGACCCCCAATCTATATATGTGTTATAATAATAATAGACTATTCCATAAATACTGCGCCTCAGGAGTAGGCAAGGAGTCAGTAGTTCAAGTCAGTAGTTCAAGTCGAGTCAAGAGTCGAGTCAGAGGCAGTCCGAAACAAAGTCGCGTTCAGACAATTACTACATTGGAATAGTGATACTGGTCGAGACTACATTGTTCTCTCTACTAAACCTGATTGTTCATACTAACACTTCTACTTCTCTGTATATATTCCTGTTGTAATATATCTGTGTTATTCCATACCTGTGTTCGAGTTCTTCTTTATTGGTTCTACCTTGGACTATCAACGTGGTACAAGGAATCGGACCATAACAAGTCTTACCGAACATAACAATATGAATCCATGGTAAGCATCTGATATAAACATCTATCAGAGTTCCTAGCCAGTTAGCAGGCATTTTTCTACAAGCCATTTTCAAGCAATTTTTGCGTATCTACCATTTGTTTTTGTCTTTGTAGTCCTTATTCTGCCATACATTTAGTCGTGTACGTTAGATTGTTTACTTAATGCTTCCCTTCGTTTCTCTTGCTTTCGATATGCCCCGTGAGTGTTGACTTCTCCAATCTTTATTTTACTTTGTGTAAACATTTAAAAAATTGTCTCTACGTGTAAAATATCAATGGTTGCTGATCGAGTTAAGATACAGTATTGCGAATATTGATTTCTTAAGACAAACGGAGCTTCCTCCCTTGAAGTGGATGTGCGGTTGATGCAATGGATCTTCCTCTATGTGCTATGTCCTTTCAGGACGTTTGCGATCATGGCTCTCTACAAATTCCTGTCGTTGTAGATCTTAATAAATTTTGTCTTTTTCTTACCTCTCTTAAACCCTGCTTCTGCCATCCATTTACTCAAACTCACTAAGTAAGTTTTACGTTGGTTTCCTGTCCCACTTGTTTTCGATCTGTCCTGTGTGAATCAGATTTTCCGAGACCTCTTTCCTCATAATGTGCCCTGTCAACTGTCTCTTCCTGATGTTAAGTATAATTTTACTTTTTGTTTCCATTTTCTCTCAAACTTCGTTGTTGGTCACATGTTTAGCATTCACTGTCACGTAAGAGGACTGATATCACGTAACTGTTCAGTATTCTCTTCTTTGTTTCGAACGAAATGTTTCTGTTTCTTAATACTTTGCTTAGCTTTTGAAACGCATCTTTGGCTATCCTAATGCGCCTTCGGATTTCAGGTCCATACGGAGCGAAATATGAAATCGGAGAGCTGAGTTCAAACTGCAGTCCGGTTCGTTATATACACTTACGTGCAAATATCCCTGGAATAGGTATCAGTCTATCTTCTCTCAACAATGGCTTAAATGGTAAGACTTATATTTGGAAAACGTTATTGATACTCTCAAAAAATTGTTAATGCAATAGTCATTGGCAATAAATTCTAGACTAGAAGACGCCCTTCGAGCGTACTTTTGGTTAGCACCTGCGGGGGGATTTTGGGCCTTCGCCCTTTTACCTTCAGCGTCCTATGTATGTAAAAGTTATAAGAATTTAGAAATAATAAAATTATTTTATCTTTATTCGACTTCTTAACTCGCTATAATCTTTTTTTCGTATATGTAGCCAATCTCCGAAGTTTGTTTACATTTATTTTTCCTGCAATTTTTATTTTCTTTTAAAATCACCATCCTTTATGATCCATTCACATAAAGTCACTCTTGAAAAACATTAGGGAACTAGAACTACGTAATATTTCGAATGCGTCACAGTGCGTGTGCTAGAAAAAAAAAACAACATATGAGCAACGTACTGTGTCCGGTTTAAGTTTTAATTATGGTTTAATTTGACGATATCAACTGCAATTGCGATGAAAAGCGAACATAAAATAAAACATTTAATAAAGAATTATTGTTAAAGCTTTCACTCTGTTCGATATTTAAATTTAAATGACTTATTTATTTAATTTCTAATCGCATGTAACTACAGTAGTTACTACCTGTTACTTCAGATTGTTTATGATTCGCCAAGATCGAAAAACGAACGGACGGACACACGTACACTGCGCTTTAATTATATGTCTTGACTTTAAAAATTCATAAATGGTTGATAAATCGTAACGCATAGATCAATCAATCAACACTACCTTAAAAGCTTTCCGTATTCGCCAATTTTTGAAGCCATTGTTCGATGTTATTGATGGTAAAGATTTCATAACGTCGGTGATTCTTACACAGCCAAATGCGTAAACAGTCGATGGCAGTGAAAATTAAATAAACACTTACAAGCAAAAGTTTCTCGTTATTAAACACTTAAGGTGAAATATGCTCATAGCAAAATGCCTATTTGCTGATTGTGTATTCGCCGCTTTTATTTGTTCCTGTCAGTCGTTGATCTGTTATTGTTAATATCTTATTACTGGCATTTCAAAATTGACTTCTTCAAATATTTGGTAACATAAGAACTTCTTTCAGTTTACTAAGTAAAAAGAAAAGAAAATTTTAACAGAAATTTTAAAATTAACTTTATTGGATATTTTCACCATTTTCACTTCCGCGGTGTAGGCTGATGTTTAGTAAAATATTGCGGTTGGCTCTTACTAACGTGTTGTGAGTTCGATCCACACTGAGTTTCCCATTCTTGTGGACATGCTAATCCTAGTGGATAAAATTTTAGACGTCTCGGTGTCAGGTAATGTTTAGCGAGATAGACTGGTGGAATGAAGAGTTTGGTCCGCACTGAGTGTTTCTTGCTTACGGAGTTGTGATAATATTAGAATTTTGAGCACCTCAGCGTCGAGTAGTGGTTAGCGAGATAGTCTGTTTGAACTATTAGTGGTTAGTTTGATCCCCATTTTGGTCTACCATACTTGTGGCCGTGTACCAAATTAAACTTATTAAATGAAAACTAGTAATTATTATTTTTACGGTTTTTTCCAGTATTTTCTACCAACTTTAGGCAATTTCATAATTCTATCCATTTTTTAAACTAAAGAACCGATCAAAATTATTATTTATGTATTAAGAAAATTCCGCAAGCATTGAAAGAAATGGTAACTATGTCATCAAAGAAATATCTAACCTAGAATCATTTTAATACAACGCTTTTATGTCCATTACTTTTCGTCGATTGTTGCTTTGAAATAGTGGAGTAATGGATAGTGGCTCGGATTAAGGAATCGGAGAGCCGAGTTCGAATTCCAGTCGAATCGATTACATTCACTTATGTGCTAATAGCCTTGGGAATGGTTGATTTATAGATTTGAAGGATAGGTGAGAAAAACTTTCTGACGCGACACAGGGAACCAACAGGGAACCTTGCTCTTCTCTTCATCCTTGCAGTGGATGAAGCAATTGATTCAATGCAATTGTTCCATCTCAGGTCAGGGAACAGTGTGAAACCAAGCAGTCGCAATGAGGTGCTCTCGTGGAGTTGAGCATCAGACATTCTAACGCGTGACAGTTCCTTGTGGTGAGTAATAGAGATCAGTTTTGTTTTAGAGGCATTAAAGTTAACCAGCCAATTCCTGCCTCAGTCTACAATCGAATGAAGGTCCTTTTCGAGAGTAACGGCCAAGTTAGTTTTGTCAGTGATACCAGATTTGCTATTGAGGCAGGAGTAAATGGTGATTTCGTCTGCACAGATGCCTATTTGGGAACTGATGACATCGGGGAGATCGTTAATGAAGATAAGGAACAGAGTAGGCCCCAGGGTAGAGCCTTAGGGAAATTATAGCGTTTTTCCCTATTGCCTAAGTTCAAGCGCGTTAAAAGATTTTGTTTTTAGAAAAATTGTGCTTCCATGATTTCGCAAAAGAATGTGGCACTATTATTGTCGTAATTTAATGAAGGGAATCTTCAAATAAAAGATAAACGATAATCCTCCTGTTGAATTACCATGATTTATTCTATACTAATCGTCTTAACTTGTATTTTAAACTAGTAGGTCTACTTTGCACTTTAATCGAATATCAAATATTTGGATGGGGATGGAATTTTAGTGCTTTGTCATGGGTGTCATTTTCCATAGATACAGAGATGTTTCTTTAATTTGAAGTTAATTTTACCTGTCACTGATCTGATGTTATCCACATAAAAAAAAACTAACGTTCATCGTTCTAAATTACAGAAGCCCATAAAGAAAAATAAAATATTACGTTTCATTTCCATTTGTTCCTATCACATAGAAACTCAATTCTGGATTTTAACAGCATTTTTATTTTGAGGAATCAAAATCTTTCCCCCTAAATGGTCAGCCTTGCATAGCTTATTAGTTTATTGTCAATTTGTCAGATATTTGCAGCTTTATCCGAAAAAAGTGGCTAATTCTGTCAAGAGTTTGAAAAACGAAAAATGAACAATATACAACATAGTACTTGGGGGCTGTTTTGATTGTCTCTAGCAGATCAAAATGTTCATAACTAATGGGAATTGATGTATCAGGTTAATTTCGTTTGTTTCTTTCATACTAGGTTAACCGGCATTCTAGGTCTTTTTCGTCTAGAAAATTGAAATTCAATTTAAAGATATTTTTCCTAATTAGGCTTCCGTACATTAATGTCACGGATATTATATTTTCGTCGGGGTGGAGACTAACATCAAAAACCTCTTACGAGTGTTCGATTCTCGCTTAGGTCACCAGTATTTTGCACTACCTAAACTAAGTTTAGGAGAATACTGTAGAACGACGTCTTGCAAGTTAATCTTATGCGCCAATTGTTTTTATGCGAGTTCAGTCTTAGTTGGGTACCCATCTATTTTGGCCTTGTGCCAAACAAAACTAAAACTCTGTGCTCAATATCTTTAGTAGAACAAAAGTTAGTAATTTACATTCGGACTAATGACCTCATCTTTGTTTTTATTGTCAAAACGTTTGGGCCGTTGTGACCTCCGACCTTCTTCATGCATCTATCAATTCAGTTAACCTTCAAGGAATTTCGAACTGAAACTTTTATTTAATCTTCGGTGATAGATTGTTCCTGTTTTATTATCCATGTTTAGGGACACCAAGTTTTGTTCTTATTTCGTATTGTTCAGTTACTGCTCACCTGGACGATGCGGACCGGGGATTGAACTCGCAATTACTATGCCACCAAATTTACGAAACAACATTTTGAACCACTAGGGTAACAATCTGCCACCACAGAGTAAATGAAGGGTTAAGTTCAAAATTTCCTGGAGGTTACACGGAACGCTAAAACCTGAAGAAAGCCAGAGGGTATAACGGCGTGATGATAACAACGAAGATGAGGATATTAGTCCAAATGTAAATAATGTAAATAATGATAACTCCTCATCTCAGAAATCCAAACAGAAAAATATGGTCCGTCTTACAATTTTTTCTTCGTATATGTATTCAGTGTTTACTGGGTAACTATTGCCGTCTTGTGTCAGACTGAACTAAGCGAAGGAAACGGATTTTCTGATTGGTTCCCGTTCGTCACGTATGCACATCTATCGAGAGTGTTAAAGAATGCACGAATCGTTTTATTCATGCTCGATAATGACTGAAAGAGCCGACAGCGAGGATTAACACAGCGAAACTGATGCTATAAAGGAAAACGCTTGCTCTTGATGTATTCTATACTTCTGGTGATGCACGGATGTGGACATTGACAGAAATGTCCAAAACCTTGGAGAAAGCTTCCGGGATTTAAATAATATATCAATATGGCGAGGAAACGCCTGTGTTTAATCTAGCTTCCTCCTTTAAGCCCCTTACGAAAATGCCGATTCCCAATGGCCTTGAAAAAATTTTACTAAAGACCTGTTTATTTTGGATAGCGAACGTTCTGCACAATATTTCTCAAAATCATTATTCTACGTGCTTTATTAATTTTTAGGTTAAGAAATTATTTTCTAAGAAAACTGTTACTGCGTTTGCTTCCTTTTTTTTATGCAAGGGCGTAGAAACTGGTGAACCGGAAGTTGTTATTGATTAGAAAATAAAAACCAGAGGAGTCGCAAAGTTAGGAATACTGTGAAAATAGTTGTAGCTGAAGGATAGCGCACAATTCATTATCCAATCAGCATCGACTGAGTCACCGTGGAGAAGGGGTATGATGGACACGAAACCCCTCATGATCTTCGGTTAAAAACATCATTGATGATACCTGCCAAAGCATCAAACAGGTGTATTTCACGAAAATGCTATCCGAAGACTTCACTAGAATGAATTTGTTTAATATTCATTTTTCAAACAATTCCTTCGTTTAGAGCTGCGCTAACGTTTTTGAGATAAAAAAAACACACACACACAAAAAAACTTCCATCTTTCTTAATGGCTCGTATAATGTAGTCAGTAGTCAGCAATCACAAGTACAAAGTATCACTAATATAGGCAAAACATAATCTACTATGTTTAGTATAGTCATTTTCAGTGTTTCAAATGATTTATACATACGACACAGTGATTTCATCATCTCAGCATAAGTCTTATTACTGTGTGTGGTCGTAGTGTCATTGCGCAGCTGAGCACCTGACCAACTCCTTCCAAATATCTCGATTGTGTGTCATTGTCTGAGCCCATCTGAATGATCTTTCAGTCTACTGAGTGATGTTGTGAGCGCGTTTATTCCCTGACGTCTCTCCTTCTTTTGTTTAAGGTGATACCTTGTAGGATGGCAAGAGAAAGATTGTTGGCCTTTATGATATTTAAAATTTCTCTTCTTGACTGCTTCAGTTGGGATGTTGTCTACGTAGGAAATGCCTAAGTTAGTTCTTTCGCATCCCATTAGAAACATAGAATCACGCGTAAATCTTTTTTAAACTATATTCTTAGCCCTCTGGATTTGAAGAGTTACGCATACAAAATAAAGCAAACCAAATGCAATATACGAGGGGTGAGTCAAACGTAATGCAATTCATTTTATTATATAAGAAATAAGGAACACTATCAGACATATCGTACGTCAAAACATAGCTATACATCACAGGTTCACCTCCCTACTTCTCAACATAGTCATCACCTCTTTTTATGACAGTGTTCCACCTACAGATGAGGGCATGTAACCCAACTTTGTAAAACTTAGCTAGCTGCTGATATAACTAATTCCTTACAGCAGTTTTCTCTTCTTCATCACCACCATAACTTTTGCCTTCGGCGCCTCTTTCATTGGACGAACGAGACGGAAGTCTGAGCGTGATCAAGTAGTGAAAACTACTGTAAGGAATTTACTACATCGAAAGCCAGCTGAATTTTACAAACCCGGGATATATGACCTCATTCCTGGATGGAACACTGCCAATGAAGAGATGGTGACTATGTTGAGATGTGGGAAGGTGAATCTGTGATGTATAGCTATAACTTGACGTACGGTAAGTTTGGTTGTGTTCCTTATTTCTTATATAATAAAATAAATTGAATTACTTTTTGACTCACCCTTGTAATTTATTTCAGCTATCTTTTTCCCGTCGAAATGTAATTCAACATTTTTACCAACTCTGACTTTTGTTATTTTTATTCTTTAGAATACTTTTATTTAGATACGTTTCAACATAATGTTTCAGACTTTCTACACTTCATTAAATATATATTATCATTGTTATCAATGAGGAAATGCTTTGATAAACCCTGTAGAACACGAATAAGATGAATAAGATGCTTCCAAAGGTTGCATAATACTTTCCACCCTAAGTTATATTTTTAACACCAGATAAGATTTATTTAAAGTATTATAATATATTTTATTAAAGAAAATGACTTTACACAAATCCTTAGCAGACTTAATTAACCATATTTCATTGTTTCAGTCAGACCGATCAACAGTTAGGAGATTAACACCGACGAACCAGTTACATCGCAAAAGGGTAAAACGTCTAATTCATTACATGTACTGCATATACAGTGTAACCCGGATATAAGAGAGTTGTCGGGATCGGAGAAGAAGTCTCTTATATCCGGATTTCTCTTATATCCGGGTTTGGTCTATTTTGTTTAGGTAAGTATGGCTCTAATTTGGGACCAGATAAAATCTCTCTTATATCCGGATTTCTCTTATATCCGGGTCTCTTATATCCGGGTTACACTGAAGAATGGTAACTGTCAATTTTAAGAGCTGTGATTAATTTCGAGCTAAAACTGAATCGCTATTAGGCTGTCACGGGGGCAAGCAGTTGTTCTTAATTTATAAAAAACAATAATTGTTTATATATTTTAATAGATCTAAACCCAACTTTTGAATTGACTTCCACGATTTGTCACGACATGGAGGGGGATTCTAATCCTTATAATTTATGTATTTAGAAAAAAATCTTTACTTTCTGATTCTGCAATAATTTCAATTAATATTTGATTCCCTATTGAACGAATTGAACAGTCTACAGCTGTTTAAATATGGTTGCTAAAACACGTTGAAAATACCTACGGAAGTTCAAATATGGATGCGATTCCTTACGGGCTAAAGAGAGGTCTCTCATAATATCAATATGGACAGTTTGGAAACATTGTGAAGTTAATTAAAAAAAAATTAAATAAGAGACCTTTATTTGTAATAATTGTTAGCGGGTTACTCTGTACAATACTTATAGATTTATACATACTTTGTAAATTGTATCTGGATTTAAATAAATTTACGCAAAGCATTCAGTATAAAAAACTTAGAGTAAGAAAGTATCTTAGAATTATCACTAGACATTGAAAACACTTTAAGGCCAGGAAATGATTTATTATTGCGATAAAAGGCCACCATACTACAGAATAAATTGTTGATTGAAATGTTCCCGTCACATATTTTTAATTATTTTTTAACCCGAAAGGCAGTTATACTCAGACTGAAAATGTCACTGATGTCGGAGACCCTTCTTCTTCTTGTGACATGCCCAGTCAGGACGTTGTCGATCATGGCTCTCCACAATTTCCTTTCCTTCGCAGTTCTTAGTAAATTTTGTATTTTTATCTCTCTTAAACCCTACTCTGCAATCCATCTACTTATACTCACTAGGTAGGTTATGTAGTGTTTTCATCTTGCATTTAACGTGTCAGGTGAGTATCATATTTTCCAATCTCTCTTTCCTCATTATGTCTCCGAGAAATTTAAACTGTCTCTTTCTGATTCTAAATATAAGTGTCCTTTTTGTTTCCATTTTCTTAAAAACTTTCTCGTTGCTTACATATTCAGTCCATGGTATTCTCAGCATCCTTGTATAGAACCACATTTCTTTTGCTTCAACTATCTTCTTCATCTGTGCAGGGATTCTCCGGCATTCACTGTCTTATACGAGGAGAGACAATACATAATAGTTCAGTACTTTTTTTTTTCGTTTCTAACCAAAATTTCCTGTTTCTTATTACTTTGCTTAGCTTTTGGAAGACATCTTTCAGTATCCTAATGCTCCTTCGGATTTCTGTCCTCTGTTAAAACTGTTCCCAGATATTTACATTATTGCACTTGCTTGATTTTTCTATTTCCAGTTTCAAATTTGCATGTTGGGCTGTTCCTTTTCCTGACTACTATCTATTCTGTCTTCTTACAATTGAAGATTAGTCTATTCCTTTCACTTTTCTTCACTACCTTCCCTACGAAATTTTGTAGTTTCCTTTTAGTGCATCTGGTGATAAGCTGAAATTAACTATGTATTTAAAAAAAAAAGTATTTGTGAGCTTACAATTCATTTGCATTCAAAACATTCCTTTGATATTGGCTTGAATAAAGTCTAACGCGTTCAATGCTACTTTTTTTAAAATCAGTTCACCCGAAGCAAGGCGATAATGCTACTAAGATGTAAGGGGTACTGGAAGTGGAAAAAAAAAGAATGAGTAAACTATAGAAGGAACTGGAGACCCAATCCTCTAAGAGTAAACAAGGATAACCTCTAATCCTGTTCAAAAGATCGGGGAGAAGTGTGAACAGAACGATAGGTCAATATATCTACTCCTTTGGCTGGATCTTGTTCTGTGTAGCACAATCTTAAATCAGAGATTTTGGCGCTTCAGTAACAAAATCTTTCCCTTTTATTGTAGTTTTTTTTTTTTTTTGCTGAATTTGTTGAATCTCACAAATATGGCGAATTAAAGATATACATCCAATCATTATAAAACCCGTTTCCAAACATAAACAATAATGAACTTACTGTTAAGAAAATTAAGAAAGTTATTAAAAAAAAACTATGGAATAATAAAGCTTCATTCGTTACTGAGTCTGAATTTTGAAAATAGCCTGCTTTCTCCCCGAATTCAATTCAGTTTCTCAATTTTATGAATGGATTTTGAAATCAGAAACCCATCTCCAAAATGTAGTGATTATTGCGCATTAATTCACTCTGGGAACAAAAAGGTAGCCTTAAAGACCCACACGCATACAGAGGTATCACTATTGGAGCCATTATTGTGAAGATATTAATCATGTTGATCTTAATGAATTGTTATTTGATATAGGATATAAATGACTAGCTGTTAATGCCATAGCCGGAGCACAGTTGTCTCCGCAACATTGGTAATGACCAAAAGGCATACGGGTAGGCATTTTACAGTGACCATGAAAATAACCAGCTTTTACCGTAAAAATGTACAATTCATTTGCCATGGAAGGGAGTTGCCGCCTCTTCACTAGAACACCCAACTGGTACACCTTTTGTAATGAACGTCAAGTTTTGAAATGGATCGTGCTTACAAACATATCACGTTGAAACACCGGTTCTCGTACGATCAAGTAACGTAGAGCTTGGTCAGTACCTAGATGGGTGACCACTTGAGGATACCAGGTGCTGTAAGGGTGAATGTGCAGTTGGTGTAATGAATAACTTTATGGAATTGGAAATCGGAGCGCCGAGTTTCAATTCCAATCGGGTTCATTATATGCTCTTACGCGCAAATACCTTTGCGAAATGTATGACTCCGTCCGTTCCCCCCAGCTATGGGTTAATTAGTCGAACTTATATCAATAAACCATTGTTATTGGCCAAAAGTTTTTACAATATAAAATTATATTCTGGCTTTAAATAACCTGTAAATGGTTGATAAGCAGAAAAAAAAACAACAAATTAGTCAATCAATCTACTGAAATGGAGCGATCTTGTCCGTATACCTTTAGATGTAGACATCACTCAAGGATCCTGCTTTAGATATTTTTAACGCTCCCGCCACCCTTTCCGCCGTTCATTGACACAAGCTCGCCAGGTAAGTGGTCGCTCCTTTCCCCTTATTTCTCAATATGCCTCGCGAGTGTTAAGTTTTCTATATCCACCTTCCTCTTTACGTGTTCAAAGAATTTCAAGTGTCTCTTTCTGTTTCTTAACATGTGTTCTTTTTGTTGCCATCTGAAGACGTCCACGTTGCTTACACACTCCGTCTGTAGAATTCTCGGTATCCTTCTGTAGAGCCACATTTCTGATGCCTCCGATGTTCTCCTCATCAATAGCGAGATTTTCTGTCATTGACTGCCATGTAAGAGGATGGAGCGATCAAAAAATGCATTGGAAAGATGATTTTAAACAAAGGATTTCAATCTCCAGATTTGCTTTTCCATGACCTTTTCCCGCCTCTAGCATATGAGTGGAATATAGGATTTCGATTACAAACAATTCAATTCACTAAGGAAATTGGTAATATACAAATAACACCAGTATCAATAAAAAGAATTTTGTTTGTTTGAAAAGCGCAACGACTTCCTGAAGTGGCGGGTTTGTCGTACCTAATGCACTTAATCCATCTAGTTTTCGTGTCAATGGGAACAGAGATCCCTTGTCATTAAATTTTTGTCCAGATGTTTACAAGGCGCGAGAGTCACTCAAATTAAAGGGATTCTCTGTGATGTTGTATGAGTTTAAGAAAAGGCGAGGTGAAGCTCATGGGTTATGCAGGATAGCTAACCATAAACCCTAGACAGAAAAAGGTCACAACTGTAATGATTGGGTTGGTTAATTTTGTTTAGCGATATACCAACCTCTATGGGTTATTGACAAAATCTAAACATTTTATACGTAACTTTCAACTACAGATATTTTGTACATAAATTTCTTTTTTGTTTTTTTAGATATATATTCTGAAGATTATAAAAGTTGGTAATTTTACTATAAAAATGTATTTATATATATATATATATATATATATATTAGTGTTGCATTGATTGTCATTTTGCAATAAAAATGTATTGTTGGCCATTTTATCATAAAAAAAAAGTATCGTTGATTTTTGCTTGGAGGTCCACTATTTACCCCCATAACTAGGACCTTAACTGGTGCTTGTTGCCGGATTTAGTTTATCGTCATGCCTACGACGATAGTAATTGGGAAAATACCCTACTGAGAGTATGATCCACAAAGCAGTTGTTCCTAAGAAGAAGCTGTCCGAATACTTTTTCACGCATTAAAATTGATAAATGGGATTTATTTCTGTTAAAGCAATTTTTTGTGAGGTTTTCTATGCATATTTACTTCATCTGTGTACAGTTCATGATATGAAAAGTTTGTTTATTCATTAGTTGGAAATACAATAAATAAAAAATTTGTATGTGTACGAATATTTGTTTCCCCCACTATATAATAAAATGACCAACAGTACACACACACACACGCACATATACATACATATATATATATATATATATATATATATATATATATATATATATATATATATATATAGTAAAATTAACAGCAATATATTTCATAGTAGACTTACCAACAATACATTTTATAGCAAAATGACCAACAATACATTTTATCTGTAGTTGAAGGCATAAAATTGTGTTTAAAATATTTAGATTTCGGTATTAAATAACCCATAGAGATGTTGATATGCCGCTAAACAAAATCAACCAACCAACTTTCTTCCAAAGGTGCTGTGTACTTTTGTTATAACTCGGGATTTTGACGGGCTTTCTACAAAGAACAACGAAAGCTATGGAATTTCTGTTCAGTAACTGTATTAGTTCCTCTGCGATGTTTGCCTAATTGAGTAAGTGTTAACGTCTTTTTTGAAGCTGTGACAAGAATCTTTTAGGATTTCTTCATTGACACCAAAATGATATGCTAACTATAATTATTGTGAATCAACTGATGGGCGTCATATGTTGGAGATGTCTTCATGTATTTCATAGATGTTTTCATATGTTTGTACAGCATTCCAGATTTTTTGTCTTCTATATTAATAATGGTATTTCTGCATATCTGATTTTGAGTGCGCAGGGCATAGTCCAAGAAAAGATTAAATAGAATGGATCTCTCCTTTCCTCCTTTTCGTATTACTGATGGGGTTTGAAATGTTTCCGTATTAGGGTCCTTGCTAGACATATAAGATTTTGTAGACCGATAAAGTTCCTCTATTAGATCAATGGATTCAGCAGATTTGGAACTTGGAAGACGGTTTCTAATGGATGAGAAGAGAAAGCCTCTATTCATGTGGTCATACAATGCGATCAACATAGCAGATATAAAATTGCCAATTAGAGATATATACAATTTCCTGGAGATCTTTGATGACATATATGCCATCATTACATATGTTACCAGAATGAAAACCAGACTGAGTTGTGGAGTTGAGACTTTTATAAAACGACGAGAGCCTAATATTAGGTTGGTGCAAAAATAATGACGTAATAATGTCGTTTTTTGACGCATTTTTTAACGTCAAAAATCGACATTATTACGTCATTATTTTTGCACCAATCTAATATAATGTTGATTAATATTTTCACAATAATGGCTCCAATAGAGATACCTCTGTATGCGTGTGGGTCTTTAAGGCTACCTTTTTGTTCCCAGAGTGAATTAATGCGCAATAATCACTACATTTTGGAGATGGGTTTCTGATTTCAAAATCCATTCATAAAATTGAGAAACTGAATGGAATTCGGGGAGAAAGCAAGCTATTTTCAAAATTCAGACTCAGTATCGAATAATGCTTTATTATTCCATAGTTTTTTATTTTTTTAATAACTTTCTAAATTTCCTTAAAAGTAAGTTCATTATTGTTTATGTTTGGAAACGGTTTTTATAATGATTGGATGTATATCTTTAATTCGCCATATTTGTGAGATTCGAGAACTGAAGAGGGGACTTTGCAACAAATTCAGCAAGAAAAAAAAAACTACAATAAAAGGGAAAGATTTTGTTACTGAAGCGCCAAAATCTCTGATTTAAAATTGTCCTACAAAGAACAAGTTCCAGCCAAAGGAGTAGATATATTGGCCTATCGTCCTGTTCACACTTTTCTCCGGTCTTTTGAACAGGAGTAGAGGTTATCCCTTTTTCCTGTTAGAAGATTGGGCCTTCGGTTCCTTCTAAAGTTTACTCATTCTTTTTCACTCCCAGTACCCCTTACGTCCTTAGTGGCATTATCGCCTTGCTTGGAGTGAACTGATTTTAAAAAAGTAACATTGAATGCATTAGACTTTATTCAAGCCAATATCAAGAGAGTGTTTTGGATCTCCTAAATGAAGCACTGACAATTATTAATTGATTTTTTACTATTATTAATTGTATATTTGTAACTTGTCGCACTAAATACAATGTACAACTCAATGAACGGTTAATAATTTAAATTTAAAAAGACATAATTCTCCCATGCATATGCATAACGATGTCTGTTCCACGTGCTGTGGACCGCAGGTACAAGCCGCACTTGATGCCGGATAATAAAGGCAGCTGTAAGACTAACTTCACTAAAGAGAGGGGCGGGTAGACATCTTAAATATAAAAGCTTTTTTTCTTTTATGTGCCGTGTTCCGTCAGGATATGGACAATCATTGATCTCCGCAGCTTCCTATACTTTGTATCTCTAGGAAATGTTTCTATTTTACTAACCCTCCTAAACCCATTTCTGCCTTCGACTTACACAAGCTTGTTAGGTAGATTATTTCCTGTTGCCTTCTGTAACTCTTGCTTTCGGCATCTCTGAGTGTCAAATTCTCCAAGCCCTCTTTCCTCATTACGCGTCCAAGAAATTTTTTTATGTCTTTCTGATTCTAAGTATAAGTTTTCTTTCTCTTTCCATTTTTCTTATAACTTGCTCACATGCCCGGTCTCTGGCATTATCAGCGTCCTTCTGTAGAACCACATTTAGTAAAAATGTTCTTCTTCCCGAAAAGAGTAGACTATTACCTAAATTTCTTTTCACGAAACTTTAAAATAGTGATAAGGATATTGTCTACAGTTTACTTTATAACGGTTAGACATTATCTATTTTGATAAATTGCTAATGGCACGTGACTTTGTTGTAAATATCAATATGGAAGGAATCATTATCGTTCTTTCCTATACAACATCCTCTGTTAGTTCCTTTTTTTTTTCTTTACACGTCCCATCTATTCTTGCTTCAATTAATCTCATCCCTTCTCTATTGTTCCCTTTCTTCCAAACTGAATTTATTCGCGCTTCTTTTCCCTTCCTAACCCGGGGTCTATTCATCCTTCTCCAGCCATCTATTCTTTCTTACTTTCCTTACAGCTAACCACTAATTCTTTCTTACTTTCCTTTCACCCACGTTTCTACAATTTTTTTTCATTGCAACTCCTTTTTTAATTTATATCTTTCGGATCCTCTCCATTTGTATCTTTCCTTTTACATGCCGTTTATATACATTTCCCCTACCGTGTGTTGTTTCTACCTTTCCTTTTACCACATCTCTATTATTTCAACTTTTTCTTTCATCTCACCTCCGATGTTTTTACCTTTCCTTTTACCATGTCTCTATTATTTCAACTTTTCCTTTCATCTCACCTCCGATGTTTTTACCTTTCCTTTTACCATGTCTCTATTATTTCAACTTTTCCTTTCATCTCACCTCCGATGTTTTTACCTTTCCTTTTACCATGTCTCTATTATTTCAACTTTTCCTTTCATCTCACCTCCGATGTTTTTACCTTTCCTTTTACCATGTCTCTATTATTTCAACTTTTCCTTTCATCTCACCTCCGATGTTTTTACCTTTCCTTATACCACGTCTCTATTATTTCAACTTTTCCTTTCATCTCCCCTCCGATGTTTTTACCTTTCCTTATACCATGTCTCTATTATTCTAACTTTTCCTTTCATCTCACCTCCGATGTTTTTACCTTTCCTTTTACCATGTCTCTATTATTTCAACTTTTCCTTTCATCTCACCTCCGATGTTTTTACCTTTCCTTATACCACGTCTCTATTATTTCAACTTTTCCTTTCATCTCCCCTCCGATGTTTTTACCTTTCCTTATACCATGTCTCTATTATTTCAACTTTTCCTTTCATCTCACCTCCGATGTTTTTACCTTTCCTTTTACCATGTCTCTACTATTTCAACTTTTCCTTTCATCTCACCTCCGATGTTTTTACCTTTCCTTTTACCATGTCTCTATTATTTCAACTTTTCCTTTCATCTCCCCTCCATTGTTTTTACCTTTCCTTTTACCATGTCTCTATTATTTCAAGTTTTCCTTTCACCACCCCTCCATTATTTCTACATTTTCTTTTACCATGCCTCTATTATTTCTACATTTTCTTTTACCATGCCTCAATTATTTCAACTTTTCATTAAATATTTCCTCCGGTGTTTTTACCATTCCTTTTACTATTCCTCTATTATTTCAACATTTCCTTTCATCTCCCCTCCGATGTTTTTACCTTTCCTTTTACTATTCCTCTATTATTTCAACATTTCCTTTCATCTCCCCTCCGATGTTTTTACCTTTCCTTATACCATGTCTCTATTATTTCAACTTTTCCTTTCATCTCACCTCCGATGTTTTTACCTTTCCTTTTACCATGTCTCTACTATTTCAACTTTTCCTTTCATCTCACCTCCGATGTTTTTACCTTTCCTTTTACCATGTCTCTATTATTTCAACTTTTCCTTTCATCTCCCCTCCATTGTTTTTACCTTTCCTTTTACCATGTCTCTATTATTTCAAGTTTTCCTTTCACCACCCCTCCATTATTTCTACATTTTCTTTTACCATGCCTCTATTATTTCTACATTTTCTTTTACCATGCCTCTATTATTTCAACTTTTCATTAAATATTTCCTCCGGTGTTTTTACCATTCCTTTTACTATTCCTCTATTATTTCAACATTTCCTTTCATCTCCCCTCCGATGTTTTTACCTTTCCTTTTACTATTCCTCTATTATTTCAACATTTCCTTTCATCTCCCCTCCGATGTTTTTACCTTTCCTTATACCATGTCTCTATTATTTCAACATTTCCTTTCATCTCCCCTCCGATGTTTTTACCTTTCCTTTTACCATGTCTCTATTATTTCAACTTTTCCTTTCACCACCCCTCCATTATTTCTACATTTTCTTTTACCATGCCTCTATTATTTCAACTTTTTCTTAAATATTTCCTCCGATGTTTTTGCCTTTCCTTTTACCATTTGTCTAATATTTCAACTTTTCCTTTCATCTCCCCTGCATCGTTTCTACTTTTCCTTTTACCATCGCTGTATTATTTCTTCTATGCTATTCACCTCCCCACTATTCTTTTTTCCTTCACTCCCTTCAATTATTTTTTTCTTTATTTACCGTCTCTTTTTTTATTCGTTTCCTTCCAAACCGACAGTACTGATTCTTTTCCCCAAAACAAGTCAGTTTTTCTTCTTTCTTTCTTTCTTTCTTTCTTTCTTTCTTTCTTTCTTTCTTTCTTTAGTGATACCCCATTTCTGTTGACTTAATTTTTCAGGGTAGAGACGACATTCGCTAACCAATAATCACCTGCTTGCGTCTAGTCGTGTTATTAGAGCTGATATCAGCACCTTTGTATTGTAGCGGTTTTGATGCAACTGCTGTAACGACGACAATGCGCCAACCACAATATGACAATGTCAGAAAAGTAACTTTCTGCTAACATTTATTATAACTCGTTGTCGATAATGATTAAGATTACAGTTTGAGTTAATTTTTATTTCCTAAAGTTAAATTTTAAACCGATTCTCTTTTTTTTTTTAACCGTAATTTTTTCACGGCTAAATCAGATTCATCTCTGTTAGGATATCTTCCATTCCACCCTTCATTTTTATTAGACACATATACACTTGTTCCAGATTTAATATTAAAAGCTATTGAGCTGTTATGATAAAAACTAGTAGTTTCTAAATTGACTTCGTCACTGTAAATTTCTTTTTTTTCTTTTAATAAATTCATTTTGTATTTTGTTTTTTATGAAAGAGCTGTATTTAAGTAAAGATTCTCAGGGAGTTTTTTTTTTTTTTTTTTTTTTAAACGAATGTTCAATTCATTTTTTTTCTGGGGGCTCTTTTCGGTCCAGTGATTTCTTTTTTAATAAAAAGTAGTCTAATATATGTATTTTTACGTATACATCTACATGTCCTGAAACTGCAATATGAGCTTGCAGTCAGGTGCATTCCCTGGCGAACAACCACTTTATTTAAGCAGTTCTGCTTTGTTTACCTTTCGTGATCAGACGAGATCATACCTATCAAATAAGAATTAGATTGGCACAAAGCAAAACGTATGGGATACCTAGTGAGGATCGAACTCACTCGTAAATACGTTGAATAAAGAAAGTGTGAGTGCGGTACTATGATGCTCTCTCTCTCTCTCTCTTTCGCTCTTTCGTTCTCTCTGTCGTCTCCCAAATTCCTTTATCTTTCTCCTGTCAGTTTTAACCTCCAACTGATCAGAGACCACGACGAGAATAGAGTCTCTAGCATTATGATTCCATCTGATTCTTCATCTTTTGACATTAGATACAGGAACGAACTAAAATTGAAAAAATTATTGTCTACATCGATATATGATATTGATCTGCAAAGTGTCTTCCAAAATATATGCCGTATTTATTAGTAGATACGATTGACATTTAAATAATATATATATATATATATATATATATATATATATATATATATATATATATATGTATGTGTGTGTGTGTGTGTGTGTGTGTGTGTGTGTGTGTTTGTGTGTGTATATGTGTGTATACACAGTGGGGGGAAACAAATATTCGTACACATAGAATTGTTTAATTTATTGTATTTCCAACTAATGAATAAACATACTTTTCATATAATTAACTGTACACAGATGCATAATAACTAACTATGCATAGGAAACAGTAATAACTTTAATTTAATAGAAATAAATCCGATTTATCCATTTTAATGGACTAAAAAATATTCGTACAATACAAAAAAAAAAAAAAAGGAAAGCATAATCTTCATTTAATACTTTGTAGAATAGCCATTATTCACTTATACAGCAACCAAATTTTTTGTAGTTCTCAATTAATGATTTGCAAATTTTATTTGGTATTTTATTCCATTCTTCTTCATATATGGTCTTCAAATCTGGGATATTTATTGGAGCTCTCGATTGGATTTGAATTTTCTTATAACGCCACATATTCTCGATTGGGTTTAAATCTGTGAACAGATTTGTACATTTCAGGATATTTGCATTATTTTCAGCAAGCCATTTCTTCGTAGATTTTGCTTAGGATCATTATCTTGTTGGAAGATCCAATCAGGAGGAAGTTCCAGATTTTCATAGAAAATTATTAAATTTGCTTCCAAAATATTTTGATATGCTGCAGCATTCATTCTCCCATCTTTTACTGATATGTTGCCAGTACCTTTTCCAGAAAAATATCCCCAAACCATGATGCTGCCACCACCAAATTTCACTGTTAGAATTGTGTTCTTTTGTTTGAAGGCATCGGCATCTTTCCTCCATACATGATTTCTAGAATTACGTCCAAACAACTCAGATTTGTTTTCATCTGTCCATAATACTCTTTCCAATATGATTTTTTCTTATCCTTATTTTCACGAACGAATTTCAACCTGACATCCTTGTGTCAATACCAGTGGAGTTTTTAGATTATTCCTATGAATTTCATTACTTATTGTTGGTTTAGTAACACAGATTCCTGATGAAAACAAATCATCCTGCAACTCTTGACGAGTAACCATTGGATTTTGTTTATTTTGACTCATTAGTTTCCACGAAGATCTTGTAGAAATCTTCCATGGAGAACATGTTCCTTGGTTTTCAAAATTTTTGAATTTTTTTAAATACCTTGCAATGAATTAACTAATGGTAGTAAATGGAATATTCAGGTTGTCTGAGATTTTTCTGTAACTCTTACCTTCTTTCCAGAGCTTAACAATCAGTTCTTTTTGCGAATTTTTCAATTCTTTGCCTCTTGCCATGATCATCATGGCAAGAGGCAAAGAACCTTCTTGCACGAATATCAATTACAGAATGTTCTGTTTGTATATTTAGGCTAAAAATAACTACTGATAACATTATTGGAACATTCTAGAATATTCCACTTGAATAATCTAGAGTTAAAGCAATTTAAAAGTTTTAAAATCTGAAATTTGCATTGTACGAATACTTTTTTCAGCCATTAAAATTGATAAATGGGATTTATTTCTGTTAAAACATTTTTTTTCTGTTTTCTATGCATATTTAGTTATTATTCATCTGTGTGCAGTTAATTATATGAAAAGTATGTTTATTCATTAGTTGGAAATACAATAAATTAAAAAATTGTATGTGTGTGAATATTTGTTTTTCTTCACCTTATATACTACAATTATTGCACTGTTCCCAGTGTGCTAGTATTATGACAATTATTAAATCCTTAAATGAGTTACGCTGAGCGGGAGTCTCATAGTTATTCTAGTAAATACTTTTGCAGATGTTTTGGTGCATATCTGAAAGTTCCGGTCGGGTCTGTTGAGTTCACTTGAATCTATATCTTTTTTCACAAGCTACGGACTAAATAGTAGATTACTAAATAGTAGATTACTAAATAGTAGATTACTAAATAGTAGATTAGGCTGGTGTTGCAACCTAGAAAAGGTTACTAAATGAGGAATAACCAAAACGGAGGTTGGAAATGAATCGGTACTCTTTATAACATCACCAAAATACAATACTCGGCAGCGGCGTGAAGTAGGTAAACCACTGTTAGTGGTGGACTACTTAGCATAATCCCCCTCTTACAATAGTGTCCAACGTATTTTTGAGGATTGGGATATACGCATTAATGTTCATAGGTATGGGGTTTAACATCTGGTCTCTTAAGACTTGAGTGGTAGCCAGTTTAGGAGAACAACTCCGAATTCCAAAATATGCAGAAACATCCGGAAAGCAGAAGAAGTTATGATAATACATGGATAACGAAAAAAATTAAATAAATAAATAAACAGAAAAAAGTAGTCCTGGAAATGTCATGATCTCTTATGTTTTAGAGGGACATTGACGTATACAAATTAAATAGTTTTCTGGTAAAGAATCAATGTTATTTAAAATTTAATTAAATATAAATATATAAGTTTTAAATGCTTTTTTTACACTATTTACATTATTCAGACTATTGTCCTCATTTTTTGCAATTGCAATTTTTGTTGTTATCATTTAATAATTTCTACCAGAGCTCATTTGCAATTTTCGTTGTTATTATTGCTTTTCTCTGGCACTCCTTATTACTGGTTCCCATATTATATTCATTTCTATGCTTGGTCGACTCAGGAGATTTTTCTGGCCTAGCATATGTGCTGATTCCTTAAGTTTAAGAATTTTCCAATGATGTTCTTTGTCTATGATTTCAACCTGATCCCACAGAGGGTGGTGATCTTCCTTTTCTCTCCATATGTGGTCAGCGACAGTTGATTTTTTTCGCTTCCTCTCGTGTTACAGCTTTTTGGTGTTCTTGAAGTCTTACCTTAAGCGGGCGTACAACGACCCAAACGTTGTGATAAATATGGCAACAAAGATGAGGACAATAGTCCAAATAATGTAAATAGTGTACATAATACCTCATCTCAGAAATATAGACATATACTGCTTTTTTCATTCTGAATATTTTGAAAATTTTAGTCATGTGTAGTCAACATGAAATTTATTCTTTATGCAAGTGTTTAACTTCACGGGCTTTTGACTAGGGTCTAATGTGTTTCGACTATTGTTACTGAACTTCTCCATTACACTGAAAAGATAAGACCATGAGTTGTTCAGATATCTTTGTAGCACTGGGTGCAGAGACAAGGTAATTTCTGCCACGGCCTGCACGAACGAGTGTGTTGCTCTACAGTTTTGTATCACATTTTGTTCTCGGGCTGATTAAATACTGGAATCAATCATGTTTCATTTTGGGGGAAATAAGGAATAAATGAAAAAAATCCTAGTTCCGAGGACAGGATTGTTAGATTTGACGACAAAAAGCTAAATTTGAAAGTCCAGCGTTGCTAAAGTTTGAATTAACCTTCATTAGTTCATGTTAATCTAGACTATTTTTAAAGTAGCCTTTCTGCAAACTGGCAAAGAATGAAGTTTAAATTGGACTGTTATGTAATATCGGTCCTTCTATATGACAGTGAATGCTGGACAGTTTCATCACATAGGTGCAACAGAAACGTGATTCTACAGAATGATACTGGGAATATCATGAACTGAATATTTTAGGACAGGTTTGCTAGATGTTTTGAGCGCCTACATAGAATTGTATGATAGAAATATGCATGAGGCTATGCCATTAGGCATACTATCATATTTCAAGCCTTCCAATCAGCTATAGCAGATAATAAACACTGACCCTCAACATAGAGTTCCGTAGGGTTAAGGCAGTTTTACAGAATGTTTTGAATGTCCATAAATATTTACATTTATATCATATTTTCGGATATATTTTCGATATATATATATATATATATATATATATATATATATATATATATATATATATATATGTTTCATTAAATAATATAGACAAGTTTTATCTATTTTTTTAAGCAAATTCCTTTCATATCGTCTGATAAGCTTAATAACATTATCATTGAAAACGAAAGAAAATCACCATATTTATTTTATTTTTAATGCTATCTAAGCTTTTGGCTTACATAAGCCATCATCAAAGATGACAAGTACATTACAATAAATTAAACAATACACGGACATAACAACAATGATATTCTGTTTTGTTTTCATGGAAGATTTCCAAGCAATGACAAACTCGTGCATACGAGCCACGGGAAGCGAAAATCGCACTGTGGCCCATGACATCACACATGACCACGCGAGAGTGAAAACGAGAAGTATTAAATATGGGAAGCTTTTGGTATAAACCAATAGCTTCTGTTATCAATTATAGGCATTTAAGTATATTTGTGGAGTTTTCATAGTTTATTTTCTTCAGGTTAGGTTTCAACTGTTTTATGTATATAGCTTCAAGAATATTTAGTTTTTGTTTATTGTTTTCATATTTAAGTATAGTTGTGTTTTCAATAAGTATTTTCCGGAATTGTGTATGCGACCAGACATGTTTTAAATGCCTAAAAATGTAGAGTCAAGCGTAGTGAAAACGACTTTGTGGTGTGACCAACATAAATATTATTTAATCCGTTGGAGATACAATCTCCTAGGGGGCACTTAAACTCACAATATATATATATATATATATATATATATATATATATATATATATATATATATATTGTTAGTTTCAGATTATAATATCTATGCTCATTAAAAAAAATGTTAATATCTTTTGGGTGTAGTGTCATGTTTTATTATGCAAATAACCTAAGAGTAACACAAATTATTCATGAATAAATCTAAATTATATCTACCACAGAATCATATATTTCATTAACGCAATATTCCATCTGCTCAAATAAATTAATATTTTATTATTTTACGTGCAAATATGGACACCATGACATTTTATAATTTTCAAAAATCTTTCATGTACATTGTTGATTTTTCTACTGTTTGCAGCATCTGTCTATATTTCTGAGATGAGATATTGTAACTATTTACACTATTTAAATTGTTCGAACTGTTGTCCTCATCTTTATTGTCATATTCATGACGTTTCGGCCGTTGTACGTTCCGGCCTTCTTCAGGTGATATACGTCGGAATTTCGAACCGAACCTGTTGGAATTTCGAAACTAATCTGAGATAGAACAATGTAGACTAAATAAAAGGTTCGATTCGAAATTCTAACGTATATTACCTGAAGAAGGCCAAAGCGTATAACGGCCGAAACCTCGTGAAGATGATAAATATGAGGCCAACAGTCCCAACAACGTAAATAGAGTATAAATAGTTACTTGCAGTAGTTATTAGTGCTTCTCAGAGATCGTTTTTTCTTCCATTTTCATGAGTATCTTTTAATGATAGACTACCTGTTTTCCATTGAATTACTATCTAGACAGGTTTGGTGTTTTGAGACTTCTTTTGGCAAGGTGGGCAATGCTTTTACTAACAGTGAAAGACTATTTTCCATAAATATTCTCTTCAGCATAAACCTCCATCATTATGTCCTCCACAACTCAAAAATAATCTTGTTCGAATTCTTTACATTTATTTTGGCATCATTATGAAGTTTTAAGGGATCTATCATGGACGATCATGGCTCTCCACAATTTCCTGTCCTTTGTAGCTCATAATAAATTTTGCCTTTTCGCTATCTCCCCTAAACCCTATTCTATCAACGATTTACATAAGCTCATTAAGCAGGTTATGCGCTGTTTTCCTCTGTCTCTCTTGAAATATATCCTGTCCGTGTCAATTTTTCTAAGCCCTCTTTCCTCATTATGCGCCATATAAATTTCAACGCTCTCTTTCTGATGCAAAGTATAAGTGTCCTTTTTGTTTTCATTTTATCTAAGACTTTGTCATTGCTCCCATGTTCAGTCCATAAAATTCTCAATATGCTT
Source organism: Acanthosepion lycidas (assembly GCA_963932145.1). Classification (NCBI taxonomy): domain Eukaryota; kingdom Metazoa; phylum Mollusca; class Cephalopoda; order Sepiida; family Sepiidae; genus Acanthosepion; species Acanthosepion lycidas. The sequence goes on from OZ010590.1 coordinate 57,334,482, forward strand.
CTGTAGAACCACATTTCTGTAGCCTGAATTCTCTTCTTAATCTATGAATAGATTGTCGAGCATTCACTGCCACAAGGAAGGACCTATATTACATGATTGTTAAGTACTATTTTCTTTGTTACTAACGATATTTTCCTGTTTCTTAATACTTTGCTTAGTTTTTGGAAGGCACCTTTCACTATCCCGATGCACCTTCCGATATCAGTATCTTATTTTCCGTCCTCTGTTAAAATAATTCCTAGATATTAAAATTTTTCTATTTGCTTGATTTTGGCATCTCCAATCTATAATTTGCGTGTTGGGCTCTTCTTTTTGCTAACAAACATACATTCTATCTTCTTACAATTGTTTGGTCCTTTCTTCTTCCTTTCGTTTATTACCTTCTGTAAGAGTTCCTGCAGTTTCCTTTCTATGTCTGCTATCAACACTGTGTCATATACAGGGCGATTGAAAAGTAACCCCCAATTTTAAAATACTTATAATTTATTTATTAACTATAATTTTTACAAGAAAACGTTTAGCATGGTTTTATTTAAAATTCGATATGGGCACCAGATTTTGCTACCAGCTTCTTGAGCCGTCAACTGATTTCACCATGAACTTTTATGGAATGGAAAACATAACTTCTTGTATTCGCCATTCAAGTTCTTTCAAAAGTCTTGGTTTGGTATAGTAGACTTGCTCCTATAACCAACCCCAAAGAAAAAAAAATCACAGGATGTTAAGTCAAGACTCCTGGCTGGTCACTCATTCATAAAATAGGGAGTTACTTTTCAAATACCCTGTACATACCTAAATTGTTGTAAGATTGTAGCCGCCAAATATGGTAGGAATTATAATTCTCTCACAATCACCTGACTGTAAAATTTGAATAAATCTGATGAGAAGACACATTCTTGTCGCACACCCCTTTCTATTTTTGTACAGGTTGTCCCAAAACTCACATAGGGATTTGAAAGTCCAACAATTTCAGCTTTTGTTTTATTATTCAAAATGGTTTATATACAGAATGAAAATTCAAACAGCGGAAATGTATTCTCATTTAATCATGAAAAATTGTAGGTTGTCAGTATCTTTCCTTTTCCACGTCCCACTGATGCGTTTTTTTTTATAGCATTGTTTAATAAACTTGATGAGAAGTTTGTGTATTTGCTGAATTCATTTTCTATCCGTATGCAGGCGGTTTGCTCCCAATATTAGTCCTGGATTATTCTAATATCTTTCCTAAATATATCAAGCTTACCTAACAGTTCAAATAGTTCTTTGTGGCGTACTTTATCAAACGCTTTTGCATAATCTATAAAATATAGATATATTTTTACTCGCCCAAAGCATTACTTCTCACTGAAGTCTTTGACGTCGTGTTGCTTCACTATTTCCGTAAAGAATCCAAACTCTAGTCATCCATTAGCTTCATTCAATGTAAGTGTATATTCATCACTAGTAATTACTACTGAGAAACAAGTTTTCATGTACTTCTACACCCAAGTTCCAAATTTCTCTGTGATGTTTACTTAAAGGTGGTAGTTTGATTGTTATCACGTCTTTATCCAATGTTCTTAATATTCGGTTTCTTTTCTCTCTCTATGTTCGCAACATTCATTTTCTTCAATTATTTTCTTGCTGGTCAGTCCACTTATTACATTTTAATTTTGCTTAAAACCATTTTTTCTTTTTCATATTTTATCAATATTTTCAGTTTTTGTTTTGATCCACGGTCAAATTTCTTGCAACCTCAAAAGTTGAGTTCTCATCACTCAATAACTTTGCAATATCTTGTTTCTGTTTGGAGGTTATACCTTTCTTATGACACATGACAGTCTTTATTTATCTGAAATTAAAAAGACATATCAGTAATTCTATTGCTATATTTATTTATAATAGGATAAACGAAACTCAAGTTACTTACATTATCTACATTATTCGGACTCTTATCCTCATCTTCATTGACATATTCACAACGTTTAAGCCGTTGTAGGCTCCGGCTTTCTTCAGGTGCCTGGAATTTCGAACCGAACTCTTTTTTTCATCCACCGGGGTAGATTGTTCTAGTTCCACGTGCCATGACTCTCCCGGATGTTTCAGTTGTTTTCCTTTACCTGAACTCTCCAAGTTTTGGTTCACCACTACTGTAGCCTGGTATTGAACTCACAACTATCTGGGTCTTGTCATTGGATCTATCCAACGCCTTTATCCACTACCCCGGTGGATGAATTAAAGAGTTCGGTTCGAAATTCTTATCACCTGAAGAAGGCCGGGGCGTACAACGGCCGAAACGGGAATATGGCAATAAAGATGAGAATAACAGTCAGAATAATGTAAATAATGTAAGTAATCATAATACCTTATCTCAGAGATATAGACAGAGACTCAAGATGCATAACACAATCACGCACCTCCAAATAAGCTCTTATAAAACATTCTATTGTATAAGCTACTACAAGTTACTACAAGCTGAAATTGTGTATTTATCATATGTGTATTTATCATATGTGTATCCTAAAAACTATATCAACATTGGTTGGCTAATTCCAATTTTATTGCGAAAACCTTGACTTGCATAATAAAAATATGATGAAAAATCCGTGAGGCTAAGCAGTCAAGCAGACAGTCGTATTTCAGGCTTTCGACGTTGGGCAGGGCAGAAGGCAAAGCCCGACCTTCGACATCGAGCCTGGTACAAATACAAGGTTATTTTGGGGATCTGGGAACGCTCTCTTCTTCTATCTCTCTTGCTCTTCGCCTCGTTTTTCTCTTTCACTCTACTTTTGTCTTTATCGTTTCATTTTTTTTTTTGCATTCTCTTTTTCTCCTTCTTTGACTTTTTCAGTCCCATTCTGTGTTTTTCTTGATGTCATTTTGTATGATTTTCTCTCTCTTTCTCTCTCTTTCTTTCTCTGTTCTTTTTTTTTCTCTCTCTTTATGCCATTCTTTATGCGGATACATGTAGTCATCTTCTTCTTTATCTCTCTTGTTCTCCTCCTTCTATGCCTTTCTCTTTCTATGTTATTTTCTCTACCTCTCTGTGCCTTTCTCTTGCCCTCTCTATACATGTCTTTCTTTTTCTCTCTGATCTCTTTTCCATTCGTTCGTTGTGAATTTTTTCACATTCTATGCCATTCTCTTTCTATTTTTGCCACTCTTTCTGCGCTTCTGTGTGTGTGTGTGTGTGTGTGTGTGTGTGTGTGTGCGTGTGTGTGTCTTTGTCTCTGTCCTTTTCCCAAAATATTCTTGCGCCTTTTTTCTCCTCTTTGCGTCTAATATTGTTTCTGCGTGCGTGTCTCTGCTTCTGCTCACGCTTGCACGTCCGCCATTTTTTGCTATTTTTCGCTTTTTTACATTTGCTTTTCACCTTCTCTCTCTCTCTCTCTCTGTGTTATTCTTTTTTTTATCTCTTTCTCTCAATTTGTCTAGGCTGCTATCTAGATCTCTGTTTTACTTTCTTTTTCTCTTTCTTTCCTTCACTAATAATTTTCTCTCTTTTTGCCGCTCTTTTTTATGTGGCTTTCTTTCATTATGCTTCTCTTCCTCTCTTTTTTATCGCTCTCTTTTTTTTGCCCCTCCCCTCTTTCTCAATTCCCATAAGATCCACTTTTTCTCTCAGTGGATTTTTGTTTTCTTTATATGCGTTCCTCTTTCCATCACGCTCCCTTCGTCCCTTCGTTTTATCCTTATTCTTTGCTCATTTTTTTCGAAAAACATTACAGTGTAACTGCATATATGTGTGTGTGTGTGTGTGTGTGTGTAAATGTACGTAGCTTAATAATAAAAATCATTTGTTTATACAATAAGTATTTATTTTTATTTTTCAGTCTAATACTCTGCTTGTCCAATACGCTTGATTCTGTGGTGAATATTTATAGAAATTTAATATAACTACAAGCTAGGCTACATATTTACTGGTCCACTCATCTCTTTCTTTCTTTCTTTCTTTCTTTCTTTCTTTCTTTCTCTCTCTCTCTCTCTCTCTCTCTCTCTCTCTCTATATATATATATATATATATATATATATATATATATACACACAAAGGTAAAAGAACGAAGAGTAAAATGTCCGCGTTCAAAACAGGGCTCAATACAAAAGTGGATCAAATAATATTTATTTATTATGTACTATTACATTGGAACATGTTCATACCCAGTACAAAACTGTACATCTTGTTTCAACGTTAAAAAGTAACGTTTCTTCAGGTGGCAAACGATGGTACACTCGTGATTTCCCACCTGAAGAAACATGTATGAACATGTTCTAATGTAATAGTACATAATATATATATATATATATATATATATATATATATATATATGTGTGTGTGTGTGTGTGACTTCCAAATTAATATATCATATTTTATTATACAAAAAATTACCGGCGTTTGTTGGTGATAAGGCGGTAGATGTTGGACATTCCGCCAATAACTCATAAATTTTTGTTTTGTTACAAATAGCAGTTTAATAAAATAGCGTCTGACATGAAAGATATAAGAAGCAGAGGTGTGGCATTGAATTCCTACGTACAAAAAAAAAAAAAAAAGAAAAAAAAAAAGAAAACAAACTATACACCCATCGACATTTCATTCACATTCGCTGAACGTTTAGAGAAACCAAAATGTGAATATGAGCGTTGTTAGGCGATGGTTAATGTTATGTAGGACAAGCCCTATTTACTAGCGCGGCATGCAGGCTCCTATCCATGACTATTGAACAATGCAAAGTCACTGGTAAGTGACTATAGGAGAAAATTTTTTTTGTAGCGGAAAATTTGCTCTGTCCAATGGGGCTAGTTTTCACACATAGTGAAATTAACCTAACACCAATAATAGGAGCAACTCAACTAACGTATAAACTGATTACATCATCAAAATTGCCATAAAGAAAACGCAAAATGAGAAAAACGGCAGTTAATTACTGAAACCTCCTGAAGAGTGGATAGAACCATTACAAAAAAGCGAATTATTCGACATGCTAAATATAATATCAGTCAGCTAAGGGACAAATGTTATTTGTATTTATCCTATATATATATATATATATATATATTTAAGTTATGAAGAACTTGGTAACCCGAAATGGTAAATCCAAGGAGGATGAAATCCTGAGAGCTCAATGTGGGAACAGAGCTAATATTTAATGAAAAACAGACCACTTTAAAGTACCATTACAATAATTTATTTCACCAAAATCCTTTTTAAAGGACTCCGGATCATCAGGTAATACTTCCAACAACGAAATGAGAGGAAAAAAGGGGTTAGAAATTGATGGGTAGTGTAATTTTTGTAATTAAACAGGTGGGGGTGAGAGTGGTAGTTAAATAGACAATATAGAGTATATGGAGGGGTTAATTTTGACATTAATACAAATAAAATCATATATATGTATGTGTGTGTGTGTAAATCAAAAATTAGGTTTAAGCAAAATAAAGAAGCATGTAATTTTATTTGCTAATGTGTAGGTGGAGACAATAGACATTCTCTACACACACACATACATACACTAGAATATAAAAATCCAAACAAATACAGAATTATTGCAAAATTTTGCTACATTTCACTGACATACACGAGGGCAACATCTATAGACATTCCTCTCACACACATATATACGATTACTTAAATTAACGTTACCGTCCATCATACACCTAGACACACAAGTGTTTCTTTACATACACACTCATACACTATTACACACTTTAACGTCCAAAATATTCCTCACACATATTTATATTTTATCTATTACATTAATACACACAACTCGTATTTGACAAATAGGAACTATCCAAAAGTCATAACATACCAGTACCCTGTGCTTCTTTGCTTTTTTTTATTTTTTATTTTTCTATCTCGATCTCTGACGAAGCTTTAATAAAAATGAAACATGTTATAGATTGAGATACGTTTCCTACTTGTTTATTATTTTATTTTATTATTTTGTCGGATACATATCTATATCTGTTCTATATTTGATCTTCTACTCATATATATATATATATATATATATATATATATATATATATATATATATATATATATATATATATATATATATACTAGCCTCTCAGACCGTGTGGAGAGGTACTGAGCTTAATGGGCTGAAACTTTGATGAAGCATGGCGCTCAGCTGAAGTTTGCAGCTGGTCTGGAGAACTTGATGTGTACTTGTGTTCTATATATATATATACATTAGTCGAATTACCCGCGCCTTGCTGAGTGTCACACATTTTTTGTAAGAAAATAATGATCGATTTTAAATCATTGTTATAATTTGTAGAGAAAAATGATGCATTTCAGTATTACTCAATCATCTTGCTAATGTGACCTCCATTTTCTCCTTGTATATTTTGGATAGGAATCATCTCCTTGTTCAAATTTCAGTATAGGGTACCCCCGGGCATCATTTGATCAAAATGAAATATACTTACCCAACACTAGGAATCATTCCCTAGTTCAAATTTAAATTTAATTTATATTAAACGAAACAAAAATTGGGGTTTTGTGCCACCCGGGGACCTCCTTTGATCAAAATGAAATATATTTCCCAAGTACCCTGGGTAATGTAGTTTCAGAATATATATGATTATGGGTCGAAAATCTAAGAGGAATTCGATAACAAACACACACAATATATATATATAAATATATATATATATATATATATATATATATATATATATATATATATATATATATTATGAAATGGACAAAGTCTGACAACTATTTTAAGACATTTTTATGTTTATACATTCTTTTTATAGATACAAATATTTAAGTAAAGGCTCTGTTTATAATAAACAGTATTAAACAACATTTACCGGCCTGAATGTCCGAGAAATTTTCACAGAAAATATTCGTCCTCCGACAGGATATTTTCTGTGAAAATTTCTCGGACATTCAGGCCAGTAAATGTTGTTTACTACTGTTTATTATAAACAGAGCATTTACTTAAATATTTGTGTCTATAAAAAGAATGTATAAACATAAAAATGTCTTAAATATATATATATATATATATATATATATATATATATATATATATATAGAGAGAGAGAGAGAGAGAGAGAGAGAGAAAGAGATAGATAGATAGATAGATAGATAGATAGATAGACATTAGGACATAATTAAAAAAAAATATATAAGACTCAGAATTATCGAAGCTGAAAAAAAAACAACCCACATTAAATAAAATATCTTTCACGATGAGAGACAGTCTCTTAAAGGACGTATAAAATATCTAATATGTGTGAAAAATAATGCATAAAAATAAATGATTAATTTTTCATGCGGTCCAGTTCCGTGTAACCGTTTTACATATTACGTCATTTTAGATTAATTTAAAGCAATCCGTTCCCTCAAAGCAATGCCAGCATGTAGCCAACAAAATCTTTTCAACAATATTGGCAATACTATTTTTTTGATAACGACTGAGATGGTAGACGGGTATATTTGCATGTTTTTTTTAATCATTTCACCCCAAGCAAAGTGATAATGCCACTAAGACACCATGTCGACTTGAACAAAAAGTAAAGAAAATATAAACTTCGAACAGTTTATACACATTTTTCAACTCGATGTACAAATTTTATTCGTAAATTGATAAAAACAATAAAAATGAAATAGCAGACGGTTAATTTTAACAAAACTTGTTTGGATTCATTCTTGCTGCCTAAATATAGGGCAGAGTCTCGTCTTGGGAAACAGCTACCTGACCCCGTTTTATACAGGGCCTACGGGGAATTTTTGGCCGAGCGTACTGAAAACCGACATTAAATTCGGCTTTGTACCACATCTGACCGCGTGGGGCAGTTGGTAAATATCTTGCAGTTGGAGATTCATTGTGGAATTCACTTGACTCACTTCTAGCAGTTGACTACTACTTCTACGCGCCTCTGGCGGATCTTATATGTGTTGTTCTTGTACTAAGTATTATCGTTCATTACTAAACTTCATTTGATTATTCAGTAACCTTCCCTAGGTTACAACATTTTGGCAACGAGGATTAACCAGAAATACAACAGATAGATAGATAGATAGATGCAAACAGACTGGGATAGATAGATAGATAGATAGATAGATAGATAGATAGATAGATAGATGCGAACAAACTGGGATAGATAGATAGATAGATAGATAGATAGATAGATAGATAGATAGATAGATAGATAGATAGATGCGAACAGACTGGGATAGATAGATAGATAGATAGATAGATAGATAGATAGATAGATAGATAGATAGATGCGAACAGACTGAGATAGATAGATAGATAGATAGATAGATAGATAGATAGATAGATAGATGCGAACAGACTGGGATAGATAGATAGATAGATAGATAGATAGATAGATAGATAGATAGATAGATGCGAACAGACTGGGATAGATAGATAGATAGATAGATAGATAGATAGATAGATAGATAGATAGATAGATGCGAACAGACTGGCATAGATAGATAGATAGATAGATAGATAGATAGATAGATAGATAGATAGATAGATAGATAGATGCGAACAGACTGGGATAGATCTCCGGGCATGCTGAAAATTTATCGACCTGATCAAGATGTCCTTTCAGAAATATTGGATGTTAAAGAATATCCAAAGAAGAATCTCCAATGTTATTGGTCCTAACCTGGCCTCTCGGCTTCTGTCACTTTTCCACTGTCGTAAGGTTGCCTCCCTGTGCCTTTTCTATAAATACTTCCATGGTAAGTGTTCTGATGAACTTTGCTCTGTAGAATATAGACTTTATGAATTTAAGCGCAGTATTAGATCGGCTTCACGGTTTCTTCATTTTACAGTTGAATTGGCTTCATAGAATGGCAAGTTCTATGCTAACACTTTCTTCTATCTTGATTCAACTTTGATGTTCAAAAATTTAAATGCAATGTCAATGGTTATCTTCTATTTTCTCAATTCCTATCTTTTTATTGTTCTCTCTCCTTAATATTGTTTTTCCTCATATTCTATAACATTTAGCAAACTCTTGCATCTTAGTGGCTTTATTGCCTTGTATGAGGTCTTGTTATCAGATTTTTATGAATGAGTCAAGTCAGGGACCTTTCAGCCCCTCCTCGTATTATGAATTCTTAATGTACTTTTTCCGTCTTTATTTCGGTTGGCCATTATCTCTTTGTTCGCATGGAAATCATCTCTTTCTCTTTTATCTTCTACCAAAAATGGAGTACTGCTACCATATACTGGCAGGAGTTGCCGATTCTTCAGTTTCCGGTCTCGATAGATCCCAAAAGCGTCTTCTTATTCCTGTGGGTGATGAATTATTTTCCACCCTACGATCCTTTCACCACCGACAAAACGTGGCAAGCCTCTCGCTACGCTATCGCAATTTCCATGAAAAGTATTCAGACGAATTACATTCCACCTGTTTGAACACTCACGGCAAAAACTCGCCATGCAATACGCATTGTAGCGAGCCACCCCCTTTCCCTTTGTATTTCATTGCTCAGGTGTAAGTTCCACTTGAACAGCTTCTTCCCACGACCCCTACACCATGGAACCGTGTCCCAAGATGATGCTTTCCCAATCACTGCAATCTTAACCTGTTCAAGTCTAGACTTAACCGGTATCTTTCCCACAAATCTACATAAATTATGCCTCTTAATTTGTAACCTCTACTTAGAGTGGCTCTTGGGTCTTGTACAGGGTGAACATTATTGTAAAAAAGTTCAAACTCTTTTCATAATCTTCTGTAAGGAAAACTGATTATCTATTTTATAAGCAGGCGATTATTTATAAAAGGAGATTATCTATTTTATAAGCAGGCGATTATTTATAAAAGGCGATTATCTATTTTATAAATAGACGATTATTTGTAAAAGGCGATTATCTATTTTATAAGTAGGCGATTATTCTTTGCTGTCAAAAAGACAAAATATCGTCCGTACAAAAATCTCTTCACAATTTTTCATCTGAGAAGTTTGTAAAGTACTTTTCTCGAGAACATTTGGACATTACAAAGAATTCGCCATTTACTTTACGTACAGAAAATAAAACATACCGGTTTAGAAGAATGCATCGATATACGAAAAATAAAGTTGCTTTTGTTTATGACGGAAAAAATCTCGGGTTGTATTTGAGGTATTTTTGTTGAATCGGGCGATAAAAAAATACCTCAAATTCACCCAAAAATATTAATTCACCCCAAAATATTAATTCACCTCAAAATAAAAGAATTTATATTTACTAAAACCGGATTTATAAGTTTCTCACTTTTATTCATATCTTCAGTACTGCACTGTGGAAGCGACTTCCAAGTAGATGTTTCCCTAATCACTAAAAGCTTATCCTGTTCAAGTATAGAGTCAACTGTATAAACTGCCTCCTAACATAACACACTGCCTCGAGTGTCCCCGGACCTTGTGCAGTGTTAACATACTATAATATATATATATATATATATATATATATATATATATATATATATATATATATGTGTGTGTGTGTGTGTGTGTGTGTTTATATATTCCGTTCATACCTTATTTTAATAGATACAATTCATTTAAGTAAATGCTCTGCTTTTTTATTTATTGTTTTTTTTTAAATGAACAGTATTAATTACATTTACCGGCTTGAATGTCCGAGGAATGTCGTAGAAAATATGCGTTCTCCAACAGGAATCGAACCTGTGACCTATACAGAACCGTTAATTGATTTGACGTGCTATACCACTAGTTATAGAGAAGCATCTGATTAGCAAAGTCCAAATTAATGTTTTTAAAAAACAATGTTTCACAAAATGTACCTTAACGTGAACATTGACAACATGTTATGAAAACATTAAGTACGTATTACGGAAAACGTATATTTTCTATGAAATTTCTCAAACATTCAGGCCGGTACACGTAATTAATAATGTTTAGTTAAGAAAACAAAATTTACATGTATCGATTAAAATAAAATATAGACAAACTATATTAAATAATTGTAGGATTTAATGCATTTCATAATACACAACGTCTCCCTCGGCACTACTTGACTACATTATATCCTGTGAGTTTCAAATTCTCCAAGCTCACTCTTCTCATTATGTGTCCCAGAAATACGAACTTCTGATTGTAAGCGTACGTGTACTTTTTGTTTCCATTTAAAAATTCCTCGTTGCTCACGGGCTCACGTGCTCAGTCCAAGGTATGCTCATTGTTTTTTCTGTAGAACCATATCATGGTTGGCGCGTATCCTCCTCTGTAAGAAAATTGTCCAGTAGTCATTACCATATGAAAGGATTTATATTATATGGCAGTTCAGTGTTCTTTTCTTTGTTTCTAGCGGATATGTGTTGATTCTTGATACTTCGTTTAGCTTTTCGAATGCAAATTTCGCTATTTCAATGCGCCATCGGATTTCGCGGATACGGAGGAATGTACAAGAGCAATATTTTTATTCTTGTTTCTTAATAGTTTATTTAGCTTTTGAAAGGCATCTTTCGCTATTCCAATGCGCCCGCTGATTTCGTGGATACCGTAGAATACTCACAGGCTATTATTTTATTCTTGTTTCTTAATTTATTATTTAGCTTTTTTTATTCATGTTTCTTAATTTATTATTTAGCTTTTCGAAGGCATCTTCCACAGTTACAATGCGACTTCGGATTTCGTGTATACCGAAGAATACACACCTGCTATTATTTGATTCATGTTTCTGAATACTTTATTCAGCTTTTGGAAGGCATATTTCGCTATTCCAATGCGCGTTCAAATTTCGTGGATACCGAAGAATACACACCTGCTATTATTTTATTCTTGTTTCTTAATACTTTATTTAGCTTTTGGAAGGCATATTTCGCTATTCCAACGCGCCTTCGGATTTCGTGGATACCGAAAAATACACACATGCTATTATTTTATTCTTAATTCTTAATACTTTATTTAGCTTTTGAAAGGCATATTTCGCTACTCCAATGCGCCTTCGGATTTCGTGGATACCGAAAAATACACACATGCTATTATTTTATTCTTGTTTCTTAATACTTTATATAGCTTTTGGAAGGCATATTTCGCTATTCCGATGCGCCTTCGGATTTCGTGTATACCGAAAAATACACACCTGCCATTATTTTATTCTTGTTTCTTAATACTTTATTTAGCTGTTGGAAGGTATATTTCGCTATTCCAATGCGCCTTCAGAGTTCGTGGATACCGAAAAATACACACATGCTATTATTTTATTCTTGTTTCTTAATACTTTATTTAGCTTTTGGAAGGCATATTTCGCTATTCCCATGCGCCTTCGGATTTCATGGATACCGAAAAATACACACATGCTATTAATTTATTCTTGTTTCTTAATACTTTATTTTGCTTTTGGAAGGCATATTTCGTTATTCCAATGGGCCTTCGTAGTTCGTGGATACCGAAAAATACACACATGCTATTAATTTATTCTTGTTTCTTAATACTTTGTTTAGCTTTTGGAAGGCATATTTCGCTATTCCAATGGGCCTTCGGATTTCCTGGATACCGAAAAATACACACATGCTATTATTTTATTCTTGTTTCTTAATACTTTATTTAGCTTTTGGAAGGCATATTTCGCTATTCCAACGCGCCTTCGGAGTTCGTGGATAACGAAAAATACACACATACTATTATTTTATTCTTGTTTCTTAATACTTTATTTAGCTTTTGGAAGGCATCTTCCACTCTTACAATGTGCCTTCGGATTTCGTGTATACCGAAGAATACACAACTGTTATTATTTTCCAAATGTTTCATAATACTTTATTTAGCTTTTCGAAGGCATCTTTCTCTGTAACAATGCAACTACGGTTTTCGTGTATACGGAAGAATACACACCTGCTATTATTTTACTCTTGTTTCTTGATACTTTATTTACCTTTTGGAAGGCATATTTCGCTATTCCAATGCGCCTTTGGCTTTCGTGGATACCGAAGAATACACACATGCTATTATTTTATTCTTGTTTCTTAATACTTTATTTTGCTTTTGGAAGGCATATTTAGCTATTCCAATGCGCCTTCGGATTTCGTGGATACCAAAAAATATACACATGCTATTATTTTATTCATGTTTCATAATACTTTATTTAACTTTTGGAAGGCATATTTCGCTATTCCAATGCGCCTTCAGAGTTCGTGGATACCGAAAAATACACACATGCTATTATTTTATTCTTGTTTCTTAATACTTTGTTTAACTTTTGGAAGGCATATTTCGCTATTCCAATGCGCCTTCGGATTTCGTGGATACCGAAAAATACACACCTGCTATTATTTTATTCTTGTTTCTTAATACTTTGTTTAACTTTTGGAAGGCATATTTCGCTATTCCAATGCGCCTTCGGATTTCGTGGATACCGAAAAATACACACCTGCTATTATTTTATTCTTGTTTCTTAATACTTTGTTTAACTTTTGGAAGGCATATTTCGCTATTCCAATGCGCCTTCGGATTTCGTGGATACCGTAAAATACACACATGCTATTATTTTATTCTTGTTTCATAATACTTTATTTAGCTTTTGGAAGGCAAATTTCGCTATTCCAATGCGCCTTCAGATTTCGTGGATACCGAAAAATACACACATGCTATTATTTTATTCTTGTTTCTTAATACTTTATTTAGCTTTTGGAAGGCATATTTCGCTATTCCAATGCGCCTTCAGATTTCGTGGATACCGAAAAATACAGACATGCTATTATTTTATTCTTGTTTCTTAATACTTTGTTTAGCTTTTGGAAGGCATATTTCGCTATTCCAATGTGCCTTGGGAGTTCGTGGATACCAAAAAATACACACATGCTATTATTTTATTCTTGTTTCTTAATACTTTATTTAGCTTTTGGAAGGCATATTTCGCTATTCCAATGCGCCTTCGGATTTCGTGGATACCGAAAAATACACACATGCTAATATTTTATTCTTGTTTCTTAATACTTTAATTAGCTTTTGAAAGGCATATTTCGCTATTCCGATGCGCCTTCGGATTTCGTGGATACCGAAAAATACACACATGTTATTATTTTATTCTTGTTTCTTAATACTTTATTTAGCTTTTGGAAGGCATATTTCGCTATTCCAATGCGCCTTCGGATTTCGTGGATACCGAAAAATACACACATGCTATTATATTATTCTTGTTTCTTAATACTTTATTTAGCTTTTGGAAGGCATATTTCGCTATTCCAATGCGCCTTCGGATTTCGTGGATACCGAAAAATACACACATGCTAATATTTTATTCTTGTTTCTTAATACTTTAATTAGCTTTTGAAAGGCATATTTCGCTATTCCGATGCGCCTTCGGATTTCGTGGATACCGAAAAATACACACATGTTATTATTTTATTCTTGTTTCTTAATACTTTATTTAGCTTTTGGAAGGCATATTTCGCTATTCCAATGCGCCTTCGGATTTCGTGGATACCGAAAAATACACACATGCTATTATTTTATTCTTGTTTCTTAATACTTTATTTAGCTTTTGGAAGGCATATTTCGCTATTCCGATGCGCCTTCGGATTTCATGGATACCGAAAAATACACACATGCTATTATTTTATTCTTCTTTCTTAATACTTTATTTAGCTTTTGGAAGGCATATTTCGCTATTCCAATGCGACTTCGGGGTTCGTGGATACCGAAATATACACACCTGCTACTATTTTATTCTTGTTTCTTAATACTTTATTTAGCTTTTGGAAGGCAAATTTCGCTATTCCAATGCGCCTTCGGATTTCGTGGATACCGAAAAATACACAGATGCTATCATTTTACTCTTGTTTCTTGATCCTTTATTTACCTTTTGGAAGGCATATTTCGCTATTCCAATGCGCCTTCGGCTTTCGTGGATACCGAAAAATACACACATGCTATTATTTTATTCTTGTTTCTTAATACTTTATTTAGCTTTTGGAAGGCAAATTTCGCTATTCCAACGTGCCTTCGGATTTCGTGTATACCGAAGAATACACACCTGCTATTATTTTATTCTTGTTTCTTAATACTTTGTTTAACTTTTGGAAGGCATATTTCGCTATTCCAATGCGCCTTCGGATTTCGTGGATACCGAAAAATACACACCTGCTATTATTTTATTCTTGTTTCTTAATACTTTGTTTAACTTTTGGAAGGCATATTTCGCTATTCCAATGCGCCTTCGGATTTCGTGGATACCGTAAAATACACACATGCTATTATTTTATTCTTGTTTCATAATACTTTATTTAGCTTTTGGAAGGCAAATTTCGCTATTCCAATGCGCCTTCAGATTTCGTGGATACCGAAAAATACACACATGCTATTATTTTATTCTTGTTTCTTAATACTTTATTTAGCTTTTGGAAGGCATATTTCGCTATTCCAACGCGCCTTCGGAGTTCGTGGATAACGAAAAATACACACATGCTATTATTTTATTCTTGTTTCTTAATACTTTATTTAGCTTTTGGAAGGCATCTTCCACTCTTACAATGTGCCTTCGGATTTCGTGTATACCGAAGAATACACAACTGTTATTATTTTCCAAATGTTTCATAATACTTTATTTAGCTTTTCGAAGGCATCTTTCTCTGTAACAATGCAACTACGGTTTTCGTGTATACGGAAGAATACACACCTGCTATTATTTTACTCTTGTTTCTTGATACTTTATTTACCTTTTGGAAGGCATATTTCGCTATTCCAATGCGCCTTTGGCTTTCGTGGATACCGAAGAATACACACATGCTATTATTTTATTCTTGTTTCTTAATACTTTATTTTGCTTTTGGAAGGCATATTTAGCTATTCCAATGCGCCTTCGGATTTCGTGGATACCAAAAAATATACACATGCTATTATTTTATTCATGTTTCATAATACTTTATTTAACTTTTGGAAGGCATATTTCGCTATTCCAATGCGCCTTCAGAGTTCGTGGATACCGAAAAATACACACATGCTATTATTTTATTCTTGTTTCTTAATACTTTGTTTAACTTTTGGAAGGCATATTTCGCTATTCCAATGCGCCTTCGGATTTCGTGGATACCGAAAAATACACACCTGCTATTATTTTATTCTTGTTTCTTAATACTTTGTTTAACTTTTGGAAGGCATATTTCGCTATTCCAATGCGCCTTCGGATTTCGTGGATACCGTAAAATACACACATGCTATTATTTTATTCTTGTTTCATAATACTTTATTTAGCTTTTGGAAGGCAAATTTCGCTATTCCAATGCGCCTTCAGATTTCGTGGATACCGAAAAATACACACATGCTATTATTTTATTCTTGTTTCTTAATACTTTATTTAGCTTTTGGAAGGCATATTTCGCTATTCCAATGCGCCTTCAGATTTCGTGGATACCGAAAAATACACACATGCTATTATTTTATTCTTGTTTCTTAATACTTTATTTAGCTTTTGGAAGGCATATTTCGCTATTCCGATGCGCCTTCGGATTTCGTGGAAACCGAAAAATACACACCTGCTATTATTTTATTCTTGTTTCTTAATACTTTATATAGCTTTTGGAAGGCATATTTCGCTATTCCAATGCGCCTTTGGTGTTCGTAGATACCGAAAAATACACACATGCTATTATTTTATTCTTGTTTCTTAATACTTTATTTAGCTTTTGGAAGGCATATTTCGCTATTCCAATGCGCCTTCAAAGTTCGTGGATACCGAAAAATACACACATGCTATTATTTTATTCTTGTTTCTTAATACTTTGTTTAGCTTTTGGAAGGCATATTTCGCTATTCAAATGTGCCTTGGGAGTTCGTGGATACCATAAAATACACACATGCTATTATTTTATTCTTGTTTCTTAATACTTTATTTAGCTTTTGGGCGGCGTCTTTCGCTCTTCCAATGCGCCTTCGGATTTCGTGTATACCGAAGAATACACACCTGTTATTATTTTCCTAATGTTTCATAATACTTTATTTAGCTTTTCGAAGGCATCTTTCTCTGTAACAATGCAACTACGGTTTTCGTGTATACGGAAGAATACACACCTGCTATTATTTTACTCTTGTTTCTTGATACTTTATTTACCTTTTGGAAGGCATATTTCGCTATTCCAATGCGCCTTTGGCTTTCGTGGATACCGAAGAATACACACATGCTATTATTTTATTCTTGTTTCTTAATACTTTATTTTGCTTTTGGAAGGCATATTTAGCTATTCCAATGCGCCTTCGGATTTCGTGGATACCAAAAAATATACACATGCTATTATTTTATTCATGTTTCATAATACTTTATTTAACTTTTGGAAGGCATATTTCGCTATTCCAATGCGCCTTCAGAGTTCGTGGATACCGAAAAATACACACATGCTATTATTTTATTCTTGTTTCTTAATACTTTGTTTAACTTTTGGAAGGCATATTTCGCTATTCCAATGCGCCTTCGGATTTCGTGGATACCGAAAAATACACACCTGCTATTATTTTATTCTTGTTTCTTAATACTTTGTTTAACTTTTGGAAGGCATATTTCGCTATTCCAATGCGCCTTCGGATTTCGTGGATACCGAAAAATACACACCTGCTATTATTTTATTCTTGTTTCTTAATACTTTGTTTAACTTTTGGAAGGCATATTTCGCTATTCCAATGCGCCTTCGGATTTCGTGGATACCGTAAAATACACACATGCTATTATTTTATTCTTGTTTCATAATACTTTATTTAGCTTTTGGAAGGCAAATTTCGCTATTCCAATGCGCCTTCAGATTTCGTGGATACCGAAAAATACACACATGCTATTATTTTATTCTTGTTTCTTAATACTTTATTTAGCTTTTGGAAGGCATATTTCGCTATTCCAATGCGCCTTCGGATTTCGTGGATACCGAAAAATACACACATGCTATTATTTTATTCTTGTTTCTTAATACTTTATTTAGCTTTTGGAAGGCATATTTCGCTATTCCAATGCGCCTTCGGATTTCGTGGATACCGAAAAATACACACATGCTAATATTTTATTCTTGTTTCTTAATACTTTAATTAGCTTTTGAAAGGCATATTTCGCTATTCCGATGCGCCTTCGGATTTCGTGGATACCGAAAAATACACACATGTTATTATTTTATTCTTGTTTCTTAATACTTTATTTAGCTTTTGGAAGGCATATTTCGCTATTCCAATGCGCCTTCGGATTTCGTGGATACCGAAAAATACACACATGCTATTCTTTTATTCTCTTTTTTTAATACTTTATTTAGCTTTTGGAAGGCAAATTTCGCTATTCCAACGTGCCTTCGGATTTCGTGTATACCGAAGAATACACACCTGCTATTATTTTATTCTTGTTTCTTAATACTTTATTTAGCTGTTGGAAGGCATATTTCGCTATTCCAATGCGCCTTCCGATTTCGTGGATACCGAAAAATACACACATGCTATTATTTTATTCTTGTTTCTTAATACTTTATTTAGCTTTTGAAAGGCATATTTCGCTATTCCAATGCGCCTTCAGTGTTCGTGGATACCGAAAAATACACACATGCTATTATTTTATTCTTGTTTCTTAATACTTTGTTTAGCTTTTGGAAGGCATATTTCGCTATTCCGATGCGCCTTCGGATTTCGTGGATACCGAAAAATACACACATGCTATTATTTTATTCTTGTTTCTTAATACTTTATTTAGCTTTTGGAAGGCATATTTCGCTATTCCAATGCGACTTCGGAGTTAGTGGATACCGAAAAATACACACATGCTATTATTTTATTCTTGTTTCTTAATACTTTATTTAGCGTTTGGAAGGCATATTTCGCTATTCCAATGCGACTTCGGATTTCGTGTATACCGAAGAATACACACCTGTTATTATTTTCCTAATGTTTCATAATACTTTATTTAGCTTTTCTAAGGCATCTTTCTCTGTAACAATGCACCTACGGTTTTCGTGTATACGGAAGAATACACACCTGCTATTATTTTACTCTTGTTTCTTGATACTTTATTTACCTTTTGGAAGGCATATTTCGCTATTCCAATGCGGCTTTGGCTTTCGTGGATACCGAAGAATACACACATGCTATTATTTCATTCTTGTTTCTTAATACTTTATTTTGCTTTTGGAAGGCATATTTAGCTATTCCAATGCGCCTTCGGATTTCGTGGATACCAAAAAATATACACATGCTATTATTTTATTCATGTTTCATAATACTTTATTTAACTTTTGGAAGGCATATTTCGCTATTCCAATGCGCCTTCAGAGTTCGTGGATACCGAAAAATACACACATGCTATTATTTTATTCTTGTTTCTTAATACTTTGTTTAACTTTTGGAAGGCATATTTCGCTATTCCAATGCGCCTTCGGATTTCGTGGATACCGAAAAATACACACCTGCTATTATTTTATTCTTGTTTCTTAATACTTTGTTTAACTTTTGGAAGGCATATTTCGCTATTCCAATGCGCCTTCGGATTTCGTGGATACCGAAAAATACACACCTGCTATTATTTTATTCTTGTTTCTTAATACTTTGTTTAACTTTTGGAAGGCATATTTCGCTATTCCAATGCGCCTTCGGATTTCGTGGATACCGTAAAATACACACATGCTATTATTTTATTCTTGTTTCATAATACTTTATTTAGCTTTTGGAAGGCAAATTTCGCTATTCCAATGCGCCTTCAGATTTCGTGGATACCGAAAAATACACACATGCTATTATTTTATTCTTGTTTCTTAATACTTTATTTAGCTTTTGGAAGGCATATTTCGCTATTCCAATGCGCCTTCAGATTTCGTGGATACCGAAAAATACACACATGCTATTATTTTATTCTTGTTTCTTAATACTTTATTTAGCTTTTGGAAGGCATATTTCGCTATTCCGATGCGCCTTCGGATTTCGTGGAAACCGAAAAATACACACCTGCCATTATTTTATTCTTGTTTCTTAATACTTTATATAGCTTTTGGAAGGCATATTTCGCTATTCCAATGCGCCTTTGGTGTTCGTAGATACCGAAAAATACACACATGCTATTATTTTATTCTTGTTTCTTAATACTTTATTTAGCTTTTGGAAGGCATATTTCGCTATTCCAATGCGCCTTCAGAGTTCGTGGATACCGAAAAATACACACATGCTATTATTTTATTCTTGTTTCTTAATACTTTGTTTAGCTTTTGGAAGGCATATTTCGCTATTCCAATGTGCCTTGGGAGTTCGTGGATACCAAAAAATACACACATGCTATTATTTTATTCTTGTTTCTTAATACTTTATTTAGCTTTTGGAAGGCATATTTCGCTATTCCAATGCGCCTTCGGATTTCGTGGATACCGAAAAATACACACATGCTAATATTTTATTCTTGTTTCTTAATACTTTAATTAGCTTTTGAAAGGCATATTTCGCTATTCCGATGCGCCTTCGGATTTCGTGGATACCGAAAAATACACACATGCTATTATTTTATTCTTGTTTCTTAATACTTTATTTAGCTTTTGGAAGGCAAATTTCGCTATTCCAACGTGCCTTCGGATTTCGTGTATACCGAAGAATACACACCTGCTATTATTTTATTCTTGTTTCTTAATACTTTATTTAGCTGTTGGAAGGCATATTTCGCTATTCCAATGCGCCTTCGGATTTCGTGGATACCGAAAAATACACACATGCTATTATTTTATTCTTGTTTCTTAATACTTTATTTAGCTTTTGGAAGGGATATTTCGCTATTCCAATGCGACTTCGGAGTTAGTGGATACCGAAAAATACACACATGCTATTATTTTATTCTTGTTTCTTAATACTTTATTTAGCTTTTGGAAGGCATATTTCGCTATTCCAATGCGACTTCGGATTTCGTGTATACCGAAGAATACACACCTGTTATTATTTTCCTAATGTTTCATAATACTTTATTTAGCTTTTCTAAGGCATCTTTCTCTGTAACAATGCACCTACGGTTTTCGTGTATACGGAATAATACACACCTGCTATTATTTTACTCTTGTTTCTTGATACTTTATTTACCTTTTGGAAGGCAAATTTCGCTATTCCAATGCGCCTTCGGATTTCGTGGATACCGAAAAATACACACATGCTATTATTTTATTCTTGTTTCTTAATACTTTATTTAGCTTTTGGAAGGCATATTTCGCTATTCCAATGCGACTTCGGGGTTCGTGGATACCGAAAAATACACACCTGCTATTATTTTATTCTTGTTTCTTAATCCTTTATTTAGCTTTTGGAAGGCATATTTCGCTATTCCAATGCGCCTTCGGATTTCGTGGATACCGAAAAATACACACATGCTATTATTTTATTCTTGTTTCTTAATACTTTATTTAGCTTTTGGAAGGCATATTTTGCTATTCCAATGCGCCTTCGGATTTCCTGGATACCGAAAAATACACGCATGCTATTATTTTATTCTTGTTTCTTAATACTTTGTTTAACTTTTGGAAGGCATATTTCGCTATTCCAATGCGCCTTCGGATTTCGTGGATACCGAAAAATACACACATGCTATTATTTTATTCTTGTTTCTTAATACTTTATTTAGCTTTTGGAAGGCATATTTCGCTATTCCAATGCGACTTCGGGGTTCGTGTATACCGAAAAATACACACCTGCTATTATTTTATTCTTGTTTCTTAATACTTTATTTAGCTTTTGGAAGGCATATTTCGCTATTCCAATGCGCCTTCGGATTTCGTGGATACCGAAAAATACGCACCTGTTATTATTTTATTCTTGTTTCTTAATACTTTATTTAGCTTTTGGAAGGCATATTTCGCTATTCCAATGCGCCTTCGGATTTCGTGGATACCGAAAAATACACACATGCTATTATTTTATTCTTGTTTCTTAATACTTTATTTAGCTTTTGGAAGGCATATTTCGCGATTCCAATGCGCCTTCGGTGTTCGTGGATACCGAAAAATACACACATGCTATTATTTTTTCTTGTTTCTTAATACTTTATTTAGCGTTTGGAAGGCATATTTCGCTATTCCAATGCGCCTTCGGAGTTCCTGGATACCGAAAAATACACACATGCTATTATTTTATTCTTGTTTCTTAATACTTTATTTAGCTTTTGGAAGGCATATTTCGCGATTCCAATGCGCCTTCGGGGTTCGTGGATACCGAAAAATACACACATGCTATTATTTTTTCTTGTTTCTTAATACTTTATTTAGCGTTTGGAAGGCATATTTCGCTATTCCAATGCGCCTTCGGAGTTCCTGGATACCGAAAAATACACACATGCTATTATTTTATTCTTGTTTCTTAATACTTTATTTAGCT
This sequence comes from Acanthosepion lycidas, assembly GCA_963932145.1. NCBI lineage: Eukaryota > Metazoa > Mollusca > Cephalopoda > Sepiida > Sepiidae > Acanthosepion > Acanthosepion lycidas. The sequence continues at coordinate 57,356,741 of OZ010590.1, forward strand.
TTTGGAAGGCATATTTCGCGATTCCAATGCGCCTTCGGTGTTCGTGGATACCGAAAAATACACACATGCTATTATTTTTTCTTGTTTCTTAATACTTTATTTAGCGTTTGGAAGGCATATTTCGCTATTCCAATGCGCCTTCGGAGTTCCTGGATACCGAAAAATACACACATGCTATTATTTTATTCTTGTTTCTTAATACTTTATTTAGCTTTTGGAAGGCATATTTCGCTATTCCAATGCGCCTTCGGATTTCGTGGATACCGAAAAATACACACCTGCTATTATTTTATTCTCTTTTTTTAATACTTTATTTAGCTTTTGGGCGGCGTCTTTCGCTCTTCCAATGCGCCTTCGGATTTCGTGTATACCGAAGAATACTCACCTGTTGTTATTTTCCTAATGTTTCATAATACTTTATTTAGCTTTTCGAAGACATCTTTCACTGTAACAATGCACCTACGGTTTTCGTGGATACGGAAGAATACACACCTGCTATTGTTTTACTCTAGTTTCTTGATACTTTATTTACCTTTTGGAAGGCATATTTCGCTATTCCAATGCACCTTCGGCTTTCGTGGATACCGAAGAATACACACCCGCTATTCTTTTATTCTCTTTTTTTAATACTTTATTTAGCTTTTGGAAGGCATATTTCGCTATTCCAATGCGCCTTCGTATTTCGTGGATACCGAAAAATACACACATGCTATTATTTTATTCTTGTTTCTTAATACTTTATTTAGCTTTTGGAAGGCATATTTCTCTATTCCAGTGCGCCTTCAGAGTTCGTGGATACCGAAAAATACACAACAGGTATTATTTTATTCTTGCCTCTTAATACTTTGTTTAGCTTTTGGAAGGCATATTTCGCTATTCCGATGCGCCTTTGGATTTCGTGGATACCGAAAAATACACACATGCTATTATTTTATTCTTGTTTCTTAATACTTTATTTAGCTTTTGGAAGGCATATTTCGCTATTCCAATGCGACTTCGGGGTTCGTGGATACCGAAAAATACACACCTGCTATTATTTTATTCTTGTTTCTTAATACTTTATTTAGCTTTTGGAAGGCATATTTAGCTATTCCAATGCGCCTTCGTAGTTCGTAGATACCGAAAAATACACACATGCTATTAATTTATTCTTATTTCTTAATACTTTGTTTAGCTTTTGGAAGGCATATTTCGCTATTCCAATGCGCCTTCGGATTTCGTGGATACCGAAGAATACACACATGCTATTATTTTATTCTTGTTTCTTAATACTTTATTTAGCTGTTGGAAGGCATATTTCGCTATTCCAATGTGCCTTCGGATTTCGTGGATACCGAAAAATACACACATGCTATTATTTTATTCTTGTTTCTTAATACTTTGTTTAGATTTTGGAAGGCATATTTCGCTATTCCAATGCGCCTTCGGATTTCGTGTATACCGAAGAATACACACATGCTATTATTTTATTCTTGTTTCTTAATACTTTATTTAGCTGTTGGAAGGCATATTTCGCTATTCCAATGCGCCTTCGGACTTCGTGGATAACGAAAAATACACACATGCTATTATTTTATTCTTGTTTCTTAATACTTTATTTAGCTTTTCGAAGGCATCTTCCACTCTTACAATGTGCCTTCGGATTTCGTGTATACCGAAGAATACACACCTGTTATTATTTTCCTAATGTTTCATAATATTTTATTTAGCTTTTCGAAGGCATCTTTCTCTGTAACAATGCACCTACGGTTTTCGTGTATACTGAAGAATACACACCTGCTATTATTGTACTCTTGTTTCTTGATACTTTATTTAGCTTTTGGAAGGCATATTTCGCTATTCCAATGCGCCTTCGGATTTCGTAGATACCGAAAAATACACACCTGCTATTATTTTATTCTTGTTTCTTAATACTTTATTTACCTTTTGGAAGGCAAATTTCGCTATTCCAATGCGCCTTCGTATTTCGTGGATACCGAAAAATACACACATGCTATTATTTTATTCTTGTTTCTTAATACTTTATTTAGCTTTTGGAAGGCATATTTCTCTATTCCAGTGCGCCTTCAGAGTTCGTGGATACCGAAAAATACACAACAGGTATTATTTTATTCTTGCCTCTTAATACTTTGTTTAGCTTTTGGAAGGCATATTTCGCTATTCCAATGCGCCTTTGGATTTCGTGGATACCGAAAAATACACACATGCTATTATTTTATTCTTGTTTCTTAATACTTTATTTAGCTTTTGGAAGGGATATTTCGCTATTCCAATGCGACTTCGGGGTTCGTGGATACCGAAAAATACACACCTGCTATTATTTTATTCTTGTTTCTTAATACTTTATTTAGCTTTTGGAAGGCATATTTCGCTTTTCCAATGCGACTTCGGGGTTCGTTGATACCGAAAAATACACACCTGCTATGATTTTATTCTTGTTTCTTAATACTTTATTTAGCTTTTCGAAGGCATCTTCCACTCTTACAATGTGCCTTCGGATTTCGTGTATACCGAAGAATACACACCTGTTATTATTTTCCTAATGTTTCATAATACTTTATTTAGCTTTTCGAAGGCTTCTTTCTCTGTAACAATGCACCTACGGTTTTCGTGTATACGGAAGAATACACACCTGCTATTATTTTATTCTTGTTTCTTAATACTTTATTTACCTTTTGGAAGGCAAATTTCGCTATTCCAATGCGCCTTCGGATTTCGTGGATACCGAAACATACACACATGCTATTATTTTATTCTTGTTTCTTAATACTTTATTTAGCTTTTGGAAGGCATATTTCGCTATTCCAATGCGACTTCGGGGTTCGTGGATACCGAAAAATACACACCTGCTATTATTTTATTCTTGTTTCTTAATACTTTATTTAGCTTTTGGAAGGCATATTTAGCTATTCCAATGCGCCTTCGTAGTTCGTAGATACCGAAAAATACACACATGCTATTAATTTATTCTTATTTCTTAATACTTTGTTTAGCTTTTGGAAGGCATATTTCGCTATTCCAATGCGCCTTCGGATTTCGTGGATACCGAAGAATACACACATGCTATTATTTTATTCTTGTTTCTTAATACTTTATTTAGCTGTTGGAAGGCATATTTCGCTATTCCAATGTGCCTTCGGATTTCGTGGATACAGAAAAATACACACATGCTATTATTTTATTCTTGTTTCTTAATACTTTGTTTAGCTTTTGGAAGGCATATTTCGCTATTCCAATGCGCCTTCGGATTTCGTGTATACCGAAGAATACACACATGCTATTATTTTATTCTTGTTTCTTAATACTTTATTTAGCTGTTGGAAGGCATATTTCGCTATTCCAATGCGCCTTCGGACTTCGTGGATAACGAAAAATACACACATGCTATTATTTTCTTCTTGTTTCTTAATACTTTATTTAACTTTTCGAAGGCATCTTCCACTCTTACAATGTGCCTTCGGATTTCGTGTATACCGAAGAATACACACCTGTTATTATTTTCCTAATGTTTCATAATATTTTATTTAGCTTTTCGAAGGCATCTTCCTCTGTAACAATGCACCTACGGTTTTCGTGTATACTGAAGAATACACACCTGCTATTATTGTACTCTTGTTTCTTGATACTTTATTTAGCTTTTGGAAGGCATATTTCGCTCTCCAATGCGACTTCGGGGTTCGTGGATACCGAAAAATACACACCTGCTATTATTTTATTCTTGTTTCTTAATACTTTATTTAGCTTTTCGAAGGCATCTTCCACTCTTACAATGTGCCTTCGGATTTCGTGTATACCGAAGAATACACACCTGTTATTATTTTCCTAATGTTTCATAATACTTTATTTAGCTTTTCGAAGGCTTCTTTCTCTGTAACAATGCACCTACGGTTTTCGTGTATACGGAAGAATACACACCTGCTATTATTTTACTCTTGTTTCTTGATACTTTATTTACCTTTTGGAAGGCATATTTCGCTATTCTAATGCGCCTTCGGCTTTCGTGGATACCGAAACATACACACATGCTATTATTTTATTCTTGTTTCTTAATACTTTATTTAGCTTTTGGAAGGCATATTTCGCTATTCCAATGCGCCTTCGTAGTTCGTAGATACCGAAAAATACACACATGCTATTAATTTATTCTTATTTCTTAATACTTTGTTTAGCTTTTGGAAGGCATATTTCGCTATTCCAATGCGCCTTCGGATTTCCTGGATACCGAAAAATACACACATGCTATTATTTTTTTCTTGTTTCTTAATACTTTATTTAGATTTTGGAAGGCATATTTCGCTATTCCAATGCGCCTTCGTAGTTCGTAGATACCGAAAAATACACACATGCTATTAATTTATTCTTGTTTCTTAATACTTTGTTTAGCTTTTGGAAGGCATAATTCACTATTCCAATGCGCCTTCGGATTTCCTGGATACCGAAAAATACTCACATGCTATTATTTTATTCTTGTTTCTTAATACTTTATTTAGCTTTTCGAAGGCATCTTCCACTCTTACAATGTGCCTTCGGATTTCGTGTATACCGAAGAATACACACCTGTTATTATTTTCCTAATGTTTCATAATATTTTATTTAGCTTTTCGAAGGCATCTTTCTCTGTAACAATGCACCTACGGTTTTCGTGTATACGGAAGAATACACACCTGCTATTATTTTACTCTTGTTTCTTGATACTTTATTTACCTTTTGGAAGGCATCTTTCGCTCTTCCAATGCGCCTTCGGATTTCGTGGATACCGAAGAATACACACATGCTATTATTTTATTCTTGTTTCTTAATACTTTGTTTAGATTTTGGAAGGCGTATTTCGCAATTCCAATGCGCCGTCGGATTTCGTGTATACCGAAGAATACACACATGCTATTATTTTATTCTTGTTTCTTAATACTTTGTTTAGCTGTTGGAAGGCATATTTCGCTATTCCAATGCGCCTTCGGATTTCGTGGATACCGAAAAATACACACATGCTATTATTTTATTCTTGTTTCTTAATACTTTATTTAGCTTTTGGAAGGCATATTTCGCTATTCCAATGCGCCTTCAGTGTTCGTGGATACCGAAAAATACACACATGCTATTATTTTATTCTTGTTTCTTAATACTTTATTTAGCTTTTGGAAGGCATATTTCGCTATTCCAATGCGCCTTCAGTGTTCGTGGATACCGAAAAATACACACATGCTATTATTTTATTCTTGTTTCTTAATACTTTATTTAGCTTTTGGAAGGCATATTTCCCTATTCCAATGCGCCTTCGGATTTCGTGGATACCGAAAAATACACACATGCTATTATTTTATTCTTGTTTCTTAATACTTTATTTAGCTTTTGGAAGGCATATTTCCCTATTCCAATGCGCCTTCGGATTTCGTGGATACCGAAAAATACACACATGCTATTATTTTATTCTTGTTTCTTAATACTTTATTTAGCTTTTGGAAGGCATATTTCGCTATTCCAATGCGCCTTCAGTGTTCGTGGATACCGAAAAATACACACATGCTATTATTTTATTCTTGTTTCTTAATACTTTATTTAGCTTTTGGAAGGCATATTTCGCTATTCCAATGCGACTTCGGATTTCGTGGATACCGAAAAATACACACATGCTATTATTTTATTCTTGATTCTTAATACTTTATTTAGCTTTTGGAAGGCATATTTCGCTATTCCAATGCGCCTTCAGTGTTCGTGGATACCGAAAAATACACACATGCTATTATTTTATTCTTGTTTCTTAATACTTTATTTAGCTTTTGGAAGGCATATTTCGCTATTCCAATGCGCCTTCAGTGTTCGTGGATACCGAAAAATACACACATGCTATTATTTTATTCTTCTTTCTTAATACTTTATTTAGCTTTTGGAAGGCATATTTCGCTATTCCAATGCGCCTTCGGATTTCGTGGATACCGAAAAATACACACATGCTATTATTTTATTCTTGTTTCTTAATACTTTATTTAGCTTTTGGAAGGTATATTTCGCTATTCCAATGCGCCTTCGGTTTTCGTGGATACCGAAAAATACACACATGCTATTATTTTATTCTTGTTTCTTAATACTTTATTTAGCTTTTGGAAGGCATATTTCCCTATTCCAATGCGCCTTCGGATTTCGTGGATACCGAAAAATACACACATGCTATTATTTTATTCTTGTTTCTTAATACTTTATTTAGCTTTTGGAAGGTATATTTCGCTATTCCAATGCGCCTTCGGTTTTCGTGGATACCGAAAAATACACACATGCTATTATTTTATTCTTGTTTCTTAATACTTTATTTAGCTTTTGGAAGGCATATTTCGCTATTCCAATGCGCCTTCGGTTTTCGTGGATACCGAAAAATACACACATGCTATTATTTTATTCTTGTTTCTTAATACTTTATTTAGCTTTTGGAAGGCATATTTCCCTATTCCAATGCGCCTTCGGATTTCGTGGATACCGAAAAATACACACATGCTATTATTTTATTCTTGTTTCTTAATACTTTATTTAGCTTTTGGAAGGCATATTTCGCTATTCCAATGCGCCATCAGTGTTCGTGGATACCGAAAAATACACACATGCTATTATTTTATTCTTGTTTCTTAATACTTTATTTAGCTTTTGGAAGGCATATTTCGCTATTCCAATGCGACTTCGGATTTCGTGGATACCGAAAAATACACACATGCTATTATTTTATTCTTGATTCTTAATACTTTATTTAGCTTTTGGAAGGCATATTTCGCTATTCCAATGCGCCTTCAGTGTTCGTGGATACCGAAAAATACACACATGCTATTATTTTATTCTTGTTTCTTAATACTTTATTTAGCTTTTGGAAGGCATATTTCGCTATTCCAATGCGCCTTCAGTGTTCGTGGATACCGAAAAATACACACATGCTATTATGTTATTCTTCTTTCTTAATACTTTATTTAGCTTTTGGAAGGCATATTTCGCTATTCCAATGCGACTTCGGATTTCGTGGATACCGAAAAATACACACATGCTATTATTTTATTCTTGTTTCTTAATACTTTATTTAGCTTTTGGAAGGTATATTTCGCTATTCCAATGCGCCTTCGGATTTCGTGGATACCGAAAAATACACACATGCTATTATTTTATTCTAGTTTCTTAATACTTTATTTAGCTTTTGGAAGGCGTATTTCGCTATTCCAATGCGCCTTCAGTGTTCGTGGATACCGAAAAATACACACATGCTATTATTTTATTCTTGTTTCTTAATACTTTATTTAGCTTTTGGAAGGCATATTTCGCTATTCCAATGCGACTTCGGGGTTCGTGGATACCGAAAAATACACACCTGCTATTATTTTATTCTTGTTTCTTAATACTTTATTTAGCTTTTGGAAAGCAAATTTCGCTATTCCAATGCGCCTTCGGTGTTCGTGGATACCGAAAAATACACACATGCTATCATTTTTTCTTGTTTCTTAATACTTTATTCAGCTTTTGGAAGGGATCTTTCGCTATACCAACGCTCCTTCGGATTTCGTGGATACCGTATAATACACACCTGCATTTCTTTTATTCTTGTTACTTAATACTTTGTTTAGCTTTTGGAAGGGATCTTTCGCTATACCAACGCTCCTTCGGATTTCGTGGATACCGAAGAATACACACCTGCAATTCGTTTATTCTTGTTACTTAATACTTTATTTAGCTTTTGGAAGGCATCTTTCGCTATTCCAATGCGCCTTCGGTGTTCGTGGATACCGAATAATACACACATGCTATTATTTTATTCTTGTTACTTAATACTTTATTCAGCTTTTGGAAGGGATCTTTCGCTATACCAACGCTCCTTCGGATTTCGTGGATACCGAATAATACACACCTGCAATTCTTTTATTCTTGTTACTTAATACTTTGTTTAGATTTTGGAAGGGATCTTTCGCTTTAACAACGCTCCTTCGGATTTCGTGGATACCGAAGAATACACACCTGCAATTCTTTTATTCTTGTTACTTAATACTTTATTTAGCTTTTGGAAGGCATCTTTCGCTATTCCAACGCGCCTTCGGATTTCGTGGATACCGAATAATACACACTTGCTATTATTTTATTCTTGTTACTTAATACTTTATTCAGCTTTTGGAAGGGATCTTTCGCTATACCAACGCTCCTTCGGATTTCGTGGATACCGAATAATACACACCTGCAATTCTTTTATTCTTGTTACTTAATACTTTGTTTAGATTTTGGAAGGGATCTTTCGCTTTAACAACGCTCCTTCGGATTTCGTGGATACCGAAGAATACACACCTGCAATTCTTTTATTCTTGTTACTTAATACTTTGTTTAGCTTTTGGAAGGTATCTTTCGCTATTCCAACGCGCCTTCGGATTTCGTGGATACCAAAGAATACACACCTGCAATTCTTTTATTCTTGTTACTTAATACTTTATTCAGCTTTTGGAAGGGATCTTTCGCTATACCAACGCTCCTTCAGATTTCGTGGATACCGAATAATACACACCTGCAATTCTTTTATTCTTGTTACTTAATACTTTGTTTAGCTTTTGGAAGGGATCTTTCGCTATACCAACGCTCCTTCGGATTTCGTGGATACCGAAGAAAACACACCTGCATTTCTTTTATTCTTGTTACGTAATAATTTGTTTAGCTTTTGGAAGGGATCTTTCGCTATACCAACGCTCCTCGGATTTCGTGGATACCGAAAAATACACACATGCTATTATTTTATTCTTGTTTCTTAATACTTTATTTAGCTTTTGGAAGGCGTATTTCGCTATTCCAATGCGCCTTCAGTGTTCGTGGATACCGAAAAATACACACATGCTATTATTTTATTCTTGTTTCTTTATACCTTATTTAGCTTTTGGAAGGCATATTTCGCTATTCCAATGCGACTTCGGGGTTCGTGGATACCGAAAAATACACACCTGCTATTATTTTATTCTTGTTTCTTAATACTTTATTTAGCTTTTGGTAGGCATATTTCGCTATTCCAATGCGCCTTCGGATTTCGTGGATACCGAAAAATACATACATGCTATTATTTTATTCTTGTTTCTTAATACTTTATTTAGCTTTTGGAAGGCATATTTCGCTATTCCAATGCGCCTTCGGTGTTCGTGGATACCGAAAAATACACACATGCTATCATTTTTTCTTGTTTCTTAATACTTTATTTAGCGTTTGGAAGGCATATTTCGCTATTCCAATGCGCCTTCGGAGTTCCTGGATATCGAAAAATACACACATGCTATTATTTTATTCTTGTTTCTTAATACATTATTTAGCTGTTGGAAGGCATATTTCGCTATTCCAATGCGCCTTCGGTGTTCGTGGATACCGAAAAATACACACATGCTATTATTTTATTCTTGTTTCTTAATACTTTATTCAGCTTTTGGAAGGCAAATTTCGCTATTCCAATGCGCCTTCGGATTTCCTGGATACCGAAAAATACATACATGCTATTATTTTATTCTTGTTTCTTAATACTTTATTTAGCTTTTGGAAGGCATATTTCTCTATTCCAACGCGCCTTCGGATTTCTTGGATACCGAATAATACACACATGCTATTATTTTATTCTTGTTACTTAATACTTTATTCAGCTTTTGCAAGGGATCTTTCGCTATACTAACGCTCCTTCGGATTTCGTGGATACCGAATAATACACACCTGCATTTCTTTTATTCTTGTTACTTAATACTTTGTTTAGCTTTTGGAAGGGATCTTTCGCTATACCAACGCTCCTTCGGATTTCGTGGATACCGAAGAATACACACCTGCAATTCTTTTATTCTTGTTACTTAATACTTTATTTAGCTTTTGGAAGGCATCTTTCGCTATTCCAACGCGCCTTCGGATTTCGTGGATACCGAAGAATACACACCTGCAATTCTTTTATTCTTGTTACTTAATACTTTGTTTAGCTTTTGGAAGGCATCTTTCGCTATTCCAACGTGCCTTCGGATTTCGTGGATACCGAAGAATACACACCTGCAATTCTTTTATTCTTGTTACTTAATACTTTGTTTAGCTTTTGGAAGGGATCTTTCGCTATACCAACGCTCCTTCGGATTTCGTGGATACCGAAGAATACACACCTGCAATTCTTTTATTCTTGTTACTTAATACTTTATTTAGCTTTTGGAAGGCATCTTTCGCTATTCCAACGCGCCTTCGGATTTCGTGGATACCGAATAATACACACATGCTATTATTTTATTCTTGTTACTTAATACTTTATTCAGCTTTTGGAAGGGATCTTTCGCTATACCAACGCTCCTTCGGATTTCGTGGATACCGAATAATACACACCTGCAGTTCTTTTATTCTTGTTACTTAATACTTTGTTTAGCTTTTGGAAGGGATCTTTCGCTATACCAACGCTCCTTCGGATTTCGTGGATACCGAAGAAAACACACCTGCATTTCTTTTATTCTTGTTACGTAATAATTTGTTTAGCTTTTGGAAGGGATCTTTCGCTATACCAACGCTCCTCGGATTTCGTCGATACCGAAGAATACACAGCTGCTATTATTTTATTCTTGTTACTTAATACTTTATTTAGCTTTTGGAAGGCATCTTTCGCTATTCCAACGCGCCTTCGGATTTCGTGGATACCGAATAATACACACATGCTATTATTTTATTCTTGTTACTTAATACTTTATTCAGCTTTTGGAAGGGATCTTTCGCTATACCAACGCTCCTTCGGATTTCGTGGATACCGAATAATACACACCTGCAATTCTTTTATTCTTGTTACTTAATACTTTGTTTAGCTTTTGGAAGGGATCTTTCGCTATACCAACGCTCTTTCGGATTTCGTGGTTACCGAAGAATACACACCTGCAATTCTTTTATTCTTGTTACGTAATACTTTGTTTAGCTTTTGGAAGGGATCTTTCGCTATTCCAACGCGCTTTCGGATTTCGTGGATACCGAAGAATACACAGTTGCAATTCTTTTATTCTTGTTACGTAATACTTTGTTTAGCTTTTGGAAGGTATCTTTCGCTATTCCGACGTGCCTTCGGATTTCGTGGATACCGAAGAATACACACCTGCAATTCTTTTATTCTTGTTACTTAATACTTTATTTAGCTTTTGGAAGGTATCTTTCGCTATTCCAACGCGCCTTCGGATTTCGTGGATACCGAATAATACACAGCTGCTATTATTTTATTCTTGTTACGTAATACTTTGTTTATCTTTTGGAAGGCATCTTTCGCTATACCAACGTGCCTTCGGATTTCGTGGTTACCGAAGAATACACACCTGCAATTCTTTTATTCTTGTTACGTAATACTTTGTTTAGCTTTTGGAAGGCATCTTTCGCTATTCCAACGCGCCTTCGGATTTCGTGGATACCGAAGAATACACACCTGCAATTCTTTTATTCTTGTTACTTAATACTTTGTTTAGCTTTTGGAAGGCATCTTTCGCTATTCCAACGTGCCTTCGGATTTCGTGGATACCGAAGAATACTCACCTGCAATTCTTTTATTCTTGTTACTTAATACTTTGTTTAGCTTTTGGAAGGCATCTTTCGCTATTCCAACGTGCCTTCGGATTTCGTGGATACCGAAGAATACTCACCTGCAATTCTTTTATTCTTGTTACTTAATACTTTGTTTAGCTTTTGGAAGGCATCTTTCGCTATTCCAACGCGCCTTCGGGTTTCGTGGATACCGAAGAATACACAGCTGCAATTCTTTTATTCTTGTTACTTAATACTTTGTTTAGCTTTTGGAAGGGATCTTTCGCTATTCCAACGTGCCTTCGGATTTCGTGGATACCGAAGAATACTCACCTGCAATTCTTTTATTCTTGTTACTTAATACTTTGTTTAGCTTTTGGAAGGCATCTTTCGCTATTCCAACGTGCCTTCGGATTTCGTGGATACCGAAGAATACACACCTGCAATTCTTTTGTTCTTGTTACTTAATACTTTGTTTAGCTTTTGGAAGGCATCTTTCGCTATTCCAACGTGCCTTCGGATTTCGTGGATACCGAAGAATACTCACCTGCAATTCTTTTATTCTTGTTACTTAATACTTTGTTTAGCTTCTGGAAGGCATCTTTCGCTATTCCAACGTGCCTTCGGATTTCGTGGATACCGAAGAATACTCACCTGCAATTCTTTTATTCTTGTTACTTAATACTTTGTTTGGCTTTTGGAAGGCATCTTTCGCTATTCCAACGTGCCTTCGGATTTCGTGGATACCGAAGAATACTCACCTGCAATTCTTTTATTCTTGTTACTTAATACTTTGTTTAGCTTTTGGAAGGCATCTTTCGCTATTCCAACGTGCCTTCGGATTTCGTGGATACCGAAGAATACACACCTGCAATTCTTTTATTCTTGTTACTTAATACTTTGTTTAGCTTTTGGAAGGCATCTTTCGCTATTCCAACGTGCCTTCGGATTTCGTGGATACCGAAGAATACTCACCTGCAATTCTTTTATTCTTGTTACTTAATACTTTGTTTAGCTTTTGGAAGGCATCTTTCGCTATTCCAACGTGCCTTCGGATTTCGTGGATACCGAAGAATACTCACCTGCAATTCTTTTATTCTTGTTACTTAATACTTTGTTTGGCTTTTGGAAGGCATCTTTCGCTATTCCAACGTGCCTTCGGATTTCGTGGATACCGAAGAATACTCACCTGCAATTCTTTTATTCTTGTTACTTAATACTTTGTTTAGCTTTTGGAAGGGATCTTTCGCTATTCCAACGTGCCTTCGGATTTCGTGGATACCGAAGAATACACAGCTGCAATTCTTTTATTCTTGTTACTTAATACTTTGTTTAGCTTTTGGAAGGGATCTTTCGCTATTCCAACGTGCCTTCGGATTTCGTGGATACCGAAGAATACTCACCTGCAATTCTTTTATTCTTGTTACTTAATACTTTGTTTAGCTTTTGGAAGGCATCTTTCGCTATTCCAACGTGCCTTCGGATTTCGTGGATACCGAAGAATACACACCTGCAATTCTTTTATTCTTGTTACTTAATACTTTGTTTAGCTTTTGGAAGGCATCTTTCGCTATTCCAACGTGCCTTCGGATTTCGTGGATACCGAAGAATACTCACCTGCAATTCTTTTATTCTTGTTACTTAATACTTTGTTTAGCTTTTGGAAGGCATCTTTCGCTATTCCAACGTGCCTTCGGATTTCGTGGATACCGAAGAATACTCACCTGCAATTCTTTTATTCTTGTTACTTAATACTTTGTTTGGCTTTTGGAAGGCATCTTTCGCTATTCCAACGTGCCTTCGGATTTCGTGGATACCGAAGAATACTCACCTGCAATTCTTTTATTCTTGTTACTTAATACTTTGTTTAGCTTTTGGAAGGCATCTTTCGCTATTCCAACGTGCCTTCGGATTTCGTGGATACCGAAGAATACACACCTGCAATTCTTTTATTCTTGTTACTTAATACTTTGTTTAGCTTTTGGAAGGCATCTTTCGCTATTCCAACGTGCCTTCGGATTTCGTGGATACCGAAGAATACTCACCTGCAATTCTTTTATTCTTGTTACTTAATACTTTGTTTAGCTTTTGGAAGGCATCTTTCGCTATTCCAACGTGCCTTCGGATTTCGTGGATACCGAAGAATACACACCTGCAATTCTTTTATTCTTGTTACTTAATACTTTGTTTAGCTTTTGGAAGGCATCTTTCGCTATTCCAACGTGCCTTCGTATTTCGTGGATACCGAAGAATACTCACCTGCAATTCTTTTATTCTTGTTACTTAATACTTTGTTTAGCTTTTGGAAGGCATCTTTCGCTATTCCAACGTGCCTTCGGATTTCGTGGATACCGAAGAATACTCACCTGCAATTCTTTTATTCTTGTTACTTAATACTTTGTTTAGCTTTTGGAAGGCATCTTTCGCTATTCCAACGTGCCTTCGGATTTCGTGGATACCGAAGAATACTCACCTGCAATTCTTTTATTCTTGTTACTTAATACTTTGTTTAGCTTTTGGAAGGCATCTTTCGCTATTCCAACGTGCCTTCGGATTTCGTGGATACCGAAGAATACACACCTGCAATTCTTTTATTCTTGTTACTTAATACTTTGTTTAGCTTTTGGAAGGCATCTTTCGCTATTCCAACGTGCCTTCGTATTTCGTGGATACCGAAGAATACTCACCTGCAATTCTTTTATTCTTGTTACTTAATACTTTGTTTAGCTTTTGGAAGGCATCTTTCGCTATTCCAACGTGCCTTCGGATTTCGTGGATACCGAAGAATACTCACCTGCAATTCTTTTATTCTTGTTACTTAATACTTTGTTTAGCTTTTGGAAGGCATCTTTCGCTATTCCAACGTGCCTTCGGATTTCGTGGATACCGAAGAATACTCACCTGCAATTCTTTTATTCTTGTTACTTAATACTTTGTTTAGCTTTTGGAAGGCATCTTTCGCTATTCCAACGTGCCTTCGGATTTCGTGGATACCGAAGAATACTCACCTGCAATTCTTTTATTCTTGTTACTTAATACTTTGTTTAGCTTTTGGAAGGCATCTTTCGCTATTCCAACGTGCCTTCGGATTTCGTGGATACCGAAGAATACTCACCTGCAATTCTTTTATTCTTGTTACTTAATACTTTGTTTAGCTTTTGGAAGGCATCTTTCGCTATTCCAACGTGCCTTCGGATTTCGTGGATACCGAAGAATACTCACCTGCAATTCTTTTATTCTTGTTACGTAATACTTTGTTTAGCTTTTGGAAGGCATCTTTCGCTATTCCAACGTGCCTTCGGATTTCGTGGATACCGAAGAATACACACCTGCAATTCTTTTATTCTTGTTACTTAATACTTTGTTTAGCTTTTGGAAGGCATCTTTCGCTATTCCAACGTGCCTTCGTATTTCGTGGATACCGAAGAATACTCACCTGCAATTCTTTTATTCTTGTTACTTAATACTTTGTTTAGCTTTTGGAAGGCATCTTTCGCTATTCCAACGTGCCTTCGGATTTCGTGGATACCGAAGAATACTCACCTGCAATTCTTTTATTCTTGTTACTTAATACTTTGTTTAGCTTTTGGAAGGCATCTTTCGCTATTCCAACGTGCCTTCGGATTTCGTGGATACCGAAGAATACTCACCTGCAATTCTTTTATTCTTGTTACTTAATACTTTGTTTAGCTTTTGGAAGGCATCTTTCGCTATTCCAACGTGCCTTCGGATTTCGTGGATACCGAAGAATACTCACCTGCAATTCTTTTATTCTTGTTACTTAATACTTTGTTTAGCTTTTGGAAGGCATCTTTCGCTATTCCAACGTGCCTTCGGATTTCGTGGATACCGAAGAATACTCACCTGCAATTCTTTTATTCTTGTTACTTAATACTTTGTTTAGCTTTTGGAAGGCATCTTTCGCTATTCCAACGTGCCTTCGGATTTCGTGGATACCGAAGAATACTCACCTGCAATTCTTTTATTCTTGTTACTTAATACTTTGTTTAGCTTTTGGAAGGCATCTTTCGCTATTCCAACGTGCCTTCGGATTTCGTGGATACCGAAGAATACTCACCTGCAATTCTTTTATTCTTGTTACTTAATACTTTGTTTAGCTTTTGGAAGGCATCTTTCGCTATTCCAACGTGCCTTCGGATTTCGTGGATACCGAAGAATACACACCTGCAATTCTTTTATTCTTGTTACTTAATACTTTGTTTAGCTTTTGGAAGGCATCTTTCGCTATTCCAACGTGCCTTCGGATTTCGTGGATACCGAAGAATACACAGCTGCAATTCTTTTATTCTTGTTACTTAATACTTTGTTTAGCTTTTGGAAGGCATCTTTCGCTATTCCAACGTGCCTTCGGATTTCGTGGATACCGAAGAATACACACCTGCAATTCTTTTATTCTTGTTACTTAATACTTTGTTTAGCTTTTGGAAGGCATCTTTCGCTATTCCAACGTGCCTTCGGATTTCGTGGATACCGAAGAATACTCACCTGCAATTCTTTTATTCTTGTTACTTAATACTTTGTTTAGCTTTTGGAAGGCATCTTTCGCTATTCCAACGTGCCTTCGGATTTCGTGGATACCGAAGAATACTCACCTGCAATTCTTTTATTCTTGTTACTTAATACTTTGTTTAGCTTTTGGAAGGCATCTTTCGCTATTCCAACGTGCCTTCGGATTTCGTGGATACCGAAGAATACACACCTGCAATTCTTTTATTCTTGTTACTTAATACTTTGTTTAGCTTTTGGAAGGCATCTTTCGCTATTCCAACGTGCCTTCGGATTTCGTGGATACCGAAGAATACTCACCTGCAATTCTTTTATTCTTGTTACTTAATACTTTGTTTAGCTTTTGGAAGGCATCTTTCGCTATTCCAACGTGCCTTCGGATTTCGTGGATACCGAAGAATACTCACCTGCAATTCTTTTATTCTTGTTACTTAATACTTTGTTTAGCTTTTGGAAGGCATCTTTCGCTATTCCAACGTGCCTTCGGATTTCGTGGATACCGAAGAATACTCACCTGCAATTCTTTTATTCTTGTTACTTAATACTTTGTTTAGCTTTTGGAAGGCATCTTTCGCTATTCCAACGTGCCTTCGGATTTCGTGGATGCCGAAGAATACTCACCTGCAATTCTTTTATTCTTGTTACTTAATACTTTGTTTAGCTTTTGGAAGGCATCTTTCGCTATTCCAACGTGCCTTCGGATTTCGTGGATACCGAAGAATACTCACCTGCAATTCTTTTATTCTTGTTACTTAATACTTTGTTTAGCTTTTGGAAGGCATCTTTCGCTATTCCAACGTGCCTTCGGATTTCGTGGATACCGAAGAATACTCACCTGCAATTCTTTTATTCTTGTTACTTAATACTTTGTTTAGCTTTTGGAAGGCATCTTTCGCTATTCCAACGTGCCTTCGGATTTCGTGGATACCGAAGAATACTCACCTGCAATTCTTTTATTCTTGTTACTTAATACTTTGTTTAGCTTTTGGAAGGCATCTTTCGCTATTCCAACGTGCCTTCGGATTTCGTGGATACCGAAGAATACTCACCTGCAATTCTTTTATTCTTGTTACTTAATACTTTGTTTAGCTTTTGGAAGGCATCTTTCGCTATTCCAACGTGCCTTCGGATTTCGTGGATACCGAAGAATACTCACCTGCAATTCTTTTATTCTTGTTACTTAATACTTTGTTTAGCTTTTGGAAGGCATCTTTCGCTATTCCAACGTGCCTTCGGATTTCGTGGATACCGAAGAATACTCACCTGCAATTCTTTTATTCTTGTTACTTAATACTTTGTTTAGCTTTTGGAAGGCATCTTTCGCTATTCCAACGCGCCTTCGGATTTCGTGGATACCGAAGAATACACACCTGCAATTCATTTATTCTTGTTACTTAATACTTTGTTTAGCTTTTGGAAGGCATCTTTCGCTATTCCAACGCGCCTTCGGATTTCGTGGATACCGAAGAATACACAGCTGCAATTCTTTTATTCTTGTTACTTAATACTTTGTTTAGCTTTTGGAAGGCATCTTTCGCTATTCCAACGTGCCTTCGGATTTCGTGGATACCGAAGAATACTCACCTGCAATTCTTTTATTCTTGTTACTTAATACTTTGTTTAGCTTTTGGAAGGCATCTTTCGCTATTCCAACGTGCCTTCGGATTTCGTGGATACCGAAGAATACTCACCTGCAATTCTTTTATTCTTGTTACTTAATACTTTGTTTAGCTTTTGGAAGGCATCTTTCGCTATTCCAACGTGCCTTCGGATTTCGTGGATACCGAAGAATACTCACCTGCAATTCTTTTATTCTTGTTACTTAATACTTTGTTTAGCTTTTGGAAGGCATCTTTCGCTATTCCAACGTGCCTTCGGATTTCGTGGATACCGAAGAATACTCACCTGCAATTCTTTTATTCTTGTTACTTAATACTTTGTTTGGCTTTTGGAAGGCATCTTTCGCTATTCCAACGCGCCTTCGGATTTCGTGGATACCGAATAATACTCACCTGCAATTCTTTTATTCTTGTTACTTAATACTTTGTTTGGCTTTTGGAAGGCATCTTTCGCTATTCCAACGCGCCTTCGGATTTCGTGGATACCGAATAATACACACCTGCAATTCTTTTATTCTTGTTACTTAATACTTTGTTTAGCTTTTGGAAGGCAACTTTCGCTATTCCAACGTGCCTTCGGATTTCGTGGATACCGAAGAATACTCACCTGCAATTCTTTTATTCTTGTTTCTTAATACTTTATTTAGCTTTTGGAAGGCATCTTTCGCTATTCCGATCCGCCTTCGGATTTCCGTCCCCCATTTTCACAAACACTTCCTAAATATTTAAATTTCCTTCCTTGTTTGATTTTACCATTTCCAATTCTTAGTAAGTTCTGAGTATGACGATAAACTACATCCGGCAGCAAAGCCTATGACAAGCTGGTTTTGAGGAGTGTGGAACTACCATTTTATTGATGTTATTCCCAGGTTCACACGACTCAGGATGGTAGCAGCTGTTAGGTTCCCACCTATGGGCAAATAGTGAATCTCCAAACTGGGGTGAAAACACTATGAAAGTGTAAATATACATTTTTATAGTGAAGGTACCAACAATCCATTTCCATCGTAAAAATATTACCAGCAATACATTTTTGTAAAATAAGTTACTACTGCTCCCCCAATAATTAAATTTTGGCACTAAATCTCCCATAAGTTGTTGATATACCGTTAAACAAACAAGCAAAGAATTCGTAGCGCACATGCTTGGACTGTTCCTTTTGCTGACAACCATATAATCTGTCTTCTGACAATGTTTCCTAAATTACCCAAAAGCATTTGATAAGGTACGACACACAAAAAAAGAAATTACTAGTAATTACCAATAAACATGATAAAGAAAAGGTAGAAGCAAATTAATTGTAATGCCAAAATGAAAGATAGTTGTGATTATTAGATGTAAAATTTAAAAGTCAGACATTTATTTTATTTTATTTTATTTTTAAATATACCTGTTAGTTTTCTTTTGAGTACACTTGTCTTTGAATCTGGAACAAGATATTCATTTTTATTACCTGTTCTTATCGATTCCATCTTTTCTGTCTTTATCACGTGTACTATTATTTACTTCTCAATTCCTTAACTCGTGAAAATCTTTGTCCTATCCTCGCTCTCTCTCTCTCTCTTTCTTTCTTTCCTTCCCTCTTCTCTCTTTCTCTTCATTCCATCTTTCTCTCTTTTTCAACCTTGAAAATTGTCTCTTTGAAGATATTTTTGGTAGACAGCACATTTCTTTGTATAATGTTTCCTGTGAGTTATTTATTTATTTTTGTGTGTGTGACTTTCTTTCTTTCATCTTTTCTGTCCCCTACCATTTGCTGTTTTTATCATTTTTTTTTTAATAGTTCTCAATTTTCTTTTTGCCTTTTTCATCACTCTCTTTTTCTGTCTGATTTTTTGTCTTTTTTGTAATTTTTACGTTTGCCTTTTCCTCTTTCTTTCTTTCTTTCTTTTTTCACACGCATTTTAATCATTTCTTTTTTTTTGTAGGCTTTTTCTTCTCGCGTTTCTTTTCTGTGCGCATTTTTTTCTCGTGCATATTTTTGCACGACTTTTTTCTGCTTTTCTACATATAATTTCTTCTCTCATTTGTATATACAACATCCCCTTTTTTACCTCTCTCTTACTTTTGCACCACTTTTTTCTCTGTAAGCTCTCTCTCTCTCCCCATATCTCTCCCTCTCTCTATCTCCCATCTATCTCTGCCCTTCTCTCTCTCTCTCTCTCTGTTTTTATTTCAACACGCCCTTTCCTCTTTTCTTTACGCATTTTTATTGGTTTTTTCTACACAACTTTTCTTTCTTTTTTCTTTCTTTCTTTCTTTCTAGTCCCTTTTCTCGCCTCTTTCCGTTCTATCTTTGCACGTTTTTACTCTACACGCCTTTTCTTCTCTCTATTATTTTTACACGACTTACTCTCTTTTTCTGCACTCTATACCTTCTCTTTTTTTTTCTGCGTGGCTTTTTACTCCCTTTCTCTCTCTGCTTCTTTTTTTTAAATTTTGCCCATTCCTCTCTTTTTTCCATATGCCTTTTTATTGGCCTTTTTCTGTATGTTTTTTTTTTCTTTCTGCATGCATTAATTCTCTCTTATTTTGCATTTCTGTACTATGCTTTTTTTACTGCATTTTCTATCCTTTTTATTCTCTGCACGCTTCGTATTCGATCTTTCTCGACCTTTTTTCTTCTCCCTCTCTCTTTTTCATTTGTTGTCCATTTTCCCCTTCTTTTTTTTATTTTGCCGCCTTTCTTCTTTTCTCTCTGTGTCATCTCTACTTTTCTGCCCGTCTGCTCCCCTTTCCATCTAGTCATTTAGCGGATTTCAATCCATTCATATCGTCTCTCTATCCGGAATCAAATATGATTCTCTCTCTCTCTCTCTCTCTCTCTCTCTCTCTCTCTCTCTCTATCTATCTATCTATCTATCTATCTATCTCAGTCTGTTCATATCTATCTATCTATCTATCTATCTATCTATCTATCTATCTATCTGCCTGTTTGTCTTTCAAAATAAACCTTTTTTTATTATTAATCTGCTTTGTCTTTTACTTTTGTCTAAAGTCATTACTGACTACACCATCTTCTGTCTTCTCCTACATCAACGACTAACACCATCTCCACGATGGCAGTTGTATAAGCCGCATCGCTAACACTTAGCCGCGCTTTTTTTCTTCTTTTCTTTCTTTTGTAGAAGCATCTTTTCACAAGCTTTTAAAGCTTGCTCGACTTCAACACTGACATTTCCACATATGTACTTACTTACATGCATCTCAATCTTCCGTTGTGGCTTCTTTCTCTGTCTAAGTATTTTATTCTTTGAGTTTTCCCCACACTCTGTGATACGAAGTCAAGCACTGCAGCCCGACCTTAGGAACATCAACAATAATGTTATTAACTAGAAAATACTATATTTATTAGATTATCATAACCGCTAACCTAGATATGATTAGACAGTAATTTAGTGGTCAGTTTTTATCAATAACCTGGTTATGTCTTCGGCGTATCATTTTGCATTAGATGACTATGGACCTTCCAGTGACTTACAACGCAGTCAGCTTTTAAAGTTTACATTTTAACATTTTTTTTTAATTATTTCTTTAGGACCTCTGCCTTAAGGAAGATGTCAAATTTTTATCCAATTCTATCTTCCGCATTGAACAATTACTTTTTTAAAAATTGTACTTGATCTCTTTTCCGACTGTTAACCTTACAATACACTACTGTCTTATACGTTTACTACGGCAGTGTTAGGATCACTCTTTTGCCGACTCTCTTAATCAAATCTGCTGCTACACGACACAATAACATCACAAATAAATAACAATGCTCTTCATGCAGTTCTAGGCCATTATATACTATGCTGTACTTTCAGTTTCAATTGAGTATTGACTGACTCGTTTCTGTCGTGCGAGCTATATGTGTGCTCTAAGATCACCTTCCCGACACTGTTTACAGGGAAAGCCTGATGATACAAACATTGGCATCATCAGCAGCATCAGTTTAAAAAAGACAATCTACTAGTAGTATCATTAGTAGTATTGTCGGTACTACTACTTAATTTACTACCACTGCTATTACCAACATCAGGGCTACATACTCAGTAGTATCATCGTCCGACATCGCTTCTTTCTCTCTCTCTCCCCTTGCAAACGATGATGGCTTTTAAAAAAATGATCACAACTCGGTCAGGGTACACCACCAGAGGAGATAGACTTTTTTTCGTTGCAACCTGTAAGAAGTGAAAAAAAGTGCAAATACCTGTACTGTCTTTTTGCCAAAATCACTTGTACATTTACATCTATTATTGAGCAACGGTAAGTCATGTTTTCAACAAATTATTGTTTTATGAAAGCTGTTATTGTTGGGACAATGCAGAACTGTCCTTTTCTTTGCCTCATACACACGCACGCATATATATATATATATATATATATATATATATATATATATACGTGTGGCTCTATTTATAATATGCATATTATATACATATATATATATATATATATATATATATATATATATATATATATCAATATACATAAGTAAATATATTACATGTAATTGTTATTAATATACATATATATATTTATATATGTATCTATCTATCTATCTATAATAGTTTGTTTTTTAAAATTTGATATATTTATAGAGAAAGAGTGCTCAGTTTGGTAGAGAAATAGGGAGAGTTTATAGATATTGTAGGCATAGAAATCAACTTGTTTGAGTTGCCAATTCAGTTTTTATTTTCTTAAACAGTGAAATTAATGACAACCAACCTAAATTGAAAAATCCTACTGAAGAAGAATTGTGCATCTGACAGGAATCGAACCCGCATCCCCTATCTATCTATCTATGCCTATGTGTGAGTAAACACACACACACAAGCATATATATATATATATATATATATATATATATATATATATATATATATATATATATATATATATATATATATATATATATATATATATATATATATATATATATATATATACACGTTGTGCATTTATATATTTATGTATGCATCTTATGCATATCGATACATATATTTATGTACATGCACACACAAATATATATATATATATATATATATATAAAAAGATTACTTTAACTTTAATATCATTTTTTGGGAGAAATATATATATATATATTTATAAATTGTTAAAAATTTTAACAATATTATTGTTAATAATATATATGCAACTATATATATATTTGTGTGCGCATGTACGTAGATATGTATATATATAGAGAGAGAGAAGGATAGATATCTAGATAGATAGACTTTTATTTTTCGGTCTATTGTTTAGGTTAATAATAATATATTTATGTTAATATCAGTCGTCTTTTATTTTTTATTTTTATTTTTTAAAATTTTATTTTTCATTTGTCGTTGTGATACTTTTAAAATTTTTTTCCTAAGACCTATCTATCTATCTATCTATCTATCTATCTATATATATATATATATATATATATATATATATATATATATATATATATATATATATATCCTGGTTATATCTAATTCGATATTTCATGTGATCAACGGATGGGTGTATACTTTTTTTGTGTTGCAACCAGAAATCAATTTATTTAAATTTGAGATTGTCATTTTAAACTCCTTTTCATTAGCTTTACTACTGTGTAATTGTTTACATAGATTATAAATTAATTTGCAACTATTTGTACAAATGTTCAGCCGTTTTTAAACGAGTCCGTCGAAAGTCGTTTAAAGACATCACCCTCGTTGTTTCTTTTGTTTGTTTATTTTCATTTTTTTTTTTTTTTTTTTTTTGTGGTTTAAGTATACTTCTGCTAAAAATACTGGACATGCGAAAGTATGTACTTTTCGTGTCAAGACCACGGATTACACACACTGACTAAAAAACATTTAAACATCTTAGTTTAAAATGCACGCAAACGTATTATTAATTGAGTAATTATTCAATTGCCTTGTTAGAATGCATATGTGGATGGAGAAAAAAAAACACACACACACACAGACAAATGAGGGTGAATATCAGCGAGGGAGATTTAAAAAATGTCTATTTTTATTTTATTTAAATTAAAATATCCAACGTATGCAAACACACACACAAGAAAAAGCAATATAATATAGATAGATAGATAGATAGATAGATAGATAGATAGATAGATAGATAGATAGATAGATAGATAGATAGATAGATGTATGTATGTGTGTATGTGTATATACACACATACAAGAAGTGGGCAGGTGCGTTGCTTCGGAAATTCGCCTTCAAGCCTTCAAACAATTGCCGGGAGGTATTAACCAACATATCGGGTCAAGATTGGATGTAATGTCAGGAGACTATATAACAATTTGGCGTGTGATACCCCCGGAGGATAAAACAAAAAAACAAACAAAACATGAAAAACGGAATTCCCTAATAGCCATAATTTGTTTTACTTTTATTAAAATATGATTTATATAAAATTTAGTCTTTGCAAATGTTGTTTTTAGTAATTGGTATTATAAAAAAAATGTTCAGAGACGCACGTATTAATTTTATTTATTTATTTTTTTTTTTAGATTGTCTTTCTTTCTAAATGTGTGTGTGGCGTACATCGTGAAAAAAATTTAACGATCTTCCTGTGTTTAGTAATAGTTTTTTTAACACTTAGTTGTGATTGTGAATCTTTCTAATATTTTTGTCTTTGATCTCTATTTTCACTTGCATCTGTAAAAGCTCAAATTGTTCATGATATAGTTTCTGTTGTGGAGTAATCTGCGCAACAAAAAAAAAAAAAAAAAAGAGACAGACATTCATTATTAAATTAATATGCGGTCTGCATAAAAACTTACGCCGTAAATTATTAGTATTACCCACGCCACGTACAATTTTGGTCATGCAATCATGAAATATTATACAACAATAACATCGACAAACACCCGACTGTATAATAAATACAAACTATGATGTTAATCACGTGCATTCATACAACGGTGGAAATTTTTAACAGGGATGGGAGCCAACGTGGGCCGTATCTATATCTCTACTCTTCTTGGTTATACACCCGATTTTGCCTCTGGAATTAAAATGAATAAATGTATATACAGATTTAATTAAATAGATGATTTGAAACATAGTCTACCAATTCTTCCTGGCGAAACAACTTCTATTTTTTTGTTTGTTTGTTTGTTTGTTGTTATGGTTTTTTTTTTTTTTTTATAAAAAGAGTTATTAACACGTCAACATGACTGCGTTACACGACACGTGCCTGTTATTTTTAGCTTGTAAAATTATTGTTGTGTGTAAATGTACATTTTTAACAATGAATGCATCATGCGTATGTTACATTGGACTTCTTAACTATATTTGCATTTTAAAGGAAAGATAATGAGTACAATTACATCTGTAAATATATATATATATATATATATATATATATATATATATATATATATATATATTTCCCCTGAGAACTATGTTTCTTAGTGGATAGTAAATGCAAAAACGTGTGCTGACATTTGTGTGTAAGTTTACAACTCCCCTTTCAACGATTCTACTGTAGTGTAAATCATTATAAAATTTGTTTGCCATTAAACGTGTTTTACACTAGCAGCAAATGACAGTACCGTGTGTAGTGAACGAACAAGAAAGAAAAAAAAAGAAGGAAAAAACAACTTAATATTAGAAAAAGACTGTGCTGCGTCAATTTGACAAGTGCACAAGATTTACTGTTTGCTTTAAAAGCATTTATTACAGTTTTAGTGCTAATTTAAACCTAATTATTATAAGACAATAAAAGTGTATCTTTTTCGTTTACTTTACCCAGAAGTGAAACTCAAATTGTGTAAGTGTAGTAAGCGAGTATAAAAAAATTAAAAAAGGGAAATATCATTTCTTTGGCATTGCACACAATACCATAACTTTCTTTTATTTATTATTTCCTTAATACGAGTTAGGTATTACTACAGAATTCACGTGATACACTGTGTACTATTGCTTTTAAATGTCAAATCTGCGACTATCTCATGCCGGGGGGTGTAACCCTCACCGTGAGTATCCCCTTTCCCCACCTGCTGCGTTTGAAAAACCTATTATACATCAAATAAATTAAAATACACCCAGTTCCTCGTTTAAGGTAAACGTCTATTACATTTCATTTTTACGGCTTGTAATTTTTACTTCGTTGTTTATCGTTGAATTTTTATTTTGTTTTTGTTCGTTTTAAACACAAACCCTGTTGTCTACCCGCCTCACTTTTTTTTTGTTAACTTATCGTCATTTGTTAATAATACTTTTCGAAACATTTTTATCACGTTAATTATTATTTATCAACAGGATTGGTTTGTTTAAACTTTACGATAAAAATATTTTCCGTAATAGACTAAAAAAATAATGAATTGAATTTCATTTCCCCTCACTAAAGTAAAATTAGAGAGATTTACTGTTTGTAGATAAATAAATTGAACAATAAGAATTTAAAGTTTAAACCGAGAACAAAATTTGAATTTCAATTCAGTTCATTTTTTTTTTTACCCTTATTTAAAAAATAAAATAAAAATTCGTGAGAAAACAAGGATATACTTCCTTGGACATTTCCTTCTCTAAAAAAACACTTATTTAAATTTTTCAAGACCTTAAAAATTCCGTCAAAAGTTTTAAAAAGGTGTAAATCATAACTGAGGTCTCTTTTTTGTCTTTCTTTCTTTCTTTCTTTCTTTCTTTCTTTCTTTCCCTTCATTCCTTCTTTCCCTTCCTTCCTTCTTTCATTCCTTCCTTTCCTATTGAGCCTTATTGATAAATTCGTTCGTTTTATTGTATTTTTCTTTCCTTCTTAAGTCCTTCCAATTTCTGAACCACTACTTGCTTTGACTCTATTTTACTTTCGTTTCTTTTGGGGGTATTTCTTTTAAAACTTTTAATCCCTAGACTATTTTGTTTTAAATTTGCCTGTTGAATTGTAATTATTTAATCAGAATTTTTGGATTTGGTTACTCCTTTAAAAAAAAATCATTTTTCTTTTTCGGCAATGTTGTGCACTTTTACTGTGTTCACTGTTCATCTACACTACGCTCTAAACAATTTGTTAGTCTTCCTTCATTCTTCCTCGCCACTCTAGATGCGGGAAACGCCGACTGTTTTATTTTCATTTAGAATGCATAAAAATGTCGAATAATTTTGCTTGTACCAAAATTTTAGATAGTACATGATCCTCTGCTAGCTAAAACATAGATATAAAATATCTGTATTATTATCGAGACGTCGAAATCCGAGTTGTTGATGTTTATTATTGTTAGTGCTTTACTCAGTATGGCAGTGAATGCTGGACGACAATTTCCTCGCAGATGAAAAAGAGATTTCTAGCAACAGAAATATGGTTCTACAGAAGGATGCTAAGAATACCAAGAACTGAACATGTGATAAACGACGAAGTTACAGAGAAAATGGGAAAAAAGGACGTTTATACTTATCAAGAAGCGACTGTTGAAACTTCTAGAGCACGTAATGAAGAAAGGGTTTGGAAAATTTTATACCCACCGGACATATTTAAAGCAAGAAGGACAGGGGAAAACAATGTATAGCCTACCTAGTGAGTTTGAGTAAATGGCTAGCAGAACAGGCTTTAGGGAAGATAACGAAAAGATAAAATTACCTAAGAACTACAAAGATGACACGAAATTGCAGAGAGCCATGATTGCCAATGTTCTAAAGAGATATGGCATATAGTTGAAGGGCCAATCATACATTTTGCGACGAAGTAATTCTTCTAGATTACAGAGCTCAGTTTAGTTTGGATTATTATTGCCTTTTATCACAACGATCCAGGTCGAATATCCAGTTTAAGCCGGTTAAACAACTAATTCCTACCTCACATTACTGATTTTAACCGTCGGATGGTATATCGACCTCACACATTGTAATATAAAAGAACGTGGTACAGAAACGATGTTGTGTACGCGTATATTTGTACAACGTATTGGTGTACACACGGAAATCCAGAACATACGTCTAAGGAACATTCGTCTAAGGAACACTGGTCTAAGGAATATAGCTTTATGATATATTCGTCTAGAGAATTATGGTGTAATGTGTGCTGTTAGTAACAAACCACATTAGACCATAAGTGTCATATATAATTCTGTAATATAGTGAATATCGATAAAATTGAGTATTTTGCACATGAATAAAGTGTTAATTTATTACAAAATATTATTATAGACTACTGCTCCTGAGACGAGTATTCCATAGACCAATGTCCTTAGATGAGCATTCCTTAGACAAATGCCCTTAGACAGGTTTCCTTTACACCAATATTCTTAAATTTGAAATACAAAAAATTGTATTCACAAGTACAGCTCAAACATTACAAACAGCTTTATGTGTGTAAAATGTGTGTGATCATAGGTTTTGCATAAATGCTCACTGGAAAATATCATGAACCCATTTCTGACCTTAAGTCTCTAGTAACAAACCACATTACACCATAATTCTATGGAGATTATCTGCGCCACATTGCTTACAATATTTCTCATTAAAATGAACTCTCAGTATTGATATACAACCAACGATGCATGCCAATAAATGCTTATAAACCACGTGGATCATAAGTAATTAATGTTGCTATAATTGTCTTAAATATTATTCTGTAATATAGCGAATATCAATAAAATTGAGTCTTTTGTGAGTGTTAATTTATTAAAAAAAGTATTATTATGGGCCAATGGTTCTTAGACGGGTATTCCATAGACTAATGTTCTTAGACGAGTATTTCTGAGACAAATGTCCCTAGACAGGTTTCACTTAAACCAATATTCTTTAAACCAATGTTCCATAGACCAATATTCTTTTGACTAATGTTCCTAATACCAATATTCCTTAGACCAATATTCTTTAGACCGATATTCCTTAGACCAATATTCTTTTGATCAATGTTCCTGATACCAATATTCTTTAGACCAATATTCTTTTGACCAATGTTCCTTATACCAATGTTCCTTAGACCAATGTTCTTTTGACCAATGTTCCTTATACCAATATTCCTTAGACCAATATTCTTTTGACCAATGTTCCTTATACCAATATTCATTAGACCAATATTCTTTTGACCAATGTTCCTGATACCAATATTCTTTAGACCAATGTTCCTTTGACCAATGTTCCTTATACCAATATTCTTTTGACCAGTGTTCCTGATACCAATATTCCTTAGACCAATGTTCCTTTGACCAATATTCTTTAGACCAATGTTCCTTAGACCAATATTCTTTTGACAAATGTTCCTTAGACCAATATTCTTTTGACCAATGTTCCTTATACCAATATTCCTTAGACCAATATTCTTTTGACCAGCGTTCCTTATACCAATATTCCTTAGACCAATATTCTTTTGACCAATGTTCCTGATACCAATATTCCTTAGACCAATATTCTTTTGACCATTGTTCCTTATACCAATATTCCTTAGACCAATATTCTTTTGACATGTTTCTTATACCAATATTCATTAGACCAATATTCTTTTGACCAGTGTTCCTGATACCAATATTCCTTAGACCAATGTTCCTTTGACCAATATTCTTTAGACCAATGTTCCTTAGACCAACATTCTTTTGACCAATGTTCCTTAGACCAATATTCTTTTGACCAATGTTCCTGATACCAATATTCCTTAGACCAATATTCTTTTGACCAATGTTCCTTAGACCAATATTCTTTTGACCAATGTTCCTGATACCAATATTCCTTAGACCAATATTCTTTTGACCAATGTTCCTGATACCAATATTCCTTAGACCAATGTTCCTTTGACCAATGTTCCTTATACCAATATTCCTTAGACCAATTTTCCTTTGACCAATGTTCCTTATACCAATATTCCTTAGACCAATATTCTTTTGACCAATGTTCCTGATACGAATATTCCTTAGACCAATATTCTTTTGACCAGTGTTCCTTATACCAATATTCCTTAGACCTATATTCTTTTGACCAATGTTCCTTATACCAATATTTCTTAGACCAATATTCTTTTGATCAATGTTTCTTAGATCAATGTTCCTTAGACCATATTCCTTAAACCAATGTTCCTTAGACCGATATTTTAGACCAATTTTCCTGATACCAATATTCGTTAGACCAATGTTCTTTTGACCAGTGTTCCTTATACCAATATTCCTTAGACCTATATTCTTTTGACCAATGTTTCTTAGATCAATGTTCCTTAGACCAATATTCCTTAAACCAATGTTCCTTAGACCGATATTTTAGACCAATGTTCCTGATACCAATATTCCTTAGACCAATGTTCCTTATACCAATATTCCTTAGACCAATATTCTTTTAGCCAATGTTCCTTATACCAATGTTCCTTAGACCAATATTCTTTTGACCAATGTTCCTTAGACCAATATTCTTTTGACCAATGTTCCTAATACCAATATTCCTTAGACCAATGTTCCTTTGACCAATGTTCCTTATACCAATATTCCTTATACCAATATTCTTTTGATCAATATTCTTTTGACCAATGTTCCTTATACCAATATTCCTTAGACCAATATTCTTTTGACCAATGTTTCTTAGATCAATGTTCCTTAGACCAATGTCCCTTGGACCAATATTTCTTAAACCAATGTTCCTTAGACCGATATTTTAGACCAATGTTCCTTAGACCAATATTCTTTAGACCAATGTTCCTTTGACCAATGTTCCTAAATCTGTACACACGTGTTCAGTTTATAATTAGTACACTAATGAAATCATGCCAAGTAGTTTTAGTCCGTGCAACAAATATAAACTTGGTTCATGGTTAAGATAGTTTTATCCTTCCCAGCATTATCGAAATTCAGTGCTTGAATCTGGGTAAATAGAGTTCGGGTGGCTCATAGTTCAATTTACAGACTGCAGGATTCACTCAACTTGAAATGTGGCTTTTATGTCAATCCATGATTGGTAATCCTCCTTTACACACATATCACTCTCGTCTTTTGGCCTTGTGCCATTCTAAGTCTAACTTGAATGCACTTACACGCGACTTTGTAACCCTCTACCTTGAATGGCTCTCGAGGCTCGTATTGGAGGAAAACAGTTGAATAAAAAATATGTATTTTCATAATTTTCAGTTCCTGCCACCTTTTGTATACATATCACTCACCTTATTCATTATCGCCATTTTGCCAGCAGCAATGACTCTGATGAGGAGATTGGAAGTCTAGAGGATCATTGAATCATCTCTTAATTGCTTTTGTCCCCTGTTCCCCTCTGACCCGTAGTGGTAGCACCTGTTAGTTTCTTAGCTATAGGTAAATAGTGAACCCCCAAACAAAACGTTTAAAAATACATTTTTATATAAAAATACCAGCAATACATTTTTATATAAAAAAATTACCAACAAAACACGCATAATAACAAATTCTAGCGATTTCACCCAAATCTGTTTAAAATACTACCAAACAATCAACATAAAAGAACTCCTTCTTGACATTAAGCCATATAATATCCGACAATTGCATAGATCAATCTGTATTCCCAAATATAACTTCAATAAAACTACAACTTAAAACACACATATGACCGCCTTTCGTCATTATATTCACACAAACATGTATATGTACAAAATCTGAGTATCATCTACCATGTATTCAATTGTGAAAGCAGAATAAAATTTTTATTGCTTCCAAGCTCACAGGAAAATTAAATTTCGGCATTGAATGACCTATAAGGTCACCTATATGTGTTTAAGCAGAGAAGTCAAAATCATTTTGTCAGTAACCCTCTACATTGAGAGGATGTATTTTAGTATAAAAACAACAGCAAATTCAAAACTTTTGTTATAAAATAAAATAAGACATATCTCGGCTGATTTACAAGCAAATAAACTGATGTGAACGAGGCAAGGCCCCGTCATAAAATGACCATTATCTTCGTTTACGCATGTTCCCGACGCACGAGTTCCGGTCGAAAAATAAAATAATATTTTAAAGTGTTTCTATTTTCCGACCAATAAAAATGCTTCCCTCTTAATTACACTTGCGTCGTTTTTCGAGCCTGTTAAGCCATAAAAAAAAACGCCATAAAAGGGGTCACACGGAAGTACACCAGGCAATCAACAGGAGGCCAGAGAAGAGACCTGTCACGGTCAGCCAGCAGCAGTCAACAGGAGGCCAGGGAAGAGACTTGTCACGGTCGGATTGAGCGGTCAGCAGCAGCCAGCAGCGGTAGCGCCACGCCAACCAGCGAGAACTATGAGAGATCAACCCAGATCTTCAGCCGGCCTATGAACTATACCACGAGGTAGCTGTCCAAAAACTACACGTTCCTATTGAAATAAATCACGTAAATCTATTTCTGGTGTTGTCGTATTTCTTTCTTTCAACCATACGCTTGTCTATAACACTTTTTTTCTAAATTCAGAGCTGTCCTTCTAGAACGGTTGCCAACTAAAGATAGAGAACGCTACCTGTCCTTCTATCAACCCGAAGATGACTGTAGAGATATATTCATACATTTCCCAGGGATAGTAGTGCGAGGGTAAACGCAGAGGCTTCGGATGGAATTCGAACGCCATACACCAGTACTACTTTTCACGCCGATAATTGTTACGCACCCTTTCACATACTCCGTACGATGGCTCTGTGCCAAGCTGAAGTCAGACAGAATCGACCATAAAACCGTAGTTTGCATGTTGGTCTTGGAAGCCAGTCATACCACTATCACTAGTTTGTACCGGACAAGACTATGCTTGGTGAATATATATATATATATATATATATATATATATATATATATATATATATATATAAAAGTCCTCTTCTCTTGGTCTGTCAACACAAATCATCAACATTGGGATGAAATCTGTAGGAAACCTAAGAGTCGGGGATCAATCTTCACCAAGCACTTCCACTTTACTCATTCCGTCATGTTTACAGTTAACAGCTGTCTATATTTCTCAGAGGAGGTATTGTAACTATTTACACTATTTACGTCATTCGGACTATTGTCTTCATCTTTATTGCCATATTCCCAACGTTTCGGTCGTTGTACGCCCCGCCTTTCTTCAGGATGAGTCTATATTTCTGAGATGAGGTATTGTAACTATTTACACTATTTACGTCATTCGGACTGTTGTCTTCATCTTTATTGCCATATTCCCAACGTTTCGGTCGTTGTACGCCCCGCCTTTCTTCAGGATCAGTCTATATTTCTGAGATGAAGTATTGTAACTATTTACACCATTATACACTCCGGCCTTCTTCAGGCGATATAGGTTGGAATTTCGAATGAACCATTTATTTAGTCCACGGTTGTCAGTTGGGAGTTCAATATCTGTACATAGCAGAGGTGAACAAAAAGTTAGAAAGTTGAGTTACTAAAGGGAAATGGCACGTGGAATTAGGACAATCAAACCCCGCGGACTAAATAAAGGATTCAGTTCTAAATTCCAACATATGTTACCTGAAGAAGGCCGGAGCGTACAACGGCCGAAACGTCGCGAATATACCAATAAAGACCAGGACAACAGTCTGAACGATGTAAATAGTGTAAATTGTTGCAATATCTCATCTCAGAAATATTGGCAGATCCTGAAAAAGGTCGGAAACATCGTGAATATGGCAATAAAGATAAGGACAACTGTTCAAACGTTATAAATAGTGTAAATTTCGAAAGTTAATTTTGTGATGTTGAACTAATACGTTGCTTGTCTCACAGTAACAGAGGGTAAAATTTATATATAACTGCTGTGACTTGTATTATCTAAATATCCAGTTGTGTTCGTTCTATTCACTTACGCGCAAATACTCTTACGAAAGGTATGAATCCACCTTTTCACCCTGTTAGTTATAGGTTGATTAGTACGACTTGTATCACCAAATCATTATTATCTGCTAAAATTCTTACAATCTAAAAATATTTTCTGGCTTAAAATAACCTTCAAAAGGCTGATAAACCCTAAAAAACACAATTCAATCAATCTATACTCCAGAGGAGAGTCTACAGGGTTTACTTTACTAATTACGTTTCAATATTTTCATATTTCAAATAATTTGCGTTATTTTGCATAATTCTTGTTGCATATTTTTCAATAATTTTCTCTTGTGCATATTTCTCTTGCTTGTTTATGAATCTTCTTCTATATGCCGTGGGCGATTATGGCTCTCCATAATTTCCTGTTCTTTGTAGCTCTTAGTAAATGTTGTCTTTTTGTTATATCTCCTAAACCCTGTTCTGCCAACCTTTTACACAAGCTCTTTAGATAGGTTATTCGCTGTTTTCCCTATCTCTCATGCCTTCAGTTTGTCCCGTTAGTGTCAAGTTTTCTAAACCCTCTTTCCTCATTTTGTTCTCTAGAAATTTAAACTGTCTCTTCCTGATGTAAAAATGTTCTTTCTTTTTCGATTTTCTCAAATACTTCGCCGTTGCCGTCTATGGTACCATTAGTATCCTTCTATAGGACCACCTTTCTGTTGCTTCAAGTCTCTACTTCATCTGTGGGGAGATTGTTCAGCATTCACTACTATATAGGAGGACCGATATTATATAACAGTTCAGTATTCCATTCTTGGTTTCTAACAAAACTTTCATGTTTTTTATACTTTTCTCAATTTTTGGAAAGCATTTTCAGTCTCCCAATACAACTCCAGGTTTTTTTTCATGAATACTGCATCTATTAAGTTTTGTAAATGTTACCGTAGAATTTAAAACTTTCTCATACTGTGTCCTTTAAATATTTTACTCCTGTGTATGACGACAAACTACACCCAGCAGCAAGGTCTCTGACTGGGGGTTTTTAGGAGCGCGGAATCACCTTTTAATTGCTATTGTTTCCAGGCCCACCCTGTTCCAGGGGGTTATCATCTGCTAGGGTCCAAGCTATAAGCAAATAGTGACCCCCACCAAATATCAAAATACTAGGAAATTATAAATTACATTTTATAGTAAAATTACCAGCAATATATTTTTATAAAAAAATTACCAACAATACATTTTTGTAGTGAAATTACCAGCAATGCATTTTTTTTAAATTGCCAACAATACATTTTAAAATGTAGTTACCGTATATACTCGCGTATCATGCGACCTTTGAAACCCTAATTTTGAAGCTAATTTGACTACAGTAAATGGATATAGAGTTTGGTCAACGGCGTAGCCAGGGCCAGTAGTACTTACACTAATTTTATATCTCCTGTATAACGCGACCTCTTTAAGATTAGCTTCAGAATTAGGTCTTTAAAAGTCTCGTGATACAGCATACATATATACGCATCTAAAAAAAAAACATACGTTTGCCGTGAAAGTGTACTATTATGTACAAAATATCCGTAGAAAATTAATGAAAAATATGCAACCAAGAATTATGTAAAATTCCTTTCTGCAGTAATGCAAATTATTTGAAAATTGAAAATAATGAAACCCTATAAAACTGCGTACAAAATATTGAGATTTCGGGATTAAATAACCCATAGAGGTGTTAATATGCCACTAAACAAAATTAACCACAATCTTTAAAATATTTAGTCTTTTTAGATTTTGTAGCTGGAGTCAGAAAATAATTTTAATTCATGAAGTGTTATAGTTAATAATTTTATTAGTACTGATTTTTTAGATTAACGAACCATTTTGATACTGTCATTTCTGTAATATTCTTATACATATCGCAAAGAGCAAAGAAATTTATGCCTATTTTAACATCACCAATTTTTTTTTATTAACTGATATTCATCTAATAACAGTAATTATTGTAATATAATTTATGATAACAGCCAGTAATATCAAAACAAATTTGGAAAGGTCTTTAAACGTGTTATTTTTTTAAATTGTAATTTTCTTTCTGAATAGTTCTTTTAAATCAATTAAGGGGATAATATATCTCAGTAAAATCATTTTTTATTCCGAGCTGATTCACTAAGAAGGATTTCTGATTTTTTTTTTTTTTTTGTACTAATAGTAATACAGTGTAACCCGGATATAAGAGAGTTGTCGGGATCGGAGAAGGAGTATCTTATATCCGGGTTTATCTTATATCCGGGTTTGGTCTATTTCGTTTAGGTAAGTATGGCTTTAATTTGGGACCAGAGAAAATCTCTCTTATATCTGAGTTTCTCTTATATCCGGGTCTCTTATATCCGGGTTACACTGTACTAAACAGAATTCCATAGCTAGTAATTAAAATAAAAGTTCTAGTCCCTATTTTTTACATTTGTAGAAAGATAAAACTGAGAAAATGGTCACTTAAAAAATAAAAATGTTTAAAGATTTCAACAGATTAAAAATTTTCCCGAAACTGAAATAAGATAATCCCGTTTATGTTGTGTTGTAATCTTTATAAAACATTTTTTTCAGCTGAGATACATCAGCAGTTATTCTTTATGAAAATTGAAAAATTTGCGACTTAAACATTTTTTCGAATAAAATTCAGTCATGAAAATATTTGTGGTTATTACAAAAAGAATAACATTTTCTCAGATTTTTTAGATAAAAAACAAACTATTCATTATCAAAGTAAATAATTAGCGAATATGTACTGAATTTTTTATTTAAATTGGATAATTCCCTGATTTTTGGTAATTTTAAAAAAGCTCTGAATCCCCCCCCCATTTTCCTTCGAGGGTTTGGAAACTTTGAAATCCACATGCAGTGCTGATGGGGCCCCCGTATCAAAGTTCGGTGAGGAGTGGAGCGAGACTCTAACCCTGGTCCCTAGTGAATAGAATAATTCTGGTTGTACCGTGAACTGGTTTATTTCTAGTGTTTTACAAGCTATGTTCTACCCTAATTGCAACTTGAAATATAAATATGTAAATAATGGTTTTATTAGGCTGTTGATAAGACAGTTGTTGTCAGATGAGCCCTGATTTTTTATAAATGAGAGAAGAGGGGAACCAAATCTTAAGAAGACGTTTCAATACTAAGGTGTCAGTTGTTCTGCTTCCCATCCTTAAGTTCAATCTGGATAGGAATTAATATGAAGATAATGTTGCATAGTGAAATAGATCCAACGATTTCTGGTTGTCTAGTAAAATGCACTTTTCTATTGCCAGGGTTTATAAGCCGTGGCTCTAGTGGGTTCAATTAGTTTGAAACCATCATTGCTTCATGAAATATATATATATATATATATATATATATATATATATATATATATATAAAACACTTGTAGCACAGATATCCAGGCAGGTAACTTTCTTTTCGACTAAAATAGTTCTGTTAAAAATACTTAATTATAGCCTTTTTAAATTGTATTTTTTAGTTTGATAAATACAGTACTTAATCAAGCATCTGATGAAATATTGCAAGAAATTTCGTTGTTAACTGAAAAGTGAATTATTAGGTTGGTGCAAAAATAATGTCGTTTCTAGAAGTGTTAAGTATGAACAATCAGGTTTAGTAGAGAGAACAATGTAGTCTCGACTCTGTTTCGGACTGCCTCTGACTCAACTCTTGACTCGACTTGAACTACTGACTATATTTAGTCACCCACCCACGTGGGCATCATGTGGCACAAGACCGGTTTAACGTGGGCTCTCCGAAGCCGTAGGCTCGGCCAAAAATATGCCCATTGAACCCGTATAAACGGGTTCAGGGTCGGTTTACCTCCCCGAAAGAGAAGCCGGCCCTGAATCCGTTTATGCGGGTTCAATGGGCATGTTTTTGGTCGAGCCCACGGGTTCGGAGTGCCCACGTTAAAAAGGCCTTGTGCCACATGACACCCTCGTGGGGGGTGGTGACTGAATATCGTCAGTCAGTAGTCCAAGTCGAGTCAAGAGTCGAGTTAGAGGCAGTCCGAAACAGAGTCGCGTTCAGACAATTACTGCAAGACATTGGAATAGTTTATACTGGTCGAGACTACATTGTTCTCTCTACTAAACCTGATTGTTCATACTAACACTTCTACTTCTCTGTATATATTCCTGTTTGTAATATATCTGTGTTATTCCATACCTGTGTTCGAGTTCTTCTTTATTGGTTCTACCTTGGACTATCACCGTGGTACAAGGTACAAGGTACAAGGTACAAGGAACCAGACCATAACACTTATGTAAGTAAAGGCATATAACACAGATATCCATCAGAGTGTCTTTCTTTCCAACGAAAATAGTTCCATTGCAAAATACATAATTATAACAAACTAATATTAATGTAATATATGAATATATTAAATTTGTATCTCATGTATTCACTGAGAGAGTGTATTGCTAGACTATTCATCTCAATCTTTTATTTTAGCCTCTGTAAAATAAAATAAATAAAAAAGAATTAAAAGCAGATACACATTTAGGTATCGAAATTGAAGGTACAAAATTACAATATATTTTATGTTAAAAATTACAATATCAATGAATGTGCTCCAGAAATTTCAGCTGTCCTGTGCATAAATTCGTAAAGTCTAGTTACCAAAGTGGAAAGAACAGAACAATTACCATGAAAATACTTTCGGAAAAGGCACAGGGAAGCCACGTTACGGCGGTAGGAAAGTGACTGAAGCCGAGATACCAAGTCAGGGCCACTTATATTGCATATTCTGCTTTGTACTTTATCAAGAATTTTTAAATACACAGCAGACATACCAGACCATATGTGGCAGCAATATTCAAAGCAGGGAATAATGCTCGGCTTATAAGTGTGTGAGATAGCTTCTGTCTAACTTTCCTAGCTCTAGAACTATCAGTTAATTCAGTATAATCTTTTCACTTCATATCAGTGGAATGAGTCACTTTCTAGGAGGTTAGCATCAGCCATACTGGTGGAAGTCCAAAAAGTTCTCCTAGACAATTAAAAGAGTTTTGTTTTTGTAGGCGTAATATTAACAAGCAATTTTTTATCTCAGATTATAGATCATATTTCAGATCAGCTGCCAATTTGACCTTATCGAACCGATCAGGCATACTATTAAGACATGAGTAAATGTTGTGTAATATACGTTGGTATTTATTAAAATACGGCTTATAATTAAGTTTTTATTTGTATTTTCCTATGAAGTTGTTTCGGCGCCCTGACAAGCATATATATTTTTTTAAATTCTCACAAGAAGAACTGAAAATGTAGAATAACGAGTTACAATATACAACTTAATACAAGCTTAATACAACACTCATTTGCCTACCTGAAACATGTTTTTCTAGCCTTTAGATCTGCAAATTTTTTTCTTGGTACTTTCTACACCTATCTTCTTTACACGATCATTTTCTATTGACAAAAATGGCCAAAGAATCTAATTCTGTCTTGAGTCATGGACGACAACGAGTATGTTTTTATAAGCTTTAGTTTTGGAATATTCCAAACACATGACATGGCGGCATGATGACGCTCTCGGTCATGATGGCGCCCCAGGCGACTGCACGAGATGCCAGTATCTTGAGCCGGACCTGGCTAGATGTAACGATAAGTTCTATGCTAACAGTTTCTTCACTCGCAATTCTCAGGTGTGGTATTTTCTTCCGGTTTCTTGCTTTCTGGTTAACTTTAATCTTCAAAAATCTAAATGCAATTTCAATCGTTATCTTTTGTTTTCTCAATTCCTGTTCTTTTATTTATTTTTCTCTCCTTAATTATCTCCTTATTATTTTTTCTCTCCTTAATAATTGTTATAAGGATCAGTATGTATTCTTTTTCTCTTTCACATTCCGTAACTCCTTTCGTTTTAGTGGCTTTATTGCCTTGCTTAGGGTGAAATGATAAAAAAATGCCATAAAATCCGTAATAAAAGATGGAAGTCACTTAACACTGGGTTTAGAGTTTTATGATACATTATAAGAAAAATGGGCTGAGAAGGATGAGATTTTATACCAGGATCTTGCTAAGCAGAAACTTAAGAGTCAAAGACGCTTGTCCGAAAGAAGAAAATAAAAACATTCCATTTAACACGTGATATGCAACCAAAATAGAAAGAGGAATAAGACACTAATGCATTTTATCACCGGATTTATTTAACCTATACATCGAGATGCTCCTAAGAGACCTGTCAGGATTTATTATGGGCGGACATAATCTCAATAGCATAAGATACGCAGGTGACAATGGGTTGATGACAAAATCAGAAGAAAAGGTAGGAAAAGAAAGCGAGAAGAAAGAATTAACAATGAACTGTTAGAAGACAGAATGTCACGTCGTCAACGAAAGAGACAGCCCAAGGTGTGAGTTACGTACTGGGGACGTCGAAATCTCAAACAGGTACGGAAATTTGGTTAGTGCAGTAACAGACAACACAACATGTGAGGAAGACATTCGAAGGCGCGTTGCTATGTCAAAATATGCATTCCAGGAACTAAGCAAGGTATTATGAGATAGGAAAAATTCCATTACACAGTTTGTTGAACTGCTATTTAATTATATATCTTCCTATATGGCAATAAATGCACTCTCTTCACAGATGAAAAAGACATTCTAAGCGACGGAGATGTGATTCTACAGGCAGATGCTGAGAATACCAGAGACGGAACATGTGAGCAACGAAGAAGTTTTAAGGGATATGAGAACTAAAATGATACTTGTACTTTCAACAGCAAGAGTTGAAATTTTTGAAACACATATAAAAAGAGTTTAGAGATATTAACACTCAGAGAACATATTGAAATAAAGAGTTACAGGAAGTAAGTAACCTACAGGTTTATCTAAATAGGAGTAGATAGTTTTGTCAGTAGCAGTTTGCCTATCGTTCGGTTCACATTTCTTTTTGGCCTTTTGAGCAGGAGTAGAGGTTTAACCCTTGATTCCTGTTTAAGATTGAGTTTTTTGTTCCTTCTAAAGCCTTTTCGTCTTTCACTTTTGGTAGCCCTTTGCGTGTTGGTGGCATTATCTCCTTGCTTGGAGTGATACCCTTTACTCAGTAAACCTTGATCTCAAGTGGCTCTTGAGCCATGTACAAATGAGCATCATTATAAAAAAAAAGGGATGGAAGAGTGAACATAAATTATAAGGAAAAATCAAATATTACTTAGAGCTACAGGGGGAATTGTGGAGAGCCTTGAGCACTCACTTCCTGAAGGGACGTAGTATAAAAGTTTAAAAAAAACTTAGATTAGCTACACTACGCCTCTTGACATGACAGAGCGGGAGTGAATAGAGAGTTCAATTTTGGTATCCCACATAATCAATGGACGATGCAATTCGGCTGTAAACAATTTTTCAATTGAGATTTTTACCAAAAGATTTCTGGAATTTGTGGGGTTTTGTCGAACTTTTAATTTATAAACCATTAGCTTATTTAAGGGGCACCTTGGCGTGGTGCAGAGGTTAGCAAGCTTGTCTCGCTAAAACAGTTATGACTGAGTAGTAAGTTCGATCATCACCGGGTGCTCCACACTTTCGGCCTTGTGCCACATCTAAGCTACGCTTAGAAAATCAATATGTTGGGCACCTCGAGGTGGTGTAGTGGTTAGCAAGCTTGTCTCGCTAGGAAAATTACGACTGAATAGTGAGTTCGATTTTCACTGGGTGCCCCCCTATTTTCGGCCTTGTGCCACATCTAAGCTATGCTTGGAAAATCACTATACTCCGAGGTGGTGTGAAGGTTAGCAAGCTTGTCTCGCTATAGCAATTACGACTGAATAGTGAGTTCGATCCTCACTGGGTGCCCCATACTTTCGGCCGTGTGCCACATCTAAGCTACGCTTGGAAAATCACTTATTTGAGAATCTATCTAATTATAAATTGGTACGAAACTTTCTCATTGTAAAAACTATAAACTGTAGATTTTATTATTTGATACGCAATGATCATTTTAATAGTAATGGTGAAATTAGCTGTTTTTTATGCAGCAAACATTCTCCATTCATTGACCTAACAGTTTGCCGTACGTCCGGTTCGAATTTTTGTTTTTTTTTCTTAAAACAGTTTTTCGGGAAATTAGACTTTTCAAGTCCATTAACACTTGTCTTTTTTCTAGTATTGATAGAAGTTTCTTTCTAAACTTTTTGTTTAAGGTTGCGTGAAAAGTCAACCTTTTGATTATGATTATATCCTTCTTTTCATATCTAGTTACATGTGCTACTCGTTTTTGTTAGAAATTTTCAAGCGCTTTGTTTCTGACCCTGTCATGCCATTCTGTATGGTCATTTTTAATCATTGATCTGAAAATGGTTTTGTATAGCCAATAGTTTATACATTTATAAACGAGTTGGGCGCTATACATGCTCGTGAGATGAGGACATATTTATTCAGTAATTGTTATAACGATCCGTATTGTATTTTATTTCTACATGTTTGGCAAACACACAGGATATAAAGGATTATCTCACAAACACTGAACATATTAGATTAGAAAGGATTCTTCTTCTTCTCTTCTTCTTATTATTATTATTCTATGTGCCGTGTCACTTAACTACGCGGGCGATCATGGCTCTCGACAATTTACTCTCCTTTTTAACTCTTAGTAAATATTATTTTTTCGTTATCTCTTTAAATCTCTGTTCTGTCAATTGTTTACACAAGCTCATTCGGTAGGTTATGCATCGCTTCCTTTTGTCCCTTTTGCCTTCAATATCTACCCTGAGTGCCAAATTTTATAAGCCCTTTTTCGTCATTATGTACCCTAGAAATTTTAACTATATCTTTCTGAAGTTAAGTATAAATGTCCTTTTTGTTTCTATTTTCTATAAAATTTCGTCTGTGCTCGTATGTTCAGTCCATGGTATTCTCAGTATCCTTCGGTGGAACAAGATATTTAATAAACAACTTCAAATTCAGCTACGTTTTCCATATTTATGATGATATAATGCCATAGAGCAGGTAAATTATAAATACCTTGGGCATATTATTTGGCTCTAGGGACCAAAGATTATGTCGGTTGTTTTTTAAAACTCTTAATAACTGGTGCGTGCAATTTCCCATCCAGAAAATCCTATAAAAATTTGAGACGATAATCTAGCGTAATAAGGTTGGAGTAGTTAAAATCTTTTTGTGTATGTGTTTTGCAACATGTTTCTTGTGTTTTTATGAAAGAGTAACATACCTATTAGCAAGTCTCACATTTTTACCTGGTATACTGGTTGGTGGCTTCAAATTCACGACTATATATTTCAAAAATGACTGTTTCATTGTAATGACATTTGTGTTAGATATGATACCAAACACGGAGCATTACACTTTTAAATTGCGACTAGGTTACGACCATAAAGAAACCTTAAGGTTGCAAACATTACATTTGTATTCATAAAAGACCCACTTTTTACCACTAATGATAATCCTCCCCAGAAATGGTTCAACGGTGTGTTCGGTCCTTTAGGACCGAATAGATCGTGATTGTTTAAGAACTAATCAGAACATGTGTAATCCATTTGCTAAATTTTGACATTTTGCTGAGTTCATATGTGGATTATCATTATTTTATGAGTTGTCTTAAATTGTTGTGTCATTTCCTTGGCAGTGAGATTAGGATTTTTTTTTATTTTTGGTTAAGAGGGCTTCATTGTTGATTGAACTCAGTTGTCCAGAGCAAAAGGAATCTTTGAGAGTAAGATTCTGCAACTGAAATACGATCTATCATTGTTGCCATTTCCTCGTATTTTTAAGCGTGTTCACTTCAAGAAAGACAGTAAAGCCACTAAGACACGAGGGATAACTGTGGGAAAGAATTAGAAAATATTTAGAAATATTACTAAGGAGAGAGAAAAAAAGAAGAGTTATCAAGAGGATACGAGATAGTGATTGACATTGCATCTAAATTTTTGCAGATTAAAGTTGGCTGGAAAGCATGGAGCCGGAAGCGAGTTCCATATGCGAGAAGAGCAAGAAAAGAGACTGTTAGCACAGAGTTTACAGTTACATCTAGCCAACTGAACTGTAAATTGATGAGATCTCGTCGCCAGTCTAGTACTGCTCTTAAATTCATAGTCAAATACCATAGCGAAGATCTCATATGTAACAATTACCATGAAAGTATTTATAGAAAAGGCACGGGGAGGCAACTTTATGGCGGTGTGAAAGTGACTGAAGCCGAGACGCCAGATCAGGGCCAATAATATTGCTGATTCTTCTTTGGATTTTATCAAGGATTTCCATCATCATCATGATCATCATCAGCAGCAGCATCAGCAGCAGTAGCAGTCTCATGATTGGGCGGGGTCGTACGGTCGTTGCTCAGCTGAGTTGAAAGCCGTATTCATTCTTGCGTAGCGCGCCTTTAGGAAATGTACCTGGCGGAACTCATCACCCTCCAGAACAAATCACAGTCTATGTCCTCCAGCTTGAAGAATCA
Organism: Acanthosepion lycidas; assembly: GCA_963932145.1. Taxonomy (NCBI): domain Eukaryota; kingdom Metazoa; phylum Mollusca; class Cephalopoda; order Sepiida; family Sepiidae; genus Acanthosepion; species Acanthosepion lycidas. The sequence continues at coordinate 57,400,490 of OZ010590.1, forward strand.
CCTTAGTCAGTGACATATGGCTCTTGATTCCATCAGAATAACTTAGTCAAGGAAGCCCTCCGTCCAGCGAGGTCATATTATCACCGCACTGGCTTTATGCACAGCTATGAAATCCAGTCTACCCCATTGTGCGTGACGGCCTTTGACCCTATTATAAGGTTCGTCCTCCTTTTTTAAATGCTGTTGGCTGTCTAGCCACCTTCCTCGGTAGAAAAGACTGGTAGGTGAACTAGTTTTGCGGCCGGTGGTTCAATTATGCGGTGTCGTACTCAAGTTATACAGTAACAATCTGACATTGCAAATATTCCTCGCTAATTTTGAAGTTGATAAAACCTTTTTTGATTGAGTAAAGTATGCAATGTCTCAAATGGGTTTTATCTATATTCACTTTTATAGATCATGCCAATTAAAAAATTATTCAACTTTACATTAAATGTTGCAGAAACGAAAGATCAGAGCATTATGTCGTAATCATGACTATGAATGATATATTCAAAGAACAGCTTCGAAGTTATCATAGCAAAAAAACAAACGATATGACTTCTTTCCAATAGGAAATGACAGCCCAAATCTATTTAATCTTTTCCTAGACTATGTCCTGAGTATTTATAAGCATAGATACGAAAAGATGGACACTGATCATTTAAGCATTCCATAACACACCCCAAACGAATCAACTAATAGAAATCAGTGATCCTGACTTCCCTTCCCAGGCCAATGTACTGATGCTGAGATGAGGTTATGCTGATGACATAGGTATTTATAGATGGGATAAGAATATTCTTGAACAAAAAGTCAGCATCCTCTGCTAATTTTTCTAAGAAACAGGAACCAACCTTTTCAAAAGAGTAACTAAGAATTGGAATTAAAACAGTGATAGATCCTAATTTGAATCCATCATAAAAATTTAGGATGCGGATTTAGTAAATACAAAACATTTCATATATCTCGATGTATGGATTAGTTATAACAAATTTAGTATAGGAGATAAGGAAATTGAACATATAATAAGCTTCACTAGAGGTAGTTTGAACTGTAAAATGATGAGACCTTGCCTTGGTGTGTGGATTAGTTATAACAAATTTAGTATAGGAGATAAGGAAATTGAACTTAGAATAGACTGCACTAGAGGTAGTTTGAATTGTAAAATGATGAGACCTTGCCTTGGTGTGTGGATCAGTTATAACAAATTTAGTATAGGAGATAAGGAAATTGAACATATAATAAGCTTCACTAGAGGTAGTTTGAACTGTAAAATGATGAGACTTTGCCTCGATATATGGATCAATTTTGACAAATTTAGTACAGAAGATAAGGAAATTGAACTTAGAATATGCGGCACTAGAGGTAGTTTGAACTGTAAAATGATGAGACCTTGCCTTGGTGTATGGATCAGTTAAAAAAAATTTAATACAGGAGATAAGAATTGAACATAGAATAGGCTGTACTAGAGGTAGTTTCGTCCAACACTAAAAAATGTTACAAATCCAAAATATTTACCTGAAAACTAGTCATTTTCTTAAATAACTTCGTCAGCTCGAGATTTTCATATGGTTGCTGTGCATGGCGCCAAACCCGTTCAGAAATATATAAACTGCCAGCTGTATACAACTGCCTTCTAAGATTTTTTTTAAAAAAGGTTTTGAGCGAATGAAGCCTGTGGATCTTGGCGAAGGCTCTTCTTTGTCAACTGGCACTACATAATCACAAAGAACTGTACCAGATAACAAAAAACTGCATCACTTAAGGACTTTCAACAGCTGAAATGGATATCACATGGAAGATGAAGAGAAAACAATGACATAATCAAGACTTCAAACAAAAGGTTAGAAAGGAAACTCTAATCAATACTCAGGAAACGATTACAGTTACTGTACTTGAGAAACCTATTTTCCTGGAAAGAGAAAGATTTTAGAAATTTTAACCGACAGCAGAACTGGCTCTTTGGTCAATGAATGCTGCACGTTTTCTAATAAGGAAACGGCTAATATTATCATTACCATAATATATGAACAGCAATTGAATGTCATCGTTTTTGTTCTTAACGACTTCAGTAACAAGATTCTTTTCGCTGACGTTGGTAGACCAAAAATAGGACAATGTAAATTCTCTAGAAACAAAACATTGCTGAAATCGGACATTATAATCACAGAAATGTGTGGAGGACAAAATGAAGACAAAGCACTGATTTCAAATAAAGTTACGTTGCATAATTAACTTTGGGATCGCTTTAACGTGTTTAATAATTCAAGTTAAAGTTTTGCAGCACTGGTCCCAATTACTTTAATCTTCGTCTGCAGCAGAAATAAATATGGGATCAAGCTTCCAAACAATTCTGCCATAGTAGGGATAAAGTCAGAGTACATCCTGATGTCTGCTATAGGAGTGAGCCGGGGAGTTTCTTCATGGCCTGCTTGACAAAAAAGACTTAGTTGTTATTTGATTTAATCAAGTGACGATATATATTACCCAAAACTAAATCTCTAATTTTTCTCAAATTTTACAAATGGCAAATAAAATTTGAATTATTGGACTTTGTTATTTAATCAGGTGAATCCGTGTATTATTAATATCATTAAGGCGACAATTTGAATGTTTAGCTTCGATGGACGAGTACACAAAGCTAATCATCTTGCCTTCCAACTTGGACAGCTCGAAACATCGGTATCAGCCTCCGACCAATAGTATAAGCGCATTCGATGAGATGTAACATGTGAATACTTTTCATCTTTAGTGCAGATTGGGGACCATCAAATACATAATGTGCACTTTAAGTTAATTATTTTAGAAACAATAAGTAGTCACAGGGCAATATATTTCTCTTTCTTTCTTGTTCTCAGTCTCTTTCTTTCTTTATCTCTGTCTTTGTTGCATTCTTTCTATAACTTATTCTATTTAACGCTGTCTTTTTCCTCCCACTTCTCTTCCTTGATGTTTTCTCTCTCTTCGTCTATCTCAGTGACTCTCTTTTTTCCTCCGTCTCTACCATCCTCTCTTTTCGTTTGTCTCTCCCGTTTTCTCTTTCCGTCGCCCTCTGTTTCACCCCTTCTCGATTTTCTCTACCTCTTTTGATTTTCGTCTATTTCTGTCTCATTGTTTCTGCTTCTCTTTCTCTCTCTCTCTCTCTCTCTCAGTTTCTGTGTCGTTCTATCTTTTTTTCCGTACTTCTCTCATTTTCTTTTTCCCTCTCCCTTTGTTTCTGCCTCTTGCAGTTTTCAGTCTCTCTCTCTTTCTCTCCTTGTTTCTGTCTCTCTCATTTTCTTTATCTATCCGCTCTAGACCAAAAATCTATCTGGCGTACTGCTTCTCTTTCTCCCCACCTCTCTCTCTCTCTCTGGATTTTTATTTTTCTATCTGAACTCTGTTTTTCTTTCTCTATTTAGATCTCTCTCTCTCTCTCTGCTTTAATCTTTTTATCTGTCTGTCTCTCTGGATTTGTATTTATCTATCTGAAATCTCTCTCTCTCTCTCTGCTTTAATCTTTTTATCTTTCTGTGTCTCCGGATTTGTATTTTTCTATCTGAACTCTCTCTTTCTCTCTCTCTCTCTCTCTCTCTATGCTTTACACTTTCTATTTGTCTGTCTCTTTGGATTTGGATTTTTCTATCTGAACTCTCTCTCTCTCTCTCTCTGTCCATCGGGTCTTTCTTCTATATATATCTACCCTCGTTCTATGGCTCTATTGTTCCTTTTCTTTATCTATCATTCTAGCACTTTTGTGCCAAACTAATCCAAGCTAGTAAATAACCATATTGGCTACATTCCATAGCGTAATCTTTATCGAACTTCTCTCGCAGACTGATTCACGTTTGTAGCAACCACGAGCTTTTCATAGAGCGCCTCGTACGTTCGCCTTGTCTGATAATTGTCAGTATTTTATTTAATAAATCTCTCTTTTCACGTAACTATGCAAATTCTTTTATCTTTTTTTCTTATATTTTTCCGGTTTGTGTTATTTTGTATCACTACGAAATTGTATGAACTATTTTCTTCATCGTTTCCGCCAGTACAGACTTTCTAACGGGAATATCACATCAGATAGTTTAACAGGCAGCGCATTTTTTTTATCTGCCTCTGGCTACATTTCCTTGAAACACCTGTTCCGATCACCAAAGTTAAGTAACATCGAGCCTGGTCAGTAGTTCGATGGGTGACCTCTTGGGAATACCAGATGCTGTAAGCTTGGAACTGTTAATTGGAGAGCCGAGTCCCAATTCCCGCCGGGTGCGTTATATTCACTTACGCGAAAATACCCTCGGGAAAAGTATGAATCTGGCCCTTCTCCCCCAGCTATGGGTTAACTAGTAAGAGTTGTAGTAAATAATTATTATCTCAAAAAAATACCCTACAAGCTAAAAATAAATATTTTCTGGCTTTAGATATTCTGAAAAAGGTTGATAATCCGTAGAAATGAATGAATGATCAATCAATCTGACCACATTAGGACAATTTTCTGATCCAAACGATAAAAAAAACAAATGTTACATTCGAAGGTTACTAGCTACAACGTACACCTGACAAAGGCTGCAGAGTGAGGCGAAATAACCAAAATAACAAAGATAAGGATAATAACAGAATTATTTTATGGAACGAGAATATAACTTTTTGGGCCCAAAGGAAAGATCTCCCTTGGTAATTACTGAATACGCCCAAGAACACATACCTTGGTGAATGACATAATAACACAATAAATAATTCAATGTTCTTATTTTCTAATCATAATAATTTTCTATTAGGTTGGTGCAAAAATAATGTCGTTTTCTCACATCGTAACATATGTGAGAAAACGACATTATTTTTGCACCAACCTAATAATCATATTAGGTTGGTGCAAAAGTAATGTCGTTTTTTGACCTATTTTTTAACGTAAAAAACGACATTATTTTTGCACCAACCTAATAATAATTTAACGTCTGAAGTCTATAGACTTCAGGTGTCAAATTATTTGGCAAAGTTGTTCTATATTGTATGACCGTTTAAGTGCAAACTTTCTTGATACATAATAGCTTACAGTTGAAGCATCTGCTCTTGTATGATCACTGAAGTTAAGAAAGTCAAGCCTGGTTAATACCTAGGTGAGTGACCGCTTGGAAATACCAGTTGCTTGGATGTTTGGGTGGTGTAATGAATAACAATTTGGAACTGGAGATCGAAGAGCCAAGTTCCAGTTCCAATCGGGTTTATTATATTCAATTACGTAGACATGATCTTGGGGAAGTTATGAATCCAGCTCTTCTCCACAAGCTATGGTATAGCACGTCAGGCTAAATGATGGTTCCGTGTCGGATGCAGGTTCAATTCCTACCGGAACTTGTATAGATTCCTGTAGAACTTGTATCAATAAATCATTGTTATTTCCAAAAAGTCTTACAATCTAAAAATATTTTCTAGCTTTAAATAACCTTCAAAAATAACTGCCTGGATTCTTGCCCTCTCAACAGAAATCACCGTGATCATTTTGTAAAATACCTTGTCATATAGAGCTAGGTTTCTCAAAGTGAGTTTTGTGAGTCAGGCCCAGGAGTTCTGCAAGCCTTTCTATTATTTGTTTCATGCCATAATGAGGGTGGAGCCAAAGAAAAAGTATTAAAGCATACAGTTTTAAATCTCAAATAATAAATTTTCAACACAAACCCTGATATGTCAAAAAGGGACGAAGAAAATATTTTTTATAATTTTTCCTTGAGATATGTGGGATATTTCGTATGTACCACAAAAATGCTTGTGCACTTTCGATAATGAAAGCAAAAAAGCAAAACAAAAGAAAGTTAACACCAGTTTTAAATATTTACTAAAAATCACTATGATTTAAATGAAATTTTAAGTGCTTACTCAATTAAATTGTTAGGATTAAGGGGAAAAGAACCGTTATCCTGTTCAAGGGCGATGCGGCACTGATAAATTGATCTACAATATGAATTAGTAATTTTTAACTGTATTCAAGAGTTTTAATAAAGAAAAGGTGCACTTACAGGAGTGACCATCGTAAAGCTCGATATAATATTTCTTATTTAACAGTTAAAATATTTCACCCTTGAAAATGGCTAATTGTATAGACGAAAGCGCTCGGAAAAATACATTCGGATTTTTTTATATAATTTATCATCTGAAAAGAAAAAAATTATTAGATCGCATGAGAAATTCTATAAAAAAAACTAAATCAAAAGCACCTTATCTGTCGTATTCAATGAAATGTGCATATATATATATATATATATGTGTGTGTGTGTGTGAATGTGTGTGTGTGTGTGTGCTGATCGTGTTTGGAAAATAAAACATTCCCATAAGTCTAGACACATACATAAAACAATGCATATATTCAGTTAAATGTAAAATAAAATTCATCCTTCATAATGGCTAAAAGTATGGCCGAAAGCGCTTGGAAAAGTTTCCAACAATTTTTATATAATTTATGAACTGAAAAGAAAAGAAATTATACGAATATATACTTTGTCAGTCGTTTTCAACGAAACTTGCATAAAAGAGGGATTGCTTGATATATATATATATATATATATATATATATATATATATATATATATATATATATATATATATATATATTATGATGGCGGCTTTGTCATATAACCATCGCCTGATATCACACCACTGCAGAGCGTAGCACGAATGTGGCCTTTAAGCTCACCCAATGTCTCTCTTCCATATTGCTTTTAACTTTTATTGTGTTTGAGTGTCTTTTTTGGCTACTTTCTATATTCATGACGTTGATACACTTATCAATCGGGTGATTGATTATTATCCCTAATACTACCCTTTTCCCCCAAGCGAAGTGTTGCTAGCTTCTCACTTCTGGCTCGTGATCTAATATATATATATATATATATATATATATATATATATATGATGATGATGATATTCGAACCCTGTCTCGTGGCCGGAAAGCGAATGTATTAACCATTTGTCCAATCCCACATATTTGTATATAGCGTTTCTTTTTTCCTTTCCGGAAATTAAAGAGCATCAAAAGAAAGAATTGCATCTCATTTTCTTCCATTTTTACTTTTAACGTAAAAACATTTCAAATTCACAATCCACACACGATAGAAAGAAGCGTTGAAATGTTATTTTTCAGCATATGTCATAAATTTCAGTCAGGTGTGAAAATAATTGACATGTTCAAACGCGATCTTTTGAAATACGATTCAAACTTTTTTCTAACACAATATATCAAATATAAATACGGCCATGATGGGCTGACCGTGTTTTAGTATAGTATTATTTTTTAGTGGCAGTGTGTTCAGCTCAGACCTTTTGAGGCTGACCTTAAAGTCAGATGGTAGACAAAATAGGGATGTCGATTTTGATTGTCTGAGCCGAACGTAGGAATATTAGAGAGATTGAAAGTGTTTTCGAGGAGTTAATTTTTTACACATCATACACAGCTGACGTGGTTATTTCCTCTCTCGGGGAACTTGTTCTCCTCCCCTGGGGCTAATAAAGCAACACCACTGGCTAGTTAAAAATGTACATGTCGACGTGTTTAATAAAATAGATAAATTTAAAAATCACTTTTGCTAAATTCTTTTATCTCTGAAACCCAAAACATTTCGACACACGTACGGGAGAAGACGACCGAGAGAGAATAAAGCTTCGTTGTGGAATTAACCCCGTCAACCAAGACCTCCGTAGAAGAGAAGTGGGGTATACAACACATATATAAAACATTTGGACAATTTTAATATAATTTATGCCCTGAAAAAAATGGTAAGAACACATGAAAAATTATATAAAATAACTTAACCACAATCCTTTTTAATGAAACTTGCATATATATATATATATATATATATTAACGCATTGCTCTTCAAACTAATTGAATTGAGCTCTCCGGGCCACTGACATATTTCACGAAGAAAACGTTAAAAATTCCTTTCTCTCTGCCCTGCGACGATAGCCTAGAGGTAGAATCTCTGACTGATACCAAATCGAACCCAGCTTAAAGTAATCTGACGTCTAGTCACACTGAAGAGCTGTGATACAGCGAAACAGTCTGTCTGTGGATGACAATATATATATTAATAAAATAGATAAATTTAAATTAAATTATATATATATATATATATATATATATATATATATATATATATATATATACAGATTTTATGAGAGACCGTTCTCCACCTTAAGCAGACATGAAGAAGAAGAATTTATCTCCTGTAACTCATATGTATAAATCTGTGACACTCGTCGAAACTCTTTAAATTTTTCGTTTGCTAAATCAAGCCAAAATTATGCATTGAAACACACACAGACACACATACATACAAACATACATACATACATACAAACATACATACATACATACATACAAACATACATACATACATACATACATACATACATACACACACATATGTATGTATATAATTTGACATATTTTTTAAGAAAACTAATATGCTATACTAATTTAATGAAGATTTCTTTCTGATTCACAAATACATTTCATTAGACATGTCGGGCGGATGTTAGTGCTAAGCAATTAAAACCCAAAAATAAAAAAAGCCATTTTTTGTGCAGGGGCTTGGAGCATCACAGCCACTCCACAAAACAAATCCCCGCAATACTAAAATGCAATAGACAATCACGAACGTTGCCGCCAAAGAAAAAAGGATGAACCAGGGAGACAACAACTGTTAAATCACAGCTATAGAAATGGCCAGTCTCACCGACAACAGGAATTCGGCCCATCGCACGACCGTCAGTCCATCCACACGCACCTCATTGAAGAAGAATGAATCAACGACACCAACGACACACCACTCGGGATACCACGCAGCTTCTCTAATCTACTCCAGGCCTCTTTCCTAACATTAACCGTGGCCTCGGTCACCCGACCCGCTACCTATACCATCGTTACCAAAAACACCCTTACATTTAATCGTGTTCATTACCAACGGCAATTAAACAGCTCCATATCAACAATTTTTGTCACCTTTTCACACAATTATGTAAATATTCTGAAAATCGGCCAATACACACTGTTGAAATTTAAATACTTGTTTGTGCTTTCCTTTGCAACCATACGCTGGTTGTAACAAATACAGTGTTTATATTTGCATGTGTATATGTAGAATGTATGAAACATTGCATTGAACGGTAAAAGGAGTTCAAATTCTGGCTTCGACTACTATCGATTACATAGTTCTAATGTCTTTGAGCAAATCATGGATTCATTTCTATTTGCTGCCTTATCGCTAGATATCTTTACAAAGAAATTTCGCCACTTGCATTAGCCTAATTTTCATTTTTATTTTATTTTTGTTAAAATATACAAATCCGTTATTCGTGTTGATTCACACATGTACATTTCTTTGAGATATAAATTTCATGACACAAATAAATTATCTAATTTTGTACTATTCACCAATGTCTGCATTACAAAACCTTTCTATTTTTTTATTCACGGTTTTTATTTGCACCACATGAGGCAACATAATGACCATAGTTGACCCAGAATTGCCTCTGATTAAAACGCAATCATCAAGGCGATGGAAAATGTCTTGACTTTCTAACTAATCAATATTAACAAAGCATTAATCATCCCGTTCTGTAAAATCGAGAAAATGTCCACTGTTTTTATTGAACACAGAAAACGATTTCGTGTTTTTTTTTCTTCTTCTTGGCAATTAAAATGTAAGTCAACTAATTTACTCAGTGTTCGTGCCTGAGTGGCAACGAGTGAAGAGGCCATTATTTCTACAACTGCAACATGATGCTTGTAAGAGTTGTTCAGACGGTATGGTTCTTTCTTGTTTTTGTCCCCCCCCCCTCTGAAAAAATAATCATAAGCTTTTCAATATTTAACACTCAGGATTATAATCCACATCAATCTGATATTATTGTTGACTTTCAAAGATTGAAATTACTATATATATATATATATATATATATATATATATATATATATATATATATATATATCAGGGCTGTAGCAGAAACAATTTTTTGCGTGAGGATGGGTAAAAAAAAATTTTAAATTTAGCCTTAAGTTATCAAAGGCCGCCAACATAATTAACTGCAAGAACATTTAAAATTTCCAGTACCTCCTTGCTTTGATAGTGTTTCTTTCTTTCTTTCTTTCAAAATAAAACCTCGTAAAAAATACTACAATTGGTAAAAATTTGTGCGAGCCAAGGCCCCTAGCCACCGGTTGCTACCACACTGTATATATATATATATATATATATATATATATATATATATATATATATATATATATATATAGTATAATTAGGCACCTATTGTTCTTCCAAACAAATTTTATTTAAAAGGATAATTTTATATCTATTGACTTCATTAATCGTTTTTCTAAATTGCGTGTCACTTTGGACAAACTTGATGGAGAAATATCCGATATTAAGCTTATGTCCGATCTTTTGAGTCACACGTGTCATCTTAAGTGTTGTGAAAAAGTACATTGAAGGAAAGAAAATCAAAAGTGTTTTAAGTTGCTAACATGACATTCTTCATTTTGATTAACTGGATTCAATTTCAAATACAATATCACGATAGTTTAAAAAATGCAGATGAAAATAATAATAATAATAATAATAATAATAATAATAATAATAATAATAATAATTAGATATGCACATGAAAGAAATCTTATCCCAAACTCAATTAACTTTCTCAAAGGTCAAAAAAATTGATAGGAAACCATTTTCGAGTAGAGTACGTTCAACATGTGTGAAATATCTAGCCTGAACCAGGAAATATCCAGTGTAACACGAGAAATGCAACAGTTGATAGGAAAGAGTGTGGGTGAATAAATACTTGGACAAACAACATTTCCATAATTATTTACTTTCCTCAACTTATTTAGATGTATGTGTGAGCCAGGAGTAAGTCTAGACACAATATCTACTTCTGTAGATGTAAGTATGAACTAGGAGTAAGACTCATGATCCACTACTGTAGATGTATGTACGAACTAGGAGTAAATCTAGATACAAGATCAATATCTATCTGGATTTCTGGGATGATGTGTTATCATTATTTACATCCGGAGTAGTGGTTTCGTCTTTGCTGTTATTATCACGTTTCGGATGTTGCAACCTCTGACCGTCTTCAGGTGTTTGTGAATCCAGTAGAACTGAACCCTTTATTTAATGTTCTTGAACTGTTGTCTATATCTCGTGATATCTTGTCGTGTTCTTATTTGGCACTGTGCAGATATTGCTCACCCTGTTTCTTCTAATTGTAATTCTGAACTAACCGGCTTAGGGATTGAACTCACTAATACTATGCCATCCAATTCAAGAGTAAATACTTTATTCTATTTGACTATTCTGAAATTACATAGGCGTAGGTACGACAATTGATTTTCAGCCGGAAGAAGAGATTTTTAATTTATAATAAGCATAATAGTCTAACATGCAAATTACAAATTGGAAATAGCAATATCAAACAGGTACAACAATTTGAATATCTAGAAAGTGTTTTAGTAGCGGACGGAGAGTGCAATACTGAAATTCAAGGCGCATTGGGATATCGAAAAATGTCTTCCAAAAGCTAAGCAAAGAATTAAGAAACAAAAGAATTTCGTTAGAAACAGAGAAAAGATTACTGAACTATTATTTAACATCAGTCCTTCAATATGGCAGTGAATGCTGGACAATAGTCTTGCAGATGAAGAAGAGACTTGAAGCAACAGAAATATGATCTTACAGAAGGATGCTGAGAATACCATGGACCGACCATGTGAGCAACTACGAGTTTTTAGTGAAAGTAGAAACAAAAAGGACACATACTTAACACCAAAAAGTGACAGTTGAAATTTCTAACGTAAATAATAAGGAAAGAAGGCTTCGAAAATTCGATACTCACAGGACAGGTTGAAGGCAAGCAGGATAGAGGAAAACAAGGCATAACCTACCTAGCGAGCTTGAGTAAATGGATGACAGAACAAGATTTAGGGGAGATAACAAAAAGATAAAATTTATTAAGAGATACAAAAGGTAGGAAATTTGTGGAGAGCCATGACCGCAAATGCGATAAAGGGACATTACAAGAAGAAGATAAAGAAGAAGAAGGAGATCGTGTCAGTGTCTGGGAAAAGACTCTATTTTCTATGGTTTGACAATTATGAGTACCAATAGCTGTTTCAGGAAATAATGATTTCTGCAGCTTGGTTTATCGTTGTATTAGCACTTGCTTAAATGAGATAAAAAAAAAACCTGAATGATAACCACATACATATAATGACTCCAATATGTAAGCCAATTTGCAAATAACAACAAAATCAGATCCATCACAAAAGTTAGATTTTTAAAAAAATAAATTATCACTGTACGCTACTGTTCCAATTAATCGGGTTTTACCTTTTAAAACTATTTTATTTTAGATATAGGTATGTGAGCAAGCGAAGAGAAAAAAAATTCTCAAGATGTTTTTAATCATTTCACCCCCAGGAAGATGATAATGCCCCTAAGGGGTTACTGTGAATTAAAGAGAATGAAAAGACTTTAGTGGGGAGAAATTATAATAAAAGAACAGGATTCAGAAATCAGTTGCCATTGATGTTGCATTTAAATTGTTGAAGTCACTGGATCTAACTAACTCCTTTATCCACTGTGCCATGTGTCCTTGAGAACACATGGCACAGTGGATGCGTAAATAGACAAGGTGGATGCGTATAGATTTGAAAAGTTACACAAAAATAGAAAGGGGTCTAAGATAAGAATGTGTTTTCTCACTGGACATATTCAATTTTTTCAGTGATGCAGTTCTGAGAGAATTAGAAATCCTACCAGAATTTTTTTTATTGGCGGATACAATCTTAACAGCAGAAGATATGTAGATGACACAGTATTGATAGATGACCTAAAAAGGAAACAAGAACTCCTACAGAAGATTGTGAAGGAAAGGACTAAAAATGAATTGCAAGAAGAGGGAATGCATGGTTGTTAGCAAAAGGGACAGCCAAATATGCAAATTAGAAACTAGAGACACCAAAATCAAGTAAGAAGAACAAGGTAAATATCTGGTAAGTGTTTAACAGAGGACAGAACATGCGACACTAAAATCTGAAGGTGTATTGGAATAGTGAAAGATGTCTTTCAAAAGCTAAACAAAGTAAACAAAGAAACAGAAAAAATTCGTTAGAAACAAAGAAAAGAGTATTGGACTGTTACGGAATATCAGTCCTCCTATATGGCAATGAAGGCTGGGCTATCTCCCAACAGATGAAGAGACTTGAAGCAATAGAAATATGGTTCTACAGAAGGATGCTGGGAATACCATAAACTGAACATGTGAACAATGATGAAGTTTTAGAGAAAGTGGAATCAAAAAGGACACTTATACTTAACAACAGAAAGAAAGAGTTGAAATTTCTAGAGCACATAAAGAGGGCTTGAAGAATTTGATACTCACAGGACATATCGAAGGCAAGAGGGACAGAAGAAAAGGCATAACCTACTTAGCGAACTTGATGGCAAAAATGTTCAGGAGAGATAACAAAAAAAAAAAAAATAATAATAATAGAGAAATTAAAAGTTACAAAGGATTTGAAATGATGAAACAGAAAAACAAATATAGCTACATGGATAAATTTTAATGTTTCCATTTAGAGGTCCTTCGTAACCTACTCAATAAGGTACTGCTGCAGATAGACAATGCTCCTCAAGATAAGGATGTCTTTATTTTCAATTCACACTGTTTTTTAAGCGGTCGTAGAATAACGATCTGTGAATTATAAGGAAAAGCAACAGAAATTAGTTTGAAAAACGTTAGTAAACAATTAAGAATTCTTTTATTCTTCTCGGGATTCGGGTAATCATGGCTCTCTATAACTTCCTGTCTTTTGTTAATCTAAGTAGCTTTGTCCTTGTTCTCTTATCCTGCCATAAAAACTTGTTAAGTAGATTACTTGCTGCTCCCTTTTTGTTTTTCTTGCTTTCACTATGTCTTGTGAGTGTTGAATTCTCCAGTTTCTCTTTCCTTATTATATGTCCTAGAAATATCAACTATTTCTTTCTGATTATAAGTATCCGTTTCTTTTTATATCCTATTTCCCTTAAAAACGTCCTCGTTGCTCATATGTTCAATCCATAGTATTCACCATCATAACTATATATCTGTGGTTTTTAATCATTTGTGAAGAGAGTGCCCAAAATTCTCTGCCATACAAAATGATAGATATTACATAGCAATTCACTACGCCTTTCTTTCTAATCGATCCTGACCAGGCACCTCGACCTCACTCACTTTCTCACCAATTTGACGTGGCTTCCCTCTGTCTTTTCTACATAGATTTTCATGGCAACTGCTCTGACAAGCTTTTTTTACCCTGGCGCCCAGACTGCATAAATTTAAGCGTGTTACAGGATTGGCATCTCAGTTCCACTGATTTACTGTTGAAATAGTTAAATGCAACTGTCACTTCTACTCCAACAGTTTCTTTTCTCGCACTTTCAACCTGTGGAACTCACTTCCATTTACTTGCTTCCCTGATAACTATATAATCTTCAAAAGATTAAATGCAATGTCAATAACGATCTTGTCTTCTTGAAGACCATTCATCTTTGTCCCTTCCTCAGTCCTCCTTATTCTCAGTCTTCTCTTTCACTTTCAATTCATGTAACCCCCTGTGTACTAGTGGTGAAATAATTGGTCTGGAATGATTAAAGAATTTTGCTTGTCTCTTTGCCTAGTTTCTGGAATATAAATATTTTGCTATTCTCTTCCTGTAGTGAAAGATATAATCATTTACCCCGAAAAAAGTTTGTGTTCTGTGTGCGATCTGCCGAAGAAAAATTACCAAAAAGTAGTTAGCAAAAATCTACTTCAATGACTAGAATCTATGCTATTGTTCTCTCCTCCCCTGAATGGCGTGACCAATCAGAAAGATCTCTCGATGAACCAAAGCCGTTGTTTTTCACTTATAAAGGCAGAAGATTTTCTGAGCTGGTGGGTGGAACACGCGTTTTTTGCTCGTGAGAAGTAAAGGTTGGATGTGTGACCCCATTTTGTTGTTTCTACTTTGTTTGTTGGACTAGCTATCGACGGGCTATCGTTTGAACTGCGATTTGGCTACAAGTGTTGCAGTCGAGAAACAGAAGAAATCTATTGAAGTTGCTACTATAAGTTGACAGTCTTTTCTTTACTTTTCTTTACTACAACACTTCCACCTTTGGATTTCTGTGTCACATTTTTAAAAAGTTAATTTTGTTTGAAGCAATATTGTAGCAACCAATGATAATTAGATTTACCATCTTCTTCTATGCGTCATATTTGTTGGTGATCGTGGGTCTCCACAATTTGGCTTTTGTATTTCTTAATAAATTTGTCTTTTTACTATATTTCCTAAACTTTGCTCTACCAACCATTTACACAAGCTTGTTAGGTAGGTTAGGTTACGCACGGTTTTCTTCTTACCCTTCTTAATTATGTTTTGTGTGGTAAATTTTCCAAGCCCCCTATCCTCATTATGTGGCTAGAAATTTCAACTTGTACTGAAATGCTTCTACTGCATTTGTTTTAAAATATTTTTTTAATCCAAAAGGCATGTAAATTGTCCGAAAATGTTGTTGCTGGTGTCTGCGGCACATCTTTTATATTCCATACCCCTTCACCACATTGGCGTTCATGGCTCTCCTTTCTAGCTTGTAATAATTTTTGTCTTTTGTTATGTCTCCCAAACCCTTTTCTGCCATCCATTCACTCAAGTTCACAAGGTCGGTTATGCATTGGTTTACCTTCAATCTGTCCTGAGTATGACATTTCCCAAGCCCTTTTTCCTCATTATATACCCTACAAACTTCAACTTGTTTTTTTCTGATTTTAAGTATGTGTTCTTTTTTTTTACTTTGTTGTTGCTCACGTGTTAAGTTAATGGTATTCTCAGCATCTTTCTGTAGAACCATATTTCTGTTACTTCAAGTCTCTTACTTTTTGGCTCTTCTATGAAAAATGAATGGTAAGAAGATATTTTCCTCTCTCACAGTTAACTCAAGAAAGTAAAGTAAGAAGTTATTTTGAATTTGAAAAAAATAAATAATAAATAATAATATTGTTTAGGTTCACCATAGTAGCAAATGAATCTTGCTAACTTTTTGATAAATTTTACTGACCATCACTCTGTAGCTGACATGCATAATCATTTATATATTATTATCATCTTAAATTATTTACTCAGTCAAGCTAACATGGAGATTCATGAGCTAATCACACCAATGATCTCAGTCATGCATCAAGGCCAGTAGGTTATTAGAGTGACATTCTGTGTCAGTGTAGGTGATTTCTGGGCAACCAACCCATCATGCACCATGACTAGGTATCCAGAAGAGTAGATCACTCGCAAGTTGCTGCTTTGCTCACCAGCAGTGTCCTGCAAAGAAAATTCTGATTTCATGTAAGATTGTACAAAAATTCACGGATGGGTCCATTGAACTGAAATATAGTTCGATGTTGTCTCCAAGAGATGTAAAGTATAGCTCTCAGCATCAAAGTTTAGGTTCCATCAAGCTTAGATTCAAGAGTTTTAGTTAATATCCAAGCAGTGGCACCATACACTAAAATCTCCATCTGAGGTTGTCTTGTAGATCAGATTTCCAGATTACATCCATTTTTATTCAAGACAGCCCAAGCTTTAGCTATGCAAAATTTCACATCCTTTCCAGTAGAATTTATTTCCCTTCCCAAGTATGTAAAAGATTTGAGAGATTTTTATTGATTCACCTGAGATATTTTGTTTTGTACTTTGCTGGTTGAAGCTTATGAATTCAGTTTTAGAGACATTTACATAGAGTCCACATAGGAGGCACAGTGGAGTAATAGATAGTGGCTTGGATTTAGAAATCGGAGAGCTGAGTTCAAATTCCAGTCAGGTCCATTACATTAACTTATGTGCTAATATCCTTGGGAAAGGTATGAATCTTCTTCTCCCCACCAGATATGGGTAAAATAGCAGGACAGACCGGGTTCTATAGTCTTGAATGGCAACTGGTCTACCACAGAAAGAAATGGCAACCCACTGTGGGAAAAAAATCTGCCTCATTAGTCATGTATTGAAAGATTCCTGATTGCCTAAGCATGTATCATGCATGGCACATAACTAAGTGACATAGAGTCCAGTATCATTAGCATCATTTTTTAGATGATGTAGGAGAACTGTGGCATTGGTTATGGTGTCTGCAGTGATATTAGGTCATCTACATATTCATTAAAGGTTGACTTTTTTGCAGGATATTGACTTGAGAGTCATGGTGATAAAGTGAAGCTTAGATGAGAACTTCACTTGACAAACGCCATCATTTAGGTCATACCTTATAATCATTTACTTAACTTTACCCGTTATAAACCAATGATCATAAATCATTCAGTAAGGATGAAATAATCATTCATAATTGGCTACAAAATGAGTTTCTATCATTTACCCTGCAACAGTTATTCATTCCTAAAGACATATTAGTCTGGACTAAGAATAAGATTCTATGAATCAAATTAAGGAATGGTTTAGCTTTCTATCAGTCATTTGAAACAAGAATATTACTCATCATGTAAAGGTATTTTTATTTTAAGTACATTGTGCGTAAGATTTTTTTGTCACTTTTAATTTACCATATTTCTGCTGTTCCAATAAGACTCTTACACATTTAAATGAGCTTCCATAGATAAAGGAAAACTGCCTTAACACCCATTTGACCTTTAAACTGAGTTGACAGGTAACAAGAAAAAAAGAAAAAAAAATTTTTTACCATATTTTACACAAAAAGTAAGTAATCATTCTTTAAAATCCACTTATGTAACCATTAAATTAACTAATTTTCATCAAATCTTAATTCTATAATGGCAACTTTGCCTTTCTTTTTTATTTCTCCTCTCTCATTCTTATATACTCTCCCATTCTCACACACTTCTTCACATGCACACTTTCACTCTCATTCTCAATGACACACATTTTCACTCTAATACCATGTCTCACTTATTCTTATACAAATTTAACCTATCTATCTATCTATCTATCTATCTTAGACTATTCATATCTATCTATCTATCTATCTTAGACTATTCATATCTATCTATCTATCTATCTATCTATCTTAGACTATTCATATCTATCTATCTATCTATCTATCTATCTTAGACTATTCATATCTATCTATCTATCTATCTATCTATCTTAGACTATTCATATCTATCTATCTATCTATCTATCTATCTTAGACTATTCATATCTATCTATCTATCTATCTATCTATCTATCTATCTTCCCGACAAAAAATGTTAGTGATACTAAATATTAACACTACTAAATACTGAGGATTTCAATACATGTCAGTGTTTTGTAAAAAATTCTAATGTTTTAAAATCTAAATCTTGTACTGGGTTCAAATCATCATGTTGACCTCTGATCTTTTGTTTCAACTCTTTTTCTTGCCTTATACCCCTAAGTGATTCATTTAGCTGTGCAGCATAATGTTTTCATAAAAGAATATTGCCAGTATGGATAAGTGTAGGATAATTATTTTATTGGAAACTTTGGTAATAAAACAAACTGACTCAACGGTTAAAATAAATAATATATTTATTCATTTTCTTTAGATTCATGAAAGAGTCCTTTGGTAGTCAGCACAGCAAAAATTTGCTAATCAGGTGGACATTGGTAACTGCCTGAAAAAATATCAGTTAGTGGTCATTTAGAAGTAAGGCCATAATAGGGGTAGTAGTAATTTGAGATATTGGGTCAGTTACAGTGTACTGTATTCTTTTCGGCCCAGTAACAGGGTGGAAATGCTAGTAGCCGATTACCTCTTAACTGCCACTTAACATGTCATGCATAACTGCGTTCTTTTGTTCTGTTCTCTCCTGGTGTTGTTCTGTTCTCCTCTCTCTTGACTCAGGTGTCAGGTTTTTATCCTTTTTAAATAGGCTCATGAATTTGGTGTGAACATCAAATGCCTCTTTGTGTCAACTTTTTTTATTGGCCAAATTATTTTATTTTTCATTTATAATGGAAGTTATGTGTGGATCCTCCCTGATTTTTGGTATTTTTTCAGTCACAAATGAGTAAGCTCTGCTCCTGCAAACTTTTTTTACTGGGTTCAGTTTTTTCTTCCAATTTTATTTGAGGGTTGCTTTCTCGTAAGTTGAGAGAAGTATAGAAAGAGAAGTTTAGAGAAAGAGAGAAAGAAAGAGATAAAGGTTTTAAAGGAAAACATAAATGTCTCATTTTAATTTGAATTCTTTTTATTTTTGTTTATATATTTTATTTTATTACAGTTGCACATCTAACAGATAAAGACTTTTCATTAAAATCTAAACCAATTTCGAACCAGAGACATTTTGGCCTTATTCAACATCTTCATTTTGTTAAAAAAAATAATTTAAACTTCAGAAAAAATATTTTTTAATAACTTTCATAAGTGACTCAAATTTTTTCAATTGAGTAAAAGTTTTTTTTGTTTGTTTGGGTTTAATGGCATATCAACCACTGTGGGTTATTTAATGCCAAATCCAGTTTATATGAATTTTAAATGCCTATTTTGTATGGAATAAAAAACGTATAGTTGGCAACATTACTTTTTTACAAAAAAACTTAGAGCTGGCAACATTATTATTTCAAAAACTTAGAGCTGGCAACATTATTGTTTCAAAAACTTAGAGCTGGCAACATTATTGTTTCAAAAACTTAGAGCTGGCAACATTATTGTTTCAAAAACTTAGAGCTGGCAACATTATTTTTCTGAAAACATTATCTGAGACCTTGCTGTTGGATGCAGTTTACCGCCATATCCAGGACGTGGATGTAGTTTACCGTCATACCCAGGACGAATTGAGTAAAAGGAAACTGGATAATTTCTAAAGTTTCTTTATAGCACCATCAGAAAGATTTCAAGAAAAATGGTCCATGATCTTTTTACTGACAAATCTATAGAGGTATTTAGAGTCGGGCAATAAATATGAAAATGTTTCTCTGTAAACAATCTGTTAAGTGCCACACATTTACTGCAGCCATAACAACAGTAGATGTATCTAGGGCAATATAGCTTGCTAGATCCCTCTTCAGGTGAGTTTTGAATTCAGAGTTATTCATCTCTGAGACTGCTTGTCACCCAAAGCTAGAGAACACAGTCTACCCTACTGTTTAACCCATATCTGGGGGAGAGGAAAAGAAATAAATTCATGTCTTTCCCATTGGTTTTTGTGTAAAATTGAATGCAACAGATTAGCTTAGAATTTGAACTCTTCTTTCTATTTCTGTCTTCTGTGCATATATCTATTACATTACCTATACATCCTTGTACATTACAGAAACTTAATATTGGTTAACAAAATGACAGTGTTTGATTAATGACAGTAGACAAATTTGTCTTTTTTTGTGTATTTTTTATGGCTTATCAAGCATTTGAGGGTTATTTAAATCTGAAATATATTTTGGATTTTAGGAGGCTGCTCACAGGGCCCAGTGTTCTAAAAGAGTCTCCTATCTAAGTAGTGTCCTGGGTAAGACAGTAGACTACATCCAGCATCAAGGCCTTAGATCAGGAGGTTTTGAGTAGCATGGAACCACCTCTTAATTGCTGGTGTTACCAGGTTCATCCTGACCTGGGGTGGTAGCACCTGTTAGGGTCCCTGCTATGGGTAAATAGTTAATGCCCAAACTGGGGTCAAAACACTATGAAAGTTTAAAAATAGATTTTAATACCAGAAATACTTTGTAAAAAATATTACCAGTAATACATTTTTGAAAAAAAAGATATTATCAGAAATACATTTTTGAAGAAAAAGATATTATCAGAAATAGATTTTTGAAGAAAAAGATATTTTCAGAAATACATTTTTGAAAAAAAAGATATTATCAGAAATAGATTTTTGAAGAAAAAGATATTTTCAGAAATACATTTTTGAAAAAAAAGATATTATCAGAAATACTTTTTTGAAGAAAAAGATATTATCAGAAATACATTTTTGAAAAAAAAGATATTATCAGAAATACATTTTTGAAGAAAAATATTACCAGAAATACATTTTTGAAAAAAAAGATATTATCAGAAATACATTTTTGAAGAAAAAGATATTATCAGAAATACATTTTTGAAGAAAAATATTACCAGAAATACATTTTTGAAAAAAAAGATATTATCAGAAATATATTTTTGAAAAAAAAGATATTATCAGAAATACATTTTTGAAGAAAAAGATATTATCAGAAATACATTTTTGAAGAAAAATATTACCAGAAATACATTTTTGAAGAAAAAGATATTATCAGAAATATATTTTTGAAAAAAAAGATATTATCAGAAATACATTTTTGAAGAAAAAGATATTATCAGAAATACATTTTTGAAGAAAAATATTACCAGAAATTCATTTTTTTGACAATAAAAAGATTACTAAAAATACATTTTGGAAACAAAAAAAAAAATATTACCGGCAATAAAAAGTTTTTCGGCATTAAATAACCCATTGAGGTTAATATTCTGTAAAACAAATCAAACCAAACCAAACCAAACGTATCTAAATGCTGAATTAGCTTGATGCTACTTTAGTGATCAAACAAGAATCAGCATTTTCAGCATGATTTTTGATGTAATGGAATAACCTGTTACCCCCATGAGTGACTACATTATAGGTAGTATCTACCTATAAGTATCTGTAAGTCAATGGACTACAGAGACTAGCTGAAATCTTTTTCGGCTATACAGTCGAATTCTCTGCCTTTGGGCAGAGTCTCGTTCGAGGAGATAGACCAACCTGATTCCGTTTATGCGGGTTCTATGGGGATTTTTTTGGACGAACATACAGGCTCGGATAACCCACATTAAACTCGGCCTTGTGCCACATCTACCCTTGTGGGGGAGGCTAGTAAATACCACCTAGCTGAAATCTTTTTGGCATTACTGTCAAACTCTCTGCCTTCGGGCAGAGAGGAACCCAGACCATGTGGGGCAGTTGGCAAATATACTAACTGGATTCTGTTCCAGCTGTGCTATTGAACTATCTGCCTCTGAGAGGAACCCCAGACGAGGCTATGTTGAAGAGCAGAATCTTGTCTTGGGAAACAGCTACCTGACTTTGTTTTATGCAGGGTCTACGGGAATTTTTGGCTGAGCCTACGGGCTTGGATACCCCTCATTAAAATTGGCATCTGATCACATGGGGAGATTAGTAAATATACTAGCTAGAATCTGTTGAGTACGACTCAGACTTACGCAAGAACTACCAACCTTCCAATAGTAGCACTCAATACTGGATTGACTTGCGACAACCTTGTGCATAACTGTTACCGTTATTCTTATTGTACTGGTTTGTACAATAAAGCTTTACTAATTTTATCCACCTTGTTTTTCAAATATATATTTCTATTAGCATGGAATATAACAATTTTACAATAGGCTTTTTCAGTGATGGCATTTTAAAAACATGAAATTTATTAACTACAACTTTTTCATTCAGTTACTTTTTAAAATGACAAACCTCCTCATTTTATTTAATTGTATTGAATATGTAAATATATACTATGTTCAGTTAGATTTTCTATAAATTATTTTATAAGCATATGTATCTTAATTAAGAGTTATATACAGTATTTGTCAGCCTATTCAATGCAGATTGAATGCAGATTTTTTGTCAAAAAAATGCACCAAAAATTTCCCTGCGTCCAATACAGCATTATCATGTATAAGAGGAACATGAAGACCACAAAAAAGTCGGGTTCACCAGGAACGAGTGTCCATGCAGTGCTTAGCTCTGAAACTAGGACTTCTGCTGGTAAACAAACATAATATCAAAAAAAAAAATATTCCTGAAAACTTCATCCAAGAAAAAGAAATTAAGAAATTTATAGAATTGCAGAATATTTTGTTACTTGTTATATAGAAATATCAGATTTTACAGAACTAATTACTTTGACTGGTATATTGTTGATTGTTTTTTGTGTGTGTTTTTGTTGATATACAGGTATTGGAATTTACTTTTCTGCATGTATTGGGATTTCATTTATAAACAAGTACCATATTTCGGGTGGGGTTGCGTATTACCATATGTACCAGTGTTGACTGATACCTATAGATTTCTTTGTAGTTATTATGAATTTACTGTATGTGCAGATGTTGCTGCCTCAAAAACAACTAAAACAATTTTCAATAAATGCATGATGAAATGTACTAAAATTCTTCTTTTCAAAAAAATGCCCTGGTAATTAAATCTTACCTCACTTCTATTAAAAAAAAAAAGTACCAGTAATATAATTTGTGCTAATACTGTGTTTCTTCATGGTTAGTGAGAATCTCACATCATGGTTAGGTTATAATTTTGAATTTTTTTTGCTGTGATGTGTGCATTTTCTTTCCTAAATATCCGATGCCAAAATCTGTGCATGTCCAATGTGTGGATGTGCCAAATAGGCGTGCAAATATAGTACTTAAAAAAATGTGCAAATACTTGGTAGTAATCTTGCTCATAAGTTGGTTGGGAGGGGGCACTTCAATATAGTGTAATGTTTACCAAGATTGTCTTGTTAGATCAATTGAGTAGTGAGTTTAATCCTTACTAGGTGCACCATACAGTTAGCCTTGTGCCGCATCTAAGCTATGCTTAGAAAACCACCATAAGTTGGTGGGGAGGAACTGTACATATAAATGTCCTATTCTGTCTAACATTTGAATTAATTCCTGACCACTGACAATCTCTATTTTCAGATTTTAAACATAAGAGTAAACTCATTTACAATGTATTCCTATAGTGACATTACTTGCAATTCTTTTCTTTAGTAAAATTAATTAGTAATGTATTTTGAATTATGCAAAAGAAGTACAGAAAAATTCTTTGTTCAATTAAGAAGGCTTTAAAAAATACCATCTGATGTTTAATCATTTGGTTACATTTTAGGAAAGGGGGTGGGATGAAATCATTTTAGCATCTTTTCATACAATTCCTATCCTTTCAGTAATGTTTGCATTAATTACTGGCCACTGAAAATTTCTATTTTTTTTCATCTTTCATGCATAATATGCAAACAGAGTGAAAGCATTAATTATGTAAGCATTGGTGAAGGGAAAAATGATTCCACTTAATTCATAGCTAACATTAGTAGAACCAGTTGGTTGAACAAATATTGAAACAGAATGGTATAAAGAGACAGGAGAACTCCATGTTGTGTGTGCAATACAAAATTTATATAAAACACAAGACAAAATGAAAATGGGAAGTATTAAAATCTAAGTTGTCCATGTTGCCAAGTAAGTTATCAGGCACTGGAAATGATAACAAAAGGAAAGAAAAAAACCTTTTTCTCTAATGTCACATTTGTTTTTTTTTTATTTACAGAATGTTTATCCTGTTTGTTATAGCATATCTATGGATGATAATGGATATGTCCCCATTCACATAAATACAGTAGTAAATACTGTATGTTGGTTTGCAGCTGGAGATTCATTGTGGAATTCACTTGAATCACTTCTAGCAGTTGACTATTTCTACACCCTATTGGCGAATCTTAAATGTTTGTCCGTATCCTAAGTATTATCATTCATTACCAAACTTCATTTGATTATTCTATTCAGTAACTTTCCCTAGGTTACAACACTGTACAAAACTTGGGGGCCACTTGAGGTAGAGGGTTACATTAAGGGGCACTTTATATGAATAGGAGGGGAAAATAATGGTTAACTTGAACAGGTTAAGATTGTAGTGATTGGGGAAACATCCTCTTGGGAGTCTATTCCACAGAGTAGTCGTTTGTTGGAAGAAGCTGTTCAAGTGGAATTTACTTCTCACCAATGGAACATGGAGGGAGTGTGGGTGGTTTGCTACAATGTAACTGGCATAGCAGTTCCTAGTTGTGAAGGTTAGACCTGGCAGAACCAAGGAATGTAGTTTGTCTGATCACTTTCCATGGAAGTAGTGATATGCTCGCCACATCCTGCCTGTGAGAGAGAGGGAGGTTAGAAGGTGGAAAATAATTCATTCACCCACAGAGACTCAAAGATTCTTTTGAACTCTATGGAAAGTGAGGACTGGGCATTAGATTTCACCAGAAATAGTGATGTGGAGCCAATATCTCTTGAGATGTAAGAGATAAGAAGGGGGTTGTCAATCTAGATTGCTTGTCAGTTAGGAACTAAGTCTGGCTGGTTTTATTTACCCCACATGAAGTGGAGTCAAATGATACTTTATATCTAAGGACAGATATTTATATCCCTATGACTATAACAAATGGTATTTAATAATTAATCTTTTTTCTATTGTTTGAAATATTCATTTGGTTAGTTTTAGTCCCTTTACTGTGGAGAAGTCATGAAGGGAATTTTTTGTGTACAGTCAGAATTCTCTATTTCAGATCTGTTTAATAAATTTTAACCATAATATCACAAATTAAATTAACAAATAATACAATGTGTAGGATTGTTTTTTTATATATATCTTTTCAAAGAAGTTTAATTTTGAAACACATCAGGGTAAACAGTTCATGAGTGTTCTGTTTTGTTCAAGTAATTTTCAGCTGTTTCAGTCATTATCAAGAATTAGATGTTATCATTATCAAAACAAGATTTCGTTGGCATTTTACAGCACTGAAATTTTAATCAATCCAATGTGATATGTACAAATTATTAAAGTGAGCAAGACCAAACTAGAAAATATTTATACATATAATTATTATTTTGTACACATATTAAATATTTCATACACTCTACAAGATTCTGCCTTCTATGATGAAAGAGATTTTATTTAATATTGATTATATATTTTGTATAATAATATTCTAGAATTCTGAGTTTAACCTTGCAGTGGGTGTTGTATATAATTTTGGTATTATCTACCAATATTTGTCTTATATTGATAGTTCTATTTTTTCTATGTTTTGTGATAATCAAGATGTGTACAAATTGCACTAAGTTTCAACAAGTGACAAGTCAGTCTTCAAGAAAGTGTAGTGCATGTTTTGCCAATGTAAGAATTTAATGTTCTTTTTTTGATTGTTGATAAAAAAATCTCTCAGAGGGCAGGAGAATTCCTAAACAAAGTTTTTTTACACAGATGTGATTTTGGGACTTCACTTATTGCTAATAAGTAGGTTAGATATTTTGAAATTTTTATAGTAAATAATAAATCTAAGGTGTATGCTGTGATTGCTAACCAAGATAAGCATAATGGCCCAAGGAGAAAGTCATTAAATGTTAATAATTCTTTAACACAGGAATTCTGGCATCAATGATGAAAGAAGGCCAGAATGTACAATGGCTGAAATATTGTCAGTATAACAACCAAGATGAAGCCACTAGTCCAAATCAAAAGATATAATAATGATAATTATCTAAAAAAGTCTGGCATCATTGATGAAAAAAGCTATGTACAATGGCTGAAATGTTGTCAGTATAACAACCAAGATGAGAATATTGGTATGAATCAAAAGGTATAATAATAATGATAATTACATAACCATATAGAAATAATTAGATTTTAACCAATTTCAACTCAGTTTTTGTTTTTATTTATCCTTTTAAAGTTTATACCACATCTTGCATTGTTTCAACTCATTTTTTATTTAGTGATAAGCTGAAATAGTTTTGAAAAAAAATTATTTATCAACCCTACAACCCCTTTCTTACAGATAAAAAATCAATATCCTCTTGTTTCGATGGAAAATGCTCATACAAACTAAATTCTTTAGTTCCACCAGTTCTAATCTTTATATTTTACACACATTGAAGCGAACCAACTTCATTTCCTTCATATTCCATTGGTGAGATATAAGTTCGACTCAAGTAGCATTTTCCTGAAAACCACTGCTCTATGAAACTCTCTGTTCATGGATGAGCTATATTCTTTGATTCTGGGAGGCCTACCCTTCATGGCAAGGACCTGTCATGCCATTTATATTGTACCAGATCATCCACATTCCATTTATATTCAATGAGCAAGAAGTAAGTTCCACTCAAACAGTTTATTCCCATGAACTGCTGTTCTGCAGAATCAACTGCCTAGAGGATGTTTCTCCAATCACTACAATCTTAAGCTTCCTCTCCTACCGTACAAACTGCCTCCTAACATAACCCTCTACCTCAAGTGAACCTGGACCTTACAAAGGGTGAACCTTACTGCTAGAAAATTAAAAAAAAATCTAAACTGTCAGTTGTATACAACCACTTTCTCAGATTGATGGTTAATGGATGATTTGAATGAAAATCCTGTAGGTTTTAGCAAGGACCATCCTTCTTTAAGCTTTGTGGTGCTATAGAATTACAAAGAAGTGTGCCAAATAACAGAAACCACATCATTTGAAGACTTTCAACAGTAGCAACAACTAAAATTGATAACACATGTAAATTGAAGAGAAAATAATGACATAAGATGTTGACCATCCACACTGCTTCAAACAAGCCCCCATCAGTACTGGAAACAGCACTAACAGTTACTGCACTCAAGAAACCAATTTTACTGAAAAATTCTTTATAAATTTCAACTTCCTTTGCTTGAAGCCACCATTAATCTGATAAGGAGTTGTATACAGTTGACATTGCAGATGTTTCTGGACGATGTTTGGTACCATGCCTAACATCCATATGAAAGTCTCAATCTGATGAGTCTATTTAAGAATATGACTAGAGTTCTTAGGTTATTATTTTTGTTTTGCAGCAAATTGCAGTCTTGGGTAAAAATACACTTTGTACAGTTTATTGTTCAATTTCCATATCTCCTTATCTGCTATATGAGATTTGTTAGCGTGCAAATATGTGTTGGTTTTCGGCCGAAAATAAACAGAAAGTAGAAAGTGTTATG
This sequence comes from Acanthosepion lycidas, assembly GCA_963932145.1. Taxonomy (NCBI): domain Eukaryota; kingdom Metazoa; phylum Mollusca; class Cephalopoda; order Sepiida; family Sepiidae; genus Acanthosepion; species Acanthosepion lycidas. Next base: position 57,428,240 of record OZ010590.1, read on the forward strand.
TAGACATTTCTACTTGATAACCAGCCAAGCACTGTTCTTAAGAGCATCGCCCAGTTGTTCTAGAATGGAAAACCAGTGGATTTTGCAGACTTTTCTCGGAATTTGTAAAATGAATAAATATAGATGTTGGATTGATCTTTCAATGGCATTCTGAACAAGGTGGAATTAATTTTGTCCTAGAAATGTTATGCAGACAGGCCATGGGATTTTATTGGCTTTTTCTTTTTTCATGCTTCCTTGTACTGATGCGGAGCAGGAAGGACTTGAAGTAAACAGACAAAAAAATAAACCTGATAGTATAGCATGAAGCAACTGCTTTGGTGTAAAATTATCTGGATAAAAATAGACTTTGTGACTCGTTTTCTTTTCCTTTTACACTTGGATGCTTTCAGTAAGTAGATAAATACAAAAGACAGACAGAAAAATAATATCACAGATGTTATTCCTTAGATGAGATCAAAAATAAAAACAATACAGGAAACACTGTAATCAATGTTTAGAGAAAAGGGAAATAATGATGCAAAAATTGCTCTTTGAATAGTATTTTGATGACATGAGGTACTTACTATTTTGGTAGCAACATATACATGACAATGTTGTTCGAAATTAGTCGAACCAATATCCTTATATTTTTATTGTAACTGATTTTGATTGGTATGATTCCTGACATTGGTTATGGTCATATGAAGTTCTAATGTAATGTCTGTGAACAGAAATCCAGAAAATATGACATGGAAATCCAAAGCTGCATTGCAATACCTCCAAAAAGCTAAACAAAGTACAGTTCGAGAATCCTTTATCTGAAATTCTTGGGATTGGAAGTGCTTCAGTTTTCAGATGTTTTTGAATTTTGAAATACAGGCTAATTGTAATTTGTATATAGCATCTATAAAATAAGGCAGCTTGGGAATTGAACCCAAGCATAAACACGATATCCCTTTATATTTCATAACCCAGTTTATACATATACCCTGAAGGTAGTTATATATAAATAACATAAATCCTGAAAGTAGTTTTATATAAGATTTAATAAATTTTGTGTACATACTGATACAACTAATGATGCTAGTCATGTAATGCACACAGATTTTTAAGTGGGGAACTTAATATTTCATGTAAAAATAATGTTTTGTGCTTTCTGTATGTGTACAAAAAACAGATGATGACTACTTACAAAAAATATATAAATATCTTTACTGAGCACAAAACACCTTGTAAGTAAGCCACAAACGAAGGTCTTGCTGTGACGATCACTAACAAAAAATTGCGCCAATGAACGCTACATAGATGGGCTGGGGAACTCCCACCCAGACCAGATGAGGTCACTTACAACAGCTACACATCACCTAGGAACCTTTCCAGTGCTTTCTGATATTTTCTCTTTGTGCCAAGTCATGACAGAGAACTTCTGGATTCTGGATTTTGGAGGTTTTTGGATTTCGGAATTTCAGGTAAAGGATAAGAAAAATAATAAGAATAAGAAACAAGAAAATTTTCAGTATCTGTCTATATTTCTGAGATGAGGTATTATGTACACTATTTACATTATTCAGACTATTGTCTTTGTCGCCATATTTATTACAACGTTTCGGCCTTTCAGTATCTGTCTATATTTCTGAGATGAGGTATTATGTACACTATTTACATTATTCAGACTATTGTCCTCGACTTTGTCACCATATTTATCACGTTTCAGCCGATGTACACCCCTGCCTTCTTCAGGTGGTTGGAATGTTAAACTGAACCGTTTATTTTGCTTGCTGAGGTAGACTGTTCTAGTTCCACGTGCCATATCTAACGGATGTCAGTTATCAGTTATCTTCAGTTAATTCCTCTCTCCACTGCCTTAACAAGGACACATGGCACAATGGATAAACGTGTTAGTTAGATCCAGTGAAAGGACGCAAAGAGTGTGAATTCAATACCCAGTTAAGTACTCCTTAGTAATGTTTCACTTTTTAATTCTTCCACACCTTGTGTCATAGTGGCTTTATTGCCTTTCATGGGGTGAAATAGATGAAAAAATGTAACATCAGTCCTCTTATATGTCAGTGAATGCTGGACAGTTTCCTCACAGATGAACAAGAGACTTGAAACAACATAGATGTGATTCGACAGAAGAATGCTGAGAGTACCATAGACTGAATATGTGAGTAACAAAGAGGTTTTAAAGAAAATGGGAACTAGTAGGACACTTATACATAAAGTCACAAAGAGATAGTTGAAATTTTTGAGAGACATAATGAGGAAAGAAGGCTTGGAGAATTTGACACTCACAGTGGATACTGAAAGCAAATGGGGCAGAGGGAAACAGCAAGTAAGCTACCTAAGAAATTTGGGTAAATGGTTGGCAAAACAGGGAGTGGGAAAGATAGTAAAAAAAAACAAATATTTGTAAGAGCTACAAAGAATAGGAAGTTGTGGAGAGCTATGATCTCCCATGTCCTGAAGGGACACGAAATATAACAAAAAAGTATTTTCATTTTTTTTCTGATTTCAGTGATATCATCATTTTATGAATTATTTAGGTGAGTATCTTTATTTCTGTTGTTTTGATCATTATTTTACTATTGGTATTTTCCCTGAGCTTCTTTTTGGTATTGGCTTGCATTTTCTGTGAAGTTTTGCAATTATTTGGTGGCAAACCTTTTCATCTTTGTTTTGACAATTACATTTGAACCAGTAGCTTCTCTACTAGTATTCAGATGCATACTACATCTGTTAATCAAAATTTTTTTTTTTAATTTTTTTTCTCATCTTTCCAGCATTTTCTTACTTGTCAAGTGACAAAGATTTACTTGACAGGAAATTTCCTGAAGCAGTTGCTCTTTTGACAAGTGTTGGAAATAAGGAAAAGAGAATAGTAGAAATAACTGAACATGAGGAAGTACAAAGAGCCCACTGTTGATCAAACAACAAAGATGCTAGTGTGAAATTGAATAATGGGTTTTGATAGGAAATATAAAACCTGACAATAGTGAATGATTATAATGCCATAAAAGTAGTGTGTAGATTGGAATTTGTGTGTTTTTTAGGATATTACACATGGCTTCTTGAAAACAGAATATAACTGTGAAAATGTAAAAAAAAAGAATACAAGGGTGCTACTATGATATCTACTGAGTCATTTGTGATCTATCATAAATGATGATGCACTTATTATTGCTGGAAAATACTCTGAAAAAAACGACATCTTTATTGCTTTTTTAAATGACATCAAATCAGTTTGAATCACCATTTGATGATTTTTTTAAAATTTTTTTGTAACATGTTAATGTTTTTTAATGCATAACCAGTCCATTGTCTTTAACCATAACCCTAACCCCTAACCTTAATCCTAACCCTAACCATAACCCTAACTCCTAACCTTAATCCTAACCATAACCCTAACTCCTAACCTTAATCCTAACCCTAACCCTAACCATAACCCTAACACCTAACCTTAATCGTAACCATAACCCTAACTCCTAACCTTAATCCTAACCCTAACCATAACCCTAACTCCTAACCTTAACCCTAACCATAACCCTAACTCCTAACCTTAATCCTAACTCCTAATCTTAATCCTAACCCTAACTCCTAACCTTAATCCTAATATATTTCATACTTCCAACAGTTGGTAAATATCATAGCATAATAAAAAATGAACATCAGATATCATACTATGATAGCACCAATATAAGGGAGAGGCCAGCCAACCCCAATCAGATTTGAGGAACACAGGAAAGCCATATCCAAGGTGTGGTCAGGCTGAACATATCTGGAAGGAGAAGGAATCCCATTCCTACTCCTCGAATAAGGTTCAAATAATGGCTACAGAACATTACTGGAGAGTTTAGGAAATCAAAGAAATTTTGGACATCTGAATTTCAGATAAAGAGATAGACCAGTGTGGAAATTTTGCTAACATAACTAAAAAAAACAAAAAACAGTTCCACATATAAATGTTAGAAATATTTATAATTGAAGTTTGGGAAAATTTCCAGCTTGGCTCACTTTCCAAAATCTGACCAAACATCAGATATATTTTCTGGGGTGGTCAAGAGAAAAGCTTATTGGTAGGGCTAAGAAGTTTTCAGCACCCCATCATAGGTTTGGCATAATTTGTTTGTCACCATTTTCTTTTCTGCTGGTATCAATTTTTTTTTGGTTGATACTATATAGCTACCAAAGACTGGAAGATGGTGGTGAGTGTGGGCACAGCGCAAAGAAGAAAAAGAACATTATAAAGAAAAAGGAAGGTGCAGATAGTTTAATGGTTATGAGCATAGAACATGAATTTTGCATGGCAAGTTCAATCCCTGCTTGATTCAGTTCTGTTCACTTTATATGAAATGTATGGAAAAATGCATGAACCCATCTTGCACCAGTTATGGACTAAACAGTGGAACCGACTGATTTCTCTTGCTTTGAGGTGGTAACCAGTCTATGAAAAGGAAAAACTGAATTTGAAAGTATCCTGAACAGGCTTGCTCTTGCCCCGAGATACACCATTGCTGCTATGTCTGCAGTACATATTGTACATTTATGATCCTTATGGTTTATGAAACTTGAGACGTAACATGAAGATAAAGAAAAAAAAAAGACAACTTCTTTTTGCATATTGATTGTACACTTTAAAAGACTGCAGAATGGATCAGTCAGCATGTAGTAACAAAAGCAACATCATGCGATCAATAGTTTGGGAATGATAATGACACTTTTTGGATATAAAGAAGGTGTGGTAAATCAAGCTCTAGTCTCCAATATCCAAGCTTTATTTAACTTTAAAGAACATGACATTGGCCCAACATTTTAACCCATGTTAATGAGTGCAAACAGAAGAGGTTCAAAACTGTAGCTGTTACACTAACTGACAAGTATCATTATATGGTTTGGTTTGTTTTGTTTTGTTTTATGGCATATCAACCTCATTGGGTTATTTAATGCCAACAAGATTTTTATTGTTGGTAATTTTTTTTCAAAAATGTATTGCTGGTAATAATCTTTTACAAAGTATTTCTGGTATTAAAACCTATTTTTAACTTTCATAGTATTTTGGCCTCAGTTTGGGGGTTAGCTATTGACTCATAGTTGGGACCCTAACAGGTACTAACACCCTGGATCAGTGTGAACCTGGGAACACTGCAATTAAGAGGTGGTTCCACACTCCTCAAAACTTCCTGATCAGAGGCCTTGCTGTTGGACGTAGTTTATTGTCTTACTTAGGATGTATTTTATCATCATACCCAGGATGTTGACAAATAGCATTATATATAAAATGACTGGTTGCTGCTCATTTCTGAGCAGAACCATCTGCTAGGGCAGTTAGACACACCCTATTACAAAGGCCAGCTCAATTCACAGACCACATCTGTGGTTCATAATGCAGCCTTGGCAGGACCTGAGTTACAATTTTGGGAAGAAAGCACAGTCTGGTATGATAATTTCTTGAACAAGGCCAGTATACTGAAAACCTTGATCACAATGACTTGTGACTTAGTGTTAGTAGAACCATCAATAGTTTCTGAATTGTTTAGGTGCATGGTTGAGGGTTTATAACATTCACCTTTTGGGCCATGGAACCTGGTTTCATATCTCACCATTGTTGATTTATTTGTCAAAATGACTTCTTGATGTTATCACTCATGGTAGGCACTTCTAGCATCCAGCAGCTTCAGAAATTGTCTGAAAATCATCCCACAGGTTGACACAAGGCTTGCAAACATTATACATATATGTTAAGTATAGAAATACTTACACAAATGCTACAGATGATGTCCTAAACAAAAAGAATGGGTTTATTAGACAAACTGGAGACACTAAAATAAAGCAAGTGCAAAAATTTAAATATCTACAAAGAACGGAAAATGCAGCACCAAAATCTGAAGTAAAATTGAAATTCCAAAATCTAAGCAAAGTATTAAGAAACAGGAAATTTTCATTAGAAACAAAGAAATGAGTACTGAACAGCCATGTAATATAAATCTTCTTTATATGGCAGTGAATGCTGCAAAATTTCCTCACATATAATTGATTGATGTGTTTCATATGCCTGATCTCAATCCCTAGTGAGTTATTTAAAGCAAGGCATTTATGATTGTAGGAGGTTATCAAAAGGTCCCCCATCTAAGTAATGACTAAGGTTAATGCTGCTTAATTTCTGTTATCAAACAAGAACCAGAGTTTTCAGCACAATTTGACCTTAGGCTGTCACAGATGAAGAAGACAATTACAGCAACAGAAATGTAACTCTACTGAAGGTTATTGAGAATATCATGGACTGAACATGTGAGCAACAGGGAAGTTTTAGGGAAAATGGAAACAAAAAGTACAGTTATACCCAGAATTGGAAAGTGATATTCAAAATTTACAGAGCACAAAATTTGGAAAGAGGGCTTAGAGAATTTGACACGAACAGGATATATTGAAAGCAAGCAAGACAGGAAAACTGAATAACCTCCCTGATAAGTTTGTATAAATGGTTGAATGAATAAGGATTAGGAGAGATAGCAAAAAGGCCAGCCTTACTAAGAGCTATAAGAGACTGGAAGTTGTGGAGGGCAAAAATCGCTCACGTCCTGTAGGGGCACAGCACATAGAAGAACTTGGAACAATTCTTAGAATGACAGCGCATGTTTTAAAATTAAAGCCAATGTCACTCCCAGTTTTTGACAAGAATCAATAATAGTTCAGCAAAAATTGAACTTTTTAACTTGATCTATTAGGTTGGTGCAAAAATAATATCGTTTTTTGACGTATTTTTTTAACGTCAAAAAACGATATTATTTTTGCACCAACATAATAAAATGAAAATATTTGTATTGAACAATAATTCTTTTTATTATTCTTTTAATTTCTTTCTTATTAATTTCTGTATAATTTTTTTATAATTGTTTAGTTGCTTTTTATCTGGCTTCGAGCAGAAGAGCTCATAAGCAAGGACGTAACACTTGGTTGAAATGTGAAACCTGACAAAAGATTATATCGCGTTGGAGAAAGAGGAGGCTTCATTACTGGTGGATAATTTCATTGTTTTGCATCGTTTGCTTCAAAAATGTCCTCAAGGCGGTAAGAGGAAAAATGAAAACTTTGTGGGCCATTTGATTGAGGCAAATGAAAGAAAAATAATACTGTAAAGAATCAGCCAAAATGTGATGCTGTTATTTTTCCAGTGACAAGAAATTTTCTTAAGAAAACCATCTGACAGAAACATCTTTAAGATAAATTCCAGAATATGAAGAAGTCAACAGCATTTCAAGAATTGCTGAATTCATTCTTCTTGTTATCATTTAACCCAGCTACCCTACAACTTTTCTAGCTCATAAAATCCATATGGAGGATACTATCATAAGTTTTGGAAGGAGTCATTAACAGTTTGTGTAGTCTATTCTCTAGTATGATCCAAGAAGATACCCTGTATCACTCCCCATACACTGGAAGAAGGCTGTAGAATGGATTTGCAGTTTGACTTGGTAGATTTTATGCTATATCATTACTTGTTGAGTTATTTTATGATGAAATCTGATTTTTATTATACTTGCAAAAACATTTAAATTTTTGTAGTGTCTATACTTGAGTCTATCGATAAAAAATTTTCATATCTATACTTGAGTCTATACGCAAATATTGAGTCTACTGGCGAACATTGGTCAGGCTTATACTTGAGTCTACAATTAAATTTTGGTCATGTTTATCCATGAGTCTATAGGCAAACATTCCTCATATTTATACTCAGTTTTTTAGGCAAACATTAGTCAGGTTTATACATGAGTCTCTAGTTAATTGCTGGCCATATTCCCTGTTGGGTTTATAGACAAATATTCAGAGACTTAGAATTCACTGATTTGGGATAAAAAAAATGAACAAGTAGGAAAACCTTTATAAATTGGACATACTTCATGATTTATTTCAATTCATTAGATTTTTTTTTGTTTTATTCTATATTGTTTGTTTTCATTGGTTGGTTAGATGTCATGTGATCATTTTTTTGTGTGGCAATAGTATCTATGTGTGTCTTAATTTGAGTAGACTTACAGATATATCATGTTGAAACAACAGTTCTTGTATGATCATTAAAGTTAAGCAACACTGAACCTAGATGGACAAGTACTTGGGAAAACCAGGTGTTATAAGCTTGGATGTGCAGGTGGTGTAATGGATAATGGCTCAGAATTGGAAATTGGATTCGTTATATTCACTTACACACAAATACCCTTGGGAAAAGTATGAATCCTTTTCTTCTCCCACCAGGTACGTGTTAATTAGAAAGACTTGCATCACTAAATCATTATCATCTCTCCAAAATTCTTACAATCTAAAAATATTTTCTGGCATTAAATAATCCACAAAAGGTTGATAAGTCATAAAAAATAAATCAATCTTATCATGTCACCAAATTTTTATTTATTCATTTTGTCAGATTTAATCCAAATTTTCAATTTGTGTGTGTGTGTGTGTATTTGATTTGTAAGTATTTTGCCTAGGATATTCTGTTTCAGAGTTTTCTTCCTTGCACTAAAGCCAGGTGGTGAAATAACCCACTCTATGAAAGTGTAGACTACAATAGTAATAATTAGAAAAATGTATTCAAAGACTCACACATGGAAAGTTTCTCATAATTGGAAAGATTTAACAGCAAAATAGGCTGTCATTAATGTTAGCATTTATTCCTGATAACTCAATATCATTTCTTTTTCCTCACTGGATGCTCCATACATTTGTCCTAGGCTTGGTAAATTTCCACTTTTTTTTTATTTTCAGTGCACAGTATAAAAATTAATTATCAAAAATTTTATAAAATATATTGTAAATCAAAAATTTCAAAGTCAGTGAACAATTTTATTTGACCATCGAAACTATTTGTGGAAGGAAAGGTGGATTAACAGGAAATTCAACAGACAATAATAAGAAAATCTAGACGTTTTTTTTTGTTCACCCAATACAAGGCCTAAGAGTCATTCAAGGTAGAGGATTACTGAATGAGATTGTTGTAAGGTTTTAGTAGGAGGAAGTAAAAAGCGCATGTTGTGAGGATATGTAGGATAGATAATGTTTGACCCTAGACATGAAGAGGTTAAGATTGTAACGATTGGGGAAGATTTCTCTCAGGAGCCTGTTCTACAAAGTAAGTTCTTGAGAAAAAAGATGAGTGAAACTTCCTCCTTACCAATGGAATATGAAGGGAATGAAGATTGAACTGACCTAGTGTACATGATGTGGTAGGCCCTAGCTGTAAAGGTCTGAACTGGTGGAACTAACGAATGTATCTCAATTTGAACAGTTGCCATGAAAGTAGCGAGAGACTAGCAATGTTCCATCTGTGGAAAAAAGTTTGTAGTGTGGAAAATAATTCATCACCCACAAGGCTGCATAAATACTTTTGAACTCTGTCAAGGCTGTTTTTGGTCAGATTTGACTCTTGTAAAGATAAAGGATGATAGAAGGAATCAACATATAAATAATCAGTTAGGCAGAAAATAAAGGGGTATCCCATGACAAGATTTGAACTTCCATTCCATGTCTAATGAAGCTTGTCTGACAAGGACAACACCTTTTTATTGATTTGTTTATAGAAACCAACCAACTAAATAATGTTATATAGTTACATCTTTTTTCATTCATATTGTTTGTTTCTGTCTCATAGTCATACCAGATATAATAGTTCATCTCACCAGATAAACTTTCCTCTACCTAAACTCTATGAATTTGGGCACAGTACAGTGGAGTAATGGATAGTGGCTCGGATTGAGGAATCAGAGCTGAGTTCAAATTCCAATCAAATCCATTACATTCACTTACATGCTAATACCCTTTGGGAAGGTATGAATCCTCTTCTTCTCCTCCAGCTATGGGCAAATAGTAGGACAGACTGGATTCTATAGCCTTGTATGGCAACTGGTCTACCGCAGAAAAAAATGGCAACCTACTGTGGGAAAAAATCTACCTTGTCAGTCATGTATTGAAAGATACATGATCGTCTAAGCGTGTATCATGCATGGCACATAACTGACTGACTAGTATTGGCAGCAGGCTCTCGTTATTTTGCAGTTAAATAGCTAAATGTAACTGAATTCTGTGCTAGCAGTTTCTTCTCTTGCACCTCTTGCTTGTGCAACTCTTTTCTGGCTTCTTGTTTTTTAGTTAAATTTGGCCTTCAAGAATGTAAATGCAATGTCAGTTATTGTCTTCTTTTTTCTTGGTTCCTGTCCATTTATTTCTCTCTCCCCTTAATAATGCTTTTTTTCTTATACATAGTACCTCACCCCTTGCATCTTGGTTATTTTCTTGCCTTGTTTAGAGTAAAATAATTTTAAAAATAAATAAATTCTTAATGTGAATTTCTTAGCTTAAACATTTTTATTATTAGGTTGGTGCAAAAATAATAATAAATAAATACGTCAAAAGCCGACATTATTTTTGCACCAACCTAATATAATGCCACACTACCTCAAACAAAAGCTTAAGAAGGAAACCCTCATCACTACTAGAAAGACTAATAACAGTTACTAGACAACAACTTCTATGTGCCATGTTCCTTCAGCACATTGGCAATTCTGGCTCTCCATGTGGCTTTGTAACTCTTAATAAATTTTGTCTTTTAGCTATCTCTCACAAACCCTGCACTGCTGTACATTTACTCAAGTTTTCCCTCTATCCATCTTGCCTTCAATATTTCCTGTGATTATCAAATTTTTCAAGCCTTCTTTCCTCATTATGTTCTCTAGAAGATTACAATGTCTCTTCCTGGTGTTAAGGAGGTTTTCTTTCCCTAAAAGACAGTTTTAATAGAATGATTTTTATAAATTTCAGTCAACAATAGCACGAGCTGCTCAGTTAATAAACACCAAATATTTACTCATAAGAAAATGACTAACATTGCTATTATCATTACTATGACTATGTTTCAATAATGCGTTTTAATTAAGAATTTGAACAAAAAAAAATATATTTCAATAATAGAAAAAAAAATCATTTGTCTCCTTTTAAAATATATAAAATCTTCATTAATTACTGGCTCCAGTAATTATTTGAGAAGTTAATTAAATTCCTTCATAATAAAAGATTATTGTTATAAAAATCAGGCTAACAAATCTCTCATAATTGTGGGGTGATTTTCACTGATTTCAACAATGCCTTTTAGTCATATAAGAATTAAACAAAAGACTATATTTCAATAATACAAATTGGTGTCTCCTCCCAAAACTATACATACTTTATCAATAGCAGCTCTGGTAATTATGTAAAAATTTAATTAAATTCTTTCATAATAAAAAATTATTTTTATATTAAACCCCAACCTAACATATCTAGTAACAGTGGGATAATTTTCTTTCATATATTCATATATTATTTGAGGCTTGCAACTTAGTCTCTTAAAAATACAAGTTATGACATCATGGAGGGCAACAACCTTTTCAGCATTTCATATACAATATCATTTTAATATTAAAATCTTTTCCTAATTTGTTTTTAGATTTGTTTTGTTAATTTTTATTTTTCATATCATATTTTATGTATCTACCAAGTGCCAGTTAGTTATTGAGCAACAGCAAACACTTGGAATGTTCTTCAGGAACTTAGAAGACCTCAACATCACCATAATTTAGTCAATGTCAGTCCTTCCTTGAAATTCTAATTCATCTAGTCTTGCTGACTAGTATTTTAACAGAGGCTGGAAAGTGCCATGCAAAAATCTGAAAGGACATTGGAATATTGAAAGATGTCTTCCAAAATCTAAGAAAAGTTGTAAGAAATAGAAACATTTCATTAGAAACAAAGAAATGAGTACTAAAACATTATGTAATATCATAATGCAGAGATATGGCAGAGAATACTGGACAATCTACTCTTAGATGAAGAAATGACTTGAAACAACAGCAATGTAGTTCAACAGATGGATACCGAGAAAATTATGTACTAAACATATGAGCAATGATGAAGTTTTAGAGAAAATGGAAACAAAAATGATACTTATAATTAACAAGAGACATTTAGAATTTCTAGGGCACATAAAGAGGAAAGAAGGCTTGGAAAATTTGATACTCACAGGACAGATAGAAGGTAAGAAGGGCAGAGGAAAGCAATGTATGACCTACCTAATGAGCTTGAGTAAAGGGATGGTGAAGCAAAGTTTAGGAGAGATAATAAAGAGACAAAATTTATTAAGTGCTACAAAGGACAGAAAATTGTGGAGAGCCATGATCGCCAACATTGTGAAGGGACATGGCACACAGAAGAAGAAGTGTTTTCAACGCAGTTCCAAGTGCCTCAATTATGAGGGGAAAAACACTAAATCTGCACATAGAACAATTGGCTTGTGTTGATCACATTTATTTTACATTATAAAGTCCAAGTCATTTGCATCTTTTCTTTTAAAGAAATGAAACTGTCCCACAATTGTTGTTATTTTTAGTATATGAAAACTGTATGCAAATATAACAATTATTATGGGACAAATAATACTACCTCTGTCTTATGATAATTGCTACTTTAGTGAATGGAATTTATATGCAAATTATTAATAGACAGAGGTGGTACTAAACAGATAATACTGCCTCTGTCCCATAATATTTGTTACTTTTAATTTATGAAATATGTATACAAATGTAACAACTATAGTGGGACAGAGGTAGCATTATTTTTGTTAAAAATCCACCAAACCTAAGTTATTTGAACCCTTATCATTTTTAGGGATAAAATCTTTATTTCAACATTTTCTAAAAGAATTATTTTTATTACAATTTTATTTTTGAATTTATATTATCTGGTTTAGAATTTTCATGCTTAGAAGAAATTTTTTAATTCTAAATTGAAACCAAAAATAACAAAAATTGTTAACTCTACCAAGATGTCATATTGAATTAACCTGGCATTAATTAAAATACCAATCCTTATTACAATATTGTGATGGGAATTTCTTTTTACTTTTTTTTTCTTTCATAAAGAAATTAACCCTTTATAACCAGCAAATATTTAAAGAAATGATGTCTTTATTCTGATTTTTTTATCTAATCCATAATAATTCATCATGTCCAACGCAAAAGGAAATAAGTCATCTCATTTCAATTACAGTGTAACTCGGATATAAGAGAGTTGTCGGGACTGGAGAAGACGTCTCTTATATCCGGGTTTCTCTTATATCCAGGTTTGGTCTATTTTATATACATTAACACAGGCTCTAATTTGGGACCAGAGAAAATATCTCTTATATCCGGGTTTATCTTATATCCGGGTTACACTGTATTGTATCAAAAATTAATATCTCGGACAATATCTCCTTTGTATTCCAAGCTTCATTCCTTGTGATATTTCAATAATTTTCCTCCTCTTTTCCAAACTGACTTTTGAAACTCAAATGAACTGCACAAAAAAAAAAAAAACATGTTTAAGACTCCAGACTTTATGTAGTCAATGTTTGAGCCTTTAACATAAGAAATTTGCATGCATATTTTAATCTAGAGTGATCTTAATTTTGAAGATTATCAAATGGCTCATAAGATTTGCATGCCTGATTTTCAGTTTCACAATGCCTTCAGGTCTGTATCATTCTCATATTGTGTTCATGTGAATACCACAACTTACATTTAAAGACTACAGAGATCGCTCTTGAAAGTACATTCTCAAATACTTATAGCCTCTTACAGTTAAGCAAATTGATTTTTTTTTTTACATAGGTGGCTCATTTCTTTTGATCACTACTGTAGATGTGTCTTTCGTGTTTTCCATTATTTATTAGCTTAATGATAAACTGCAAATAACAACAGCTCTTAACGTTTTCGAAATCAGCACACTTCACTTACTAGCAGATGATGTTTGGAGGAATATCCCTACAGCTCTAAGTGAAATTAACTTTTTGAAATTGAAATCAACATGGCGGTTAAAAATTTGATTAGATAAGTTCGGCTACCAAACAAGCTGCAACCGAAGACAGAATCAGAAAACGCAGTTCGTAGAATGTGTACAGTGTTTGGTGAAGCAGAAGCTAATGACCTGTAAGAATTGGTGGTGGTGGGGGGGAGTAATATTCCACTCAACAATTCTTAGCTAACATTAGTAGTACAGTTTTAACTCAACATTAATGGCACCGGATTAAAAATGTCCGATTTTATAATAAATGAATAGGTATAAAACGTATGCTCTGATAATTTATAAAGGATTTTGCCAATTAACCCTAGAATACTAACCATCAATTAAAGTTACACCACTACTAACCATGGGTATATCATACCCGATTTTGAAAGTATCAAAAAAACTATTAAATATGAATATTTATTTGAAATATTTTACATGCAGGCACTTCAAACTTTGTATTTTGAGTTAACATTAATAGAAACTGAGAAACGTATTATTTAGGTAAGAAAATCAGGTACTGAAAATTGTAATTAAAGATAGGAAAATTTGCGCTGGGTACTACAGTGTAACCCGGATATAAGAGAGTTGTCGGGACTGGAGAAAAAGTCTCTTATATCCGGGTTTGGTCTATTTTGTTTAGGTAAGTATAGCTCTAATTTGGGACCAGAGAAAATCTCTTATATCCGGATTTCTCTTATATCCGGGTTACACTGTATATACCCATGGTTAGTTTTCTAGGGTTAATATATCATTATAGGCCCTCCAATGCGATAAAAGAGCTCTTTTCTCCTCGTGCGCTCTCTCTCTCCTTTTCTCTCTTGAGGAAATGGATTTCCTTTATTCAAGACTTATTTATTGTTTCTGTAGCAATGCCAGGTTTTTTTTTTTTTGTTTTTTTTTTACTGATTTCTGCTTCTGGCGCATCGCCCAAACCTCCCAAATTCTCAATCGAGTTTGGGACGATATATGGCGACTGTCATGCTTGGAATATGTTTTTCCTCTCCTATCAGAGTCACCATCTATTTCCAGTGCTGCATTACAGAATTAAAGGTCGCAAATTACCTTGCTATTAACCCATATCTGAAGTGAGAAGAAAAAGAGCGTTAGTACAAAGTGAACGAAATTAGTTTCGACCAAAATACATTTAGTTTACCAATCCCTTTTTCCGAAAGGGAATTTGTGATTGCAGTTTTGAATTTAGCTGTTTCCATCCAGAAGACATTCATTGATCAATCAGTTATTGTTAGTCAATTGAAATTTATAAAATCGTTGGTAATCCTTCACTTAAGAGGTGTAAAATAAATTGCTATTCCCAAGATAAACATGTTTATTACAACGGATAATGGTGGACTATACAGCAAAATAAATGCTGAGAACACGAGACTGTTCTTGTACTGCAAGATTCACAAAATGCTGCTCATGAATAACATCATGAGAGTATATCCCATGGTTGATTTCCACGATTCCAGCATAAGCAGCCCAGCCATCCGAAATAATATGGCTTCCAGACTGAATATAACGCACAATCATATTTTTCAGCGTATCTGTCATTCGTTCTAGCACCTCAACTAAGAAAACCTTTTCCAAGCCACACTCGATACCACAGACTAACCAATTATATTTACGACGAAAAGATATTTAAACGTTTAAAATTAGTTTATTTTACGCTGTTTTAAGTGAAGCAGAAATTTGACAGAATATTTAATTAGTTTCTTCTGGCTTGTAATAAGGTTCCCTAACACTAGAATCAAGCAGACGCGGAAGTTTAAATATTTGGGAAGCGTTTTGACAGAAGGCGGTAAGTGCGACATTGAAATCCGTAGACGTATTGGGATGGCCAAGGACGCATTCCAAAAGCTGGGCAGAATACTGCGAGAAAGGATTTCTTTGGTAACAATGAAAATACTGGGGTGTTACATCTGTCCTTCTTTACGGCAGCGAATGTTGGGCGATTTCCTCAAAGATGAAGAAGAGACTCGAGGCGGCAAAGATGTGGTTCTACCGAAGGATGCTAAGGATATCATGGACCGAGCGTGTGAGCAACGATGAGGTCTTAGAGAGGATGCAAACAAAGAGGAGGTATACTTAACATCAGAAAGAGGCAGCTGAAGTTTCTGGGACACATAATGAGTTAGGAGTGCCTAGAGAATCTGATACTCACGGGTCGAATAGAGAGAAAGAGAGACAAGGGAAAACAACACGAGGAATACCTGACGGGCTTAAGAAAGTGGATGACAGAACGTGGTCTGGGGGGAGGAAGCAGAGGGAAGGAACTTGTTGAGAACAACAAGGGATAGAGGGAGGTGGAGATCCATGACCGCTTAAGCCCTGAAAGGACATGGCATATAGAAAGAATCTATTTCCTCAAACCTTCATAGTAGCGTAAGTCAAAACAATTCAACACCACGTGTCTCTTTAAGGACTTTTTTTTTATAGCTTGAGTGACAGTTCAAATTTGCATAGGTAGAAAGTGATTCACGCGAAAGTATTCGACTATTAAAGCTGCCATTTTCTCTTTGGGAATATTTTTACACGCAAGTCCTGTCCGAATCCGTTTTCTTCCAGGAGGTAAGCTATTTTATCTAGTGTTACAGATTATTTTACACCGCTTAAGTGAAGAATTGCCAAACAATTTAAAAAAAAAAATAGTATTTAAGAAAATTAAATTTCTCAAATTCTGGCATCGCTCTTTCGAGTACTGATGGGAGTTTCTTTCGAAAATTTATTGTTTTTTTGTAGTGTGAAAAGTTAACATCTTTATATCATTTTCTCTTCAAGTTGCATATGCTACTCACTTTTGCTGATGGAAGTGTCCAAGTAATGTGGTTTTTGTTATTTGGTAAAGCGCTTTTATTGTGATTATGTAGCGCCAGTTTATAGGGTCTGATGAAGGATCATCTTTAAGGCTTATTAAAATTTATTCGCTTGAAGACGTTTTTGAGTATTGATATGCAAAGTTGTACGGCACATTCACACGCTACATTGTTGATAAACAGAATCGAAATAAACTACAAACCTATCAGCAGCAGTGACGCCCCTAGGGTTGCTGGCACCCTAGGCGAGCTGAACCTCGGTGCCATTCCAAGTATAATTTTTAAAATTTTTCACTGAGAAAAACTGAAAATGTAGAAGGACGTGTTTATTACAGTAAAAAAGATAGACGTCTTTTAGAACGCAATCCAGACTTGAACGCTTACTCACTATGTGACGGTGTACTGATGTTTGCACAAAGAGTAGTTATATCTATCATATTACAAAAGCGGATATTAAAAGAATTTCATAGTGGACATCCGGGAATTTCAAGGATGAAATCTCTTATGAGAAGTTATGTATACTGGACCAAAATGAATCAAGAGATTGAAAAATTATTAAAAGCCTGCAGAGGTTTTGCTCTAGAAGCAAAATCACCTACTACAAAATTACAACCTTGGCCAAATTCCGTGGTCAAGACTGCACATAGATTTCGCGGGTCCAATAAATGAATCGCATTATCTTCTGGTAGTGGCTAGTTTTACGAAGTGGTCTAAAATTTGTCAGTGCAAAAAAAAAAAAACAAAAAAAAAAAAAAAAACTTTCACTTATTTTTTTATTTTTTTATTTTTTTTTTTACACATAAATTGTTCCCGATGCCATAGTCTCACATAATGGAACACAATCCACTGCTTACGAATTTAAAGAATTTTGTAAAATGTTCTAGATTGAACATTACTACCCCACCGTATCACCCAAGGTCAAACGGACACTCTAAACCGATTGTGGGCGCTTTTAAGAGCAAGTAATGAAAAAAAAAAAAAAAAAAATGACCGAAAAAACACTACAAAAATTCTTGAGTATACTGGATAACACCGACGGGCAGGTTATTGATGCAAGAAAAATAAAAATCGGTGTTTGACAAGTTATTACCAGCTTAAAAAAGAATAAGAACGAATTAAAAAAAAAAAAAAAAAAAAACGTAAAATTTTTCAGAATTGGCGAAAGTGTTTTTTCAGAGTATATAAAAATGGAAAAGAGTGTGGGAACAAGGCGTAATAAGGTCACGAATTGGAAAAATGATGGATATGGTAAAAGGAAAAAAATGAACAAACATTGGAATCTGTTAAAAAAAAATGGCCCGCAAGAAAGGAAGGACATATGCAAGTACTGTATGATATTTTTGATGTACCAACGCCACAAGAATTTGTTGAACGTACAAGTATGATTACCAGAAAAAGGAGACGTACGAAAAAAAAAAAAAAAAAAATAGAAAGTGACCCAAAACGAAAGAAATACATAGTTCAGTGCGGGGGCGGCGAACTCTCCAGAAAGAGGAGCGGGTGAATGCTAGGGAATAAAATATTTACTAGTTAAAAAAATCGCAAAAAGGCGGATGTTGTGGAGTAAATTAAGACCTTCCCAGTAACACAAATTAAATTGGGCAAGACGCTTTAAATAAAGGACTAAGTTGTTCAAAGGAGTCAGTCGGGAAGAATTCTAATGACGTCACCGCGAGTGCCTAAGCAAGACAACATATAGATTTTCCAAGCGTAGCTTAGATGTCGCACAAGGCCGAAAGTATGGGGCATCCAGTGAGGATCGAACTCGCTACTCAGTCGTAAGTTGTTCTAACAATGCAAACTTTCTAACCACTACACCGCCACAAGGAGCGAGTTATAAAAAATTGCTTGTTTATTTTATATATATTTAGGATCATTTTCCTAGCTTATGGTGGAAAAAAGAAAAAAAAAAAGCTATCTTTAAAGGATCTTCGTTGTTTTTAAATCATTTCGCCCCAAGCAAGGCGATAATGCCACTAAGTCGCAAGGGGTTACTGGGAGTGAAAGAAGGGAACCGGAAATCCATTACTAAACCGGAAACGAAGGATAAGGTGCTACTAGATATCTACTATTCGTTTTCTACTATGGTGTGATATTTACCAACTACTGGAAGTGCTAGGGTTAACGGCAGTGAACTGGTTATGTATTAGGATTATTAACAATTTTTTATACTAAAAAATCAAAAAAATCGTCAAATATTTGTAAACTGATTTAATGTCTCTTAAAAAAAACAGTAAATAGGTCCTTGTACTTCCTGAGCATTTTCCAGCAATAATAAGTGCATCGTCATTTACAGTAGGAGGCAAATGCTTCGGTAAATATCATACTATAGTAGGACCAAAGATAAACCTATACTCCTGAAGAAGTGTGATCTGGGCGTTTGTCTTGAAATTGTATAAATGAGAAATTGCTCCGCAAATACACCATTAGTTCAATTTCGATGCGAGATATATATATATATATATATATATATATATATAAAGCTCTTTTTTGTGGATCACTTAATATTTTATATTATTAGGACTGACACGGATTATTTCATATATATATATATAGATAGATAGATAAATATTAGTGATTAATATACACACACTCATATATAATATCTCTCTCTCTCTCTCTCTCTCTATATATATATATATATATATATATATATATATATATATATATATATATATATAAGTTTCCAAGTGGATAGAATCCAGGTAGAACTCAATGTCCATGACCGAGTAAGAATATAATAAAGACTTAAACACTAATATTCCAAAGTTATAATTTATTACATTGGAATCGTAACTGCAATTCATCAAACCTACAAATTCAAAAAGAAATCAGAAAAAAATAACTCCGGGAATAAAAAATAAAATTTAATGAGAGTGGGGGACGAATGTGAGAGGTAAATGAAAGCTCTAGAGAGCGGTAACATACGAGAGATGGCCTAAAAGTTGAAGGTGGGGATTAAAAGAGAGAAGTTTTAAAGAGAGGGGTTAAATAGCGGTTTAAATGAGTGAGATACAGATAAATATGAATTATTTTCCTATGTATTATTCGTTACTGAATCGCTGACCTAAATTAAATTAAAAACCGACACCGGAAATGGGTTTATACATTTGTAGTGACACTACGCACAATAAAAGACGATATAATCTAAACTTAAAAATCAGAAGATGAGTGAGAAAAGAAAAAAGGGGGAAGATTGTGGGCAACTAAAACCAAAGGGCATTTATAAAAAAGCCGCTATACAATCAAGAAAATTTGACAAAAGTAATATCAACCACAGGTTACAAATTTAATATAAACATATAAAAATTAACGAATATTTAATCTAGCAAGGACCTACTATTTCTATGCCCAAAACACATACGCATATACACACATACACAACAACATATTTATATTTACACGTACATACATACATACATATACGCGTGTACACACACATATATATATATATATATATATATATATATATATAGATAGATATATCTATATCCATACACATCCACTCCTGTGTATATATACATTTACGCACACATACATACGGACATACACATACGTGCACATAAACATATATACATAAAACCTTACACACCTCCATACATTTACATACACACACTCATCTAAACAAATATACAACATATCTATCAATTAGGTTGGTGCAAAAATAATGTCGGGTTTTGACGTATTTTTTAACGTCAAAAACCGGCATTATTTTTGCACCAACCTAATATCTATCTATACATATACACATACATGCATATACACATATATACACCTATATACATATGTATAATACATACCTAAACATACACGCACATACACACACATATATACACCTATATATATATATATACATACATATAAATTAAAAGCTAAAAAATTTAAAAAACCCACATCCATCCATATATACATTTAACATATAAAAATAGATGGGTGGAATTAAATTAGTTTGTACTTAAAGAACACTGAGGAAGAAAACGTTAACAATATTAAAAACCCACGAAGTGATTAACGCGTATCTCTCTTAAGTTTACATATATACCTATGTATATAAATATCAGAAAACTATCAGACTCTGTATATCAGTTATTTAGGAAACCTTTCACCTACATACCCACATACACATATATCAACACATGAATAAAGTTTGCTAACCCAAATTAAATGATCAAAAAATATACAGAGCATCATATAAACATACACAATGATACATATAGATAATCTTAAGTCATCCCATTTAAATGTCATGTGCGATGTTAGTGATCCAAGAGGGAACAGATAACAACACGCTATAAAACCGTGTTTGTTTTAAATCGTTTTTATGTCTACATTTGGAAATGATCTAACTCCAAAGATTTAGCAACTCATCTTGATTTTTATCTTTAATAATAATTTTTTTCCCAAATGCATAGATCACACAGATTGTGGAAGTTATTAGGGGTTCTAGTTCTTGAATCTCCATTCTAAATGTGGGATTAGTCCCTTGTCCACTAGATCCCAGTAGTGCTTCGACAATGAAGTTTGATTTTTGATATATCGATATTTAAAAGAGCGTCTATGGTTGTATAGACGCTGCTTCCAATCACCAGCGGATGTACCTATATATCTTTTTTTCTGGTTGATATTTTCTTCGGAAAAGATTGTTAACTCGTATACTACATTCTCATACATACATTTTCCCGCGATTGGACAATTGTCTTTACTCCTACAATTGCAGGTGGGGCTACTAGATCGAGTTTCATTACTATGGTAGTTTTTAAGTATTTTACAATTGTGGGAAGATATAATTTTCTCCATATTCCTTACACATGAATACAATTATTTATGTAGTGGATGTGTACTATGAAAGTGTTTGTTATATATATATATATATATATATATATATATATATATATATATATATATATATATGAGAGACAGTTGGGGACAAAATAAGAAAAAATATGAATTTTAGACAGTTTATTCATAAATTTAATCCCGATATATACATCTCATTCTGAAATTGGAAAAATATCCTAGAAATTTAAATAGGACTTGTCAAATGAATTTAACAAAACTTATTTGTGTACGTGTGTATATAAACATAAATCTGTATGTCGGCAGCAAATGTCCTTTAAGGCAATTCTTATTAACGATAACAAACATTGTGTCGATTAATTTCCTCGACTTTCCAAATTACGAAGAATATTTCTCAGGCAAAGAGGAAATTCCGTCAGAAGTTGTCCAAAACTTATTCCGGAAGAAATATGGTGCAAGGTTTCGTCATCAGGGTAGGTAGATACAAAGGATGGTTTCGTATAATTAGTGAATGTAGTGACGTTAACAAGGTGTGACGTGTGTTGTTTATATATATATATATATATATATATATATATATATATAATGTGAAAATATTGTAGAAAATAGGAAAGAAACTGGTTTGGTAAATAATCCAAAGTTCCTTAGTATTTTTGTAATTATTTTTTAAAAATTTAATAATTTAATAATTATATTTATGCTCTACTTTCGTACCGAGCACCGGTACGAAAGTAGAGCATAAATATAATTATTTAAAAATGATTCCAACTCGCTACATAAGAGGTCTCATGTTTCAAAACAAGAGCCGAAAACTTCAAAATAATATTTGAATTAACTTGAGTTAAAGTAGGCTCTGTTCCATCTTCAAGCGAAATTTCGCTTGAAGATGGAACAGAGCCTACTTTAACTCAAGTTAATTCAAATATTTTGAAGTTTTCGGCTCTTGTTTTGAAACATGAGACCTCTTATGTAGCGAGTTGGAATCATATTTTTAAATAATTATATATATATATAATTTGATGCTGGTTTTAAAATTATAATTGGTTTTAATTATAGATGGGTTGTTTTGGTATGAGTATTGCTGCGAGGATCATAAGTCTGATTTTACTAGGATATTGGTATTGTTTGTCAGTAGTATCTGTGTAATGTTACTATGAACATTATGCTGTTTATTAATGCGCTTTCTAGTGGTATTCTGATCCGATAGGTGGCAGGGGAATCTTCGTGAGAGTGTTGTTGTGGTATATACTATGTAAGACGTTTTGTTTTATTTACAGAGAAATATTCTCTGAGTAGGCAAGTGTATTCATGCACAACACTGGTCTTATTTCGTGGGTTGGACGATTGGGATATAGTTTTGAAATTTTATAGTAAATAATGAATCTATTAGTTTTTATCGACTAGTTTTATATATCTATATTGTTTTATATATCTATATTGTTTTTTTCAATGCTGTTTCGTCTTTTTTGTAAATTTGGTGGATTTGATTTTGGCAATGTATACGGTGCGATGGATAAATTGTCATCTAAATTACGCAAAAATGAACATAACACTGACATTTCATTTTAACAGATATATTTACCAAAATTACACAAAAATATTTTGAAATACTAAAGAGTAAATCTATTCAATAAAATCGCCATTGGCTTCAACCATGGCCTCCAGACGACTTCTGCAACTCCTCTGGACGGCCTCCATGATTAAGTTGGTGAATGCTACCATAATCCTTGCCTTCAGTTCATCTTTGGTGTTACAAGTTTTGTTGGTCTCTCGCTCAACTGCGCCCCACACATAATAAACAAGGGGGTTGCAGTCTGGGAATTTAGGTGGTTAGGTGTAAGGGGTGATGTGGTCTCAGAAATTGTCTGACAGACATGACTGGGTACTCCTGCTTGTGTGGCATGGTGCTGAGACCTGTTGCCAGACATAGGGTCTTCCAGTAGCCATCCTCTACTCATCGCAACACTGCCTTTTCAAGTGACTTGATGTAGGCCTCCGTGTTGAGTTTGGAGCCATGTGGGAAGATGAATGGAGGTATAATGTCGCCATCACTAGTGATCACCTTTGTAGTCACCATGAGATTCATCCAACTGCTTACGAATCCTCTGCACTCTCATCAGATTGGCAACCAAATATTTTGAAATTTTCGTATTGGAGGTTCTGGCGTGAATGTCAAGCTCTTCCGCATGCCGTTTCCAATTGTCAATTATGAATGAATTGCGCCATGGTGTTCTTTCTCTTATAGACGCTGCACAACTGTCCATTACTATAATGTGCCGTCGACAATAACAAAAATAACACGCGTTCACGAAATTAAAAATATAAAATGACAATTTACCCATCGCACTCTGTATGTTAATAGCGTTATTGTCAATATTGTTTGACGACTATGGTTATTGTTAAAATTGTTGCTTAAATGAAATTTGATTTGCTTGTCGACTGTGTACAGTAGCCATTATTGATAATGGTTTGTTTTATATTATTTAATTCTTTAAGGAAAATTATTTGGGATGAAGAAATGAGTTTAGCTCTTTGGATTCGGTTATTAATGACAGCAGTTTTATATTTTTCAAGGCATTCACTGTTGTAGTTTAGAAGGTAAGAGTTAGAACCAATAGACTTTTTATACGGAGATGTGGTAAAATTATCGCTGTTGTAGTCAATGAAAATATCTAGAAAAGGGATTTTTTTTATGAATGTTTAGTAGTTCATAAGTAAACTTTAAAACGGATTTTTTCCCCAATTTTTTTTAAAATTCTTGGATGTTATTAACAGATTTGATTTCGATGAAGATATGATAAATATATTTGGCATAAAGGGTATGTTTATTTTATTGAATATTTTGTTTTTCTAAATTGGCCATTTGAAAAGGAAGGACGGAGAAGTCTGCCCACAGCGACGCTCCCATTCTGGGTATAAATATTTACTTGATCGTGAAAAGAGGCTTGTGTTGTAGACGCTAATAAAAGTGTTTTAAATATTGTGGGGTTTATTTTCAAAGTGGGTAGAGAAGACTGGTGATAAATGTTATTTAAAATAGTTGTTTAATGGACGGGAATGTTAGTGAACAACTTTTCAACGTCTAAGGATGCAAAGATTTCGTCCTGAGGTTTGTTGGAGTGAAGGATTTGTAAAAGTTCTTCAGTAAAGCTGATACTGCATTTAGTAGGTAAGTACGGTTTAATTAGTTGTGTGTGTGTGTGTGTGTGTGTGAATATAAACTAAATAACTAGATATTCGTAACTGTATATGTCTGCGATAGCGTGAATACGCAGATAAGCAAAGAAAACAAAACAGTGCTCAATGTAGTTAAACAGAGTTATAACGTATGTATTAATAAATACACATATACCTACGTTTGTAGTGTAACTTAGTTTCATGGTTTCCCAAGTCGTTAGGCACATATGGCGAATGAACCACTTATTACAGTTGCTGTTTTTATATACTGGGTTTCATGGGAGGAACGCTAAATTATATGCAGATTCAATCCTATATCTGTGTATAATTTAGTGTTCCTCCCATGAGATCAGTATTTAAAAGAAAAAGCAACTTTAAGAAATGGCTCATTCGCCATGTATCTGAAGACTTCGGGAAACGATGAAACTTTAAGGTGCATTACAAACGTAAATATATATCTTTTTAAACGTTATTTTTAGTCGTCTCCTCATATTTGAGTAGACGCTCCATTTATTTATTAAATTAATATATTTATTTTTGTCTACCAGCCTGAATATTCGAGAGATCTTATTAAAGAAAAGCATGCACTCTCTATATAAAATATTGCGCATTGAAAGGTGGTGTTAAAATAGTGCTCGATGTATAATAACAGATTTATTAATAATAAATATACATTTTTCTTACCTCTAGCACAACTTTGAGTTTCATGTACAATGTAATAGTCAGGTGCTATTAATTTAATCAGCACCTGACAATTGCGTTGTGCATGAGACTCTAAATTGTGTTACCGGTGAGAAAAAAATGTATATTTATTATTAATATAAAGTGTATATATATAATGTCTGTGTGTGATGCACAGATATTATACTGATCCTAAGTAGAATACACACATACTACACTGATCCTAGACGTATCTAATCCTGTCATTTTTATGGGAACTATGCGAGCAGTTATTATTTATTTCTTTGATTTATCTTCCCAACTGCTGAACGCTATAGAACCGGAGAAGAAAAAATGTCAGAAAAAAAAAAGTTGACATTTCTGGAAATAAAAGTGGTTGATTTGCTCAATTATTGAACTGCAGATAACATGAGCACTTTGTCTCGTTTTGCAATCGATCAATAATACGGTTTTCTTGCAGGATTTACTTAGTGTTTCTTGACACTTGCTGTAGGTACATATTTATCCTTTAAATTTCTTTGAGCTGAATGCATGCTTTCAAAGGAAAGCAAATATTTAAGCGAGCGCTTTTCCTCGGGTTGCGATCAGGCAAATGTAATTCGATTGCCGCTCCTACACTCGGTTCCATAAAACAAGAATATCCCAATTAAGGTGTGCTGTCTTTAGTTGAAGCGTAAAACCTTGAAACTAGAATAAATGCTTTCAGTCTATTATTGACGCCGAAAACCAGCAAATTTCAACAGGTTTATTAACAAGGCTTTTATCCCAGTAAAGTCGAAATTAAAAAATAGAACGAGTACACAATTATGTAATAGAGTTGTACAAATATGTGCGCAGTACAATGTAATAACCGCCTACACAAGATATTTATTTAATGCGGAAACATTGATTATAAGTGTTATAAAGTCCGGGTAACGCTCATAGTTGCTGGTTAGTAAGACTAAGGAAAACGCTGGGAACAAACTGTTTAGTGCTGAAGGGTTTAATCACATGAAAACCTGGATTAGGAATACAGTCGTTCAGTGCGACAAGTCTACGACTGGAAAAATGCTACGCCTTTGCAATCCACTTTTTGACATTATTCCACGTACAGACGTTCTACACATAGCGAATGGTTGGTTGTTTTTTTTTTTTTTTTATGGCATATCAACCTTAGTGGGTCATTTAATGCCACCAAAATTTTTGAAGTAGATTCATAGCGCTAGTTTGGTTAAAAAAAAAAAAAAAAAAAAAAAAAGTGTATATGTATACATATATATTTGAACCATTTTTCAATTACTCATATTTTTTAGTACAATCACATGTATTGTTGGTAATATTTTTTTTCAAAAACGTATTGCTGGTAATATTTTTTTCAAAAATATATTGCTGGTAATAGTTTTCTTCAAAAATTTATTTCTGGTAATAATTTTTTACAAAGTATTTCTGGTATTAAAACATACTTTTACACTTTTATAATGCTTTTTACCTCAGTTTCGGGGTTAACTATTTGCCCATAGCTGGGACCCTAACAAGTGCTACCACTCCGGGACAGGGTGGACCTGGGAACACCAACAATTAAGAGGTGGTTCCACGCTTCTCAAAACCTCATTATCAGAGGCCTTGCTGTTGGACGTAGTTTAACGTCTTACCCTGGACGTGGATGTAGTTTATCGTCATACCCAGGACGCCTCATGGGGTGGGGGGGGGGCTTACCCCTCTGCAGAAGTGCAGTCGGCGTATTCTACAGCCCCAGCCTACAGGGCGACATAGCGAATGGACGAATCCATGTTTCAATAATACGTGTGGAGAAGGTTAGTTTGTCTACACAACAATAAGCATAGCTCGTAACGCATAAAGCATAACGTTGGTGGATAATACTATTTCAGTTGCATCTCTGTCTTCAACACGACCGAGGAAAATATAAACTGAGGTGCCCGATCCCGGGGAATAGTTGCCCGAGACTAACCACCCCACATTACACTAAAGATGGGCAATTGGTAGTCATACCGATGCCAGCGCAACCAACGCGCTCGGGTATCCCACATAAAACCCGACATTGTGTCACATCTCATCTCAGTGGGGAGACCGGGGTAAATAACTATAAGGCATTGTGGTTAGCGACGTACAAGTTTAATGGATTAAGACCACGTGTCACAGAACATGCCTTTGTCGATAACTTTCGAGTATGCGCAATAGGCTATTTCCTGTAGCCATTTGGAAGAGAGTTAATAAACAGGAGGTCAGTCAGTTAAATGCCATTCATTCGATTTATGACTGACTAGGTAGGTTTTCCAGCAGTACGTTGCCGTTTCGACGCAAAGTTCGAACAATTCGACTCAAGGATTGGATTACCGTGTCACCAAATTCAGGAACCAACATCACAACCTACTAAGTTATGGTTCCAATATTTTTTTCATTGAATTCACCCCATGCAAGTCAGTAAAGCCACTGAGGCACAAGGTGTTACTGGGTGTGGAAGAGTTAGAAACAAACATTGCTAAGAAGAGAGAACAAAAGAAAAGTAATCATGAGGACAGTAGATAGCGATTGACATTGCATTTAAATTTTTGCAGATTAGTTTTCTGGAAAGCATGGATCCAAAAGGGACTTCCACAAACGAGAAAAACTGTTAGCATTTAACTTACGGTTATATCCTGCAAACTCAACTGTAAATTATTAAGACTTCATTATTCCGAAATGCGAACAATCTACTCCCGTAAAGAAAGTGTTTTAGATCGAGATTCGTTTTTTTTTTTTTTTTTTTTTTTTTTTTTTTACAGTTTATCAACCCCGTTTTAATTGTTTAAAGCCAAAGCATATTTTGGATTGTAAGATTAATTCTTTTTTGCGAGTGAATATTGCATCAATAATTTTTTGACAATAACAATGAGTTTTTTTTTATAGATAAAAGTTCTACTATTTAACCCATAGCTTGGGTGAGGAGATAGATTCATACCTTTCCCAATGGTATTTGTATGTAAGCTACTGTAACGAACCCGACTGAAATTAGAACTCGGCTCTTTGATTTTTCATTCCGAGCCACTGTTCATTGCACCATCTGCACATCCTCTATTTAAATAAAAGATTAATTTCGAAATTCTCTCTTTTCTCGATCGTAGAAGGCCGGAGAGCACAGCAGCTGAAACGTTTTGATAACAATCGCAAAGATTAGGACATTAGTCAGAATTTAAATAATGTAAAGAAAAATAATACTTCATCTATTTTATATTTCACGCTTTCTGTTTGTAAATAAGTAAGCAAATTATACTATTATTCATAAAAATGTGTATAAAACAACTTTAGCCATAAACGTCTTTTTATTTTTTAATAAGTGTTAATTAGCATCACCTAATTGGTACTGTTTTTTATATTGACTTATCACGGATTGAGGAATCGGAGAGCAGAGTTCGAATTCCAGTCGGGTCCATTACATTCATTTACATGCTAATACCCTTGGGAATGGTATGAATCCTCTTCTTCTCCCCCAGTTATAGATAAATAGCAGAACAGACTGGGTTCCATAGCCTTGATGGCAACTGGTCTACCATAGAAAGAAATGGTAACCTATGTATCGAAAGACACATGATCGCCTAAACAGACTGATCTCTGCCTAGACCAAAGTAATTCCTTTCCAGAACTGACATACCTTGGTAAAGGTATGAATCTGTCACTCCAAGATATGGGCTAAATAGACTTGCATCTGGAAAAATCTTTTATTCTCAAAAGATTGTTAATGCAATTTTCACTTGCAAGAAAGTATTATTCTCAAAACCCCAAATATGTTTTGGCTTAAATTAACTGAAAGAGCCGTAAAAAAAGAAAATAAAAACAGATCAATCTATCAACATTGTAGAACTCAACAGTTACCTGATTATCAATGAATGCTCTTTCATTCATAAAAGATTTCCATTTAAATAAATAAGTCCCTGGCACTGACTTGTTGGATTCATACGCAAAATCAACAGCCATTATATGAGCTGAGATTTACTTGTTACCTGTTTGTCCTCAAATTCCCTAATGTAGAATTGGCGTCTTGAAGCAGGAAGTTTTGATTTCATGTTAGACTTGTGGAGCTTCAGTGTCGGGAGAAAGAAACTCTGGCTATCTAATCGGCTGCCAATTCTGTTTTGTATCCAATCCTTTTCAATGCGATTTGTAATTTATCTTCATCGGACAAGATTCTTTTATTGAGATGACTTCTTTTCATTCTTGTTTGTTTCTTTCATTTGACCATGTCCTATTTGTCAACTCATCTTGTTAATTTTTCTTCCTTTCAAATCACTCAATTTTCTCTTGCCTCGTTTCCTTTATAGTTTATTTTTTTTACTATTTTTCACCCAATACAAGGCTCAAGAGTCACTCAAGCTATAGGGGTACCGAATGAACTTGTTTTATGGAAGAGGAGATAAAAAAAGTATTATTATGGGGATACATAGGATAGATAACGGTTGCTCCTAGACTTGAAGAGGTTAAGTTTTTGGTTATCGAGAAAAGATCCACTCGGTAAGATGTTCCCAAAGCAGTATCTCTTGTTAAAAAAACTGTTTGAGTAGAACTTCTTCCTTACCAATGTGTTACGAATGGGGATGAGTATGATTCGACCCTTTGTACGTGGTGTGGCAGGTCTTAACTGTAAAGGCCGGAAATGATACTAAGGAATGTACATCGCCAGAATATTTTCTATGGAAATAGCGATAGAATAACAAGAGGCATACGCCGTTTTGTCTGTCAGGAAAGGGGTTGTAAGGTGGAAAATAATTAATCACCCAAAAGGCCGCGTAGACGGCTTTGAACTCTGTCGAGGCTGGAAAGAGAGGATTGGGCAGCAATAGTCCATTTTTGTGATATCTTTGACCAGAATTCTGTCTCAGGTTTCTTTTTAATCTGTAGGTTACGCTATATACTCTCTCTTTTTCTCTATTGTTTTCCTTTATCTCTTAATATATCTGCTGTTCCCTTTCTCGAAAGGTTCCTTCTGTTACTTATTTCTTGTTACGTACTTTCTATCTACCTAGGCCTCTCCTGTTAGTTTTTTTTCTTTTACGCCTTTCTGTTTGGCTTTCATCTTAAATTAATTGTTGCTTTCCTTTTCTGTTCCGCTTTCCTTATTCTCCATCAAATATATGATTTGGTTCAAGACCAATTAAAATTATCTGTTATGTTTTGTTTTGTTTTACTGCATATCAACCTCAATGGATTATTCATATAATGCCGACAAAATTTTTATTGCTGGTAATATTTTTTGTCAAAAATGTATTGCTGGAAATAATTTTTTTTTTTTTTCCTTCAAAAATGTATTGCTGGAAATAATTTTTTTTCCTTCAAAAATCTATTGCTGGAAATAATTTTTTTTTTCCTTCAAAAATCTATTGCTGGAAATATTTTTTTTTTTCCTTCAAAAATCTATTGCTGGAAATATTTTTTTTTTTTCCTTCAAAAATCTATTGCTGGAAATATTTTTTTTTTTTCCTTCAAAAATCTATTGCTGGAAATATTTTTTTTTTTTCCTTCAAAAATCTATTGCTGGAAATATTTTTTTTTTTTCCTTCAAAAATCTATTGCTGGAAATATTTTTTTTTTTTCCTTCAAAAATCTATTGCTGGAAATATTTTTTTTTTTTCCTTCAAAAATCTATTGCTGGAAATATTTTTTTTTTTTCCTTCAAAAATCTATTGCTGGAAATATTTTTTTTTTTTCCTTCAAAAATCTATTGCTGGAAATATTTTTTTTTTTCCTTCAAAAATCTATTGCTGGAAATATTTTTTTTTTTCCTTCAAAAATCTATTGCTGGAAATATTTTTTTTTTTCCTTCAAAAATCTATTGCTGGAAATATTTTTTTTTTTCCTTCAAAAATCTATTGCTGGAAATAATTTTTTTCCTCAAAAATATATAGCTAGTAATATTTCTTTTTTCCAAAAATGTATTGTTGGTAATTTGTTTTTTTTGTTTTTGTTTTTGTTTTTTTTTTCAAAAATGTATTGCTAGTAATAGTTTTTTTTTTTTTTTCAAAAATGTATTGCTGATAATAATTATTTAAAAAGTACTTCTGGTATTAAAACCTATTTTTACACTTTCATAGTGTTTTACCCCAGTTTTGGGGTTAACAATTTGCCCATAGCTGGGACCCTAGCAGGTGCTACCACCTCGGGTCAGGGTGGACATGGGAAAACCAGCAATTAAGAGGTGGTTCCACGCTCCTCAAAACCTCCTGATCAGAGGCCTCGTTGCTGGACATACAATATCAGCCCGGTTTCACTGTCTCACCTCTCACTATGGCTTCTCACTGTTCATCCAGATTTACTTTTGGGAGAATTAAGCGCACGATTACTATGTCACCAAACTTACGAATCAACGCTATAGTCCACTAAGTCATTGCCTCATATGAATATTCTGAGTTAAACCTGGAGCCTTAAATCTAACCTGCCTGCTGATTAGTGCAGTTGCTGTTGTCTTTATTTATTAGTGACTCGTATATTGCATTTATTTCTAATAACAATCAATTGTTTGTAATGTATCAATTCAGCATCCTGAAATTTTATGATGGATTCAGCGTAGGTGTCTTTACTACTCTCATAAAGGTGTCACAACTCATCCAAACAAAGCTGAGAAAGATGAACAGATGCTACAGTCTGATCCTAGGCAGAGGACTGAGCAGCGACATTAATCGCTGGCGCAGATTTTATGTTCCAAAGCTGAAGTGCTGATTCATACGAAAATAAACCAGTCTCTGTGATGAATAATACGCTAGCTCACGGAGGAAAGTAACAGTATACTCACTCTAACCTGCATTTAACTATTTGCATTTGCCATTCTAGTTCAAGTTATTTGTCGGCTACACGGTGGGGGTCAACAAGTGTACGTAGAAAGGGAAAGCTTTGTAGTCATTGGCTGGCCGAACATCGTAATCATGACTGCGAAATTCGTGTCATAGTTGGAATTACCTTAGACGTCTCGATAAATCTCGGGTGAAAAGCATTAAATTGTAATAGCTAAGGGATGCGATTAAGAAAAACGAAATCCGGTGGATGTTCAGAAAGTGAATGAATTACTCATAACAGGGCGATACAATGGCATATACACCATCGATTTTCCGGTTATTGATTGATTTTTCCGGTTTCTTTCATTTGACCATGTTCTATTTGTCAATTCATCTTGTTAATTTTTCTTCCTTTCAAATCACTCGATTTTCTCTTGCCTCGTCTTCTTTATAGTTTTTTTTTTAACTATTTTTCACCCAATACAAGGCTCAAGAGTCACTCAAGGTATAGGGGTACCGATGGGCTTGTTTTATGGAAGAAGAGGAGATAAAAAGTATTATTATGGGGATACATAGGATAGATAACGGTTGAACCTAGACTTGAAGAGGTTAAGTTTTTGGTTATCGAGAAAAGATCCACTCGGTAAGATGTTCTCAAAGCAGTATCTCTTGGAAAAAAAAACTGTTTGAGTGGAACTTCTTCCTTACCAATGTGTTACGAATGGGGATGAGTATGATTCGGCCCTTTGTACGTGGCGTGGCAGGTCTTAACTGTAAAGGCCTGAAATGATACTAAGGAATGTAGATCGTCAGAATTTTTTCTATGGAAATAGCGATAGAATAACAAGAGGCATACGCCATTTTGTGTGTCTCTCTTAATCCGGTCAAAATTACAAGCACATTCTACATTTGTAGGCCTGCTGAAAGACTTCTAAATTCTGAACCCCTGTTCAACCCATCCTGGAACTGAATTGCTTTTTAAATATATTTAGGCTGCGTATTTACCCCCAAACTAGATATCCGTCATCCATTCCAAAGGCTTTTGCGTTAGAATTGCATACTGCCCTTTTTTAAATCTATATATCGCTCAATTTTCATAATGCGTATATTTTCTTTCATGCGCCGCCTCTTCAGGTCGTGGGCAATCATCTTTTGCCACAACTTCCTATCCTTTGTAATTCTGTTTGTCCCTGTTCTGCCATTCATTTGCAGAAGCACTTTAGTTTAGGTTATTGAGGGGCAGACGGAAATAACAAATAATTCTCTAAGCTCTCTTTCCTCATTATGTGTCGTGGAAAATTCCACTGTATCTTTCGGATTCTAAATACAAGTATCCTTTTTAGTTTCCCTCTTCTTAAAAACTTCTCCATCGCTCACATATTCTGTCCATGGTATTTTCAGCACATCTGTTGCTTCAAGCCTCCTTCATCTCAAGGAAATTATCCGACATTCTCTTCCATCTGGGAGGACTGATATTATACAACTGTTCAATACACATCTTTGTTTCTGGTGATTTTTTTCTGTTTCTATTTTTAGGTTTTGGAAGGCATCTCTTGCTATACCAATGTGCCTTCGGATTGCGGTGTTATATTTTCATTTATCAGTTAGAATAGGTTACATTTGTGTACCTTTTTGATTTCGGCATTTCCAATTCTTAGCCTGTATATTGAGATTTTCCTCTTGTCTTCTTACAATTGGCGGTTTATTCGTTCTTGCTGCTTTCTTTTAATACGTTGTCTAGTAGCTACTACAAATATGGTAAAATTGTGTCCACTAATAATGAATCCTGGAAGGACTTATAGTCCACTGTCATATAGCCGGAGTAATATTATGTTATAAACGCAGCGTTGTATTCTAACAAAAATAACCTGTTTTTAATGCTTTTGGTTTTTGGAAGACTTTTTTTTTTTTTTTTTTTTTGCGCCTTCGGATTTCGATATCATTGTTCTGTAAATACTAAGTATTACTTTTTATGAACTGTATGGGAAATTCTAGCAATTCTGCAGAGACATTCATCAAATAATTTAATAGAATAAATGTGTTTAATTGAAGTGACGAACTCATAATATCTGACTCTATTTATGAGATTAGATATTGTAACTATTTAACAAATTCCAACTTTTGAAGCATCTGGCGTTGTGATTTTTTATAGTATAGTTCTAGTAAACACAGTGCGAACTGGATTCTTGTGTGTGTGTATATATATATATATATATATATATATATATATATATATATATATATAAACTCAAAAAGATATACCAAAAACAAAAAAAACATTGTATTTTTATTAAATAAATATTTGCTATTTGAATCATTAAATTGCTTTTAAAATAGTGGGATTATCTTTTATGTTAAATAATAAAACTTGATTTATCCAAATACCCTAGTAAAATCAACTGTACTTTGTACATCCTTATGTGTTTGCACTTCTCTCAAAAATTTAATTTCGATCAGTCAATGTGTGGCTATTATGGAGGGTGTGACGGACTAACGAAAGTTTCAGAATTTATATATATATATATATATATATATATATATATATATATATATATATATATGAAGGAAAATATACGGAAAAACAAACAAAAATCCTTATATGCAATTATGCTGTTTTAATGTTAATGTCAACGTCGGACGTTTCGGTCTAATAATCAATCTTCAGGACATATTCATAAAATATAATTAACATTATCAATTCAACATGACAAAGACGATGGACATAAGAACAAGACTTATCCAAACAGATAACTGAAAGTTTTATATGATCAGCGTTCCGTTTATTAGACCGAAACGTCCGACGTTGACATTATATTAACATTAAAACAGCATAATTGCATATAAGGATTTTTGTTTGTTTTTTCCGTATATTTTTCTTCATACTGTCGGATCTATATCCATATATTTGCTTACATATATATATATATATATATAAAACGCTAAAGAAGAATTCAATAGAAATGTAAATTTTTTTTGTCAGTGTTACTGTAAGTATCTGATTTAAATGTATATTGTAAATGTCCTGCTATAGATTTTGCTATTAGTAAAACACTATGAAAGTATAAAAATATATTTTAATAGTAAAAATACTAGCAATAATGATCGACAATACATAACCAGCAATAAATTTTATCTGTAGTTGAAGGCATACAATTTCATTCAAAATATATTTAGTTGAAGCTATAAAATTGTGTTCAAATTATTTAGATTTCCGCATTAAATAACCCATAAGGGTTAATATGCCGTTAAACAAAATCAATCAACCAATCTTTCATAACTGGCAGAAATTTGTCTTGCAATCAATTTTCTTCGTCATTTGAGTGATATGCTTCACTTGTCTTAATTATGTGCAAAGATTTAGAACGACCTCGACAAGTTATAACTCATAAAATATTACCTTTTCTGTTTATATATTTTTAAATTCCAACCAGTACGTCGCATGAAAACTTTCATTGTGATTATTTTTAATTCTTTTGAAGACAAAACTAAGTGAAAAATAAAAATACTTGTACTGTGATTACATCGAAATAATGTACAAAATATAAAACTGATTTTCAAATTTGTATATTACGTTACTTTCCAGTACACTACTGTATAAACATTTAGACATTTTTAAATCATTTTAATCTAAAGCAAGACGGTAATGCCATTAAGACGCAAAGGGTAACTGAGTGTGAAAGAAAAGACTTTAGTGAGGGGAAAGAACAGGATTCAGAAAGACAGAAGATGGCGATTGATGTTGCATTTAAATCTTTGAAGAACGTCAGTGGCAGGGAATCAAGAAACTGGAAGAGTTCTAGACGAGAAAAAATCTATTGAAATTAATGGTAGAAACGGTGCAAAATGGTATTAAACTTTAATACCATTTTGCTTTAATAATTAAAGCTATCTTAAGCTGGTTGACGCAACCGCACTCTTCTTTTATGTGCCGTGTCTCTGCAGGACGTAGGCGATAATAGCTCTCCACTTCTCCCTATCCCTTGTAGCTTTGTTACTTCTCCCAAACCCTGTTCTGTCATCCACTTGCTTAAGCCCGCTAGATATGTCACGCGTTGTTTTCCCTTGTCTCTCTTTCCCTCTATTCACTCTTGAGTATCAGATTCTCCCCACCACTTTTCTCATTACTTGTCCCAGAAATTTCAGCTGTCTCTTCTTGATATTAAGTATAAGCTTCGTCCTTGTTTGCATCCTCTCCAAAACCTCATCGTTACTCACATGCTCGGTCCATAATATCCTTAGCATTCTTCTGTAGAACCATACTCCGGTTGCCTAGAGTATTTTCTTCATCATTGAGAAATTCGTCCAACATTCGCTGCCATAAAGGACAGATACCACGTAGTAGTTCAGTACTTTTTTCTTTGTTACCAACGAAATCCTCCTGTCTCATAATACTCTGACTAGCTTTTGGAATGCGTCTTTGGCCATCCCAATACGTCTTCGGATCTCAGCAGTGCCTAAAATAGAAGTCATGTACAACTTGTCAGATTGTTGAAACTGAAGCCAGTCATCAAGTGATGTATTTCAGACAAATTCTATACAACGCCCAACTAAGTTTGCTACCCAAAGGAATTTGCTTTTCGTCTTATTGAACTGTGCAGCCAGAACACAGAGATTAGACACTCACATGACCTGAAGTAGGTAGAGTCTGAGGAAAAAAAAATGACAGTTCTTTCTCTCTCAATTTGTTCGTATCTATATTTTTAAATGACGTATCCTTTCAATAATAGTCGAAAAATTAACAGTTTACAAAAAAACAAAAAAAAACGTAACTGTTTATTTTTATAAGCCTTAAAAGATGATAATAAAACTTCAACTTTAAACATTTCGCACAATCCTATTTGACCACACAAAAACATAAAAAAACAAAAGCAACTAATGTTAAGCAGTTGCGGAAAAGTGCACTCTGAAAGGGACATGGCTGCAGGCTCAGCTATACCTTTTTCATTTGAATGTCGAGGATTTTCTAAACGACTTTTCATAAAAGCCTGAATATTTTATAAAGAATATTCTTTCAGATTTTACTACATTTTTTTACTCGAAATTAGAATATTTCAATCCTACCTTTATTCTTTTTTTTTTTTTTCTCTCTCTCTCTCTCAACTTGAAGGGTTTTAAAGGAAGTGTGCTGCTTTTACAGTGTAACCCGGATATAAGAGATCCGGATATAAGAGCAACCCGGATATAAGAGAGATTTTCTTTTGTCCCAAATTAGAGCAATACTTACATAAACAAAATAGACCAAATCCAGATATAAGAGAAACCCGGGTATAAGAGACTTCTCCGGTCTTATATCCGGGTTACACTGTATTAAGATTATATTCTTTCTCACAGCCTTTTCTTTAATATCTAAACTTTGCATTGCAATTATTGTATTTGGTGAACGGGAAATTCACCTACCCCGCATCCCTAAAAAAAAAGAGTTCATGCTCTGTATACAGTTTGTTGAAAAAAAAAAAAAAAAAAAATCTAGTTAATTACCGTCTCACATATGGTATTTTTGGAAAAAAATTACCTCAATAAAAGCCGTTACTTTTCTCGAAGAGAGGAGGATATTTTGTTTCATTTTGAGCAAGAGTGAGTGCGCCGTGTCAGAATCTGTGAGTTAGATTTTTTTTACCTTATTTTATTTTGCTTCTTGGACTTTTTATGTTGGAATTGAGATTTCCGATTTCTATAATGTCTTTCCTGCCTTTTGGATTTGTAAAAATGAATTTGAATTTTTTTTTTTTTTTTTTTTTCGTTCTTGTTTTGGACGTTTAAAACATTCATTGTTCTTAGAAAAGACAAATGAATGACTTCATATTATTTTCGGTTTTGAATTCAGAGTATTCATTTTCTTAGTTTGGTTGCTATAAAATCCAGCCTACCCTGCTATTTAATTTATAGTTTGGGTGAAGTAGACGTGATGAATTTCCCAAGAACAATAGTATCAACAGAACAAAATCTGCCTCAGCCGGGATTTGAACTTGGTTCGCCGATTCCGTCTCTCCACTAGCCCATCTGTATCGTAGAATAATACTTTGTTTTGTTTATATTTAACAACCCACCCCCACGAGGGATGTATGCGGCACAAGGCAGAGTTTACCGTGGGTTCTCCGAGCCCGTAGGATCGGCTAAAAATATTCCTTAGAACCCGGTTCAGGGTCTGTCTACCTCCCCGGACGAAACTTTGGCAAAGCCTCGTCCAGGTTCCTCTCTGCTTAAGGCAGGATATGGCACTGTTCCACTTCGTTGTGTTATTTCACTGTAGATAGTGTAGGATTACTCTATTAACTTCTGCTAACGAACGCCAGGTGGCGTTGCCAAATGCAGTACAAAGAAATAGATGCAAAGTTTCTCCCTCTCTTTTTTTTCTTTTAGCCATAGCATGACTATGTACAGTTTTCCCTATAGAGAACCTAGTCCTAAGCGAACCCCCGTGTCGCAGTAACCACAACATAACTCTACCAAACCCACAGGTAGAAAGAAATCTCTCAAATGTATTTCTCTCAGCATCTTTTATAGGAATTTATATACGTGTAAGTATGAATAAAGACTTCTTTACACACACACACAAACACACACTCGTTAATTTACTTTTTTTGTATACTTTCTATTTAGTTTGCCAGGGCAATAAAATGTTAATTATTGTGCGTAACTGATTATGTATTCACTTATACATTCTTGCTTGAAAACTTAGAGCACCAATATTGTTTCGTATTTAATTTGCTTTATCATTAATGATCGTAGCAATCGAATTCTTCCATAATGTTGCTGCTGAAGGAAAACCAACATTGGGCTAGAATTTCAACAATGTTTGCAGCTGCAGTAAAGTGCAGTATGTTTACACGTTAAAGTAGGCACGCAATAATATTTGAAAGTGCCCTTTTAAGAATCCTATCAATAGCACAATTTAAAGTAACTGTTATTGTAATGGATATAATAGAAAAGCGATGATCTTAATGTTGAATATCAGTAAGAATACAAAAAGTAATCAGTAAAATATTCAGAGTAGAAAAGTAAAAGGTTTACAACAGCTGTTCGTAATAACAAGGCAAAGAATATAGCGGTAGAAGTCGATTGAATAACGATGTGTTGGGCACTTTAATTATGCTTTGTTTCATTGAACAGGTGTTTTAACTAGAATAAAAATATATATAGTGATAATTCAATCAACAGTGTGGTCTATAGGTTGTCTGGACATAATTTTATATGCAAGAACTAAGCAGTCGATTTCTTCGGCTTTTTTTTTTCTCTTTGCATCAGTGACAACTTTTGCGATACGTTGATAAACATTTATTATTCCCTGGCATTATTTGTCCCGCAAACAATATTTTGCTGACTCGAGCGAGCCTGGGTAAAAAAGACACAGGACGTGGACTTTAAACAAAGAACAATTAACAAATAAGTTACTATTATCTGTTACCGAAAAGAAATAAACGATTCAGCATTATCTGAAGTAATTTACATTGTGTGTGAGAGAGAGTAAGAGTTTCCTCTGAAGTCAAAGAAAAAAAAAAAACGAACCTTTGAAAAAATTACTGCCTGTAATTATAATCAGGGGCGATAATCCAACAAGTAGGAAAAAGTGTATTAGAGAAACTGCCGATAATTTTTTTAATCATTTCACTCCAAGCAAGACAATAAAACCACTAACATGTAGGGGGTTACTGAGTGTGAAAGAATATAAGAAAAACATTAAAGAACAGAATAATACAAAAGGACAAGATAACGATTGACATTGTGTTTTCATTTCTGGAAATCAGGAAGCTAGAAGAGTTTTACAAGAGACGTGCAATAGAAAAAGCTGTTAGCATAGAACTTAGGTTATATATGAAGTCATTTCCATTGTAAATTCTTGCCAGTCTAGTAATGTTTAAATTCATAAAACCTAGCTACCATATAGGAGGTTTTATTAGCACAATTACCACAAAAGTATTTATAGAAAAGGTATAAAGTAACTACATTACGGCGGAGGGAAAATGGCTTAAATCGAGATGCCAGGTCAGGATCAATAACATTTCAGATTCTTTAGATTTTATCAAGGATCTCTAGATATATAGCAGGAGCATCAGACTGTGGCAGCAATATTCTAGCATGAACGAATGGTAGACTTGAAGTTAATGCAAGATATAGTCTGACCAGAAAGGCCACCTCGAGATGGTGTAATGGTTAGCAAGCTTGTCTCTCTAGAACAATAACGACTGAGTAGTTAGTTCAATCCTCACTGAGTGCCCCTTACTTTCGGCCTTGTGCCACATCCAATCTACACTTGGAAAATCACTATATTCTGACCAGAAAATTTTTTTAGCACGAGACCGTGAACGAACTTTCCTAACAATCGATTCGATATAGTCTTTCCACTTCAAGTCAGTAGAAAGTGTTAGTCCGAGAAGACACAATTCATTCTCCTGGATCTTAATACAGACAACATATTGGCATTAAAAATACTTTGAAAAATTACCGTTGGAATGTTCTTTTTTTATGTCGAAAAAAAAAACAAAAACAAAAACAAAAACAAAAAAAAAACAAAGAATTTTCCGTGAAATAAGAGATGCGATCGCAAGCTTCTAATGTTGAATAAATATATTAAGACATGTAGCAAATATTCTTGATAAAATGTTCAGTATTCCACAAAAGGTTATTGTGTAGAAAGTCCTCAAAGTTCAAATCAGAAAGTGAAAGAGGTGTGAAGGAGTTCGTGGCCGGGTCTCCTTTTTAGAGCGCATTTTTAAACCACAATAAATTAGTTTCTTTTTTGCTTTTATATATTTTCATTTGGTCAAATAAGATCGTGCGAAATGTTTACAGCTTAATTTTTGACATAAAATTCACATTTGTGTCGAAAGTTATTCACTTGTTTGCAATCGGGAGTTATTGTAGCTGTAGTTAATTTTCTTTGTCTTTGCTTCAACACGTGCCAATGGACATAAATGGTTCTACAGTCGGTCATGTCGTAATCAGTTGTACAGCGTCTCTCCCATACAAGAAAGGAAAATAAAAAGACGATATGTCACGGTAACATTTGTTAGAGTGCGTTCATTAATTTAACGATTTATCAATGCTTGATGTGTTATATATAGGGGTACCTCCACATAAAGGTTTAAAATGAAGTTTATCTTGAAGCTTTTAATTTAGTTTTAATTTCAAGGTAATTTAATATTAGGTTGGTGCAAAAATAATGTAGTTTACTCACATAGTAACATATGTGAGAAAACAACATTATTTTTGCACCAACCTAATATTTCCAATAGGCTCTATTTCAAAACTAATTTAAATTGATTGGAAGGAGTTTTCCTTTTGAAATTGCTAAGATTACTGATTTTTAGCGCCATTTTAGCCATCTTTCATCACAATGCAGTTCTCTTTATTAAAAATTATTTCAAAAATAAAATATACTCTTCTGAAACTTTATTTGAGGAATATTAGCGGGTTTAAATTTTAATTAATCTGATCTGAAACAAATATTACCTTTATTGCAGTAATCATTAAAAAATTAGGAAAATATTATCTATATAATGTTTTATTGAATTTCGGGTACTGTAGGTTCAAATTTACTATAACTATTGCTCTTATTTTCTGCTAATGTCGTGTATGGACTACCGTATTTACAAGGATAGGCACGTTTATACTCACAAAAATAAATTCAAAATTTTAAAAATATTGTTGGGGATGAATTATAGTAAGCGTTTTAAGATTTAAAACTTTAAAGTATTTCAATTAAAATACATAAAAAATCTGAAAATTCTTGTAAAATGTCATTAATTTTAAGACAATAGCGTGTATACTGTATCTTATTCATAAAATTAATTAAAAGCTTTTTTAATTAAATGGCTTAATTTTATTGAATTTATTATTTTACGATTCAGCGCAAATTTTCAGTAACTGGAGATTGTTTCATAAAATAAAAATTGATTTAAATTTTGCAGAGTTCTGCTTTTAATTACAGTGTAACCCGAATATAAGAGAGTTGTCGGGACCGGAGAAGAAGTCTCTTATATCCGGGTTTCTCTTACATATATATACATTAACACAGGCTCTAATTTGGGACCAGAGAAGATCTCTCTTATATCCGGGTTACACTGTAATATAAAACATTAAGCGGTACAAAAATTATGTGTGAGTTGGAGGGGGGTAACAGGTGTAAAAGAACAGTTTTTACCAAGATTTTCTAAAAAAAAAAACATTCCCAAAATAATTAATACATCAATAAGTCTTTAAAATTTGATTAAAATCCGACAATTATTTGATTTTTGC
The DNA here is from genome assembly GCA_963932145.1 of Acanthosepion lycidas. NCBI lineage: Eukaryota > Metazoa > Mollusca > Cephalopoda > Sepiida > Sepiidae > Acanthosepion > Acanthosepion lycidas. Next base: position 57,470,517 of record OZ010590.1, read on the forward strand.
AAGAATTTCCAAATCAATGTGTTTTTCACCGGAAAAAAAATGAAAATTTCATATAATCTTTACACTTGTTTCAGTTTCCAAAAAGTAGATATAGGTGCAATTTACACTTTTCAAAAAAATTAGACATCGGTCTAATTTGCACTAGAATCAAAATTATATGCAGATTTGATTTACATTAGATTAAAAAGAAAACCTACTTACCTTTGGAATAAAAAAAAAACATAGATAGGCAGAACGCTGGCTGGCTGGCTGGCTAGTGATAAAATCTGAGCAAAATAAAACAACACAAAAACGCATTTAAAACCTAAGTTTCCTTTTTAGTTAAATTTTGGTTCTATTTGAAAGAGCGTAAAGCTAATCTATGAAAAGAGAATTTTATGCATTTCAATAAGGCTCTAAGGCATTTTAAAAACGTTCACACGATCAATTTATCATCCATCCGCCATTTTAATTGGAAAATGGCAACAGAAAATTTAAAACACTTCTACAGTCTTAAAAATCAAATTTATACTCTATATATTAGTTTAAAAGAAAATAAGTAAAATTGAGGATTAACAGAATTGTGGAAATATATTACCATCCGCTTAAAATATAGCGAAAAAGAACCTTTTTGGCACAGTGTAATTCCATCAGTTAGCAAGTTCATAGATCAAACAATTGTTGTTACCTCACGAAACATCCACTACATACACACACATATCTATATACATATATATATATATATATATATATATATATATATATATATATATATATATAAACTGCCTTAAATATAATTAAATATGAAAGTCACAAACTTTTGTTTTTAATCATTTCTTTCTAAGTAAACCAATAAATTCACTAAGACAATCATTTTCTGGGTGTAATAACTTCTTTTGAGGTTAACGACCCCATTATTCCGAAAGTTGATGCTGCTGACCGGGCTTGTGCTGAGGAAAAGCGTTAGTTCCTGAGTAACGTGGAGAAGAAAAAATATAGGCTTTTGAATTTGGCGCTTATATTGCCAGGGTCGCGTGGCCCTTACTGGGGTAGTTATTTGTTCTTTCATCAGCCACTCAGCATCCTCGATAAATTTGTCGTATTTTTTCTGAATAATAAAAATAATGATGCCTGGTGATGGTAATAGTGTTAGATGTTCATTGTCATTAATTGCAATAATCTCAACGTTGATGATACCCCGGAAGCGTAGTGTGAAATGATTGCCGAATGCTTGCAAAACTGATTGAGGAATACGGGGTAAGAGTAAGTACGACGCCATATATAAACACGAGTTAGCGAGAAAAGGCGGCGGATTTCTTAGAGTAAAAACACATTTCCTCTCCATGGTCTCGCTCTCCCCTCACTTTTTTTCTCCACCTCACTCTCTCGCCTTTTCCTTTCTCTCCCTTTCTTTTTCTTTCCTCTTCTCATCCCCTACTCTTTTCTTTTCCTCCTACTCTTTTTTTTTTTTTTCATTTTCTTCTCCCTGCCTCCTCCTCCTCATCTTTCTTATCTCTCTTCTTTCCTTTCAATATATCAAACTTTTTTTCTCTTTGTAGAAAAAAAAGATACGGAATAGTTTTTTCTTTCTTTCCTTTTTCTTCCCTCTCCCTCCTCCCCTCTCTCTTTTCCTTTCAAGGTATCAAAATTGTTTCTGTTTTTCTTAACTTCTAGAATTGAGTGACATTTTGGTGTCGTAAAAATCAAGGTTGATTTTGAAAATTTCTTTTTCACTTCTATTTATTTATTTATTTTTTTGTGTGCGTATGCGTCTGTTGAGAGAATCCCGCTCGATAGAAGAATACAAATATAGGTAACATTTTATCAATTTTTCTATATAACAGTGTTCTGGAAAGAGTTGCTATCATTTTTATATCCAGATTTATATAATTAGCTAGTTGGTGTTGATTAGAATCTTAATGATAATACGAGTATAAATGTCAGCAATGAAAGATTATCATATCATAGCAGCGTTTGTGGCATTAAAATAATAGTAATTACATTGGCATTAAAATGGCTTGAAAAAAATTAAATGAAACTATTTTTTTTTTCTTTAATTTCTTTTTTAGTGGTGTAATTTTTGTATCTTTTTGTATTTGAATGATATAAAATTACCTGGCACTTATACCGGGGAAGTTGGAAATAATATTAGCCTAAGCTCCAGGGAACCATCTCTACCCCAGGCTTTACTTCAAATTCTGGAGGGTACTATGATCATTACTCGACACCTGAGCCGAGTGGGCTTGAGCAATTTTACGGTCTTCCCGAAATCCCACATTAAACTCTGACCCTATGTCACATTCTGTATCGACCTGGAAGCGTGGATAAATATCTATAAATTTTGATATACCAGAACAATGAAGGAAAATAAATAGCAGTGGAATTTTTTTTTTTTTTTTTTTTTTTTTTTACGTGTGATGCATTGCGTCCTTTAGGAATTAATCGGACTAAAGTGATATTTCCGTTATTGTAATTACACATCCACACGAAGGGGCGGGACGCTGAAATGTTAAACTTTAAAAAAATTAAATTTTAAAATTTCAGCATTCCCCTTCCCTTCAGGCGCATATGGAGTTACATCAATGTAAACATCACTTTAGTACGACGAAGTCTTAAAAGACGAAACGCGTCAGACAATTTTTTCCCACTTTGTCATTAACATCAATTTTCCTAACATTTGTATGACAGCAAATAATTTGCATATCTTTCCCTTTCTATCATTCAAATACAAAATATATTATACCATAGCTAAACTAAAAATGAAACCCAAGCCCTCCTCTTAGAATGATATATAATAAAAAGATAATGATGAACAGGGAAAAGAAAACCCAGTCTATGCATTAAGGGGAAAGAGATGATAGAAATTAAGCGGTGTAGTGAGAGTGTAAAATGTTAATCTGAACGTTGAAGGTAGTCACCAATGTTGAAGTGGTTAAATAGATAAATGTTGCTGCGTGTTGAGAAGGCATTTAACATTCATACATAATATTTAAAATATCAAGGAAAAACAATGAACGATTAAATATATATTAAAATTCAACAATAATACACTGTAGTTGTAATATGAGTGAATAGGCAGAAAAAAAAGTAGCTTCCCTTTAACTGTAAGGAAATGTTTTAAGGAAGATTTGTCTGAGTATAAAGTTCAGAGTTCAGTGTTGAAATAGAATATTTCTTTTAGGAAATTGTTCAGTTGTGTTGCAACTTACAGAGTTGATTCAACTTAGTATGACCACAGAGAACTGATGGTGTATCAAATAAAGTTCTGCATCTGTGTGTACGTACGTGCGGAGTGAGTAGGATGAATAACACGAGTGGGTAGTTGAGATCTATTGTCTCCGGATGTACTCGACTGTGGTGCTGGAACTATTACTAGTTTTTTGGAATGCATCCAATATTTATATTACTTAGGGTGGCTCCCAGCACAAACGCTGGATATATTTTTGAATGTACACGAAAAATACTCGATTGGACGAAAAATGGACCAATCAGTGATTTTATAGCAAACTTGTTTGTGAGCAAAGTGTAGGAAAAAATTCGGTATGGTGAAATGCGATCGATAAATTGTCCTATTATTTTTAGTATGTATTTATCGACCAACCAAAATTGAAGAAATTTAGGCGTGGCACTACAAGAGCATTTTTAAATCTTTGCTTAACTTTCAATTGATACTGCACTTGTAGTTGTATTAATATGAAACTCCAACTATGTTACTGAAAATAGTTGTGAAAAAAAAAAAGGGAATAACAGCATACATTAGAAATAAAATCATAGCGGCAATATTTAACAAGAAAACGTCGACTTTACCAAATATTTTGATTATGCTGATGTCAGCAAAATTGAAAAAAAAATCTAGGAAATTTTTTCTATTTTCGTGTTCCCACCATTTTTTTATAAATAAAATTTCAAAATGAAACCTTAATTATAATAATATAAAATAATGAAAGACTATGTAAAAATTAGAATTTGACGTATATTTCGAGCTATCAGAACTGCTAAAAAGCAATCAATAGATAATAAGAGCCTTAAACGACTATCTAAATAAATAAACGGAAAATTCTTTCTGTTCGTCCGTCCGTGTCTGAAATCCATCTTACTTGGGCCGCACTTGCTTTATATAGATATACATTTTGCAATCAGGATGATCACAGGATTGAAAATCTGCCCTTCATCTGGTGCTTAAACATCCAGCATTGGAATTTGTGACAGGATGAGTAAGGAACAGTTAAAAATTCAAATTTTAAAATAACTGAAAAAAAATTAGCGTTTTTTTTGTTTTTTGTTTTTTTAAGTACTTAATTTGTATTGAGTTGAAAGTAACACGAGAACGTTGTGAATTTTTAAAAAATAATTGTTTTAAAATCATTTTACAATATCTCAAACTTTGAATTGAAATAAATTTTATTTCTTCAAAATACCAAGGAATCAGAATTAAAGTGAGTGGTTTAGTGCCATGAGATTTTGTATTTCCAAAGTTTGTGAGTTTAAGAACTCAACTCATTTGAAGAAATCAGTTTTCGGCCTGAATTAGAATTTGGACCCAAATCGGTCTTTTGGCCAAAATTGGACTTATTGCTCTAAACAAAGTTAAAGTGAGGTTTTGAAGTTCCTTGGGGTGAATTGAAAATTCAAAGTTATTTCTTCAAAATTATCATTTGTTTTCTAAGCTGGACAGAGATCCCTTTATAGTGCGGCATTTAAGCTAGTATTCATTAAATCAAGAAAGGTTCAAATGACTTCAAGAGTTTCGCGCTGAAACGCTTATGGCCAGATGGATTTATCAAGCACTGGTGTGTGTTACTTATTCAAAGAATCATGAATCTTTAGGAAAGATATATGCAAATACAACATTTCGGCTGAAAATTTATGTACCAGTGGCGACGTCATCAAAATCAAGATGACGTCACTCGTGTCAAACCCAATAAAAATCAAGATAAAAAGTAAAAGAATATTCATGTAAAATTTAAAAAAAATTGAAGCCATTATGTGGAGCCCTATAGCATTTTCAATTTGGCAGACAAAAATGCCGCTTCACCTGCTGCTTTTCCAACTTCAAAATAATCTGCCTGGGATAAGGTTAAAAACAGGAATAGTCCAAGGCGGTCCTATCCTACCCATCCCCACGACTAGGGAAAGGGCAAGCCTGACTAAGACCCCGGGTACTGCTTTGTGATCATCGCCATTATCAACATTTTCTTTCTTTTACCTACATTTTTATATCTATCTATAAAAGGCTGTGTGTGTGTGTGACGAATGCATGGCCACAATTTTCGACGGATTTGCATCAAAATTTATGTGCACATGCTTCAAGTTAGCAGGAAAGCCAAGACTGACTTTGCATTTCCCAACTACCATCGATAGTGTAAATAATCGATTATTTCATGCTTCCACGGCACTTTTCATGTAGTTTGCGGCCATTTTCTACTGGCCAGAGTGAGAGCCTATAGCTGGCTGCCACGAATAGGCAGGAAGATTCTATTGGCCAGCATAAGAGCCAACAGCTGACTGACACGAATTTTAACTAGCATGCAAAAAAAATCGATAGCTGCATTCGTCACAAGTGGGAAAAATTTAAATCTGCATGGCACTTTACTCCAATTGGCTCATTCGCTTGCTTAAACTCAACGTTGATTCTGATTCCGCAGAACTGGGTTCGGTGTGAAAAAGTATTTGTTGTTTTTTTTATTCGGTTTTTCCATTTACGAGTCCTCTTTTTTTTTTTTTTCTTTTTTTTCTTTTTTTTTTTTTTTTAAAGCTGATTGTTTTGTGTTCATTTTGTTTAGTTCTTTTTTCGTAACAGATTTAATGTTTAGTGTAGAGCTTAGAAAAAATTCGCAGTGTGAGATAGGCAAGAAGTAAGGCATGTAGCAACATCAGCACGGCAAAAGGCACTCCTTTAAAGGCAAGGAAGGGCAGAAATATTTTAAGTCAAGTGATAGCGATTGCTGTACGAGTCGTACGATTTTTGAATCAAGCACGGGCAACGTCGGGCCATGTTGTTAGTACGTTATAAATTAAACGACTGACTATTAAAACATGAAAAGTTTTCGCGGATTTTGAGGTCATTCTGGGGTCTTTTTTGGGTCCAAATCCGTGAAGTTGTTTTCCTCATGCTAAGTCACAAAACATAAAATTTACTATTTATTTATTTTCTTTTTTTTTTTTTATCTGCAAAACATTGTTGGGTTCATTTAAGATGGAATTATCTATTATGACATGTCTCTAATTTGTATTTAGATACATCGTATGTACTTTTAATTTTTCTATTTTAATTGATCGCCTATATTGCATATGATGTATTATTGTACATAATTAGATTACAATAAAATTTGTATTTTATATGAATATTACCTCATGTAAAATGAGATGTAGTAGGGGGGCGTATCCTAGATTCGGGGTGGGTCCACGAGACCCTTGCACCGGCCCTGTAATAGTCTAATAAATAAAGGAATGAAATTACTTCGAACTGTCGGCATGCTGAAGCATTCCCTCTTTTCTTTTTGTTTATTCCCGTGAAGCAATGCTGTTAATGGCTAAACAAAACAACAGTATATTGTATAAATAAATTTGAAATATTAGCAAGGCTAGTAGTTAATCTTTTATTGCATGATAAATTGATAGAAATCAGTGTTGATATCAAGTGGTATTGAAAAATCGGCAATAAAATGGGTTTATGTTATTGAAATGGAAAATATTTGCAATAATCATTGGAATATTGTCCACTGAACAAAGAACAAGATTTCGCTGTGAGCAACAAACAAGCCAGTGAGCAGACGTAGATTAATAGATGTTTTATTGAACATTTTCTGTAAAAAGCTTTTTCTGGTAAGTTGTATCGCATGACAAGTGCGTTGTGTATGTTCTTTTTGGCCCAAAGGAATGTTTTCATAATCTGTCAGCCTTTTACATTGTGTTTTGCATTAATAAATCTAATGCAGACCTCCCAGAATGTAACAGCGTCAGTTCTCTGCACGGAATTTGCAAGAAAATGTTTGCTCTCCTGGTGTGCACAACTGTGCTGTAAATTTTGACATATTGACTTTGAGAAAACAAATTTCGTGCCCATCTGGAGGTCCTTTATTTTTTTTTTTTTCACTCTTTAGAATAGATCACGGGTTTTAGAATGGACAATTTATCAAGACCAATACTACTCAAAGTGAGCGTAAAAAAGAAAAAAAATTAAGGAAAATTTAAAGAAAAGGGGCTGGCAGAAATTGGTAGCAGATCGGAACAAAACTTGTTCTATTTTTTAAAATTTAAATTGGGAATAATTGTAGGTTGAAATACTTGGTTGCCCCACGTATTAGGTTGGTGCAAAAATAATGACGTTTTTTGACGTTTAAAAGTACGTCAAAAAACGTCATTATGTTTGCACCAACCTAATACTTACATCCATCGAGTTTTCAGGTATAAGGTATTATTCCAAAAGTAGCGGACTGTATCTAAAAATATTGGTTGCCAGGAGACAGAGTATGCACACCCGCAACTAAAATGCTACCATTTAATTTTCATAAAGAATAAATAAAATTTTCAAAAAATACACGTGGAAAAAAGGGTACAATTAAAATATTTGTAGAAAATAATGTATATTTCTTAGTAATTACAGTAAACATGTACTGTACATATTACTGGCAGTACATACCAAATGTAAATACAGAATATAATTTATTTATTTTTAATTTTACGAAATTGGTTGATATTTTAAATAGTTTACTGCACAATTTACACATTAATAGATAGTTCAAAAGCCCAATAGAGCATTGCACGCAGTACTCTATATTAATAACAATTGTTTGTGTTCACGAGATGACTGTGCAAATCCACCAATAATTGCTTCTGCATCGAATTCATCTAACAATTCCTTTTCAACATATGATTCCAAATTCTCCATAGACTGCGAATTTCTTAACCTTTTCTTTATTACCTTTAGCTTTGAAGATGCCTCCTCACATTGGTCTTGAGTAACTGATAGTGTACAGATGACTTTATAAAGTTTTCTTTTTCCTTTTTATTAGTAAAACAGTGGTCTATTTCTTTCTTTATTGCATTTTTATTTGATATAGGAGGGATACTTGCCATTGTGCAAGCTGACATAGTGACCAGTCTGCCAGTGTATTCCAATATGACGTGGCATTGTTTGCTTAACAAGGAAGAAATTATGGGATATTCCTATGCATAAAACGTGCAGAATAACCTATGTTAGAAAGTCTGAAGAGACGAGAATCACTTATGTTGCAAAAAGACAAGTTTCGACAATGTATGTCAGGACATTACCATATCACTCAAGCAAGTGCGAACATTTGAATAACTACTTAACAGATTTAAATATGTTTTGACAGAAGACAGAAAATGTGAAACTGAAATCCGGAGATGCATTGGAACCCAAAAGATGCATTCCAAAATTTAAATAAAGTATTAAGTAACAGGACAGTTTCATTAGAAACAAAGACCAGTGTTGAATTGTGATGTAATATCAGTAATTCTATATAGCAGTGAATGCTGTACAATCTTCTCATAAATGAAGAGACTTTGAAATGTGCTCCTACAGAAGGATCCTCAGAATATCATTAACTGAACATGTTAGCAACGAATAAATTTGATTGCTATCTTCTATTTAATAAGATATCAACCACTATGGGTTATTTATTGCCGAAATCTAAATATTTTGTACGCAATTTTATTTATTTTATATATATATATATATATATAATAATGCTTTTACTGATACAAATCTTACTAATTAATCCATAGCTGGGGGAAGAAGAGTTTGATCCATACCTTTCCCAATGTTTTTTGTACGTAAGTGAATATAACGAATCCAACAGGAATTGAAACTCAGATTAACAATTCCGAGTCCTTATCCATTACACCACCTGCACATCCAAGCTTACAGAAACTGGTATTCCCAAGCGGTCACCTATCTCTGTACTGACCAGGCTCGGTGATGGAGCAAGGAAGTTTTACGGAAAACGGAAAAAAGTAAGCTTACTTTCCCACCGTCCTAAGCTTACCTCCTGTGTCTTTTATATAACTACTTTCATGGTAATAATTGTTCGGGTGAGTTCTTTGCTAGACTTTTTGAATTTAAGCGCAATACTAGATTGGCGTCGAGATGTCATTTTACAGATGAGTTGGCTAAATGTAGCCGTAAATTCTATGCTAACAGTTTCTTTCCTCGCACTCCTCACTTGTAGAACTCCCTTCTGGCTGCAAACTTTCCTGCCAACTTTGCATTTAATTTTTTTTTTTAAGATTAATGTCAATCGCTATCTACTGTCCTCCTGATTACTCTTCTTTTGTTCTCCATAGTAATGTTTCTGTTTCTAATTCTTCCACACCCAGTAAGACCTTTTGTCTAGCTGGTTTTAATGCCTTGCTTGGGGTGAACTCGTTTAAAAAATGCTTATATTTAGAATCAGAAATTTATTTTTACGACCAATCAACCCTTTTTAAAACCAAAACATTTCGGATTATACAGTACTCAGTCGGTTATGCGCCATGCGTGATACACGCTTAGGCGATCATGTATCTTTCCATACATGACTGACAAAGCAGATTTTTTCCGCAGTAGGCTGCCATTTCTTTCTGCAGTAGACCAGTTGCCATCCAAAGCTATAGAACCCGGTCTGTCTTGCTATATACCCATAGCTGGTGGGAGAAGAGGATCCATACCTTTCCAAAGCACGTAAGTGAATGCAATGGATTTGACTGGAATTCGAACTCGGCTCTTAGATTCCTCAATCCGAGTCGCTATCCATCACTCCACCTACAGTACTCGGTATTTCCAAATGGTTCCACATCTAAATACTTAAGGCTTGTCATTGCTTGACTTCGGTGATCGAACGAAACTTGGTGTCTTCAGTGTGATTTGACCATAAAGATAGAAACAGCGATGAAATGCTTGGGGCTCCTAATGAGATACGGACGGATTGAAGGATTTCACCGCCAGAGGACATAATGTATGCAAAAGGAACAGAAGAAAACCTCACGGATAGTAAAAAGATACACCTTGCTAAGAAATACAAAAGATAGGTAGTTATGGAGAGTCATGATCATCCACGTAGTGAAGGGAAACGGCATGTAGATGATGATGATGATGATAACCATTTCTGGGGAAAAGACACTTTGTGGATTGTCCTCATAAGGAAATGGATCATCTGAACAATTCTTGGATTGATAACTTTTTTTTTTATTTTTTTTAGATATGTAGGGTATTGGTGTTAATTTGTCTTCTAGCACGTGTTTCTTCATTTTGTATGTCTTTATTTTGAAATTCTTTAATCATTTTTTAACCACTATTCTATCTATTTATCTTAAAGTTAATGTTAAATTTGTAATGTTGTGATAAAGATAACAAAAAATATTCATATTGTTTAAGAAAAGAGCAAAATTATTTGTATTTCTAACACAGTTTCCTCATGATGTACGTTGCTTTTTTTCTTTTCCTTTTTTAACAATTTTTAATCACTCTATAGTTGGTGGGATTTAAAAGAAACGGATGGTGTCGGGTGTAAAATCACGTACTACCCCATTTTGTTTGGAAGCACTATGGAGTAATGAATCGTGGTTCAGACTGAGGAATCGGAAGCCAAGTTCATATTCCAGTTGTGTTCCTTATATTCACTTACGTGCAAATAGTCTTGAGAAAGCTATGAACTCATCCCTCCTCCCCCAACTATGGATAAATAGGACAGATTGGGTTCTACAGCCGGTCTAGGAGAAGTACAACTATGAATTAAAAATCTCCAACTATAGCCTCACCAATCTGCAATTGGCTTCGCGTGGAGCGTACAGCTTCACTCCTGAAGACATGGCCAATCAGGGAATAGTTCTTCTAAGTTGTGAGAAGGATCTGGATCAGTTCTTATGAGCTTTCATCCCTGGTACCTTTTCTTTTGTTTGGTAGGTTTTTCAGATTTTTACTGAAAGCAATAAAGTAAGCGCAAAATAAAGAGTAGCTATTTTGGTGACCGTGTTATTTGTTTAAACCTCATTGGCACTAGTAATCAGTGAAAGACAAAATTTTGAGCTGTGGTTTTTCAGTACAATTAATACCTTCAAATAACAGTTCAGTTGAGGTTACAGGTTCGATTCCTGTCGGAGAGCACATATTTTCTACGAAGTTTCTCGAAAATTCAGGCCGGTAAATGTAATTAATACTGTTTAATTAAAAAACAGTGCATTTACTTAAATAAATTATATCTATAAAAATAACGTAAAAAACACACATATATTATAAATTAACTGATTTAAAATGTTTTTTCGCTACACAGTTATAATCGTGTTTCAAAAATGGAAGCTAAAAGTTTCGAATTTAATTTTGTAATTAAATTAAAGACATTAGTCCCATTTCATCCTCAAGCGAATTTTGGAGTAACTTATTTTTAAATTTACTGGGTTTTAAAGGCACGGCAAAAATCATAATTTACAGTTTCCAAGGATACAGAGAAATCCATTCATCCAGACAAGGGCTGGTTGCGTGTTCATTTTATTAACTTTTGTTGTATCAGTTCTTAGTTACGTTTGAAAAAGGGGTTATAATATTAATGCTCTGTAAATTTACATTGAGCAATATTTTGTAAAAATAAAAATATCTATAAGAACACCGGATTATATATCTTACTGTTCTTTCTTACACACACACACACACACACACATATATATATGAAATGAGAACGAATCAAATATAAAATCCAACGTTTGTAGCATTAATTTAAAAGAGGGCTCAATCCCAAAGTAACGCATTATACTGTATATAGGATATTACATTCAAATATCTAGATAAACGCATTTTATCCATGTTCTAGTATTAAAATAAACGTAAAGAGTGCTCGACCTTTTTAGGAGAAAATGTGTTGTTGCAAAGACAGGATTTTTAAACAATTTTTATATTTGGTCACTTGCGCAGCTCTTGGGAAATGGGTTGGGTCGAGAATTTTCAGTATCTCTCTCGTATATAGGCCGTTGGTTTTAGTCTCACACTGGTCTGATGCTAAATCGAGAAGACTGTCTCCAGTACAGAGTTATCCTATTTTTTATGTATTGAGTCCATTCAAAACGTGGGCGATCACGGCTCTCCACAACTTTCTACCACTCATACCGCTAAGCAACTATTGACTCCTTACCATCCATCTTTGTCATCACTCTGCCATCCATTTACACAAAGTCTTTGAAAAGATTTTTTGTTATTTCCTATCCTTCCTACCTTCAATATATCCCGTGAGTGTTAAATTTTCAAAGCTCACTCTTCATTATGTGTCTCAGAAATTTCAATCATATCTTTAAGTAAAAGTGTCCTTTTTCTTTCCATTTTTTAAAAAAAATTCCTCGTTGTGCATATTTTCAGTCTATGGTATCCACAGGGTCGTTCTGTAAAACTACATTTTCAGTGCATTAAGTTTCTTCAACTGTGACGAAGTTGGTCAGTATTCATTGCCATGGTAGAGGACAGATTTGACATAGCAGTTTTCTTTGTTTCTAACAAAAATGTCCCATCACTCAACACTTTGGTTTACTTTTGGAAGGCATCATTTTTGGTATGCTAATTTGGATTTCGGTGTTACATTTTGAGGGGCATCTGTTACAACACTATCCGGATAGTTAACCTTCTGTGCCTGTCTGATTGAGTCTCCAATTCGAAGCTCTCACCTTTGGCTGTTTCTCTTGCTGACGGTCATATATTTTGTCTCGTTACAGTTAATAGTTATTCCTTTCTTCTCGCTTTCCTTTGCTGTATTGTCTCGGAGTCATTACCTTTTCTACCGGGTTGGGGAGGACAAAATGGGATAACGCCCAACTCCGATTTTAGTCTAACTACTAGGTTGCCCGCGCTATAATATAGAGTTCTAGGACAGTTGCGTACCAGACAATTGCGTATCCCTGATAATTTTTTTTTTAAGCATTTAAAGGCAATTACCATAAATCTTGAAATATATCATTGCCGTGGCGTCACTCAGTCTCACTACTACTTTACTAGAACTAAATTCTGACCAAACGAGAGGCTCATTATCTCGCGAGGTAAAGGGTGCTACTATAGTATGGTATCTTTCTTTTTATGTGCCATGTTCTTTCAGGGCGTAGGCAATCATGGCTCTCCACCTCCCCTCTATCCCTTGTTGCTCTCAGCAAGTTCCTTCCCTCTGCTTCCTCCCCCCAGACCACGTTCTGTCATCCACCTGTTCAAGCTCGCCAGGTATGTCATGCGCTGCTTTCCTTTGTTTCTCTTTCCCTCTATTCAACCCGTGAGTATCAGATTCTCCAGATTACATGTCCCTCCTCTCGGCCGTACGGATGATATCCAAAGTAATACAGGGCATTACATTTAGGGCCGGTCTGGTGGCAGGAGTTACCGGAAGGTTGTCAGTGGTGACGGCTAACCGCCTTCGGAGTTCTGTTAGCCTTTTCCCACTTTTTTTTTTTTTTTTTTTACTTTGAGAAAACTATTTGATTTAGTAGTATTCCATTTTCTTTTTTTTTAATAAAGTATTACAATGATATTTTTAATAATTTTTAAACTGTTTTTTTTACTTTCGAAATAAAGATAAAAATAAGTTTTTCTCCGTATTCACTTTGAATTTTGTCTGCCTTTATGCACCACACACATTTAATTTTAACCCTACCAAGTGGCACCCCCTTCCTCGTTTTCTGATTGCTAGAAACACCACTGCTAGGAGTTCTTGCAGTTTTCCTTCTGAGTGTGATATCAACGCTTGATACACGTTTTATATTGTAACCGATAAAACCGAGCCATTTCCAAACTGGAAAGACATGTCGACATGTTTGTTGTGCATTCAAAACTCAAACTGGCCTTTTGTCTTATAATATTGTACCATCTTTGAATATTCATCTTTAGTAAAAATGAAACTGCCTGACTATCCAATCTCTTCCACAATTTTTTTTTTTTGCTTTCAATCATTTAAACCATTTAAAAGACTTATAAATTCTTTGGCCAAAATCAGATCGAAGAAACCTTAAATGAGTTCTCTCTTTTTCGTGCTGTTGAGCAATAGGCACTGTCACCAGAAATAATCAATTTTTTCATTTTTTTTTTTTTTTTTTTTATATTACTGTAGATTAAAACTTCAGATCAGGTATATAAAATATATTAAATTTTATAAGTTCATGAAGGGTTATGTTTGCTATGTAAATTCATAGCAAATTGATCCGCCTATCAAACTAAAACAAAGTATTCTAATACAACGAGGTTTTTTAAAATGTTAAAAAAATGAAAAATTGAAATTCGTAATCTGAAGTCTGAAGTTCTTTTTTCATATATTACTATCGATGAAACAATTCAGTTTACAAATTAAAAAAAAAATTATTTTACATTTTGAGAAATCACATGGTTTGTTTGGGACTTCGTAAGGGGATCAAATTATATAGCAGACTACCACCCACCACCTATCAACTTTTATAAAATTGTATTTATTTATTTTTTTATTTTTATTTTTTTTTTTATTTTTTTTCGATATTCATCATCTGTAATATTTAATGAATAGTAACATGAAAAGGAGAATTTCAAAAAATGATTTCTAGTGACAGCGGTTAGTATAAGTTCACAACTTATTTAAAAAAAAATTTTTTTTGCAATGGCAGTGACGATTTAGTTTTAAGGTACAATAAATATATCGAGGAGAAGATTTTGATATTAATGAATAATTATTGTTTTCTTGAAATTAATCTGAAGTTTCAAAAATTTTACAACATTATGAATTCAGAAATTCAGAGCACTCAACCCCTTAACTAAACAATTATTCTGTGCCATGTCCCCTCATGACGTAGGCAATCATGGCTCTCCACAACTTCATGTTTCTTTTAGCTCCTAGTAAAACTCGTCTTTCTGTTATTTCTCCTAAACCCTGTCCCGCCATGCATTTACTCAAGCTCATGCCCTGCGCTGTTTTCCTCCCTCTCTTGCCTTCAAGTGTTGAGAGTATCAGATTTTCCAAGCCCTCCCTCCTCATTATATGCCATAGAAACCTCAACTGTCTCTTGGTGGTGCTAAGTATAACTTTCCTATTTGTTTCCATTTTCTCTAAAACTTCGTCGTTGCTCACAAGTTCGGTTCATGGTATATTAAAAAAAAAAAAACCGCAATCTCATAAAAATATATCTAAACTATTCTTAACCCTCACTTTCCGAACGTTCGCTTTACGCCAGTTTACAAATGTCCTATATTTGTTTTCGTTAACCGAAAGAAATTTAAAGAGGAGTTACACAGCGTTTGTTTTGAAGTGTACCGTTAAAGAGGAAGCGAGCAGTTTATTTTGTATTGTGCAGTTACAGTGTCTTTTGAGCAGCAAGAGTGGCGACGCCAAGCTCCTTTCGAGAGAAATGCACTCCGAATCTCAGTATGAATTAAACTGTATTTTCCTGTGTTTGTTAGCAAGATCAGATGCGATTGCAAGAGGAAAAAGGACGAAACTAAAAGTAACAGTGAACGACCCAAAAGTGATATCACCCATGAATTAAATGTAAAACATTTGTGAAATATTTGCTGTGATTGACACAGAAGTATGACTTTCATTTTGAAAGGGCACGTAGATTTAGGACAGAGGTTTACAAGATGTTTTGAGTGCCTACAAAGAACTTTATGATAAAAAAAGTGTGTGAAGCTAACCACTCAAGCATATTGTCGCATTTGACAACTTCCACATAAGCCATAACGGATAACGAACATTGACCTTTGACAACAAGGCTGACAAATATAAAAGAAAGTTACAAGTTCGATGGTAAAAAAAATGTATAAATTAACAGTTAATTTATACGACAATTTTTTAAAAGATTACTGAGAACTAAAAATTATATATAAAAAAAAAGCGTTCGCCCGTCATTTTCTTAAATTATGTTTTAACTGAACAGATAAAGTCTCCATAGAACAATAATAAAAGTGCCAGCACTTCGTAAATCACTTGACGAGTGATTTACGAGATGTTGAAAAGCACTTAATCGTGTTATTGTTTGTTTTAAAAATCTATTTCTGTCATTTTCAAATTCAAGTAAATAATATTAGTCTCAAATCAGATTAATTATGCTTTAAATTAGCAAATATTCTTCAAATAAAAATTTCAGAAAAGTATATTTTATCTTTTGGAAGTATTTTTTAATTAAAAAAAAATTCACTGCGATGACAGATGGCTAAAAAAGGTGGGGGGCACTAATCAACTATTTTAGACCACAAAAACGCATCAAATCCAACCTATAGAATTTGTTTGAAATACACTACAGAGTATTCTGCTTAATGCAAATAGTAAATTTAATCCTTTAACTTTTAATTAGAGCTAAAATGAAAACTTCAAGAAATATTTTTTATTTATGAAAATTTATTTAAACTTTAGGTATACCGTATTATTGAAGGTACCTAATTAACAGTAACTAATTATTCGCTTTACGTTAGTTTACGAAATATGTAAACACTCAACTTTTGGATAGCGGAGAAAATTATAGTGTTTAATATTTTCAAAAATTTATTTGCTATGATTTTCGTTTAAATTAAAACCTGTTTAGTACTATCTGAAAAAATAAATACTTGGTTTGATTAAAAAAATCAGCCATTTAATATTATTAATGAAAAAGAACCCTACCTATGAAAATGGTGCTTTATTCAACTTGAATATGTTCTCCTTGGAGATTTACACACATACCCTGGGATTCCATTCCCCTCTTCAAAACTGTCTGCAAAATCCTGTTTCTCCATTTGCTGCCTAATATACACTTAAGCCCCGTAGACACCACCGAGTAGTATGGTGCCACGGTAAATAGATTTTTAGGGGATGGAGTTGCTAGTTATTTATCCAACCTGTTTTGAACAGTTGTCCTTGTAGATTGGTTGCCAACTAAGACCCAAGAGCCCTACTATTTAACCCATAGCTGATGGGAAGATGTATGTATACCTTTCCTTAGGGTATCTGCGCATAAGTGATAACTAACTCAGCTCTCCGAATTCTCATTCCGAGCCGCTATCCATTACACCATCCGCACAGCTGCTAATAACGTTCTCCTTAATATCGCCCACGGGGTTTCGATGATAAAAACGTCCCAGTGTACAAAATCTGAGCCCACAACGGAGCTTGGAGACCTGTGTAATGTGATGTTTTGACAAATCTCTATGCAAAGTATCTTCTCGCCCAGTTATTCTGAATTAGTTTCAATATACTGATATATTACTGCTGACTGAATTACCTCACAGGAGAGTTTCTGTTCATACCTACTCAGTAAGGTTTTTTTTCTAACTGGCTGCCACGTTTTATCAAAGACACGCCGGTTACCGAGATACTCAAAATGGCTGTTTGGTTAGTGAATTTAACGACATATGAATTCCTGTTGCGCTATTAAATGTCGAAATCTTTTAAAGCTTATACTTGAGTTCATATATATTTTTAATCAGATTCACCCCATGCAAGACAGTAAAGCCACTAAGACACAAGTGGTTACTGGGCGTGGAAGCATCAGAAACGGACTAGAGTAATCAGGAAGACAGTATCTAGCGATTGACATTTTTGCAGATTAAAGTTAGCTGGAAAGCATGGAACCGGAAGGGAGTTCCACAAGCGAGAAGTACGAGAAAAGAAACTGTTAGCATAGAACTTCCGGCTACATCTAGCCAGCTCAACTCTAAATTGATGAGATCTAGACGCCAGTTTCGTACTGCGCTTAAATTCAAAAAGTCTAAGTACCATAGCGAAGAGCTCATTCGAACAATTACCATAAACGTATTTATGGAAAAGACACAGGGAGGCAACTTTACGGCGGTGGGAAAGTGACTGAGGCCGAGCCACCAGATAAGGACCAATAATATTGCTGGTTCTTTTTTGGATTATATCAAGGAGCTCAAGGTAAATAGCAGGGGCACTGGATCATATGCGGCAGCAATATTCTAAGCATGGGCGAATGGTAGTTATAGATATGTATGATAGATTCTGGAAAGAAAAAACATCTCGCTCGACCAACTTTCTTAGCAGCTGACATGGCAATTGATTCAATATAGTCTTTCCTTTTCATTTCAGTTGAGAACGTATATAAACAGAGATTCGTGTTTATATATCAATCCGAAAGTATACAGCTGGTAAGTAGCCTCTTTGTGGTCAGGTTTCTTACCCCACTTCAAGAAATGCAGTTGGCGTATTCTATGCGCCAATGGCAAGATACGTTTCAGACAGAGGTTGTAGAGGTTAGGATCCTCGAATAGGCTAAAATTGAAATTTTAGAAATCAGTATTATAATCAATTCGCAAACTGCCTGTATTTGACGTATCAGTCCAAAAGTAATTCATAATATCGCAAATTCTAGTTCTTTGTATGTTTTAAGTATAACTCATTGTAGGACGATTTTCTTGTATTTAAAAAGTCTGCAATATTCAAGCGAGATGTCCAACACTGTAGCTATTCATAGACTAATAAATATTGATAAAGTTCAATATTTATTTTCTTCTCGTGGCTTGCATGCAATTGGCTATTGATTATTTCAGCTTCAATGAAATCCTCTGACAATCTTCAATATCCTGTTGTGGATTTGAGTTCTACGCTGTTTGCACATTCTTTCTTTTGAACACTTGTATTTTCAGGAATTTTTTAAAAGCTGCCAGATTCTTTATTATTGTCCAATAATACTTCAAAAAGACTCTTGAAAATGTCTTCTGCAAGAGAATTTTCAAATTACTCTCAATGGATAATTTTATTTATTTATTTTTTTTTTTTGGCTGTTATTTTTCTCCTTGTTTTTAGAATCGTAACAGACTTTTCTGCATTTAGTCTTTTGTCTTAGACGAGATTCCGACTCGCTGATTCCCAGTGTCTGTCGCTCGTTCTCCTCTCGGTCATTCTCGAGCTCTCTCGCTCGTTCTCCTCTCGGTCATTCTCGAGCTCTCTCGCTCGTTCTCCTCTCGGTCATTCTCGAGCTCTCTCGCTCGTTCTCCTCTCGGTCATTCTCGAGCTCTCTCGCTCGTTCTCCTCTCGGTCATTCTCGAGCTCTCTCGCTCGTTCTCCTCTCGGTCATTCTCGAGCTCTCTCGCTCGTTCTCCTCTCGGTCATTCTCGAGCTCTCTCGCTCGTTCTCCTCTCGGTCATTCTCGAGCTCTCTCGCTCGTTCTCCTCTCGGTCATTCTCGAGCTCTCTCGCTCGTTCTCCTCTCGGTCATTCTCGAGCTCTCTCGCTCGTTCTCCTCTCGGTCATTCTCGAGCTCTCTCGCTCGTTCTCCTCTCGGTCATTCTCGAGCTCTCTCGCTCGTTCTCCTCTCGGTCATTCTCGAGCTCTCTCGCTCGTTCTCCTCTCGGTCATTCTCGAGCTCTCTCGCTCGTTCTCCTCTCGGTCATTCTCGAGCTCTCTCGCTCGTTCTCCTCTCGGTCATTCTCGAGCTCTCTCGCTCGTTCTCCTCTCGGTCATTCTCGAGCTCTCTCGCTCGTTCTCCTCTCGGTCATTCTCGAGCTCTCTCGCTCGTTCTCCTCTCGGTCATTCTCGAGCTCTCTCGCTCGTTCTCCTCTCGGTCATTCTCGAGCTCTCTCGCTCGTTCTCCTCTCGGTCATTCTCTCTCCACTCCAGCGGTTTTTTCACCCCCTCGTTCCCCTTCTTCATTTCGATTTCTCATTTACTCTCCTGTCTACTTCTCTCTCACGATACTCACTTCCCAATATAGTTATCTGAAGGATGAGGGACTGAGGTTCAGAGTGCAATACGATGAACTAAGACCATCTTTGTTATCTTTTCACAATTAATATCTTTCTGTCTTGAAACTGGCTTATTGGGTTTTAATTTTATATTCATTTCTTTCTTGAGATTTTTCAACTGCATTCTGTCAGGTTTTAATTGGTAGAACATTTCAGTTAAAATCCCCAACATGTAGCTTTTGGTAAGGATCATTTACATTGGAGTACGTGCATGTAGTCTAACGATCATCGGCGTGGAAAGCAGAATCACGCGAACAATTCAAATTCTGGGTCTTTTTTTTTTTTTTTCTCGCTTGCATTTACTTTCGCCCTGATTTTCTTGACATAGTATGAACTCATTTCTTTTCCTCACTCACTGTTCGTTAAATAACAGAATAGACGAGGCTCTCAAGCTGTGGATGGAAGCCAATATAATATATATATGACTGAATTCCAAACTGTGAAAGAAACTGGAATCTACTCCACTATATTCCACCCACCATCACCAAAAAAAAAAAACATAGTAATTCAATTCAAGCAGTTTAAAGAAAAGGGACTTGTGGACAGTCATGATTGCCTACATCCTCAAGAGACATGATATTTTTATTTTATTTATATTGTAGACATACACACTAATGCCTCACTGTCACAAAAGTTCTGCACTCTGCGATTTTATGCAATAATCTATATGCTACTAAAACTCTAATCTTGCATGTGCATTCCCGGGATGAAGCTTAAACGATACATAATACCCCAACCAATTTGGGAACATATTGTGCCTTGAACCCCTGCCGTGTACAGTGCCAAATTACATTAAAATTAGACAAGGGAATCTTGAACGAGGATCGCGTTCTCTTTTTACGGCATTTTTAATAGAAAACTCAGTACAGTGTAACCCGGACATAAGAGAGTTGTCGGGACCGGAGAAGAAGTCTCTTATATCCGGAGTTTCTCTTATATCCGGGTTTGGTCTAATTTATATACATTAACACAGGCTCTAATTTGGGACCAGAGAAGATCTCTCTTATATCCGGGTCTCTTATATCCGAGTTACACTGTATTTGTTTTTGATGCACATTCTTATATCAATCCGCTTTTTTTATTTTTTTTATTTTTTTTTTTAACAAAAAACATACTTGCATATTATATTTCAACTATTATGTGTGTGAAAAATAAACATTCACAATACATTATAACAACATTATTAAATAAATTTAAATATGCATAGCACAACATATATTTATACAATACCATTCATCATTGCATTGAATACTGTTGCCTGGTGCCCCCGCTGTTCATCTCGAGGTTCAAGACAAAATCCAAAGATGGATATGTAATGTGATAGGTCCTGACCTGGTATCTCAGCTCCAATCACTTTCTCACAGACGTGATGTTTCTTCCCTCTGTCTTTTCTACAAATATTTTCATGGCAACTGCTCTGACGAGCTATTTTCACCAGTGCCCCAACTGCATGAATTTACTAGGTTGGCATCTCGGTCCCGTCGAAATAGTTAAATGTAACCGTCTCTTCTACTCCAACAGCTTCTTCTCTCGCACTTCCCGACAGTGGAACCCCCTTCTTCTTACCTGCTTCGCTGATAACTATAATCTTTAAAAATTTAAATGTAATGTCAATCGACATCTTTTGATGCCTTGATCTTGATCCCTGTTCTTTTCTCTTACTTTCACTCTCTGTAACCTTTTGTGTGCTAATGGCATTCCCGCCTTGCTTGGGGTGAAATGCTTAAAAAATTCACTACACTACATTAGATTTTTTTTATAAGCGACTACTTCAAAGGTGAAGACGCTACATGTGTCACACGACTTGATAGTAAATAAATTAATAAATAGATGCACGCTAATTGGTTGTTGCTATGTATTTTAAATTTTATTCGAGGAAGAAGTATGTATAATATAAAAATGTACTTATTTTGAAAAAGACGACACCTGTTTTAAGATATTACACCAAATTTTCACACAATGTGTTAACTATGAAACCCAGGGGAACAATAAACCTTCCTTCGCCATCTTTAAATACAAATTAGAACGTGTCATTAATAATAAAATTGATAATATTTTGACCTCATCATTTTGTATAATGAAGCGCTTTTTAAAAGAAACTTAACGTGTTGAAACAAGAATTGACTGAAACATCTACTGGGTTTTAATAAGTTGAGCTATCTGATAAACCCATGTTTACGGAAACACCATAGGCTATCATTATCACTATATAGCATTAAACTATAATATCTCTCTCTTCATCCGAACAATCTCTCTCTCTCTCTCCAACAAACTCTCTTTCTACGAACTCTTTCCGATCTATCTATTTCCGAACTCTCTCTCGCTCCTCTCACTCTCCTAACTCTCTCTCTAGCTCCTCTCACTCTCTGAACTCTTTCCGAACTCTATCCTCTCACTCGCTCCTCTCTCCAAACTCTATCCTCTCACTCGCTCCTCTCTCCAAACTCTATCCTCTCACTCGCTCCTCTCTCCAAACTCTATCCTCTCACTCGCTCCTCTCTCCAAACTCTATCCTCTCACTCGCTCCTCTCTCCAAACTCTATCCTCTCACTCGCTCCTCTCTCCAAACTCTATCCTCTCACTCGCTCCTCTCTCCAAACTCTATCCTCTCACTCGCTCCTCTCTCCAAACTCTATCCTCTCACTCGCTCCTCTCTCCAAACTCTATCCTCTCACTCGCTCCTCTCTCCAAACTCTATCCTCTCACTCGCTCCTCTCTCCAAACTCTATCCTCTCACTCGCTCCTCTCTCCAAACTCTATCCTCTCACTCGCTCCTCTCTCCAAACTCTCTCTTCAGGATGTAGGTGATATGACATCTCCACAGCTTCCTGTCATTTGCTGCACTCAGTATCACTTTGAAAAGCGAGGAGAGTTTATACGCTATTAAATACGGTCATGTTTTTATATATCGTTATTTGATTACGTAATATTGATTTCACAATTTTCTTTTCCTACAAAGCTTATCTAATACAGAACAGAAAAAGTATTTTTCCCCTGCAAACCTCATTAACTGCCCTAAATAAATTCGATATTTTCTCAGAAGCGCATTTAGAATGTGTTAATCATTGGTAACCTGACGAAAAACGAATTCCTTAATGATTTTCTCGCGGCCAAAACTTGAAAATTCACTCACGAGGTGCGTGAGATGTGGAGATTTAAAGGATCAGAAAGAGAGAATAAATATTTGTATCAATAAAGTGAAAAGCGTGAATACGATTATTTATTTATTTATTTTTTTTTTATATATCAGTTTGATTTAATTTTAGAGATTTTCTTTTCTTGCAATTAACCATAAATCTATTTTTGTTGGATTAATTTATTTTTATTTTTCAATTCAACTTTTTTGACTGTTCTTAAATTTGTTTTGCTTTCATTATACACTTCATTTCAATTTCCTGTTTTTTTGTTTTTTCTTAAATAATTATTCACTTTTCTCTTTTTTTTACGTATTTTTTAAATTTTTCTTATGATTTAATTTTTACTTAATTTGCTTTTAATGAACATTTTTTTTTCTGAATTTTTCTTTTCTCTTATATTTTGTCGTTCTTTAAACTCTATATCTTCTACTTTTAAATATTTTCCTTTGATGTTTTATTAAGTCAATTATTTCGATTAAAGTTAATTTTCTTATTCCAAGAAATGCGTCAGATCTCAAGCACATCCTTTTTGTTACTACAAGGTTTTGTCTTCAACTAATAATTTAATTCGGATATTTTCTGTAATTTTGAAACGAGTCATTATTATTCTAAAAGTTGTTCGAACCACTGAGTCAATATTTTTCTCTGTTGAAAATACCATATGGGGTTTTGAGGCGAATCATTGTCATTCTAAAAATTATCTGGACTAATGAACTCAAAAATTCGTTATCACTCTAAAAGTTCTTTGAACTACAGAACTCATTCTTTTTGTTGAATGTACCTGTAATTTTGAGACAAATCATTATTGTAAAAGTTGTTTAAACTACTGATTTTATTTTTTTTCTAGTTACTGTAATATTTTGGCTTCAATCTAAGGACTTCCACAGATTTTTCAATCAATATAGAAAGTGTGTGGAGTTTCAGTTTGAAGGAACTTTCCCTTATTTACATTGTTCGTGCTGTTGTCCTTATCTTTGTTGCTACATTCACGACGTTTCGGCCGTTGTATGCTCCGGCATTCTTCAGGTGATTGGAATTTCGAACTGAACCCTTTATTTCGCCCACCGGAGTAGGTTGTTCTAGTTCCACGTGCCATACCTCTTCCGGACGTCTCAGTTCTCTCCCTTTAACTCAACTCTCCAAGTTTTTCTTTACGACTGCCGTAACCAGGTATTGAAATCACAGCTCTCTGGGTCAAGTCACTAGATCCAACCAACGCTTTTATACACGGGATGATGTATCATTCAGTACGTGAATATGACAATAAAGATGAGGACAAATAATTACAAAACCTCATCTCGGAAATATCGATAGAACTTTCCTTTAGTACAATAAGACAAGATCACTGATTATTTTTCTGTGGCAAGATGCCATAGAAATTTGGTGGCTTTGTCCGGCGTAATGGTGAGGTTGGCCGTTTCGATACACTGAACATCCGACATTAATTAACCAAACAGTTAAAATTAGTATCAGTTGAAATTTATAAAGTCTTTTTTCTTCAAACAGTTTTTTTTTTTCTTTTTCAGGAAATTACTTATCAGTCTTGCTAGCAAGAGATCACTATCCGGATTACTTCGGTATTGTCCTTGTCACACTCTCTGCCTCTGTGTAGAGAGGAACCCAGACGAGGCTGTGCCAAAGGGCAGTCTCGTCTGGGGTGGTGGACAGCTGCCCGACCCCGTTTTTACGGGGTCTATTGGGATATTTTTGCCCGAGCCTACGGGCTCGGATACCCCACAATAAACTCGGCCATGGGGCGGTTAGTGAATATCATCACTCTTGCTAGCGCGGATGAAAACTTCCATTTTGTAGCTTGGAAAGTCATCATCTTGTCTATATCATTTTTTCATCAATATTTCTGTCTTTCTAAGACGAGATATTGTAATTATTTACATTGTTCGTGCTGTTGTCCTTATCTTTGTTGCCACATTCATGACGTTTCGGTCGTTGTATGCTCCGGCATTCTTCAGGTGATTGGAATTTCGAACTGAACCCTTTATTTCGTCCACCGGACTAGATTATTCTAGTTCCATGTGCCATGCCTCTTCCCGGTGTCTCAGTATCAATTATCTCCCTTTAACTCAACTCTTCGAGTTTTTGTTCACTGCAGCTGTAGCCAGGTATTGAACTCTCAACTCTTTGGGTCAAGTCACTGGATTAGGTAATAAAGTAAATCTAGACGATGGTAGAAAGTGTGATGAGTCAGGGTGAACGAAGATCGTGGGGAGAAATAAAAACATACTTGTCTAGTATCCTCAGCATCCTTCTGTAGAACCAAGCGAGTTTTCAACATTCACATCCATATAGGAGGACTGGTATTATATAACTGTTGTTGGAAATATTTATAATATGGTTTTCATGAAGATTTTACAAGTACAGTTGTTGTTCCAATCCACAATCAGTTCAGCTTGTGTTTTCAGTTTTTTTTCTTATTAAGATAGAACAACTTCGATCATTATCTTCATTCCTCATTAGTGCTCTATACTTGGGGCCTTGTGCCAGACTAAACTGAACCGAGAAAACATCAATATTATTATTCATCTATTTGTTGTTACTTTTTTTAAGAGGCTGTGTTTAGTTATTTTCTTGTTAAAAAGTGTCGAATTCTGAATAGAGATCCGTTTTAATCTAATGTAATGCAATCATCTTCTATAGATGACGCTTTCGGTAGTCGTCTGATTTTCATATTAAACTGGGAAAACATTTTATCTACAGACAAAATCAGTTGAAAACTAAACGAAAGAAGACAGAAGTGAACAATAGATTAAAACAATAGGATTATTAAAGATTTAAAAGTATTTATCTGCGCAGCAACTTAAACGGGATAAAGTAAAAAGGCTGGGTTTAAAGTGGGGAATCTCATGTGTATATGGGATTAGTAATAGAAATTGCACACTTAACTCTGCTCTTCTCTTGTGGGACACCTCAGGCATCAAGGATTAACCATGACCCTCTCCATTTAGTGCAGTGTAGAAAGTGCAGCCTGGGGAACAGCCCAATGCAACTGGACTTAGTTTTGTACTTCCGGTTCCCAAAAAGAAGCGATGATGATAATAATAATAATAATAAAAATGGAGAATGTAACATGAGATATGATTACGTTATGTCTTGGACGTTAGAATCACCAAAGGGAAGCAGACAGAACATACGCCTGTGAAAGAAACTAAAACTGTACAGTGGTCTTCTCTTTTCTCCCCTACGGATGCGAAACGTGGACCTTGTATCGCGGGCACATCAAATATCAGGTCATCCCATAAGTTCTGTCCGAATTTTGAATAAAGAAAACAAGTGGTCAAATGTTTCATTTAATTACAGATTCAATCAACAATGTATTTTCCCTGATTATCTATGACTTCCTTCCATCTATTAACAAGCTTACTAATTCCATTACTGTAAAATTCTTTTGGCTTTGATTCGAAGAACTCACAAATGTCAGTTTTAACCTCTTCCTGTGTTACAAAAGCTCTTTCTTCCAAATGATTCTGTAAGCTACGAAACAAATGGTAGTCTGAAGGAGCAAAATCGGGAGAATAAGGTGGATGAGGAATTTTCTCCCAACCAAGTTCTTCGATGTTTTGTGACGTGATTCTTGCTGTGTGGGGTCGCGCATTGTCCTGATGAAATCACCTCTTTTCGATTCAGTAGAGCAGGTCTTTTTTTTTTTTTTTCTCAAAGCTTGGTTCAAATGCTCTAATTGCTGACAGTATATTTGAGCATTAACTGTTGCATTAGGTGGTAAAAATTCAAAGTGGATTATTCCTTGGCGATCCCACCCGATTGAAAGAAAAGCCTGGCCACGTCACCCGCATGGGACTCTATCGTATTCGCAGACGCCTATTGTACGGAGAGCTGTTAAGTGACAGAAGACATCAAGGCCGACCAAAGAAACTGTAGGAAGACGCAATCAAAACTAACCTCCACTGGTGCAAGATCAAATCAAAGTATCTAGAGGAGTGTTGTGCCAACCGATCACGTTGGCATGCCATCGTTCATCAGATCTCAGCCAAATTCTATGAAGCCTGGCATAAAAAAAAGTCAACAAGATGAAGACGTTCCGCACTACCCCCCCCAAACAAAGGGCAAAAAAGTAAACCCTATCAATTTTGGAAAGAGCATTAAAAGCTACTAGACTTGAGAAGTTTATTTACCTGAAAAAATATTTTAAAAGGAAAAAACTATAAATTTCAACAGACAACAGCTCTGATTTCTAAGTCAATTAATACCGAATGTTTCCTTATAAGAAAACGGCTAATATTACTGTTACCATTTTCTTGCAAAGTAAATATCACTCCTCTTTAAAATGTGCTTGATCATAACGACGTTGTTTGTGGTTGTTCTAAAAGGACAGGTAATTTATCAAGCACAGAAAAAATTGATATATAGTTCAGGCATCTTTTAGAATTTCTGCTTTACGACACTTCCTTTTTATAAGAGACCTGTATTAATCCAGGTTTCGCCTGATATCCTAAATGGCGTAAGACGAAGAATCAATTACCATCCATTCATGTGGGAAATGTTTTTGAACGTTCCCCCAACTAAAAAAACTAGGAATTAAGATAATTCCTCAGAACAGGCATTCCACGCTTTTAGAAAGTTAAGTTTACGTCTTTTCGTTTTACGAAGTATATTAGCACAGATCTCTCCCTATATACAAAATCAATTTCCATGTATTCATAAATATATTCTATTTTATTAGATTGGTGCAAAAATAATGACGTAATAATGTCGTTTTTTGACGTTAAAAAATACGTCAAAAAACGACATTATTACGTCATTATTTTTGCACCAACCTAATAAATTTAAAAAAACAAAAAAAACATGCCGAAGTTACTTTTTTTTTTTTTTTTTTTTTTTTAACATTTAACTGAAAAAAAAACATAATTCATGATTATTTTCTTTATTTCTGGTCACCCTTTTGGAATATATAAATCAAATTAATTAGTCGATAAGCATATAGAATTTTTTTTATAATAACTATTTTCAAGTAGGCGAAAAATCATTTATCGTACATTTTTACATTAAAAACTCAAATTAGAAATATACTAGGTTAGACAGAAAGTCCTGACTTACTTAGGAAGCGGAAAGAAAACAACAAATCTTGATCTCTGGACGATTTTCCGAGGAGTACTGCATTTCGAGTTTGGAACAAACTGTACTGCCAGCAGCTAGTCCGCGTGTACAAGAAACTAAAGGAGTATTCTGATTCGTTTGGGCTTTGTTTCAGCAAGACAATGCAAGGCCACAGGCTGACTAAGGAGAAGTTCAAACAGATGGAAACAGTGTTGAGATTCTTCCACATTCACTATTCAGCCCTGATGTTTCGAGTGAATATGGCCTATTCCATTAAATAGCACACTTCCTCTACGACCAGCAATTCAACACTTGATGCAGTGAAGGAAGCTTGTTTACAGTTCTTTTTTTTTATTCAAAGCCAGTGGACTGGTATCTGGGACAGATTCGCTGGCAGAAGATCGTCTACAATTATGGACTTTATTTTGAAGAATAACTGTTTTGTGCTGCTCCATAAAATGTTTTTCTTTCTCTTCGTTTCCTGAGTGAGTCCGGACTTTCTGGCCAACCTAATATTAAACAAAAACAAAAACTGTTTTCAATATCTGTCTATATTTCTGAGATTAAGTATTGTAATTATTTACACTGTTTACACTGTTTACATTATTCGAACTGTTTTCCTCATCTTTATTGCCATATTCTCGTCGTTTTGACTGTCTTACGCTCCAGCCTTCTTCATGTGACTGGCATTTCGAACCGAAGCCTTTATTTTGTCCACTGGGGGAGGTTGTGCTAGTTACAGGTGTCATGCCTCTTCCGGATATATCGGTAACAGTTATCTCCCTTTTAAATCAACTCTCATCAAATCAAGTTTTTTTTTTTTTATTTTCTGTTCACCTCTGCTGTAACCAGGTATTAAACTCACAGCTCTTTTCGTCAAGTCACAGGATTTAAACTAACGCTTTTATCCAGTAGATATTCAGAAAAAGCATGGCACGTGGAATTAGAACAATCTATCCTGGTGGACGAAATAAAAGGTTCTGTTCGAAATTCAAGGCCTGGGCGTACAATCGTCGAAACGTCGTGAATATGGCAACGAATATGAAGACAACAGCCTAAACAGTGTCAACAAAGATTGCCTTTGTTTCGAAATATGCTCCCTATCATTTGCTACAGAAATACATAAAAATAATTTAAGCAAAAAGATACGAATTTAAAGTATAAATAATTAAATCAAAACGATGGTATTTGATGGTATTTGAAAAATGATTGGGCATTCATTATTTTCGATTGACATTTGGCTGTGTAGATATGAAGAGATAAATAAAATGCAAATTATAGTGATATTAGTCGTTTTATTTTATATGGAAAAATTCGGCATTCATTGATGAAACGATGAGCGCATGCTGTCGGTGTTTTTTTTTTTTTTTTTTTTTTTTTTTCAAATCTTTCTATTAGGTTGGTGCAAAAATAATGACGTAATAATATCGTTTTTTGACCTTAAAAATACGTCAAAAAAACGACATTATTACGTCATTATTTTTGCACCAACCTAATATTAAAACAGTTTCACAAAAATAGGTCTCTCAAGTCTATTGTTATCGATCTTTCCATTGTTGAAGATCTCCTTTTTAAGCAAAAAGAGAAAGAACTGCTATGGGCTACAAGTGATAGGAAGTTGTGGACAGCCAGGATCACCTACGTTCTGTAATATTGGTTGCATAATGTTTAGTGTATCGGATTTAATATTCATCATTTGTTATGTTGAAACAAATATTTGTTGCGTTATATAAATGATGAACGTACGCACACACACACACACACACACACACACACACCTATATATGGTGGACTCTCCCGTCGTATTTGACGTATGAGGATCAAGCAACACGGTTCCTAGGAACTGGCAGCCCAGACACCAGCACATATGATTTGATTATAGTGGTGAAGGCTTTGTGCAGAAAGGCCGAATACAGAGTCCTCCTGTTCTGTGCCACAAGGTCCCCAAACGACCCTCCGCAGGTTTTGAATTCAGAGTTGTCCTTTTCGTAGACCAGTTGCTATTCAAGCCCATTCAAGAACCCACTCTGTCCTGCTATTTACCCATAGCTGGAGGGAGAAGAGGATTAATACCTTTCCCAAGGGTATTAGCCCGTAAGTGGATGTAATGGATTCCGCAATCCAAGCCACTAACTACTACACCACGGTGCCTCCTCATATATATTGGAACTATATTTGCTCTAGCGTGAATTGGGTTGTCTGGTCCTGTTGGGCACTTTTTTTTTCTTAATGCTTCAGCTCCTGTACCAGTACACCAGTTTTTCTTGTTATTGAGCGCTTTTTACTATACTGGCAAGTCTTTCCAGGTTGATTTTTTTTTTTTTTTTTTTTTTTTTTTTCCATTTTAGATCTTGGCTGGATGATCTACCCTTCCCACTTTACGAGTTTGTTTTGCTCGTTAAATTGTACTCGCCGGTGGTATATAAGGTAATCGTCTTATTAATGCAAGTTACTGGCTACTTGAAGATTCAGGTGGGTAGGCAGCTGGAGATGGCCGCGTGCTCAGCTCTTAGCTGTTGTCGAACTCTCTGCATTCGGGCAGAGAGGAACCCGGACGAGGCTATGCTGAAGGACAGTCTCACGTCCGGGAAGATAGACAGACTCGACCCCATTTATGCATGGTCTACGAGGAATTTTTGGTCGAGCCTACTAATTCGGATTTGCCTCACATTAAAATTCGGCCTCGTGCCACATTCTACTTCGTGGGGAGGTAGATAAATATTACTGAAGTAACAGTAGTATTACTACATGAAGATTGTGTACAGACATGAAACTTGAAGTAGTCGCCAGTCATTGCCTACCTGGTTATTGAATTAATATTCAAATGCTCTTTCATTTTTAAGGCATAGAGCACTTTTATGCCAGAAGGCTACTTTTGGGAAGACTCTAGAGCTACTTATTCAAAACTTGGAATATATATATATATATGGGAAATTGTATGACAAAGTGGCAAGTTTACTCCTGACGAGTTTCGTCCTTCAGGACTTCATCGGACTAAATTTATGCTGGCATGACTACAAATGCGCACGAACGAGGGGTGCTGGCGATTTTAGAATTTTTTTTTATATATCTAGCCGAATTCATTTAGAGTTGTTTTCTTTTTCTTTCCTTCACTTTTTTTAGTAGATATGTCACATATGATAATAGAAGATCTGCAAGGAATGGTGAAATGTTCTAAGAGCAAGGGCATAAATTTACTATAGATAAACTTGCGATCAAGGCACTCCATAGACATATACGTCGTGGTGAATTGTTTTCTCCTTTGATAAGAGTAGCATTTTTATGACCAAATTGTAGTCAGTCTTATTACGGTGAGCAACCAACGCACGTGACGTATTATTTTGCAAAATGTCCCTTTTTGTCTACATTTCTTGAGGTTACTTCTATGTATTTTTATGACAATTATTACAGGCGATGTATTTAGTCCGATGAAGCCCTGAAGGACGAAACGCGCCGTAAGTATACATTTACCTCGTTGTGGTACAATTTTCGCAATATTGTTCTTGATATGTAAAAATATATATCGTTATATCGTGTACACACACACACACACACACACACACACATATCTCCCCGTGTAGAATACAGGTTCGATTCCTGTCGGAGGACCCACATTTTCTACAAAATTTCTCGGATATTCAGGCCGGTAAATGTTGTTTATTACTGTTTATTATAAACAGAGCATTTACTTAAGTAATTGTATCCATAAAAATAGCGTATAAACAGAAAATATATTAGAATAATTGTCGGACTTAATCCATTTGATAATACACACACACACATACACTAATTTTCTCTAATGTCAAGATATGCTGATGGCTTACCGTATTTCAATATTTTACAAGATTTCTTTTCTAATGGTTACATATTACGTGCAAGTGTAATGTTTTTGTATTTTTTTTACTATTTTCAGGAATTACATTTAAAGTTTTGGCATTGTGGATGATGTTCCTGGATTTCCTTCAAAGGTAAGACGATATCAAAGTTTCAATTCATTTCTTAACAGAGTGTCGAGGCTGGGTAGAGGCGAGGAAGTGGAAAGATCTCTCATCCAAAGATCAGAATGATTTGGCATTTAGCCATTAGGGTAAATAAGGATTCTTGATAAGCTGATGCAATAACTTGGGCGTTAAGGAATGCCTTGGACCCACCCACACCTTTCCGGCTCCTTTATCTTGGGAAATCAATTTTCGTTGCATTCAGTTCTAATTTTATTCCCAAAGATCCAGAACAGTATAAATATTTTGGTTAGCAGCAACTGATTTCTGATTTCCAGAAAATATTTCAAAACGAAATGATGACATTCTGAAACTGATAAAATAAATCTAGTATATTTATATATTTTAGTATATGCCTATCAGTATCTCTCTCATTCTGTTCACACACACACACACACACACACACACACACACACACACACACACACACACATCCCCATGTATGCATCTTGTCTTATACAAAAAGTAGATGACAGAAATATCATTTTTTTTACTTAGCTGAAAAGTGGGAACATTATAAAGTTGTTCCTGTAGCCTTCGTCATGCTTGATATTGATTTGATTGAAGAGTTCTTTGAACGGGTCGAAATTTCAAATCCACCGGACGTTAGTGATCTCAGTACGAAAATCACCTTTCCATTGGCCATGACACCTGATAAAGATTTTTATTGTTTCTTCCCCATTTTTTTTTCATTACACAAGTCAGTCTTTCCCTCTGGTCATATGGCGCTCACTATAAAGAAGGGAAGTGTGTATCTGAAAAAGCGATTAGTCTGTTAATAAGATAGTATATTCGAGAATGTAAAATGAATTAATTTTATTAGATGAGAATAACGGTCGCTTTTTAACGTATATTAAATAGTTTATGCACACTTCAAGGTACTGTCTCCTGTGTTGAAATATATTTTCTTTATCTGTCTATATTTCTGAGATTATAATTATTTACACTATTTTCATTGTTCGGGCTGTTTCCTCATCTTTGTTGCCATATTCACGACATTTCAGCCGTTGTACGCTCCGACCTCCTTCAAGGATACATGGTCCAGTGGATAAAAGCATTGGTTGAATCCACTGACTTGACCCAAAGAGTTGTGAGTTCAATACCCAACTTGAACAAAACATGGAGAGTTGAGTTAAAGGGATATAACTGATACCGTGACACCCAGAAGAGGTATGGCACGTGGAACTAAAATAATCTACCCCGGTGAACGAAATTCCAATCACCTGAAGAAGGCCGGAGCGTACAACGGTCGAAACGTCGTCAATATGTCAATGAAGAGGAGGACAGCAGTCCGAATAATATAAACAGTGTATATATTTTCTTTAATGCGAGTTGTTTATTTCGCATAATAATAGATCGTAAATCTTTCCTTGGGGATATATTTCTTATATCTTTTGGGAACAGAAATATTTGTGTAACAAATTCAATTTCTTCAACCTTTCGGGTAATACATGGTAAGGCTGAAAAGTTCTCAAACCAACCAAGACCATGGAGAAGGCAACGGGAAACCACACCTATCTTTCCCAAGAAGACATGGTAACCCATAAATGAAGAAAAATATTCTGTGGAGATTCATTACCGCTTACATCTTGAAGAGACATGGCATTTTTTTTTTTAGAAATATATAAAATTAGGTTGTACTGAAAAGTTATCAAACAGAGCAAAAGGGGATTCTCAAACAAATTTTCTTTACTCTCTCGGTCAGAACTTAGGAACTAAGGGTCTGAGAACTCTCCAGCATATACACAAGCATGGCGATAATACCACTAGAATGCAGGTGGGTACAGATAGTGAAAGAGAATGAAAAGATTGTAAATGAGGAGGATTGAGGAAAGGACAAAAAAAAAGGAACAGGATTCAAGAAGACAGAAGATGGCGATTGAGGTTGCATTTAAATTTTTGAAGATTGTAGTTACCAGGGAAGCAAGAAATCAGAATGGAGTGCTATAGGAGGGAAGTGAGAGAAAAAACTGAGACCTAGTTGCCAATCTAGTAGCAAGCTTAAATTCATGTAGTCGGGGTACCAGTAAAAAATAAAAAAAGCTCATAGGAGCAAATGCCTTGAAAATATTTGTAGATCAGAGTGTGACAAGCCATGCCACGTCGGTGAGGAAGTGACTGGTAACGAGAGGTTTTGTCAGGATTGATTGTATTGTAAACCCTTCTCTGGAAGAATCTCGAGATGCACATTAAGAGCACCAGACCAGATATGGCAACAGTATTCAATACACTGACAAATGGTAGTTATAAATGTGCAAAATGAATTCAGCTGAGAAAAATATTTTTGCACAACACAGTGAACCAACCTTCCTTGCAGCAGATGTAGCAGTTGGCTCGATATAGTCTTCATACCAGTGGAAAATGTGATGCCAAGTTGGCGTAGAGAGTTACTCTCTTTGAGTTCAGCATCAGGCCACCCTGATGGAAGGCAGGAACGATTCTCAGCGGTGATCAACTGAAAGTAGTTTTGTTTTGGAGACGTTGAAATTTACAAACCATTTCTTGCTCCAGTTAACCACTGATTGAAGGGTCCCTTTTAAGAGTAGTTGCCAGGTTTACTTTTGTTATTAAGACCGGAGTAAATCGTAGTTTAATCTGCATAAATACCTAATTGAGAACTAGTGACATAACTCCAAGAATCTATTCTGGGTAATATATTCTTTGACTGATCATCTTGTAAGCCAATTCTCAGAGTTGTCTGAAGATGAAATCATTTGATTTTATCGATGTCATGTTACGGAAAAATAAATGCCTATCACAATCTATATTTTGCTTCTCACTGAGTTTATCTCAAAATGAAAAGATTCAATACTTACCAATCAAGTGTATTTATGAATAACAAGAAAATCTGTAACGAGGCTGGATCAATTCCTCGAAACTCAATTATGCTTTTTCTCTTGTAAGGAGTGTAATGATGACATGTCAGTAAACAACTCCAGGAAATTGCATACCTCTCCAATAGAAAATTGTACACCTGCAAAGAAGCATATGACTGTCAATAGAGACTTCTTTTTCTCATGCATTAGAAACTGTTCCTCAACCTGTGACTCCATTACATGTCTGAATCTGATAGGAAAGCTATATCGCCCCCATAAAGTCGTACATGGCTGGTGAGGATCTCAATACCGAAACATTCTAAATCTCATCAGTGCTACGACAAGAAGGAAATTAGAACCACGATCTGTTTAAAGTCTTCCTCTGTACAAGATCAAATATATACAAGATCAAGTGCGAAGAATTAGGTACCGAGTATTTTAGTATTCCATACCAGATCCCCAAACGATTCTACGAATAGGAAACGCGTTCCTACTTTCCCCACGAAACCATTTGTTCAGAAATTGATATGGCAGTTCAATTCCACAACGAAATAAACAAATCGCGAGTCCAAACTCGAAGATCCAGGGGCAGAAAGAAATGTTGAAATTACGAATCACAGGTCCAATGTCAAAAATCCCAATACACGTAAACGGTCAGAAAACCAACGCACAAGGCAACAGTCACTCGTAAGCCGGCGGACGAGGTAGAAAAATAAAGTAATTCTCAATTCGAGAACATCAATTGATTTTATCGACAGAACAATGTTTTTCATTGGTCGACGATTGTTGAGAACAAACAATATTAACATATTCAAAATGCATTCATGGTAAAAGCTTCGAATGACTGTTTTTTTTTTTTTTGTTATTTTGTCTTCGGCATGTTGTGCCCTTTTTCAAAGTGAGTAACTTTCTTTCGCCACACCATTTTACAAATTATCAATGGGGGAGATAAGAATGATCTTGAACAAAAAAAAATCAACTTCCTCCATCAAATGTTCCACGATATAGAATTCAAAATAAATCTTTCCAAAATAGAATCTCGAATTGGAATGAAAGGAGTGACGACATCTATTTTGAATCCATCATGAAAAATTCAAGATTGGAAATTAGTAAATACTAAACACTTAAAATACGCCAGTCTAGAATCAGTTATAACAAATTTAGTATAGGGGATAAAAAAATTAAACAGAGTACGCTTCACTGTGGGTAGTTTTGTACAATTCCGCAAATTGACGCAAAACCAAAGATTTAACCTAAAAACCTAAACTATTCTTAAGTAGCCTCGTCTGTTCGAAACTTTCATGTGATGTCTTGCATGGTGCCAAACTTGTTAAAAAATATTTCGAGAGTTTTTTGACATATTTTTTAACGTCAAAAAACGACATTATTACGTCATTTTTGCACCAACCTAATATATATATATATATATGCACGTATGTGGAGGGATTAAATAAGCGAACAGAAAAGGTTTATAAATGTAAGGTTTTGCTAATATTCATGTGTCTGGCTATACGATATCTTACTTGGAGAGAAAGCATGGGTGTGGCATTGAATATCTTCATGAAAAAATAATATATATATATATATATTCTACCCACTAACATCCATGAAGTCTTGAGGAAAATTTAAGGAAACAAGTGAGTACATTTAGCTGTTGGATAATGTTTCAACAGTAAAAGCAATGGTGTGTGGGACAAGTGTTTGAGCTGAAGTAAGATGGACCACTTGGACAACATTGTCCTGACAGCGTCACTGCCGTGTAAAAGTGTAAAAAAATAGTATTTTATAAGAGAGCCCTTGATTTATGCAACAGTGTTGGTGTATTTCTCTGGTCAGTTGGAGAGTAAGTGGAAATAAATAGAAGGCATTACTTTCGGAACATCTCCCCCACTAATATATATATATATATATATATATATATATATATATATATATTATGATCCGTTGGTCTATAATCTAAGTTAATCCTATTAATATAATATAGAATATTAAAACTAATACACATAGAGCAGTCAATGTTTTATTTAAGCGGAACATAGAAATAAGATACAATAGGAATTAAGAATACATATTACTTATGAACATATCACACTGCAAATTAAGATAATTTACAAGAATTTTCAAACCCGTCAGAATAATTAAATTCAAAAATCCGAAATATACTTTTAAACCAAAGGAACAAAAATAATTTCAAAATGTCATCACCGGAATTGAACAAACTATATATATAAATATGTCTGGGTGCTTATATATTATAATCTGATTGCGTTTGTTTTACGCGTGAGTTTAGGACCCCATTCACACACTCTTAGGATTAAAATGTATACATTGTCAAAGGACCGGATATAAAATTTGCTAAAGTAACTTCAATGAAGAAAGAAAATTGAATAACATAATTTTATAGTTGTAAACTTAATAGCGATTAAATTTTGATTTTGAAATTAGCAATTTTTAATTTTAATATTAAATTTTATCATATAATTTAGTAATTATTGGTTAGAATAAATTATTTTTTAATACTACCAATATTTTAAACATCTGAATAGATATTATAACTAACATGACTTCGTTGTCAAGCTTTTTGAATTTTCCTATACTTGCATTTTGATTGGTCCATCTAGCATTTGTAACAACGTTTTCCCCTTGCGAAGGATTATTAATTAATTTGAAACTTTTAAAACCATTTATTTTACATTCAACATCATCACTTGATAAGACACCGAGGGTGTTGAAACAAAATGGCTATTTTTGTAGTGATTTTTTTTTAAATAAATAATTATATCTACTCTACTTTGTATTGAGCACTCTTTTAAGAATAGTAATTGTTGGTTATTGGAATTCATTCCATATACACCAATCATATACTTGGGTATATATATATATATATATATATATATATATATATATATATATAATGTTTGTGTGTGTGGATTTTTCATTTCACCTTGCCAATGGTAAAATCCCTCTGAAAACCCTGGTTGTCGTTCGATCACCGTAGTCAAGCCACATCGTAGACGGTCAATACTTAGCAGGCAGCTTGGGGACACCGGCTACTGTAAGCGACTACCTACAATCTGAAGTATGGTTGTTTTAATAAAATCCGTTTTTGATAATCCGTAAAAAAACAATCAATCAATAATAGTTTCAGATTAAGCAAGGCGGTAAATGCTACTAAGACGCAAGGGGTTTCTGAGAGTGAAAGAGCCAGAGAGGATAAGAAAGAAAAAAATTTCAAGGAGACAGAAAATGAGGATTTGCGTTCCATTGAAGTTTTTGAAGATCATAGTTGACAGGAAATTAAAAAACTGGAAGAGATTTCATTTCCACAAGCGAGAAGTGCGAAAGAAAAAATAGAACTTACAGTTACATCTAGCAATTTCAACTGTGAAATTATGAGACCTAGTACTACAAAATTCGTGGTCGAAGTACCAATGAGAAAAGCTCGTCGGAACAATTCCCATTATATAGAAAAGGTACAAGAAAGCTATATTATGGCGGTGGGAAAGTAATTTCTCTGGTTTTTGTTAAGAATCTCTAGATATATGGCAGAAACACCAGATCAGACTAAGCTGTAATATTCGATGCACGAACAAATGGCGATTTTATAAATGTACATGATAGATTCTGGCGTGAACCAACTTTCCTCGCAGCAGTCGTAGCAATTGATTCAATATAAAAGTTCCACTTCATGTCAGTGGAAAACGTGAGACCGAGAAGACGT
Source organism: Acanthosepion lycidas (assembly GCA_963932145.1). Taxonomy (NCBI): domain Eukaryota; kingdom Metazoa; phylum Mollusca; class Cephalopoda; order Sepiida; family Sepiidae; genus Acanthosepion; species Acanthosepion lycidas. The sequence continues at coordinate 57,508,897 of OZ010590.1, forward strand.
AAAAAGTTGTTCTCCTGGAGGTTAGCAACACAAAATGGTTAAAAAAGAGAACAGTTTTCGTTAATCGCGTGTAAAGGGAAGGTTATGGATGTACGCAGAGAAGTCAATTAGTCCATAGCATGATGATGAAAAATGCATTCATTTTACACTTCAAATATTCTTCAACATAATCTCCTTCCTTGTAAATGCACTTAATACTTTGATCGAGCATTTTAAAGTGAAAATTTTAGAATAGTTCAACGAATAACTACATATCAGACTTCAGATTTATTGACGCAGCCTCCTGTGTAATTATGCTTGTGTTTATTCATATACTAGCAGGAGATCCCGGCGTTGCCCGGGGATGTAACAGTAAGAGATAGATCAAGTATCGACCATCATAAAGACTGAAAAATAAAATTGACAAAGATTATTGTTTAAGGTTGACGGACACGCATGTCTTAATTAGTTTTTTTTTTTTTTTACGAATTGGTCAAACCCAAACTCACAAAAACATTGTTTTCAATCGTTATGAGTCTATCGATCCAATAGAATTTTATTATAAACAATTGTCTTGTAAATGGAATTTTGAAAGCATTCTGAATGTAAAAATAAAGACAATAAGAAACACTACCTGCCAAAAAAAAAAGTGAAGTTTTGTTGAAATCGGTTGAAAAATGTAGGAAATCCGATCCCATATATAAACGAACACACACACACAAACAATCTGGGTTTTATAATAAGTATAACTCGATATGAGTTGTCCCCTTTCATTCTGGCGACAGAATCGTGTTTTAAAATTGATTTCGTGCAAAAACAATTGTTTTTCTAATTTTTGGCGCTGTCAGAATCACCGCAAAGTAATTTTACGCAGTCCGGTGAAGTTTTGTTGAAATCGGTTGAAAAATGTAGGAAATCCGATCCAATATATAAACGTATAGACACACACACACACACAATCTACATTTTTTTTTGCCTTGCTTGTAGTGAAATGATTAAAAAAAAAAATCGCGTGAAACTTGAAGTCATGGTAAAGTTTTTTCCAATCTTATTTTTAAGTTGGATTCCTTGATAGTTTGTATTTTTGTTTTTTATTTTCTATTTCACAAGCATTTCATGTAACTGACCGCCGGTCTGAAAGTAAACGGTCCAGGCTTCATACTGATGTCATCCCTTCATTTTAGAAATTACACTGAAAACTAGAAACAAATATAAGATATATCACAAAAGGGGAAATAAACAAACAAAATACACTTCAAAAGAAATAGACAATCAAAATTGGGGGGGGGGGACTTTTCAAACGGAAACAATAACAATTTGGAACAAACTCAAAGATAAACACATTGTCTTACAGAAGAATTTCAGATATCTAAACTGCATTGTAGACGACCAGAAGCTAAAAGAACACATGGTAGTTTTCTTATACTTGAGGGGGTCACGTGGTAACAGACCAGCAGAAATTTATGAATAAACATATTTACAGGGTGAGATGGGTAAATTGTCGCCATTTTATATTTTTAATTTCACGCATGCGCATTGTTTGTTTTTGATTTTGTCAACTACACAGTACATTAGGGTCAGTTGGGCACTGTCTGTGAGAAAAAGAGCACCATGACGCAATTCACTGATGACCACATCACCCCCTTACATCTGGCCATCTAACGGTTAATATTGTCATTATTGTATCATATTGGCCCAAAACGTCAGAAGTGGAAGTTGGTGGTATCCTATATTTTGTTTTGACCTGTTACAGATTGCAGTCTGACAAAATAGTGCCTAACAGGAAAGTATGCATAAACAGAGGTATGTCACTGAATTTTGGGAAGGGTTTATAACTTTTCAGCGACACCATGCATGTATCTACCTCCCTCACATGTGCATATATATATATATATATATATATATATGCGTGTGTGTGAGGTTTGTTTAGGCACAAAGAATTCATGTCTGATAATTAAATTCAACCAACAGTGTCTGTCGAATTATTATTTTTTTTATTTTTCGTATCAAAGTAAACAACTCACATGAAAAATCTTTCCCCACAAGAGGCAGTATCTTGTCTATCAAATCTTGTTTGCTCAAAAACAAATCCAAAACCGTTATAGATTTTCCTTGTGTCTACCATATTGACAACAATCAGTTCTTGATGATGACTGAGATGGTCAAAAGTACTTGAATTAAAACAAATAATTGATCTTTCGACAGTTTATGCAAGACTTTGATCCCAGTATATATTTGGAAATTTTGAAAATAGAATATAAACTGATATAACATTTTGGTTGAATCCCATGGAAACTTGCTTGAATAAATTTTTCTTAAGCAGTAGACATTGGTACCAAGAATTTTGGTTTGTTATGCTTTTTTTTTTTTTTTTTTTTTTTTTTTTTTGCATAAAAGGACAAACTATCCCATAAATTTGATTTTATTCTTGCATAATTGACTATTCCTTATATTAAAAACAATATCCATATGCACACGCAAACACACACACACACGCACACACACAGAGATAGATGTTTTCACTTTTTATTCTGTTAAATGCGTAAATCAATAAGAACCACTTTGGCTCTTACTGAACAAAATATTAGCAACATAAGAAAAATTTTAAGCATCCAACAGGTTTTCACTTCTTCCCTTAAAATACTTTGCACAGATATTTCATGTCAGTTTAGTACATCTCCCCACACACACAGAAGGCGTATCAAAAATACTTCTAGAAACGTTGGGAAGAGGTTCCCTACACCAAAACAAGAACAAAAGTCCATACAAAGATGTGTCCACAAATCCACCCTTTTTGAGTTAAGTTTAAAGTTTACGGTAAACACTGCTAAATATACAATCCAAGATGCAATCCAAAAATACTTTTACAAACTTTTGGGCATGGGTTCCTGGCACCAAAACAAGATAGAATGTCCATATAAACATGTCCAAAAACCCATCATTGTACCTCAACATAGCAATTCATAACAAATGTTCAAAATGTCCTCCACTTGCTTCTACTCCCCCACCACACACATGCACCTGTTGGATCATTGACTGGTGAACCCTTTCAAATACTCCAACATGGTGTCCAGTGGTTTTGCAGACCCCTATGACATGTTGATGAAGCATCTCTGCATTATTAATGTCTGCTGCATAAACCAATTCTTTTAGGCGCCCCCATAAAAGAAAACCAAAGGATTGAGGTCAGAGGAATGTGTAGGGCATGAAACTAGTCCTCCCCTTTTTTTTATGGTAGATGTCAGCTAGTGCATCGTGAACAATGTGACTGAAATGTGCTGGAGCCCAATCATGCATAAATCACATGCATCTTCGTATTAGCAGAGGTACATCCTCTAGCATGTCTGAAAGTGTGTTCAAAATAAAGTCCCTGTAGACAGCTCCTGGAAGACCTGCTGGGGGAACATATGGACCTAGCAGACTGTTTCCTACAATTCTAGCCCAAATGATGCTAGTGTGTAGCCTGTATTGTACCATAGGGATTCCAGTCTGTCTACAAATGTTGTTTGTGTAAATTTGTTATTCCATCTTTTCCAAATGTTGCCTCATTCGTAAACAAGACTAAAGAGGCAAACAGAAGTTTGTACAATAAAACCATCAGCAAAAGTTCTCGCATGATGGGCAAAAGACCCCTGTACACATTGAAAATGATACAGATACAGGAGTTGCTCTTCAAGTACCTTCCATGCTGTACTATGAGATGTATGACATGCTAGGGCCACTTGACATGTGCTGATACCTTGATCATCTCCGAGAGCCTGTAGAATGTGTTCTTAATGGTCAGGTGTACAAACGAATCTCTGTCTTCCTTGACCCATGTTTTGTAATGCCAATGATCCTATATTAACAACACAATGATAAACAGCAGTAAAGGTTGAATGACTCAGCTGCCTTCGATCTGGATACACCCATGCAACCTCACAACTATTACCATCTGTACGAACGTATATAAAAATCATATCTGCCTGATCATAATATCAATATCCTGTCATTGTTAAATGGAAAGCTGCTTAGCTAACTCACTACTACATATGCTAAACACTGGAGACAGACTAGCCACAAATGTACACAAATGACAAATGTAACCTAGTCTGCATCGCAACACGGTGCCATCTACCATAAACTTTCTTTGAACTTAATAAATCAAAAATGAATGACTTGCAGATATGTATTTATATGGACTTTTGTTATTGTTTTGATGTGAATAACCTACCCACCCCAATGTTTGTAAAAGTATTTTTATACACCCTGTGTATATATATATATATATATATATATATATATACACACACACACACAGATGCCATATAAAACATGTATTCCAGTAAGTTACTGACGTCTATTTAAAAGCAAGCAGATTTTTATAAAGAAGGTCCTCAATATTACAAAATAAGTTAAATAAAAGTTCAAAAGATTTATCTTTCTGATATGGATTTTTGCGGAGACACTGCTCCACAGATTTATTTAACCCTAATGAATGGTGTATCTTAGAAACCTAAAATTGAAAAGATTAGCCTTTTGAATTTTTCCATATCGAAAAAATATATATACTAGGTATAACAGCAAAATTTTTCAGTTGTTAGATTAAGTTTTGAACTGTTTAATCTTAGAAATGATTAAAGATATCTTACTGGAATTCTGAGGTTTTTATAACTTTATTGGACTTTACTTTGAGCAATAATAATGTATAATTATTCTTCAACCTTAACAGAAGAATCATGATGAAATCAATCAAAATTACATATTTATCTTTAATTAATCCTAACTAAGGACTGGAAGCTCATAAATGATTGAAATAAAGTTCAAACATACATACATATATATATATATATATATATATATATATATATATATATATATATTATTCCAGGATCATTTTTCTAACTTATTAAAGATCATCTTCACCCTCTCCAACCTTCTAACTTTCTGTCCTGTAGTAACAAGGTGCCTCACAGGTTTCATGTATTTTCAATTCTTTTTTTCACCACTCTTTGGACTGTCATAGGTGAAACTCCTCTCTCACGTGTCAAATGTCTTATGGATTGAGTTGAATCTTTTCTAATTGATCTCTTTAGCTCTAAATTGAAATGAGGATCCCTCTTCCTGTTGTGACCTCCTGATCCAGTTTTCGTCTTTACTATTCCCTCTTTTTTAAAACTTATTCGCAATTATCTTGATGGTTTTTGAATGGACTTTGAAGACGGAAGTCAGAGTATGGATGTTGGTACTATTACTGAAGTCCTGAATGATCTTTTTCCTCTCACCATTATTCAGTTGGGAACACATAAGTGGGACTGACACAAAACGATTTTAACCTATTCTTTTTCTAGTTGAATAACTCAGAGTTTTTCAGTAATTCCTACAACAAATGGCTAAATGTCTTATCTGAAAACCTGGAAAAAAGAAACTCAATTAGTTTAGTGTTTTTTGTTTTTGTTTTTTTTTAGATATTAAACATTTTGTGGGGTAGACAATTATGCTGTTAGACCCTATATATATATATAGTCAGGTACACATTTGCATCTCTTCAATATATTTATGTTGGTGTTTTGAAAATCTGTCTTCTATATGTTGTATCCCTTCAGGACATTGGCGATCGTGGCTCTCCACAATTTCTTGTTTTTTGTAATTCATAAACGTTTTTAAAATTTTTGTTATCTCTCCTAAACCTTGCTCTGCTATTCATTTACTGAAGCTTTCTAGTTATGTTACACATTGTTTTCCTCTGTCCTCCTTGCCTTGTTCCGTGACAGCCGTACTTCCACATTATGTGCCCAATAAATTTCAACCATCTCTTCTCAATGTTAAGTATAACTATTCATTTCTTTTCATTTTTCTCTAAAACTTGTTAACAGTTTCAGTCCATAAAATTCTCAGCATCCTTCTGTAGAACCACATTTCTGTTGCTTCAAGTCTCTTTTTAACCTGTGAGGAGATTGTTCAGTATTCACTGGAGGACTGATATTTACATAACAGATCAATACTGCTTTCTTTGTTTCTAATGAAATTTTTGTTTCTTAATACTTTGCTAAGCTTTTGGAAGGCATCATTCGCTATCTCAATGCACCTTAAGATTTCAGTGTCACACTTTCCAGATATTTAAACTGTTGTACTTGTTTGATTTGGGAATCTCCATATGCCAATTTATAAGAGGAAATCTCTTAAGTCTAAACGTTGCCCCACTCCTGAATTCACGTTGGTAAGCAAGTGCGACAGCAGTGTGTGACATCTTGAAGAGCCAACATTAGGCTAATTTGGAAAAGTCCCTTTCCTCTTCCTCCACCTTTAATTTCTTGCATGTGACTTACACTGTTACTCTTTACTTTTATTGCTACTGAAGCGCACATTGAATCCATTATGTTTTCCCCTTTGCACATGAGTTACACATGACTTCAATTTAGACTTGTTTGCATTATTCGGTTCTTTCCCAACCCCCCAGTGGTATCTGAAACTTTAAAACCAGGCACTATGGTGCATCTTATCATATCCTCCCAATAAGACGGATTGTGTACTTAGCCAAAGCATATGTGACATATGCTAACAGCCAATTAAAATAGGAAACTTCTTACTGCAAAGGTATAAACAATATTGATTTTATTCAGGTCTCTCCCTTTACCACTGTCTCATGTGTGTGTGTGTGTATATATATATATATATGTGTGTGTGTGTCATATATATATATATATGTGTGTGTGTGTCTCATATATATATATATATATTATATATATATATATATATATGTGTGTGTGTGTCTCATATATATATATATATATATATATTATATATATAATTCAGGAAGCAACAGCTGCAACTGCCCCAAAGACCTCATTAGATGATTCCCTGGGTTCAGGTATGGTTAAAACACACACACAAATGCACACATATATGATTGTGTATTTTGGAAGCACTGCCACTTTTATATAAGTTTCTTTAAAAACAACTGACATGATAATGTGGTTAAGGTTTTATTTAATTTTTCTTGTGTTCTTATAATTTTCTTCTTTTTCTGGACATAAATTACTATAACTGTAGATACATAAAATAATAAATAAAACAATGGATACATTCAATTAAAAGTAAAAGTAAAATCATCTTTGATAATGGCCAAAAGTATAGCCAAAAACACATTCACATACAAAACATTTGGACAATTTTAACATGATAAAATTAAATTAAATAAGAAACTTAAATGCAGCACTTCTTGTCAGTTGTTTTGATGAAACTTTATATATATAAAATATATATATATATATATATATATATATATATATATATAATATAATTATTTTAAAAATATGTATTCATTGCAACACAGAAATTACAATGTTTTGAAACCTAAATCTTAAATTAAATTTAAAGTTTTTGTTTCATCTTCAAGCAATGTTGATTGCTTGAACATGAAACAAAAACTTTAAATTTTCAGTTTAATTTAAGATTTAGGTTTTGGTTTTGAAATCTGGTAATTTCTGTTTTGTGATGAATATATTTTTAAATAATAATTATAATAATATGGTCTACTGTGTATTGAACACTGTTTTTAAAAATAAATGCTAAAGAACTCTGGATTATAACTCTGTTCTTTATATATATATATAATAATAATCAAGAAGAAAACCTTAAAGATTCATTTCAGTTATAATTTATTTCATGAATATCTATATATTCATCTCTTCAGACTGAAATCTCTTAGTAAAGGGAGAATACCCCAGACTGATATATTAGACTGACACGGAGAAGAGAAAGCAAGAGAGAAGGAGAGGAAGAAGAAAAGTGACAGATGGTCAAGTGAGATAGAAGGAGGGTATGGAAAGTATAGGGTAGAAGGAAGTAATGAATGGGTAGTTTTTTTTGTTTTTTATTTATGTGCTGTGTCCCTTCATGGCTCTCTACTTCTCCCTATCCCTAGAGCTCTAAATAAGTTTTGTCCCTTTGCCACCTCTCCCAGACCATGTCATCCACTTGCTTAAGCCTGCTAGGTATGTCATGCATTGCTTTCCCTTATCTCTCTTTTCCTCTATTTGACCTGTGAGTATCAGATTCTCCAAGCCCTTCTTTCTCATTACATACCTCAGCAATTTCATCTGCCTCTTCCCAAAAGACTGATTCAGCTAAGAATTTTTCCCATAATGTGTACATCAGGTTAAACAGCAATTTGACTGTATGGACCATTATTTTAGGCAGGACAAATCAACCCCAATTTCAAATTAGTCAGTCTAATAAAAGGGTCCTTAATACAAATAATAAATAAAAATTACAGTAATGATAATAAATATCAAACATAAATGAAGGGATTTTAATTACAGAAATAATAAGAGTAGAATTAGAAAACTAAAACTAAGTAAGATGATGTATGGATAATGATACAAAAGATGTTTATATATATATATATATATATATATATATATATATATATATATATATATATATATATTCTTCCAAACACATTTTGTTGAATTTGATTTTTTTTTTTTTTTTTTTTTTTTTTTTTATTTAGTTTTTCTAATTTTACATTTTTTCCATTTAAGTGAGTGTAAAAATTGTCAGTAATGTCTGTTGTCCCAAGCACTTTCAGCCACTTCTTTAGGCATTTTCAAGTGGTTTGTTATTTAAGTGATGTTTATTTCAATGCATTGTTGGTCTGTTTGAGGCGAAGTTTACATAAAACATCTGGCACCCAGTATGAATCTCACCTTATCCAGCAGTGGAAATAGCTTGTTGAAAGTTTTTTTTTTTTAACATAGAAAGCTGCTAACTCAAATTTCAGTAATATTCCTTTCAGGTTAATCTAAATAGAAACTACTACTATTTATGCATTACAAAAACTACATATCCCTTTTTTCTACTGACTGGGTATATATTAAGAAATGGACAAAGTCCAACAATTTATTAAAGACATTTTTATGTTTAACATTCTTTTTATAGATACAAGTATATTACAAGTATTTAAATAAATTCAAGCCTGTAAATGTTATTTAATACTGTTTATTATAAACAGAGCATTTACTTAAATACTTGTATCTATAAAAAGAATGTTAAACATAAAAATGTCTTTATATATATATATAAAGGCTATAAGGCCTGCATAATAGACTATCCCTTCATCTTTTTGCTTACTCATATCAGAATAAATTTAGGTGTCAAACTTTACATCTGTTTGTTATGGTTTTGTTACCAACATAAGAAAGCACGCACATATATATATATATATATATATATATATATATATACTAGTGCTGGTGTTGATAAACCAGTGCTTTATTTAAGTAACAGAGCTAGTAAAGATTGCAATAAGTGCTCTTGTAAAAAAAAAAAAAAAAAATGATACTGAGACATTAGGTCTACAAATTTCCAAAATTCATACACTTATATCCTCAAGGACAAAAGGCCCAGCATGTTGGTTGGATCTAGTGACTTGACCCAAAGAGTTGTGAGTTCAATACCTAGCTAGTATGAATATATGGAGATGAAACAGAATAGCAAAATACCACACTTCAGACTTTATAACAAAATTCAAGCCATTCTATGGTGTGATAAGATTTTGAATGGAGAATAAATCTCCAGTTACCAGTCATTGTTTATTTTTATAATTGCCTGAGGAATTCTCAAGAGAAATCCAAAGTATTTATTTTAAATACCCAAGAAGTTTAAAGTCTTGTGTCCAGGATGTAATGTTGGGTATTTGGAATTAGGAAAAAATATGCATCTCCTGAAGTACCCTCAACAAAAATAGAGGACTTCTATGTGAGTCTGAGTAATCCAGTACAAAGAAACAAGAACCATTACATGTACAAACAAATGATTATGTATTAACAAGAAAGGTATACAAGTTACAAAGACAATGATGTGCCCAATAAAAGAATGAGAAAATATTTTTGGTTCAAAGTATATGAAGTGGGTGAATGTGCTCATGTATATGTGTGTGTGTGTGTGTGGTTTGTTTATGTGTTTCTCAATGGGGAAACTTGTTTTTCCAGAAGAGACTTACATGTTTATGTGTAAGCAGAAAAAGTAAGAAGAGATCTCTGAAAAATTATCATAGTGTAATTTATAGTGCTGGAGAGCACCCTCTAGTAGTGGTTTCAGGAAAGTAAGTGGAGTTAACCCCACAGTCTTTTTCAATTTAGGCGCTTACTAAAAAAAAAAAAAACTCTCTTCATCCTACAAACTAATTCTAACATTCACTTTAACTCACAGATGCAACATATAATACATGAAGTGTTAGAACATTTTTGCATATTTATTAGCCTCAAAGTTGGTTGTGAGTCATCAAATATTGTTTGGCTGCCACAATAATTACAACTGACTAAGAAAGAATCTGTGATTGTCTAATAAGCAGCTGAATCCCTTTGAGACTTATTATTCTGAATTAAGTTTCACTTCCAGCCGTTCTAATGAGTTAGCCAAAATTAAATGGAATTTGAAATCTTGTTATCCAATGTCCAATTGCTGCAATTCAATATCGCACACTGCTTGCAACCAAACAAGTAGTCTTTATCAAGAAGATGAGGAGGGGGGTTAATATAAAGTATGTCTTGTGGATTTTATAATAGCTAGAATCTGTGTGTGCAAGTGCGTGTTTCTCTAGGTGTGTGTGTAAAGGTGAACAATTTATTATGCTCAAATGGTCTGTGATATTTTTCTCAAATTTCATGTCTCTGAAAAAGTGTATTCGTGTTATATTTTTCTTTGTTAGCTGACACGAGGAACTAAGTTTTGATTGCATTCTTTCCGCTGTCATATCCGTGTTCATTTTTAAATAAGTTGTCATAATTGGTGTCTATTCATTGATTCTAATACTGAAGGTGGGCTAAAATGTTTTTCTTTATTATTTTAAGAAATGTAAAACTACATCTCAGATGCCAAAACAACTTAAGCATGTGTATGGAGATATATATATATATAGGCAATATGGAGGTCATCACGATAAATAAGAAATGGAAAAAAAAACATCTCAGATGCAAAAAACGAATTATAAATAAATGTTCTGTACATGCCTCCCACTCACACTCACGCCTTAGTTTAAATACATTTTAATAACAAATACAGATATTGCAGGTTATTTTACTCGCTCGTATCAGGGTTTTTTCTTTGGACTCTGGACTTCGATGCTAGACGATTATTTTTGGCTAATGTACATGTTCTTTGTTCTTTTTTTTTTTTTTTTTTTTTTTTTTTTTTTTTTTTGTACCTTTTTTTTCCCCCTTTGGTATTGGTTTGATTATTTGCAAATTAAGATACTGAAGGTTTTCCGGACGAGTATAATTTCTTATATTTATAAGATTATTACTAATATTATTTAATATATTATCCGTAACTGGTAGCAAGACTTGGAGTTTCATGCATGATACAGTCTTCAGGTCGTAGATAGTAAAGGAGAAACTCTTAATATAAGGCTGGTAGAACACTGTAAAGACATAACACAAGGGGAATAATCAGGCATAACTGACCACATATGCAGTGAAAATGGAGATTACCACCCCCTGTGGGATGATGTTGAAATAATAGACAAAGTACATCACAGGGAAATATCAAAACCTAAGGAATCAACATAGTCTAGGCCACAAAAATCTAAGCTGGCCAAGTTTAGAAATGAATACAATATGGGAACCAGTAATAAAGAGTGTGGGGAAAAAAAGCAATAATAATAAAAAGAAATTGCAATATGAGCTCTGGTAAAAAAAAAAAATGTTTACTGAGACATTAAGTTTATAAATCCTCAAAATTCATACGCTGATGTCCTTCAAGGATATTGAAGTGTTGGTTGACCCAAAGAGTTGTGTTTAATACCTGGCCATTGCAAAGACTTACAGTTGAGTTAAAGGGAGATAAGTGAGGCATTCAGAAAAGGCATGGCATGGGGAACTAGAACCATCTATGAAATAAATGGTTCTGTTTGAAATTCCAGTCACCAAACCAGAACATGAATATAGCAAAAAAGGATGCGGGCAACAGTCCAAAGAATGTAAATAGTGTAAATAACTACCTAAATAGATTTATGTACTTGTCTGAATTTGACATCCCCAATATGTAGCTCATATTTTGGGCAATCTCTTTTTCTGATAACTAAGTTTTTTGTTAATGGTTATTCCTTTCTTCTTCCTTCCCTTTATTACCTTATCTGCTAGCTCTTTTGGCTTTCTTTCTGAGTTTACCATCCACATATTGAGAATAATGTTAAATGATGTGGGACATCAACAACATCCTAAAATATCCAAATTAAACATTGAAAATAAGATGCACCAGCTTGATTAAGTTAGTTACTTTAATGTATGAATTTCTCGGAAGCAATAAAAATACTGGATTTTATTTAAATACTAGCAGTAGAGCCCGGCGTTGCCCGGGGATGTAACAGTAAGAGATAGATCAAGTATCGACCATCATAAAGACTGAAAAATAAAATTGACAAAGATTATTGTTTAAGGTTGATGGACACGCATGTCTTAATTAGTTTTTTTTTTTTTTTTTTTTTTTTTTTTTTTCTATGAATTGGTCAAACTCAAACAAAAACATTGTTTTCAATCGTTAGTGAATAGAATTTTATTATAAACAATTGTCTTGTAAATGGAATTTTTAAAGCATTCTGAATGTAAAAACAAAGAAAAAAGTGTGCAAGACAATAAGAAACACCACCTGCTAAAAAAAAAGTGAAGTTTTGTTGAAATTGGTTGAAAAATGTAGGAAATCTGTTCCCATATATAAATGAACACACACAAACAACCAACCTGGGTTTTATAATAAGTATAACTCGATATTAATAAGTATAACTCGATATGAGTTGTCCCCCTTTCATTCAATCGTGTTTTAAAATTGATTTCGTGCAAAAACAACTGTTTTTCAAATTTTTGGTGCTATCAGAACCACCACGAGGTAATTTTATGTAGTCCTATGAAGTTTTGTTGAAATCGGTTGAAAAATGTAGGAAATCCGATCCAATATATAAACGTACAGACACACACACACACACACACACACACACAATCTGCATTTTATAATAGGTAAGATTCCGTTTCCGTTTTTAAAACAAGCTTTCATGAATGACAAAATGTTAATAATTTACAATGCAACAGATATATAGACAAGTGAGATGAATTGCCAATAATCATATCAAAGATTGAAAATAATTCTGTGAATATGATGGTATTGCAAGGCTGACATCTACTATGAACTCTTTACAGAGAAGCAATGATTGGCTTGGAGGAATAATTACGACTTCCATTTAAGATAAATTAAAGCAGAAACCTGAGAAATGTAGCTGCCCAAAATTAGTTCAGAGAAAAAGTGGAATATTCCATCAAGAAATGCTAAACTATAATACATCAGTGTATGAATACAGGGTACTTCACAATTTTTGAAACAAAATGATCAGGAATAAATCAAGGACCACAAATGATTGTGTAATGGAAATTACATTTATTGAAAGCTAAATGGATAACATTTTAGGATCTGCAACCATTTAGTCTCGAACATGAACTAAAAATGGCAAGAGGAGTCTGAGAGTACATGCTCCAGAGGTCTACCATTCAGTTGAATGCACTGTTGAAGGTAAAGTTGTTGATGATGCATGTACATTCCTTCTGGGTGATCACTTGAATTTTCTCAATAATAGCTGCCTTCAATGCAGCAATGGTGCGAGAGTTGCCCTGGGAGATGATGTCCTTGAGGAACCTTCAGAGGAAGAAATCTGGTGGGTTCCAGTCAGGCGAGTGAGGTGATCATTCCACTTCAGCTTTGCAGCTGATGAGATGCTCCCCAAACTTTTCCTGCTGAGAGTCCACTGCTTTGTTTCAAAAATTGTGAAAAAAATCATCTATGTTATAACAAATTTAGTATAGGAGACAAGCAAACTGAACACAAAATAGGCTGAACTAGGAGTATTTTTGCTCAACACTGCAAGTTGCTCTAATATCAAAACATTAATATATAAATCTGGAGTCATGTTCTTGACTAGTCTCATTAGATCAAAACTTTCATTTAGATGTCATGCATAATGCCAAAACTAGTTTAAAATATCTAAACTGTCAGTTATATACAACTGCTTTCTCAGATCATTGGTTAAAAGTTGGATCATACTTCGTCAAACTTCATGGAGTGGCACTTCTTCTTCTTTTGCCCTTAACCCCCAGAAGGAGTCATTAGGGGTCCCTGATGTGCTGAGCTATCCACCATTCTCCTTCATCTGTTGTAGTCATGTGTCAGAGCCTGGGTCTCCATGAATGGTTTCTTGGTGTGTTCATCATGTGGCATGTTTTGTGCATTTTAACTTGGCAGAGCCCAACCTTTTCTAGATTAGACCCCAGCTGAAGTGGCTCACCTTGGTTGCAAACATGTGGCTATTGTAATTCATCTGAGAAACACTTCCATCTTCCTGGCTGATGACCCTATGCCTACAAAATCTCAAAGAACTGTACCAAATAACAGAAAGTACATAACTTTGGAACTTTCAACAACTGAAATGGATAACACATGTAACTGGATGAAAAAATAATGATGTAATCAAGATGTTGATTTCCCACTTTGAATAAAAGTTTAGGAAGTAAGCCACACCCATCAAAACAAGAAAGAGCAATAAAAGTAACTGAACTTGAGAAATCTATCTTCCTGAAAAATTGTTTTAAAAATTTTTTTTATAAATTTCGATAACTGCGGCACTGGCCACTTGGTCAATGAATGTCAAATGTTTGTTTCCTTATAAAGAAACTTCTAATATTACCATTGCCATATATTTCATGTGATCAGGTAAAAATAGTAAAGTCTTTACCAAAGAAGTTTTCACTCCTCAACCAGACACTGCTTTGTCAGGTCACCATTTATCCCTTTTTTTACAATATTTTTTCAAAACTTGCAAAAGTCACCAAGATCAGGGCAGCTAAAATGGCAGAACATATTAATGTTGAAAACAAAAGGAAAACATTTATTTAATAATCAACATTTTGGCCATGTAATAAAATTTAACTCTTTAAGTAGAAGTTCTGGTGTCCAGTCAGCTGTTTTAAGAACATGTTTAGTTTAATAAATACTTTGAAATACTTATGTGATAATAAAATTCTGTAAAAACTTGATAATAATAATAAACTTAATGATAAATTTAATAATAATAAATAAAATGATTGACATAACTCTTCCAATATTTTTCAACACTTGACAGAAGTGTGATTTAAGAAAAGAAAAAAAAAACTGTGTTTGACAATGTTAAACAATATTTCAACATTATGTCTGTCTTTTAAGTTATAAATTTTTTAAAAATTTAAAGTATAAAAATATATAAATCTACAGCAAATTATAAGACTTTTATACAAATGTTGCTTGTCTTGTAATAAGAAAAAATGGCTGTACTGGTAATTAATATGTAAAAATGAATTTTTGACATGTTGATTACCAGTACAGCCATTTTTACATTACAAGACCAGCAACGTTTGTACAAAGCCTTATAATAATAATAATAACAACATTAATAACTTGATAATAATAAATTTAATTTTAATAAACTTTATTAAAGTTTAATAAACTCAATAAAAAATTTAATAATAATAATAAACCTAATAAAAATTTTAAAATAAAAACTTAATAAAAATTTAATAAGTTAATAATAAATTTAAAAATAATAATATTAAAAAACTCAATAAATTTAATAATAACAATATTAACCTTAATAAAACCATAAAATAATACACTCTTAAAAATAATAGAATCTAACAATTTTTTTTACCTATACAAAATGAGAAAATTTTGATGTCATTTGTCAGTTGATTTATATTACCTTGATTAGTCAATTTATTTTCCCTATAACGGATAACTGACATGATACAAGTATTACTGGATACCAACTGTTTAATAGTTGTTCATATGACATAAAAGATCACCAAGTGCCATGCAGCATCCATCCCCAGAGTAAGAATAGTTTGCTTACAATGCCCACCTCCTCTCCTATTAACATGAATGGTTTAGACGATACCAAATGGTTAATCTATTGTAGTCCATTTGCTACTCCATTCTCGATCAAGATCAGGTGCTATATATCTTCATGACCTTGATCTTTTCTTCATTGCATTGCCTCACTCCCTTCAATTTAATATAGCAAGTTCATTTAGATTTATAATAAATCTAATGTCTTTTTAGTTGTTTCAGTATAACAAATTTAGTTTGAATACTCTTTGTGAACATTTTGATACTTTTTATACCTCATAGAAATTTTGGATTTTTTCTTTTTGCTTTTGAGTGCAATGGTAGGCCCAGTCAATGTTACTATACTCCCTTATCATATAACCCGACAACTTCCTGACAAATAGGGAGTACAAGGAGGCGAAATGCAGGCACCCTGGTATTTGTGAACAGGAGACCTGGATGGGTTATCTATTGAGTTAAGTGCACATTTATTTTTGTTCTGCCAACTGGATGCTAGTTGGGCTTTCTTATCCATTCTTTCTTCTGGCACCCTTCCCTTTTATTACTTCCTGCCACCATGGACTCTTATCTTCTGGCATTCCTGGCATTTGTAACTTTCAGTTATGCAATGGTCCCTACTTTCAGCATCTCTATCTCAAACTAACTCATCTGACTGATCAGCATTAATGGACCTGCTTACAGCAGCCTTGAACTTCCAGCTATGCAAAGGTCCCTGCTTCCAGCTTTCCTATCAGCCTAACTCATCTGGTTTAGGAAATTGCTGCATGTGTATCATCCAGACTCAAGCAACATATTCTGCACACTTTGGTTAAAATATTATGGAAGGTTCATCCTTGGACTTAACTTTTCAACACTTTCGCCGAACATTTGAACTGAACTTTCAAACTGGACTTACATGCCAACTTAACTTACATGGATTCTACTTTTACCATTTAGTCACAGTTATATTATCTAGATCTTCTAGCCGCTCAGTATTCCTCAATTTACTTAATTCTGCCTGCATTACTTGATCCATTGTTTGTTCATGTACCTTTTAATCCAAACATGTACTTTTGTATGTGATGTAAATAAATTTTGCATAATTTTTTAAATATCCTCGTTCTGTTGTCCATCTTTGTTTCAACTGTCAGATTTCACATCTTTAATTTATAAATGTTAGTGGCCCTCCTGTCACTATCCTTATTTGGGGTGCACATGCCATATTATATCGTACCCCCTCCAGGGTTCCACTACAAACCTAATGATCCTGAAGGTGCCAGAGTGAGTCTTTTATACAATTTTTTGGGCAAGAATAGTCAATTGATATTGCACAATTCTCCTTTTAGCATGAAACAAATTCTATTATGTTATTTTTTCTTTACGTGCCTTGTCTGCTCAGAATATAGGCGATCATGACTCTCCACAATTTCCTGTCCCTTGAAGTTCTTAATAAACTTTGTTTTTCTGTTATTTCTGCTAAGCTCTGTTCCACCATCCATTTACTCAAGCTCATGTTTTGTGTTGTTTTCTTCTGTCCTTCTTGCTCTCTATCTGTCTATCAGAGTATCAGATTTTCCAAGCTTTCTTTCCTCATTATGAGCCCTAGAATCCTCAACTGTCTCTTCCTGATTAGTTTCCTTTTTGTTTCAATTTTAACTGAGAATTTGCTCACATGTTCAGGCCATGGTCTTGTCAGCATCCTTCTGTAGAACCACATTTCTGTTGCTTCAATCTCTTCTTCATATTTAAGGAGAATGTTTTGGGGTTATGTGGTGCTAATTGTGAAATATTTGATCCTGTGATTCTGTAGATCTTGTACCAGGCTACCACAGTTCTTTTTTTATTATTTAGTACCCATCTGGTCTGCTATTAGTATGAGACAAGTACTAATTGGTTACCTTGTGCTAATGATTGATTGGTACCTCTAATCATCTAAGAGACCTATAGGCATGAAGCCCATCATAATATCACTAGAATAATTAGTTGGCAGAGCCCAACATATCACTCATTAACATGAGACAGATAATACTGAGTTAAAGTTTGTTAGTTTTGTATTTCACATTAAATCAGTCCTTCAAAATAATACCCAATTTTCCATAACAGTCTTTTATTCCGTGGCCAGTAATAAAGTCACAGAAAAAGGTCACAATTTTTGCTTGGAAAAATGTCAGTTAATTTATGATGGCTGCTAATAAAGTAATATATATCTGTCAAGTACTTCATGAGTAGGTACCTCCCAATAATTTGCTAAAAATCAGAATAACATAATGATAAAAGACCCCAAACTTAATAAAACAAAAGTTTTATTGTCAAAATGTTTGTTATCATTAAGAGGAAAGAACAATGTATTTTTAATTATTTAAAAAAAAAATTCTTTCATTCTAACAGGTTCTAAATTTGCGTTGTCAAAAATCTTTTTTTTTTTTTTTTTGTATTACTTGTGGTAATGGATATTTTAGTGTAGAAGTTTCTGGGTGGGGGAAACACATTAATTTGGAAATTCTTGCAAAAATCAAATAATTGTCTGATTTTTATGAAATTTTCTAGAATTTCAAACCATTCGCAAATTGTTTTATATTACTTATAAGCTAAGCAGGACTCCTTGGAGAAAGTAAATCATCAATTTCTTTTTTTCATAACTACTGCCAACTTTTCAAAAATCTGCTCCAAATCCTAAAATAAAAACTGCAATCAAACGATCTAATTAGATAGGCTTTTATTTATTTTATAAATAATATACATTAAGGACATTATTATCAGAAGAAAAAAAATTTTTTGATGAATAAAGAATTTTTAATTCTTTGCATTTTTCTTTTAGTTTTTTTTTTTTTTTAATTTTTCTTTAATTTTAAAATTGTTTTAAAATTTTTCCAAAAATAGTATGATGTAAGTTAAGTTTTTAAGTGAAGACTATATTTACTAAGTGAAAATTAAAAGCTTAATACAAATAATGCTGCCAAAACTTTAAAGATATTTTTTTTGTGCGTCAGAATGTTATATTTTTTTTAGTATGATATCTTGTAAGTGATATTATGGTTAAAAGGTCGCGTGTTTCAAGGCTTGTCTTCCCCCTTAGGGAAAGCCCCTTGACATATAAAGGTCCTCGGCTTATCTCATCTATTATTAAATTAAAAATTAAATTGAAATAATTTAATTATTAATATGATAATAATTTTATTATTAAATTAAAAATGTCATAACATAATGTAATATTAATAATTAATAAAATTATTTATCATTATCTTAGCTATTAAATAATGAAATACCATTATATAGGTAACTCAATAATGTAAGAAATTTTTATAGTATTTTAAATTATTATAAGAAACAAAAAAAAAATTTCTTACTTAGAATTAATAAAATTATGTCAATTTTAGTGCACCATACTAAACCTGTCAACACATTATCCATCAAATTATCGATGGAGACATGAAAATAATAATACACCGAGGTCAAGAAATGTTTGTCTAGAAAATTTTATGCTATATTTGTTTCAGAATAGATTTATTTAACTTTAAATTTTGCTAATTTTATGAAAGTAACGTTTCAGAAATGTATATCTTATTTTAGCGGGATTTTCAAAAAAGAAAAAATAAGTTGAATACTAGACATTTCTCTAAAAAAAAGTTAAAAATGGCTGTTTCGATTGGATTTTCGGGAGAATCGACTAAAAATAATTTAAATTTCTATTTGAAATACTCTACAGTATTTTTTTTCTGGAATTAGGACATTTTTAGGTTTCAATTGAAGATGGGGAAAAGCTTCAAAAAATATTTTTCCTTTATGAAGAATAAACCTTTTTGGAGGTGCCTACTTCACGAGTTCGTTTATGGGTCTGCTCTTTTTGCAGCATAGTATTTGATTCATAGATCGATTCAAACTAAAAAAAATGTTTTCTAACTATGCTACAATAGCATATTGAACATATTTCATAATTAGGGAGAACTAATATCCTACAAGACACAATTTTATGTGAAGAAAGCTCCAAAACTTAAACAAACCACGGAGGTCGTATACGAAGACAGTGTAAGCATCGTAAGAAAAAACGTTTTCTAACAATGCTACCGTCACATATTTGATATATATATTAAAAAAAAAATTAAATTAAAATTTGATAGAGAATCCTAGTATTCCATAAGATCCGATTTTGTGAAGAAAATCTTAATTAGACATGAAAATTTGTATTAAAAGTTCATTGAATTTTTAATTAATTCATGAGACTGGGACTTTTTGTCAGCTGTGTGCTAACATAACCTGTTTTTTAATTTTTTTTTTTTTTTTTTCTGAGACTTTTTCTCTTGGATTCTTTTTTTTTTTTTTTTTTTTTTTTTTTTTTTTTTTTTTTTTTCGTATAACCAGTAAAAAAAATCGTCTTTCAATGTGGCAAATTTAAAACACTTGGTCAGATGGTTGGTCAATGCCTAAAGAAATAACGCAAGTTCATGGAAATATGCTTTGATAAATGCAATTGGGTTTTTATTATTTATTTTCATGGAATCATGTTTGTCTTCTGAAAGAATTTGATTTCTAAGCTGGATTTGAAGCAGTCATGTTGTCAACAGTTTTTTTCAACTTTTTAGAAAGCTTTAAAATTTTTAAATTAAAAAAAAACTCTCAAAAGTAGAAAAAATGTTCCATTCGAGTGTCTCTCAGAGAGAATCCAATGCAAAACTGGTCATCTTTTTTCCAAATCAAGTATTTTATTTTTGTTGATTCTAACTTTCGTTATTATTTTCAACTTGATGTGCGTACGTGCGTTCACTCGCGCGTCTGTCTCAGCATTTTCCTATCTGTCTAATTCGGTGTCTGTCTGTCT